>OY856409.1:972713355-973913355 GCA_963693085.1 Alisma plantago-aquatica
CGGCTAGTACCCCTGTATGTTTTGCATGATCTTCTTCTACCCATGGCAGATGATAAACTGAGTGTGCACTGTGCAACTTTGATAGTGGAAGATGAGAAAGATGATGTGATCAGTGGCGGATCTCTTATAAGATTGGGGAGGGGTACACGATCTTTAAAAATTAATAAATATAGTAAGGTTGAAAGTTGTTAATTAATATATTTTATTTTATTTGACCATTTTTAATTCGATTTGCCCCTTAAAAAATTTTCATTGATGTTTCTATTATACTTTTCAAGTTAATTGTATAATAAAATTATCTATTTTTTTTAACTTTTTTCCCATATTTACTCGCTAAATTAATGCACTTGTATATTCTTTTTTAGTTTGTGCTACTTTTATAATTACAAAAAAAAATTCTTGTGTTATTGCCTATTACAATTTCTATTGTGTTTTGATTTTTAAAAAATAATGAATATGTCTTGGTTAAAAGGAGTTAATTAATATACTTTATTGCGTCAACAATTTCTTATTTAATAATGACCCCCAAGAATGTCTATTGATGGTTCTTTTATACTTTTCAAGTTTAATAATATAATAAAAATCTCTATAATTTTGACTCCTCCGAAAACTATTCTGTAATTTAATGCACTCGTATTCCTTTTCAGTTTAGTTATCTTTTATATCTACGAAGAGGATTTCTTGTGCTATTGTCTTCTACAGTTCCTATTCCATTTTGATCTTTTAGTGTAATTTTACCTCTCTCCTTTGGTCTTTTGATAGTTATCATTATCCAAAACAATATATATAAAAAAAGAAACAATCGACCTCTATAAATTTATCCGTAAACTTCGAACATGGAACGTGTCAAATTCAATGTTTTGTTAAACAAACGTCAACATGACATGTTAGATATTGGTAGACATGGATATTTTCAAATAGAGTTTCACATCATTGCTCAAATTCCGCTTTCAATATTGTTTAAGAGACCAACATAATCTTTGAAAATTGGTTGCCCCCACCTTTTTCGAACACACATAGGTGTGCACAACAACACATATCAGAGAGAAACAAAGTCAATTATTATGTCCAATTCTTAGATGATTTTTTTCATTATTCACCATCCACATATCATGGGGTGATGAAAACATCTTGTAAGCTCATCTTGCCATAGATTTTATTTACTTATCATATGTGTTGTTTTATATAACTTGTTTATTTACCTTGAAGACTGTTGAAAATTTATTTATATTAACTTTGCATTAGCATAACTTACAAGTTACAACTGTTGAAAGTTTATTTTTTTTTAAAGTATTACCCATCTAAATTCAATAATCAAGAAAAAATTGCTTTGAGATATCACTTTGTCATTTCATAGAACATGTTCCTAGTAATCCAGATTTCATGAACCTTTTGACTATTTCATATTTATATTGTGCTCTGACAAAAACTTAAAAGAACAAAATTCACATATTGCTACATATTACTTGATAGATTGATCCATCTGATTCTGACTCTTTTAGTCTCCATAGCCACAACAGAACGTACATTCTCAGTGATGAAACTTATTAAAATAAAATTACATAATAAAATGGAAGATGAATTTCTCGTTAATAATCTCATTGTCCATATTGAAAGAGGGATTGCAAAGTCATTTGACACTAATTCTATTATCACGGACTCCAGGAACAGTAAAGAGAGAAATACAATGTTTTAAAATTGTAGAGTTATATCATGTCACTAATTTCCTTATATTTTCTTTTGTAATCTAATATATCATTTCACTTGAAGCAAAAAAAAATATTTTGACTCTTAATTTTTTAAAATTTTGAGATGGATACACTTGACTTGACATGGTGGGAGAACACCTGGACCTGGCGTTGGTTGGGAAGATCATGTCATAAAGACCTTACTATTTCCCTGCCATGATAAGGACTTTGCTTTCGGCATGGGTTTTGAGGAAAGAAGTGACTTTTAGCAAGTAGTTGAGAATTTGTTTGTTATCTTGTTCCTCCATTGGTGTGTTAAGGAGAAAGTTGTCTCAAGGGGCCATGAAATTTTGATAATTGTCTCTTGGTCATAAATGAAAATCAGCGCTGAAGATATACCTATGGAGGCGGCCTTCAATTCTTGTTGTTTCTGGATCTGTATTTACAATCTACCCCTATGGTATCGATCGAATGACACGGTGAAGTTGATTGCTAAGAGAGTGATGGAAGTGATATTCAGTGGATTAAACGAACTTGGATTGGGATGCGTACTAAAGGACAAGGTGGGAATTGATATATCACGGGCAATCAAACAAAATCGAAGAATAAAAAATAAAGACGGACGCATGGTCTTGGAGGAGATTAAGTAAGATTATCATCATACTGCTTTGTTTACAGTTTGATAGGCCACACGGAGAAAGATTGCAAAGAGAATGAGGAAGATATGGAGAAGCCAGGCAAGTGGGGACCTTGAGTTAGGGCATCCCCGTTGAGAAGGGGGAGAGGAAGTGTTTGGAAAGAAGAATATCCAAAAACATATCACGTTCACGTGAAGACCTACTAAATAAGTTGTGAAGACGACTGGGTGGGATGCACTGACGGCGCCCTCTGGTGATTTTTTTTGTCGGCGACAGAATGATTGTTGTCAGAGGAAAAATGACGGGAGTAATGGGATTTGCTGACAGTGGTAAGTAGGAGATGACGATGGAACAAAAGAAAATAGAGGGTATTTGCACCGCACTGAAGGCTCGCTAAAGGGTGTTTGGGTTGAGGTGGATGAGGATACGTCGAGAGCGATGGAGGGAGGAGTTCTGACCAAGAGCAGGGAATCGAACGGAGATACAATGGGTGAAAGTAGGTGGGTCTAGCACGGACGATCACTATTTTGGTGGACGGGTCTGTTAGATATATGGCTGCTGTAGCAATCATTTATTTAGTATGGGTTAAGCCAAATGTAGTGCGGCAAGTACATATGAGAAAAGTAGTTTTTGTCTATAGTACAAATGACAAAAAAGTTTTATTCCATATTGCTAACTCCTAGATCTTTTGTGAACTTTTGTGGTCCTCATATGTAGGATCAAATAGGGGCACTAGTGTCCAAGGGGTCCTACGAGGGAGGTATGCTCACCTCTTTGGTGGGTGGAGTTACCACATCAAAACGCATGCGCGCGCGCCACCGCACGCCTCGCTGGGCCGGGCTTGTGGATTGTGGTGAATGTCTTTCGGCTTCTTTTTGCACTGGGATACGACTAAGTAATTAATTACTCGTGTTGTTTGCATCCTACTGGGAATAGGATTAGAGACGTGTGTGGCTATATATACGCCTCCGGTCATTAGGGTTAAACACACATCAAACAAATTCATGCCGCCGTTTCACGTATGTTTTGAGAGCCCTAATCCAGAGAGCGAGTGTCTTCGTTCCAAGCCGCTTCGTGGACTTGTTCTCCTGTGCGAAGTGCGGCGTCCTACTTCTCGTCACCGAGAAGCAACTGTCAGGCGGTGGTTCCTGCGGTTGCTGTGTTGCACTGGTAGCAATACAATGTGACTACGTCAAGCGCGAGCGAGACAAGTCGGTTACAGACTTGTGCCAGATCGAGTCTGGGAGAACGGTGCCTATGTGCGAGGATTGTCGGGCACTGATTACTTTAAGTATCACGTTCGTTTCTCAACGAACGATCTGGTTTGCAAATCTAACTTCTTTATTTCTGTTCTCCTGCTTTGTTTGAACTTCGTTTCTTATTTTAGATATGCCTGAAATTGTTAATTACTTTGCACCTGTCGTTATTGCATCAACGATGTTAATAAATATTAACAACATTGTCCACGTGGTGGCCCTCTTCAGTATAATATCATAGTCACCCCATCAACTACAACTATATTGGTGGCGAGAAATGCTACAAGTAACAGAAATTGGACCAGAAATGAGACCCTATTTGTCATCTTGAATGCATAACAACAAAAATAGTCCATTTCTAGTTTAGTTTCTCGTATGTATAGCAAACCTTGTTGGAGGCCCAAGAGAGATTGTGGACACGGTTCAGGTAGGGAGTCCGTAGGGGTCAGCATTGACCAAGCCAGGGACACACGCAGCAGACCGTTCAAGGACATCCATGTTCTACGAACAGAAGTACAATAATAGTGAGGGCCATGACAAGATGTTGGGACCACATGACATCTTCTTCACCATAGGGATCAGGATGCAATGCGCCACAAAATAGGAAAGAAAGTTGGGGCTACGGGAAGGAAGAATCCTAATAGTGGAGCTGTTGATAATTTTGCAGGAAAAAAATCAAATTAAACGGCTTTAACTAAATTATTGACCAATATAGACGTGTTTTGAATAAATTGACAAGAATAGACGAGTTTGTAGAGAGGAGAGGGACTGGAGACGTCATTTCTTTCAGCGTCTTCATTTTGATTGGCTAGAGTTTTTTTATACAACGATTCGCGGGGCAGGCGTGCCACACGGCGGCTTGAGAATGAAGATGCCAAATGGAATGGTGTCTTCACTCAGAGGTTGCCATGTGGCGCGGTACTATTTTTTTATTTTTTTTAATATTATGATACCATGTAATATTACATATATAATTAATGTATCATATTTTTCATACATACTTTATACTTTACATTAATATATAATATTATATTTTTTTTATATTTCATACGAACATAAAATGATATTTCAATAACATAATATAGATGTGACATATGAATAATGTGTTAAATATGGTGTATGTTCATATATATATATATATATATATATATATATATATATATATATATATATATATATATATATATATATATATATATAGAGAGAGAGAGAGAGAGAGAGAGAGAGAGAGAGAGAGAGAGAGAGAGAGTCAGGCTAGAATACACTCGAGTGTACGGATCGCATGAATACACTCAAGTGTGTTTGCATGTCAATACTATTTTTTACAAAATGTAAACCGTTGATCTTCACAGTCATACTATAACTAGGCTACATACAAATTTTGAGCTCATTTCGATGAGTGTAAGTCACTCATCCAAGGGCAACAAAATCAACGCGCGAAACTAATTTGAAATGCATAATTTTTGCGGTCTTCATAACATGAGCTATACATATCCAAATGTGCTCAGATTTTACGTATGAGTTGTTCATGAGATGTTTAAGAAAATCAACGGATTAGATTTTCAAAAAAAATATTGCATCATCAAAAATTACTTGAGTGTATTCCGCTCCGGATACACTCAGAGTGTATTCTAGCCTGATTATATATATATATATATATATATATATATATATATATATATATATATATAGATGTATATACGTATAAAGTATATATCTACAATTATATATATACATATTCACAATTATCGATGAATTAGATATAATAATATTTGATGAAAACAATTAGAACTTTTAATTCAAATATACCTAATAAGTAAAATGTTATACTCAGTATATCAAAATTTTACTATATTTATCAAATTAATGACTATGTGTATATATTAAAGAGATATAGTAAAAATATAATTATAGTATATATAAATATTTATTTAAACAATGTTTGTATTTCTTATATTAAAAAATGTAGATATTAATCCATTAATGTATATAAATATAGTAATCCATTTATGTACACATACATTATATAGATTAATATATAATCATTTGATCATTCATGTATAAATTTAAAAAATATATAATTACTAATCTATTAATGTAACATAGATTTATACTTATATTTGCACTATATCTAAAATATGATATATGTAATATAACATTTTACTTATCATGTATATTTGAACGAAAAGATTTAATTTTTCATCAAATATTAATATATATAGTTCATAGATAATTGTGTATATGTATATATATATGTATACCAATATGTATATATTTAACTATAGTTATATAATATATACATGAATATGATCACACATTTAATACATTATTTATATGTCACATGCATATTATGGTATTAAAATACCATATTATGCTCTTATCAAATATAAATCAAATTAAAACTATATATATTAATGTAAATTATAAACTATACAAAAAATATGAACATTAATTATATATGTATATAGTATATGGTATCACAATATTATAAAATATTTTAAAAAAATTAGTGAGGAGGTCGTGCCACATGGCAGCCTCTCAGTGAAGACGCTAATGCATTTGGCGTATTCATTCTCAAGCCGCCATGTGGCACGCCTGCCCCGCAAATTGTTGTATAAAAAGGATTCTAGCCAATCAAAACAGAGACGCTGAAAGAAATGGCGTCTCCACTCTCTCTCCCCTCTACAAACTCATATATTCTTGTCAATTTATTCAAAATGCATCTATATTGGTCAATAATTTCGTGAAATTTGTTTATTTTGATTTTTTTTCAATTTTGCAAGCTTGGGAGGCAAGAGAGGGAGGCTAAGCCAACTACACACGATTGTGATGGACTGTGAAGAGGGATCAAGAAAGAAAGTTAGAATTACGTGGGCCACAACATATAGGTTGACCAATCGAGTAACGGTTGGTGGTGAAGACTACACTCATGAACAACAATGAAAATCATATGCTGGAACATATATGGGATGGGCACCCATAGACTGATTTCACCACTCAAGGCTAGATGCTGGAGGGAGATGCTCGGCTTAGTGTTCCTCATGGAAACCATGTGTCATAAAGAGATAGACAATGTCAGGAGAAGTTGTGGACCTTTAGGGGTTTTAGAGTTAATAGCCTCAGACATACTTGAGGACTGGGTATGTAGTGGAGAGGACATAAAGTGGTGGTATGATCTTTCTTTGACCACCAATTTTATGTGGAGATAGGGGATATAGGACAAGAAGGTTTTTTTTGCATTCATGGGGGTGTATGGGTGGGCAGCTGTGGGACCAGATCCAGACATGGAACTAGATTCATACAATGTGTTTTTCATCCTCGGTTCCCAAGATTCTAGGGGGCAATTTTAATGAAACCATTGGGGTGGCGGAGAATAGTGGTGACTAACCTCGTGCTGAATGGTAGATGAGAAACTTTAGGGAGGCAATTGAGTGTTTTTGACAAAAGGAATTGGGTTGGAAGGGTTTGGGATTCATATGGAGAAGGGGAAATAGAAAGGACAACATCATAACTTGATAGATTCCTTGCAGATCAGGAGTGACTTTTGCAGTTCCCAGTGAGGTAGATGACACATTTTCCAATATAGTATTTGACCACGCGTCGATTATGATACATGTTAAATGGAAGCAGCTGACAAACCCAAATGAACATTGGTTCAAGTTTTAACCGATATGGTTATCTTCACTAGAATCTAGGATGGTGGTATAAGAGGTGTGGGAGGGGTACTACAAATGCCTAAGGGACCGCACAGAGGCATGTTGTAAAAAAATAACAACATGGATATCATAGAAGTTCAACTAAATAAAAAAAAAGATTTAAGACATCATAAGCAAGATCGAAGGAGGCACAAGAATCTCAGCCATATGACTTCATTCTCATATAGTGTGCAAAGATAGCGTGGGAACTATAGGAGCTACAAAAATAGGTGGAAAGCTACTAGCATGATCGAGCCAGGGCTAAGGAGATGCGGGATGGAGATTAGAATACCGGGTATTTTCACCTTAAGGTGAGCAAGAGAAGGAAACAAAATACAATCACCAGTTTGCAGGTGGAGGGTAGTCATTGGATTACCAATGAGGATGAGATTAAGGGTGCAATTATTAGGTTTTTTAATAAACTTTTTTCTACTTTGAATCCTTTAGAGTGGGACTTAGCACTAGATCATATTTCTGAGTTTCTCACAATAGACGAGGTAGATGTGTTGGAGGAGACCCCCAGGAAAGAGGAGGTTTAGACATCATTAACTCAGATGCATTCAAATAAAGTACCAATACCATATGGTATGAAAGTTGTATTTCATCAAAACATTTAGGATGTGGCAAAGAAGGAGGTGATGAAATTCATAATAGGCCGGTGGAAAGATAGGAGGTCACTATAAGAAATTAACACTACTAACATTGTACTCGTCTCCACGGTATAGAAGCCAAGGAGAATTGTTGACTTATGTTCTATAATCTTATGTAAAGTGTCCTAAAAAATGATCACCAAGATATTGACAAATAGAACTAAACCTTTCATGGGAAAAATGATTTTTGAAAACCATAGTACTTTTGTCAAGTGGATGATGGTTACGGATAATGCACTAGTGGCATGTGAGTTGTTTCACATCATGAGGACGAAGGTCATAGGGACGGAAGGCTTTATGCAAGTTAAATAGAATATTAGTAAGACATATGCTCGTATTGAGTGGGACATCTTATACGAGGAAATGGGAAGGATAGGAATTCCTATGCCATGGAGGTCAAGAGACAAAGAATACATTTCAAGTGTCTCACACTCATCCATATTCAGTGGGGTAAGAAGAGATGCTATAAAATCTACAAGGGGTCTACATCATGGTGATCTAATTTCTCCTTACCTCTTTCTTTTTTGTGATGAGGCCCTTTCTCTTTCTCTCATTAATTTTTTTGGGGAAGGGAAGACCAATTAGGCGAAGACACTACTACAAATATGACTTATGTCGTCGGTTCTTATCCAGGGAAACCGACGACATAACCTTTCTCCTCAGTTACTTAAAGAAAATCACCACCACAAGGCCTATTGAGAAAACATGGACTGTTTAATTTATCTTTTCAGTTGGTTCATAAAAAAATTGATGACATAGAGCGCCCATAGAAATAATTTCATGCAAATTTTTTTAGAGATTTCACTTCCCTCTATAATGCCTATCTTGTCAGTTTTAAGTAAAACAACTAATGAGGCAGAAGAATAACCCTTAGAGTCTACATCCATTATTACGTAGATAGTAACCGGCAAGAAATACTATGCACCAAATGCTCTGCCAAAAGTCCCCCCCCCAATTGGCATATATTGTCAGTTTTTTGAATATACATTGACAACTTAAATGTTGTTGCAACACAATATTTATAGTCTATTGTGTCTTAGATGACCGATGATGTAGGATCGCACACATAAAGGTTTTGCCTACGATTTTTATTTAAAGAATCGATGATAACTAGTAAGTCATCAGTCTTTTTATAATAATTAAAAATGTATATTTTACTTAGCCCCATGAGAAATATTTTTTTCCTCCCTACAAGTCATTGTCTGATTGCCCTCTCTATGTGCAATACCCCTAATGAACACTGCCACTTCTCCTCCTCTGTAAGTCACTACAACTCCTCCTTTAGTCCACCATTGCTACTCCTGCTCCAGATGTCACTACTTCTACTCTAGCTGCCGCTGCTTCTCCTCTATTGTTCTCCAATGAGCACCAGGTGAAACCATGTCGTTCCACCACCACCTCCACATCTCACCTTCCCACGTCCATCATTTCCTAAGAAATGATGTTGTTCTTCGACGATCACCAGTCAACGAGTTCTTCCACTCCTCCTTCTCTATCAGCGAGCACCTACTCCTTCTCCTCCTTCTCCGCCGGCTACCCCTACTCGTTACTTCCTCCTCCTCTTTCGGCACCACTACTCGCTACCTCCTCGTCTAAAGATTACACATATACATGCTCTCCTCCTTATCATTTGCTCTAAAAAATTATTTGTATTATAAATTTCAACTATTATGCATTATTTATTCATGAATTACTCTCTTGTTGGTCTTATTTCATCCTGTAACAAGGGTTGAACAACCACATGGAGTGCTTAATATTTCCAATATGATCTTGCTTGATTCATTTTTTGATAAAGTTGATTTGTAGTCATGGGTTAACCAACCACATGGAACTATTTGTTTTCTAGATTATTAAGATTTATAACAATTTCTTTCTTATGTAATTGTCATTTTATTCTCTTTGATTGAGGAGTTTCTGGCATATTGTTAGAGTTTAATAGTAGATAATGCACAAATAAAATGGTGTAATGTGTAATTGTTGAAATACAGGTCTTCAATACAGGTTCTTAACTACTAGAATATACAAACGGAATTCATATCACTCTAAAAAGTGGTTGAACCATACACATGTAATCCTTGAGTAAGCCTAACTATGTTTACATTATTAGAATTAAAAAAAATTAAACCCTAATATGTAGTTGCTAATCTATAAACTCTAATCTACAAATCCTAGATACTAAATCCTAAATTCTAAATTTTGTTGTTGGCCTAGAAACCTGTCTGAGATTTACTGATTAGCAGTAAACCTTAGATAGTCATTGACTTGAGACTGTTCTTGAGCACTTCATCTCAATTAGGGTGTAAGTGTAAAGTGTGTTTGATTTCAAATTTTTTTGACAACATTTCCCCTTTTGTTCTCTAGGTATATATATAGAGGGGTATTTTCTCATCTACATCAATGTACTTAGTGAATTGTGGGAAAATATTACCGAAATTTATTTAAATAAAACACACATATACACTTACTAGTGAGATGAAGCACTCAAGAATGGGATAGGTGGTACACATTCATCAATGTGAATTCTAATATATGATTAGGGTTCAATTTAAATATATTTTATTCTGAAATTAACTTCGCAGCTAACACTTGATGAGCTATTCGTCTCCCATCTGATTATAGAAAGGATTGATCATAGATGTCTAATTTAAATCACTGCACTCCACAATTTATTAATGGTCTCGATGAGTTTGTAAGATTTATAGAGGAACATAGCAAACAACCAGGAGGTATGTTCTATTGCCCCATTGGAACTGTAGTAACAAATTGAAAGTTGACACTTTTGTCATGATCAAAGATCATGTCATTTGCAATGGAATTGTACAAGGCTATACATAATTGTAATGGCATGGAGATATTTCTAGTAGGAGATCAACATATGTCGTTAGTGGCAGTTGTGTTGAATAAGAAATGACTGACGATGTTGATGATAACAAACCAATTCTAATAGACATGGTTGATGCAATATCAGATAGTTGTGGGGTAAATATTGCAGATCAACCTCCCTTATTTAGAAACATTATCCATGTTGTTGATAAATTGTTACCAAGTTTACAAAGCTGAGCACTATGCTGAGATTGAATCTATGAAGGCTAGCAATAGATGGAGCCATAAAAGATTCATTTCTTTGTTGCCTTTGTTTGAAATAAATTCTCTCTGAAGGCAACAAGCTTCCAATATCAACATACAATATGAAAACAATGTTGTTCCCAATGATAAGAGTGTCATCATACTACACAAAAATGTTAAGATGATAAGAATGTCATCCAAAACATTGGGATCACCTTTCAAGTGTCTTAATTGTATTTTTCTAGTCACAAGAATAAGAGTCCATGTGAAGGAAAGATGACTTATTACAGTGTCATTGAAGACATAAGGAAAATTAACTACACATCATTTATAGTTCTATTATTTAGGTGTAAAGGGATTGATGACAACAAAAAGTTTTAGTTGATGAACTTGATTTCATAATAGTGAATTTTGAGTGGAAAGGTAAGAAGGTTGAACCATTCATAATGGCATCACAGAAAAGCAAGTATTCTATATCGATGATCCTACAAAAGAAAATGGGTCTGTCGTCCTTCATGGGAAAAGAGAGTTCATTTCAGACCCTATTAATGAAGAAGTGTACTATGACATGTATGATGACTCTAGTGCATTCTATTTTGTCTCACCGAGTGTAAATGTTCATTCTAATACTGATGACTATACATGTGAAGATCCCACAGAAGGGATATTAGTTTAAGGTATACTACATGTTTATTTTTTCCTTTGTTTAGTTTTGACTTTTTCATATGTGATCTGACTTTTTTATATGTTATCTGAATTTTTCATATATGTGATATGAATTTTTCATATGTTTACTTTTGATTTTAGAGATGGCATCTGAGTAGGAGCACAATGATCCCAAGCGTGAGGATCCTTTTAAGCCTTGTAACTAGGGTGATGACAATGTTGATAAATCTAACCATAGGAGAGGGATAACTTTGATAAAAATTGCTTCAAATAGGGACAAAGGGAAGAAGGGTTTCATTGAGTTTAATGAAGTAGGAATATTGATTACTAAAGGTTTCATCAACTATTATGGGCCCCATGGTCAAATCAATGTGCCTCTCCATGTTGAGGATTGGACACAAGTGAATACGTCCAACAAAGACCTCATTGGAAGGGAGTTAGAGGTGAGATATATGCATTTACATTTTTATAGTCTTTTCCTATTCTTCCTTTTCACATTTCTAAGAAGTAGTGAATGTTGAACTTTTTTAGGGATGATATGAACTTGATGAATAGCTACATCACAAGACTCTTATGCAACTCGTCCAGAGAAGACATAAGATATTGGCAGAAAATCCTCACAACTGACTACATTTTGGAGACAAGAAGGATAAGAACCTCACTCTTAAATGTCCCTATCTTGATAAAAAAGATTTGTTAGAGTTTGCTGAGAAGATAAAACAAATGTGTTCAAGGTATTGAATTAATTACATCCTAAAGATTTCTTATGATTAGTTAAAAATATTCTTATTTCACGATGCTAAAAAACAAAGGCATGACAAGAATGTGCACATCCATAGGTTGGGTTTAGGTAGTTATGTGAAATGCCTCCAGTTGATAGAGTAAGAGAAAGGGCATTCTACTTCTACTCCTTCTACTGTTGAATTTTCTAGTGCTTTTAGATGGTTGTCTTGCTATATTGAGTGGATAGATGCGAGGAAAAACAAAGCCTGAGAAATCCCCATCAAACAACATAGGAAGTGATTGCAAAAATGGTAGATTTCTTGATCTCACAATGTATGTCCATGTTCTTTTTTCCCTGGATTGCTAAGATTTATTGATTAGTTGGTTTTGAAGATGAATAGTTGGAGCCGAGTGAGAAAATAAAGAAGGGAAAGTTCACCCCTCAGGACACACACGATGAATTGATGGTTTCTCTAGGGAGGGAAGATCACCCTAGACGTCTTAAGTTTGTTGGAGTTGGGTTGGGATAAAAAACTTTAGACTCATCCCAGGAAAACTCATATCTGCCAAAAAGGGGGAATAGACCAAGAGGATGTGCAAAGATTGAAAGCCACACCTTGAAGGAGTTTAAGGCATTTCATGTGGCGCAAGCTTCTCCAGCAGTCATGGATCATGTACAACATCACATGCCCAAAGAGGGTATTGGGAATATTCCTTTGCATCCACATGGCATGAATAGGGTAAGATTCAATTTATATATTTGTTGTGATACAATAATACCTCAATATATATGTTTCAATTTAAATATAGTGCTTCATACAATGTAGATGGTTAGAATATGTCATTTTTCCATTGATGTTGCATCATACAATGTCGTGGTAGATGTTGAGGCTAATCTACATGATGATACAATTTATGGTGTTACCCTTCCCATTGATCATGTTCGTGTGCCCATCATACATGTCGTTCTAGCATGGAGAGAAGCAACACTCCCGTACAAGCACTTGAATACAACCATAGTCAGAGAGGTAGAATGCAACATTACTAGGTGGCCCGAATGGCTCGTTATATTTCTTGAGGTATGAAAAATATATATTGGATTTAGATATAATCGATAGCTAATATGAATCACTAGTACATAACTGGCCTTTAGTGTCGGTTATTTAAGGCCTTTAGTGTCAGTTTTAATGCAACACCTATGTGGGCGCCGCTAAAAGGCCAACAGTTAGGCGTTGGTTCTCAAAATGACGCCACAACCCTTCGCGCACCACCAAAAACGCGCCAGCAGGGGGGTATAGGCGTCGGTTATTAGCTTTGAAACCACGCCATAAACCTTCACGCCACAGAAAGGGTGTCATCTGTTGGGTTTTGTGGAGAAAACATGCACGGCAGATGCAATAAAATCCACGCAACCCGAAACAGGATCTCATCGACAACAACATATTTGGAAGGAGTGTTAGTGGGATATACCTTATCGTGGAGCAAGTCCAGTGATGTCCCATTGCACGACGGTGCAACACTGCTGACCTACACAGATGGAACTTCTCTCCCGTTCGCTGTCACGGGTTGATCCGACGGTGCTCCTTTGCGGCAGTGATGTACGCCGCTCGTAGTGCGTACAAGTGGTCGTCGACGTCCTCCGAACGCAGGCGTGAATGAGTCTGCGTCTCTACTTCGTCCACGTGGACGGACGGAACTCCACGTCGCGCTTCCCAAGCCAGCGGGAAGGAGTCGTGTCTCTGCGGCGGCGTGCTAGCGGCGCGTTTCTCTCCTTTCTCTCCTAAGGATGATGACGGCTAGGGTTTACGTGCGTGAGCGTAAACTGAAAAGCCTCTATCTATCTTATATAGATATCGGCCGTCAATCCTCCTTTAAAAATGATATGAAGGGAAATAGGGTATCCTAAACCCATCGGTAAATAGAAACGTTGCGTTAATTAAAATGCTCGTAGATTAATTAGAATATTTCGGAATTCATTAATAACCAAATAATCACATTAATTGATTAATTAATATCTGACTCCATGCAATCACTTGGGATGGCTCTATGGGCATACATATACCAACACCATCTGGGGCATTATCATCGTCGGTTTATTAGTGATAACCGACGCCATATCACCCACTGCCACGGTCGTACTGGCCAGCACGGCCGTGTTTTCTGGCCAGCACAACTGTGGTGTCTGGTCTACTGCCACGACCGAGGTGGCCAACACGGCCATGGTGCCTGGCCTCATTAGGGAAATAGACATCGGTTACTAGTAGGGAAATCGATGCCAGAACCATCAGCGTCGGTTTATTATTGATAACCAACGCCACATCACATGCATTAGGCGTCAGTAATAATTATTTATCTGATGTTGTAATCATTTGTCGTCGATTTTAAATTAATAACCGATGCCTATTGCATGTTTTTTTTTCTTATCAGTCTGCAGGCCTGCTGTGGCTGGTCGCAGGATGAGAAACCTATAGTTCAGTTATGAACTGCAGGTTTTACGACATCCATTGATATCATCCAACAACAGGCCACAAACCTGCAAAATTAACAACATTAATTTTCACACATTTATCAACCTGCACTTCCATTCGATTTTCACACATGTAGAAACATTCATGTAGCAATTTGTAGTTCCATTCATTTTCACATTCACACATGTAGAAACATTCATATAGCAGCCATCAGTTTCATTCATTTTCACATTCACACATGTATAAACATTCAGACACATGTAGAAACATTCAGACATGTCGAAACATTCACATATATTATAATTCAGAAATTCATTTACAAAATATCATTCTTTAGTCATTATTCGCTGTCAACATCCCAATTATATGTTAAAACCCCCACTACTTGTATGGTTGTTGCCCATTCTTCTCTTACATCATTTAATTCTGCCATCGTATAGGGAGCATGTACATATGGTAAGGCCTTTCATGTAGTGTGGTCAGTTTTAAACACCTGCAAAGAGAATGATGTATATATATAATTAATAATATATAAATAAGATTGATATATTTCATATTATCTAATTAATGAGACTATATATAATTCCTCAGGAATGGTATCGATGTCCACTGCGGAATATTTGATAATCATGTGCATAAATCACATCACATAGTATGCACATGCCCATCCGTTGTCTTGTATAGCACACTATAAATTGAAACATATAAAATATTAAAAAATACAACTAATTAAGCATTGTTCATATAAATAATATGTACATTACAGTCGGGAACTTACTTTCCACGTTCTTCCAAATTATTGGCTGGTTCTTTTTCTTGGGGACCATTCCTCCAGCCTTTTTAAACTCGTCTAAACCCTTACATGTTAATGTAACATAGTACATTGCATAATTAAATAGTAATGTAATAACATATGTTAACGAATATGAAAATGAAATATCTCTCACCGGAATAATGCCATTTTCATTTTGTGTCCATATTTTGAATTCAATTTAGTCCCCTTAGGATCTAGATAATAGACAGTGAACATCTCGGGGACAAACTAGTAACTCCCAATGCATACCACTAGAGGTAAAAAAGTTAAAAATTAATAACTTAAAATCCACAATAAAAATGTAATTTTCTTAAGTCCAAATTATAAGCAAAGTGAACTTACTCCACATTGAATGGAGCTATTATCACCATCTTCTTATTTTGACCAAAATTTGTAAAAGCATCACAGCAGTATCGTTGAACTGACAGATGGTCTTTAGCTACTAGACTAATCAAAGATGGAATCAAAAATCCTACATGTTCGAACGAAAAATTTGTACATATCTTGTCTAAGTAGCTGCAAAACATGTATTACGTATGCATTAATAAATAAGAAACCAGATCACCAGATCCTACACAAGGTATATGGATATATAAAGAAGATCTCAACTTATCCATAGCTCTATCACAAATGTATTCAGCCAATCATATCAAAACAACTCCAAAATATCTTGTATAAATAGGTTGCTTTCGTATGATTGACCTGCAACATCTTCATCTATAGAAACAGTTATAGGGTAATTTATATCATGTTCGCCTAACCATATTATCATACCCCTACAATTAGGACCTAACGGGACAGGTAGGTCCTGTGGAACCCAACTTGGTAATGTAGGAGGTGAAGGTGGAGGCCTAGATGCTCTGGGTGTCTTCTTTTTAACCTGTATATATATATATAATTTCATATCAATTGACATCATATACACACACTAACAATTTAACGTAATGTAAATTCA
Source organism: Alisma plantago-aquatica (assembly GCA_963693085.1). NCBI lineage: Eukaryota > Viridiplantae > Streptophyta > Magnoliopsida > Alismatales > Alismataceae > Alisma > Alisma plantago-aquatica. Next base: position 972,729,975 of record OY856409.1, read on the forward strand.
CCATACAGTTTCAGTATAGAGGACATCCTCTTTTGGCCACAATATCACTACGCCTTCTGCCTCACCAAGTGTTTCATAATCTGGGTGGGCATATGGAAATGGAAGATCCATCCAATTGGGGAATATACGTACTGGGCTCACACGAACCCAACCAGATGGTAATGGAGACCCATGAAACCTTTCCCCTGGTAGGGATGGGTAAGTCGACGCCTCTGCAATGACAAATTCTTTACTTTTTAGATAGCATGGCTTCAACCCCTGCAAATTTTTGTGTAAAGAATGTTATATACATATATACATATCATCTTGAAAAGACTAGTTACTATGTCATAAAAATACTTACAACAGATGTGCTAGATGGTGGGTCTACAGGATTACTCCCAACCTCTGCAGTAGGAGTAGAGCGGGATGCCATAAGTACTGTCTGCTGATGGGCAGTCAGAGATGCCTGCCACTTGCTCATTGCATCTTCAAGTTTCCTATCAACTAGCTTATCTACCTATACATGGATAAAAGAAACGTTAGCTTCTGATTATTGAATTCTCTTTTATTGTAACATTATAAAGAAAGAATAGGTTACCTCTTCTTGTGAAATTCCCGCTTTTGGGACATGTTTGCACTAGGATGGCCCAAAGAACTCTTTGATGCCTACACCAGCGCCAGCAGCCCTAACACGTCCAGGATGCTCTGGGTTACCCAGAGCAACTGTCAATTCATCCCTTGTGCCCTCAGGGATGAACTTGGCTTGTTTCCTCAGCTTGTGCAGCTCCCGCTAATCACCAAAACAAAAATTTGTAATTAAGTAAACACCACAAATAATCAATATTCGAACAATTTCTCTAAGAGTTGTATTTTACCATTTTTGCAGCCGCCTCAGCAGTTGCGGGCTTCCTTATTTCTCCCTTCTTATTTTGCCTCCCAGCTATCCAGACATCATGGTGAGGCAGAGGTGTGGTACCTATAGTAGAGGACTCCTGAGTAGCAGCAGACTAAGCAGTAGACTCAGCATGTAGTCTTTGGCGAATGCCTGCATACCCCTTTGGACCCATTGTGTGGTCATGCACATTCAGTGCACACCTTGCTTTTTACGCCTCACTGAAGGCCTAGTTAGTATGCACATTAATGATTCGGTTAGTAACACTAAATGTTAATCTTGAATAGGTGAATACAATGTATATTAATTAAATTGGGAGTGACACCTAATACCTTGAATTCATCAGTTTGTCTTGAAGCAACAAACACGTCCCATTCTTCTTGGTCCAGGATGTTCCATTGTTCAGTGGCTGTCTTCTTCCTCTTGTCACCTTCTTTTATGTATTCTCAAGTGAGATTTGTCCTATAGTTCCTTAGGACTCCCCCCACAGTGTTGCATCACGCATTTACGATGCAACTTTTCATCCAATTCAAATATACTCTGCAAAATAGAATTGATATTAACTAGTATCCAAAAAATTAGTAATCTACATAATAGAATTGCAAATTAATAATAACTCATGCATAAATCCTTCCATATTACGTCTTTCTTCCCCTTAGGAACTTTGTGCCAAGAATCTATCTTACAACCGTAATGGCTACGAGTAACATACCCAAGATATGAAAAAAATGAATTGCGATTCACTCCAATTGCATTTCATGTATTATCAAAAAATCCACAACAAGTTTGGGTCCATTGCCCCTTTGTGCTATTAACTTCTTCATCATAGTGATGCCCCTTCTCTTGTCAACTTTTTGGTGTTGCTCATCAAGTGCCTCAAGTGCTTCAGAGGGTACATGTGCATCATCAACCTAAATTTTGACAAAATAAACAAACTTACAAGATATAACTATAAATAGACATGTATATATAAATATATGATATATTTTTAAAACTTACATTGTGAGGCGGCACATTGATGTCCTCATTCTCATGGTAATCATCAACACGGTCATCAGGAGAATGCTCAACCATCTGAAAGTTCACATTCACATTGTAAAGTAATTCACATTGTAAAGCTCACATTGTAAAGTTGACATTCACATTGTAATGTAATTCACATTGTAAAGTTCACATTCACATTGTAAAGTAATTCACATTGTAAAGTTCACATTCAGAAAAATAAAACATATAAAAAAATATAAACATGCCTCTAATATGAGGGGCCGGTTCTCTTGATCCAAGCCTCCTTTTGGTTAATCCAATCATGACTCCTTGGTATAGTAGAGTTGCGCAGGGTCTGTTAATGATTGATGAAGAAGGACTGGACATCTACCTGGAATCCACATCTTCAGGGAATGTATCAAATGCCAATGGAGGAAAGGCAATGCCCAACTCAAGGTTGTCAGTTTGTGGACGGATTCTGCTGCCTTCTCTTCTGCATCTCAGTGGTCATCTCAGTTTCTTTCTGACTGGGGTCCATCCCAGGTTCTAGATGATGTGCATTAATGCATAGTAGTAGTAGGGACACCCCCGAGGTGTTCGACCAGCAACCTCTGTTTGTGTTGCTGCTGCATGCTTGTCAGGTCTTCCAAGCTTTGCTTGGATGACTGAAGACATAACTAGTGACGATTGGGAAGAGTCAATGCAGGTTCAATAGAGCTGTTAGCTTGAGTTAGTTGTGAGAAAGTCTTCCTGATTCTTAGTGCATTGCCACACTTTATGGGTGCAGTTACTGCTAGTTGGTTTTGTGCTAGGCAAGAAGGTCGGGTTTCAAGCCCTTACTCGTGCTGCACTCTACCAGTTATCTTATTTGATTCTTGCCTATCACTCAGTTCTGTTTGGTTACTGGATGCTTTGTAGGATGTGCTCGCACGTCATTCTGATGACTTGGACCTATTCTGAGTCCTGTTTATCTTAGAAGCCTTGATTTTGTGTGTAGGTGCTAAGATCCTAGATTTTTTGGTCTGTTGGGGTGTGGTTCATTTGCAGTGTCCTTGTTCTCATACTTTGTGGGTGGTTTTATGCTATTGAGTGCTTGGCTCTGCTAAAGGCTTCATGTCATTAGGTCGATTTGTTTAGGATCTCAGCCTTATGTACTGTTTCAGTGGTTTTTTGTTCTCTTGCCCTTGATTACTAGCTTGTTGGTATCAATGTTTTGTTATTGCTGTAATGGGGTACTTTGTGCCCAAAGTTTTGGTAATATAGTAACACACCTTTTAGACCGACCAAAAAAAATATTGTGAATTTTTATCAATTAATAATCCTTCATTGTGATCTCTGCGCACATACAAGTCATCATTAGCTTCAATATTTGCTGGTCTTGGCAATCCAACTGAGAATGGACTGGAGTCATCATACTTATCATAGTACTCTTCTTCATCTATAGGATCTTCAATGAACTATCTTTTACCATAAAGAACAACTGACCATTTATCATTTGTAGGATCATCGATATAAAATACTTGTTTCACCTGTGATGCCAATATGAATGGTTCACCCTTCTCGCCAATCTTTTCAAAGTTCACTAAAGTGAAACCCAATTCATCCACTATAACTCCTTTGGTGTTATCAACCCAATTACATTTGAATAGTGGAATTCTGAAATCTATGTAGTCAAACTCCCATATGTCTTCAATGACACCGTAATATGACATTTTAGCTTCACGTGGACTCTTATCCTTTGCACTTGCAAAAAACATAGTCGACTCTTGAAGGGTGACCCCACTATTTTGGATGACACTCTTATCATCTTGGCGCTTTGTGTAATATCTGAATCCATTAATGTCATACCCTTCATAAGACATCACATTCAATTTTGGTTTAAAGGCGAGGCATTTGATAGTTTCAGTATTATCATCTGGTGTTTGAGATAGTTGATGTAAGACTTTATCTTCAAACCACTTAATAAATGTCTTGTTATACTCACTAGCAAGCCACATTCTATTGGCTCGAGGATATTGTCTCTTGATAAAATTGGTATGTTCCTCGATATAAACACTCACTTCGTCCATGTTGTGTAAAATATACAAGTTACCTTGTTCCAACTGCTCACGGCTGATTACTTTCACCTGTGATCCCAAAATTCCTTTGCCAAATTGCTCCTTGGTGCGCCCCTGCTAGTGGTGCTTTTACACCCCACGTGGTCGGAGCGCACGTGATATGGGATCTTATGCTTTCAAAAATTTATGTTATCCCTAACCGAGTCTATCACTAAGACTAGACCAGGTCGCCCGCAAGCGTACGGGGTACTGTTGTAGTATAGGTGATTGGCAAGATAAGGGGCCGAACCACATAGTTAGAGGGGGCACTAGAGTTAGGTAGCGTATGCTATGTTCCTTTTGCGGAGCTTAGGGTTTTAGGGTTTTTGAAAGGTTTGGGTTGTTGATTAAGCTAATTGAACAAGTAAGAAATGCAAGATGGAAACTAAGTTATGGAAGAGCAAGAAAATTAGTAAACTAAGCTAACAAACTAACTAAGCAAGAGCAAGAAGAGATACACTACTCTAGCACGGCAAGAAGAAATTAAGAACTAAACTAACCACTAGCAAGAGCAAGAGCCTAAGTTAACACTAAAGAGAAAAACTAAGCAATTAACTAGATTATGCAAAAGCGACTGAACTAGACTCGCATGAACAAGCAAACTAAGCAATTAGGGTTTTAAGCAAGGTGATTAAGGTGGGTGGGCTGTATGGGGAATGTAACTTTGATATTAGTTGGGGGAAGATCATTAAACATGCATGATTCTCATTTCATATCTAGATTCCCAAACCAAAAAATAAGGTCAATGCCATTAGAACATACCCTATACTACTAGTAGAAGACTAGGGTTAGGTGTAATTCTAATGAGATTTAACCAAATCTAGGTTTCTAGGGTAAGTGATAGTGAGTAATTGAGGGTTGAGAGTAGAGATGGGAGTAGAGATAAGGGTATTTAACCTCATTCCACTAGCCACTCTAGCCTTTAGAAGGCCCTAGACAATTACATCAGTCTCACTTACTGTAACGACCGTCTCGCAAAAACAAGATTAACTAATGCGGAAGCGTTCATCAAGCAGCGGATTAGCGAGAATCACTAAAAATTAAAACTTTTTGCAAAGAGGTACAGACATAATACATATTTTTCTTCAAGAGACAAAGTATAACACATTTACTTTTTGGATCAAAGGTACATATCATGCATCATCTCTTTCTGAGAATTACAAGCATCAACTGACCTGTTAAGCTCAGCATAGGTAGTATAAAATCTTGAGACATTGATCCAAAATCTCGAAAGCACTAACTACTACTCCTAGGACCTGAGAGTACAGAGACGACACATAGGACTCTATATACAACTATACATGTCATGAAAACCAATGTCTCCACCTGAGACTTCACTGCTGTCTCTGCTGCTACTGCTGTCCTTCACCTACTGAAGGATACCTGTCTCCTCGTCCGCTTCCACCTAAAAATGTGGTTCCCACGGGGGTGAGACAATTATAATAAATTGCCCCAGCAAGAGATATAACTCTAAACCAGTAACATTGTTATTGCAACTTAAGAAGATAAATATTAATGGAAGAATCATATTTGTATAGCAGCAAATATTTTAATGTCTAACAGATTAGAACATTATTCTATATCAGAAGCATTGCAACTATAACTTGATAGAATCAACATGTCATTTATCCTTTAAGGAATATAAAGAACATGTATAACATCTATTCAAACTACATAATCATTAGCACTGCTTTAACTCTCTTCAGGATTAGATCATATATCTAAAGCATGGTATTGTCATTGTGGAGTCATGGCCCGTAGCCATACTCTTTTCATAAAGTGTTGGGATCTTAATCCCTCAATTCACCACTAGAAATTCTCATCCTTTCACAATTTCAATACCCTAACCATGTGATTCTGGGTGTTTAAACCCTTAGCTCATCACCTGAGCATTGTTACTACTTCCTTAGGTAACTAACACCTTTAGGTCATTTGATCAAGGTAAGCATGATACTTGTTATACAAGTATCCATCATGGAACTTGAGGCCCATTAACTCTCTTGCTACTTCTTACCAGGCACAAGGTATATTATGGCACAGAAGGCCCAATAAAAAAATTCAAACTAATAACACATCATAGCTCATACCTGGCTATGCTCATCATCTCATGATACCTGCATGGTTAGCACATATAGTAGCAGTACATCAATTATCTATCAGGAAACAACTTTATTCACATGGCTCACAAGGCCATTCACATCTTGTCACCTCTCACTAGGTAACAACTTTATTCACATGGCTCACAAGGCCATTCACACCTTGTCACCTCTCACTAGGCAACAACTTTATTCACATGGCTCACAAGGCCATTCACATCTTGTCACCTCTCACTAGGCAACAACTTTATTCACATGGCTCACAAGGCCATTAAGCATTATACTTGTTATACAAGTATTTAACATGCCTTACAAGGCTTATGTAATAAAAGAAATACAACCTTCCCATCATTAGGGTTAGGATTTTCCTTTCTTATCGTTTAGGGTTTTCTCTCACATATCATTACCCTTCATTAGGGTTAGGGTTTTCCATTATTAACCATTTAGGTTTTCAAGATCATATTATCAATGATCAAACCCTAATTCATTGCTCCCCACATCTAGGAGCCAACATTTATACCATAAATATTCAATCATACTAATTTATTCTCACCATTTATCATTAAATGATTATCATCACAAGGTATGAGTTTCTCTCTCATCCTTAAGTTGGGAATTAACAAAACGACCATGTTAGGTCACTTTCAATTCAAATCTAAGTCAAGCATAGAGCACCACAGCCGTGTAACCAAGAATGGCCGTGCAAAGGGAAGCCACCACGACCGTGCTACCTTGCACGGTCGTGCAAAGTGAAGCTACCACGGCCGTGCTACCTTGCACGGTCATGTTGAGTAAAGTCGCCACGGCCGTGCTGCCTTGCACGGTCGTGCTACATAGGATCACCACATGAATCATATTTATATATATGAATTCTATTCTTTGATCCTTTCAACTTGATTAAGTCACATGAACCCTTCAATCAAATGCATACAACTATGATTAACATAGTGTACCAAGTCATTGGTCCTATAAACAATTAGGGATTCATCCCTTGATTGACACTAATCACTTAGGTACTATTAGGGTTTCAACCTTTGTACCTTCATTGATTGTCATTACTAATCATCATTGGATCAATGGATCATTCATCATCTTAATTCTCAAGAGATTCAATCACATTGGACCTCCATTACATAAAGCATCCAATTGAATTAGGGTTTCCAATGTTGATTCCTTCAATCATTGGATTCATGGAACCAATCATCAATTGGACCTATACTCATACTTCAATTGTGTTTAATAAGTAAACCTTCAACTGATTTGACCCTCAATTTACCCTCAATTGATCATCAATTAGGGTTTGATTCAATTGAATTTGGGTTTGGAATCAATAATCCATCAACACTAATCAATGTAAGACTAGTTGCTTTGAAACCATTGAACCATCATCCAAATTAGGTATGACCTGACCCCAAACGGTCTTGAGGTCGTTTGGATGACCTCCAAATGGTCTTGAGACCGTTTGCCCATCATATCACTCAAATCCAAGCCATCCAATTAAGGTTTGGATCATCGTATTGATCACCAAATCAGCATTTTATTGCAGATCAACATGGTACCTTTAGGCCTCCAAACACCTAACCATACTCAACCCTAGTCCTCCAAACGGTCTTGGGTGACCACCAAACGGTCTTGAGACCATTTGGATGATCTCCAAACGGTCTTGAGACCGTTTGGCTCATCCAACCTTTGGATTCTAGTGAAAAATCATCAAGGTTTGGTCTATTGAGTTAATCATCAAATCATCAATTGATTGCTTTGTAACTTGGTAACTTTAGACCTTCAAATAGGGTAACATACTTAACCCTAGACCTCCAAACGGTCTTGGGTGATCCCCAAACGGTCTTGAGATCATTTGGGTAATACCCAAACGGTTTTGAAACCGTTTGGGTCAATTAACCCAAAATCTCAAAATAAGTCATTGGAATTTCAACACTATTTTCAATTAGGGTTTACCCAATTGAATAGCCTTCAACTCACGATTCCTTGGGAGTTAACCCCTATAATTTGGTGAGTCATTATACCATATAATTAGGAACAGTAATGCCTAACGGTCAATGCTTGGTCAACTCACTCAAACGGTTTTGAAACCGTTTGGCCAAAAAGGTCAAGTTAATCAGGTTGAAAATCAGCACTTAATCCAATTAGGTTTACCTAATTGATTAGCCTTCAACCTATTATTCCTTTGGATTTAACCCCTCAAATTAGGTGGGTTATCATCCTACGTAATTAGGAACAAAATTCCCAAACGGTCTACGCTTGGTCAACCATCTCAAATGGTTTTGAAACCATTTTCTCCCAAACGGTTTCAAACTGTTTGCCCTTAAACGGTTTGCTGAAACCGCATAACCAATCAAATTAAAGCGATTTTGGAGTAGCTATCAAAACCGTTTGGCTTGGTAGTTTTCTTTGGTTAAGCATCTAGGATGATGTCATCATCCCCTTCCTTCGAACAACTAAGAACATCAACCGTTCTTGATGGAAATTGCAGCAAAGAAACAAGAGTGTATCAAATTGAAGAAATCAATCAACAAAGCATAGAGAATTGATGCAATATCAATGTTTAAGGGTTTAAGTTATACAACCCACCTACAATTGAGCTCCAAAGATCCAAGATCATGGAAACAATGGTGAATGAAGCTCCCTTCACTATTCCAAGGGTCTTCCTCAAGCTTTGAGTGAAAAGAATTGGTTAGGATTGGAGAGGAGATCGAAATAGGAAGGAATCCATACTTTATTTTCGATTTCCACCATGGAATCAAGGAGAAATGAATCAAGAACCTTACCAACAGGTTGGGAGTCGTCCTCCTTCTCCTCCCTAGCTCCTTGGTTGGTTTTTCAAGCAAGGGGAAGAAGGAAATCCGAAAAGGCCTTGGTTTGGGCTTGGAAATGGCACTTTTATAAGGAAATTGATGAGAGAGAAAATGCCTTATTAAAATGCATTTATTCCCAAAAAGATGGCCGCCTCTTCCCCCCTTATATTACTTAGGGACGAGGCTATCTTGTTTGACTCTTATTCCTCTCAATTATCTATGATTTAAACAAAAACAAATTAAGCACCTTAATGCTTATAATATTAATATCCCATATGTGAGTGGAAATTACTTTCCTTTATAATAAGGTGAGTGGAGTTTCACCTCCTTTAGATATTTTCGTTCCTTATCTTGGAAAAATAACGTCCATCCTTATTCAAAATCAACCAATAACATTTTGGTTGAAGGCCCTTTAATTAATACATTCATTTTTGCCCTAAATTGAATTAGGGTTTCACTTAAGATTAAATCTTGATTATTTTAATATCGAGATTCTCTCTCCTCCAACTTAATTCAAAAGAGGAACCCCTCTCATTTTATTTGCTCTACTTGATGCCAAGAAACATTAGGGACCTTATTGAAGTGGTAATTTGCATATTGAACCCTAGCTTTTGGGTAAACTGCACTTTACACCAAAACTAGGTTTTAATGCACAACATTGCTTTACAAGCTTAATCTTGGTGCCCAAGCTTGTGAAAACCATACCAATACATCACATTCATTCTTATGATGTCTCAACATCATAGGAACATATTATCATGCAACATTTGCATGTTGACCCCTCAACTTGGGTAATTTGCACTTTAGTCCAAAATAAGCAATCATTGCTTCAACATTGTTCAAACATAACCAAAATTGAAACATAAATTTCTCATGAGCCCTAATTACTTTTCCCAAGATAAGATTAAGAATCTACTCAACCTTATTAAGAAAAAAATCTAGGGTTAACTCATAACCCAGGTCAGGGATGTTACAAATTATAAACCCCTAACAAGGATTTTGTCCTCGAAATCCCAGGAAAAGGAGGGACATATTGTTCATTAATCATGCCCTCAAGTCTCCACATCTCATCTTAATGTTATGGAGATACCATGGGTCTGTAGCTCACACAAAGTTCCTTTCATTAATTCAACCTTATCATTGTTTATGTTTATGCATAGCATAAACCCCTAACATATGATATCCATATTATTGAAATGTTCACATAGCTTTTCCTTTTAGTTGGGAATGTTCACCTAGCTTTTCCTTTTAGTCGGGAATGTTCACATAGCTTTTCCTTTTAGTCGGGAATGTTCGCATATCTTTTCCTTTTAATTGGGAATGTTCACATAGCTTTTCCTTTTAGTTGGGAATGTTCACATAGCTTTTCCTTTTAGTTGGGAATGTTCACATAGCTTTTCCTTTTAGTTGGGAATGTTCACATAGCTTTTCCTTTTAGTTGGGAATGTTCACATAGCTTTTCCTTTTAGTTGGGAATGTTCACATAGCTTTTCCTTTTAGTTGGGAATGTTCACATAGCTTTTCCTTTTAGTTGGGAATGTTCACCTAGCTTTTCCTTTTAGTCGGGAATGTTCACATAGCTTTTCCTTTTAATCGGGAATGTTCACATAGCTTTTCCTTTTAGTTGGGAATGTTCACATAGCTTTTCCTTTTAGTTGGGACTGTTCACCTAGATTTTCCTTTAAGTTTCATTATACTCTCTAGATTGTTTCAGAATGACTACTTGATCAGAGTAATAAAAAAGATAACAATCTAAGAGTTTCATACTTGCCTTATCTTCAATAATCATATACCTGGCCAGGGTATATAAGTATTGAGATTAGGTAGTATGCACTTTATTTTCTATCATATTCCTCACTTTTCATATCATTGTACACACATGATTTTCCATTTCCTAGATTTTCTCCAAGCATCACTTCTAAATCTCATCTTTCAACACATAGATAAGGGAGGTTATAAAACATTTTAAGGAACACTGAGTAAGATATAAGTTCTTATCTCCCTTGTGTCCTTATGGGACTAGTCAAAGGAAGCTCAAAAACAACTACTTTCATATCTTTAACACATAGAATTCATGAAAAGAAATATCAGAATGAATTTTATTTCATCTGACCTGTCTGGGATGTCTGCCCACATCCTCTGTTGTTACTAGAGAACTGCCTCCTTTGTGGTCCTTGCTGACTCTGCCCCTGAGGTTGAGTCATCATTAAATTCTTGCCTGGACAATCCTTTACTAGATGTCCTGATTGTCTACATTGATAACAGATCCTAGGTGCAACATAGGGTCTGTGAGGTCTAGTTATCGATGTTGATGCTATATTGGAGGCTCTATTTGGAATATTACTATGATCCCTATCCCTACTTGACATCCATTGTGTGTGGGTTTGGAATCTTGATGATGCTGCCGGAGCAGAAAATCTCGATTTCTTAAAACTTTCGGACCTTTGTTTTTGAGTCTGAGTGTACTCCTTCTTGCCACTAGTCTGTCATTTCTCGATTTTTGATCTCTCTATCCTCCTCACTGACTCTACAAAGGTGGAAAACCTCTCCTTGTTTTCTAAAGTAGACACAGGAGTGGTTAGTTCAGCATTTAACCCCTTCTCAAAATGCCGAATTCTTTCCTCATCATTAACTTCCATTTGCGGAAAAAACCGCAACAGCTCCATGAACTTAGCTTCATACTCGCTAACGTTCATCTATCCTTGTTTGATCTTGTCAAATTGAGAAATCTTCTCATCTAGATACGTTTTAGGGAAGTATCTACTGACGAATTCTTGTCGGAAAACCTCCCATCCAACTTCTTCACCTGGTCTTTTATCTTCTTCTATCATCCACCAATGACCATCACTTCCTTTTAGGAGGTATACAACATGTCTTACCTTCTCAGCTTCAGGAATATCAAGGATCCTGAAAGCCTTTTCCAGTTCCGTCAGCCACAAATCAGCATCTGCTGGATCAGATGTACCGACATAATCTATGGCTCCAACCCGACAAAGTCTCTCAAAAGACTTGCCGGCTCCATAGCCCTCATGGTAAGCTGACACCCTAGGTGTAGGTACTTGCATCCTATCTGTCATGTGAGTCATGGCAGCTATATACTGCCCAAACATGGCTTGGAGGGCTGGTTTCCCCATGTCAGCTTGATTGAACTGGGGCTGTTCAGGTATGGGCTCCTCTCTTTCATGGCCTCCTGCACCTCCTCCTAGTGCAGCAGTGCTGCCCTCAGCAGCACGTTCTTCATGTGGTCCAGACATCTTCAAATTCTTATTCTCCTATGTGAAAAGAAGATACTATCAGATAAACTAGAAGACACTTAGAACATGCTCTACAACCTTAGTCCTATGTCTCTGTAGACTCAGCGAACCTAGAGCTCTGATACCACTAAATTGTAACGACCGTCTCGCGAAAATAAGATTAACTAATGCGGAAGAGTTCATCAAGCAGCGGATTAGTGAGAATCACTAAAAATTAAAACTTTTTGCAAAGAGGTCCACACATAATAAATCTTTTTCTTCAAGAGCCAAAGTATAACACATTTACTTTTTGGATCAAAGGTACATATCATGCATCATCTCTTTCTGAGAATTACAAGCATCAGCTGACATGTTAAGCTCAACACAGGTAGTATAAAATCTTGAGACACTGATCCAAAATCTCGAAAGCACTAACTACTACTCCCAGGACCTGAGAGTACAGAGATGACACATAGGACTCTATATACAACTATACATGTCATGACAGCCAATGTCTCCACCTGAGACTTCACTGCTGTCTCTACTGCTACTGCTGTCCTTCACCTACTGAAGGATACCTGTCTCCTCGTCCGCATCCACCTAAAAATGTGGTTCCCACGGGGGTGAGACAATTATAAAAAATTTCCCCAGTGAGAGATATAACTCTCCGCCAGTAACATTGTTATTGCAACTTAAGAAGATAAATATGAATGGAAGAATCATATTTGTATAGTGATGAGTGCATACTCATCATGGAATTCAACTACTTTTTTTTGGAACAAAGTCAACTCCAATTCACCCTTTTAACCAAATATGAATCATAATGTGTAAAACTACTTGGCTGATTCAATAATCAAGGTTTTAACTAAATATCTTTCATTTAATGCAGGAAAATCAAGCGACTCCATGCATACGGTCTCAAGACCGTTTGGATCCTTGCGGCCTCAAGACCGTTTGGGTCCACGCGGTCCCAAGACCGTTTGGTGGAGTACACAAAGAACAAATGACGAAACCGGCTGCCAAAGAAAGCCATGCGGTCCCAAGACCGTTTGGTCCCATGCGGTCTCAAGACCGTTTGGTCCCATGCGGTCTCAAGACCGTTTGGTCCCATGCGGTCTCAAGACCGTTTGGTCCCATGCGGTCTCAAGACCGTTTGGTCCCATGTGGTCTCAAGACCGTTTGGTCCCATGCGGTTTCAAGACCATTTGATCCCATGCGGTCTCAAGACCATTTGGTCCCATACGGTCTCAAGACCGTTTGGTCCCATACGGTCTCAAGACCGTTTGGTCCCATGCGGTCTCAAGACCGTTTGGTCCCATACAGTCTCAAGACCGTTTGGTCCCATGCGGTCCCAAGACCATTTGGTCCCATGCGGTCCCAAGATCATTTGACCCAAGCGCAAGGATCGATTAAAGAACTAAAGCCGCACGCCCACGCCAAGGCCAGGACCGATCGAAGCAAGACCATTTGGCACCCAAACAGTCTCCAAACCGTTTGGTGCCCAAACGATCTCAAGACCATTTAGCGCCCAAACGGTCTCCAAACCGTTTGACGCCCAAACGGTCTCCAAACCATTTGGAGAAGATATTTCCAGCAACTTATCCAAACCGTTTGGGATCAGATCGGAACCTATAAATAGACCCCTAGGGTCCCCATTTGGGGCCACCGGATCCAGATGCCGATAGGGTGCCAGAGCACCACCCCGATCAAGTTCCACTCCATCTACTGCTGGTGTTGCATCCAAGGAGGCCAAGAAGAGAAAGAAGACGGAGCAAGGAGTGCATCTTCTTCACCGGGCTGCGTCCACCCTCTGCATCGAGCTCATGGCGGATCTATCTTTCTCTCCTATCCTTCTTGTATCTCGCATCATGAGCGAGTAGTCCTTTTTCGCTGGGGTGCAGGGACTAGCCCCACTGCCCATGCAAACCCTATTCTTTTGTTAAACTTTCCATGGCAATGTATATAACTCTTCATTTTGTCGTTTATCGTTAAAGCTTGTAGGTTGGTTATGTGGTGGTTTCCACCTTTGTGCTCCCTATGTTGCGAGAACTTCAATGCATGGGTATGAACGTCGTTTAGCATGTTAGACTCCTTGACGAGAACTTCTGATGGGATTTCTTGAGGTCGTAAGTGTATGATCCGCAAGGGGACAAGCCATCTATCCTTCGGTGATGCTTCTATGCGCCTGACGCCCGTATGGGGGGTTCACAGCCTTAGTTGGATTTTGTATCTTCTTGCTATTCGTCGATGTTTACTTGTATTATAATCGCTTATTTGCTTAACGGTTGACGCGGTTGACTCCTTGACGAGAACTTCCGATGGGATTCCTTGAGGTCGTAAGTGTATGATCCGCGAGGGGACGAGCCATCTAGCCTTCGGTGACGCTTCTGTGCGCCTGACGCCCGTATGGGGGGTTCACAGCCTTAGTTGGATGTTGTATCTTCGGAGCCGTAAAACATGTGATCCGGATGGTGACGAGACATCTGATGCCTATGGTGATGCTTACGCAGACCTGACGCCCATATGGGGGGTTCTGCAGCAGCTCTATTTGAAGTGTTGTTTCTTGCCTGGATTGTTTGCAGAGGAGTATGTTTGTGTGTGTAGCGGTGGTCAAACCCGGTACCATCCCAGCGATTCCATATCATTGATCCAAACCCATCTTTTAATTCAGCTTTTACTTTCCTGCATTTAGTTTAAACAACCCAAATCAAACTATTGTTCTAAATATTAGTTTTACTAGAGCTAGATCTAACTGACAAGGATTCTTAAAAAACGTTGTCCTTTGGGTTCGATCCTCAACTATACTGCGATAAGACTCGTCCGCTTGCGGGTGGTATTGTTGCACTTGGTTTTGGTAAAAGCTCGGGGATTTCAGCCCCGGGTGAATTTGTTAGTGCACTCAAAAACCACATCAAATTCTGGCGCCGTTACCGGGGACAACGGAATCAATCAGTCTAATCTAGTTCTTTTAAGACTAATCTAGGATTTTGTTTTCCTTTTTGAAACTATCACCTATCTACTTGATCTTTATTCTACTTTGTGGATCTCATTTTCAAATCCTCCTAATTTTCAGGCACTCTCCAACGCATAGTGCATGCACCGATCAGACAGTCCCGGACTCACAACGAGCTTCGATCCTGAAATAGATAGAACCTTCCATCGTCAGATCAGGGAAAATCAGGCAAGAATGGCACAAGAAGAAGAAGTAGCCCGCAGAGTGGCTCAAGCCATCAATGCGCAAAGAGAGAGGCTCATGCAAGAAGCTAGAGCTGCGGTTCAACAAGAGATCTTAGCAGCATAGGCAGCAGCGCAAGCAGTGGAACTTCAGAAAGACCTAAGAGAGTTCTCTATCCCAAAAGCTGCAAATGTCTATCATCCGGTGCAGCCTCCTCCCATCGAAGCTGCCAACTTTGAGATTAGAGCACATTGGATAACTTTGCTTCAGAACAACCCCTTCTATGGCAAACAAGCTAAAGATAGCCAAGGTCATCTTCTCAGATTCATCGACCTTTGTGCTATGACGAAGAAAAATGGAGTCACTGATGATGCCATTCGACTCCGTCTTTTCAAGTATTCTCTTGCCGATAGGGACATCAGTTGGTACAATTCACGGCAGAGTGAAGTACCTATTACTACCTGGGAGCAGCTCCAAAACGCTTTTCTGGAAAAGTTCTACCCCCCATCGCTTACATATGAAATCAGAGGACGAATCACGAATTTCACTCAAGTCCCTGGAGAAACCCTTGCTGAAGCTTGGGATAGGTACAAGGAGCTCCTACGTAAATGCCCACACCATGGAATTCCTAAGAACCAGCTTATAGAGATATTCTACAGGGGTGTGGAAGATGACGTAAAGATGTTCCTTGACTCCTCGTCTGGAGGGAACTTCATGCGGCAAAGTTACGATAGCGCATGGAGAGTCGTCACCTTGGGAGCAGAAAATCAAGCCAATTGGGGCAGATCTGTTGGCAAAGGAGTCTTAAAGGTAGCCATGGCTGAAGCTATCCCAGAATACAAATCTATAATTGAAACTTTGAAGGTCTTAGTTGCAAAGCAAGATCACATAGAATCATCCCTTGCTGCGATTGGAAGAGGACATTCTCCTACCAGGCAACCAGAACAAGTCAAGTCCACTTCTTTGTTTTGTGAAGCATGCAAAGGCACTGATCATTCCACACTTTCATGCAATGTTCTCTACGATGTTGTTTTAAGCAATGCCTGTGGACAAGGAGATAATTGCCAGATGGAAAATCTTAATGCTATTAATACCCTCCCTGGGCAGAACTATTACAATCTAAATCAAAATAGGAATCACCCAGGCTTCCAATACGGAAACCCTTCAGGAGCTATGAATTCACATCAATTCAGTCCGAACAATCAACCAAGAGGCCCATCAGGGTACCAGCTTAACCAACAAAAAAACTTTGGGAATCAAGGATACTTCAAGGGAAGCTTTCAGAACAGAAACTACAATAATTATCAGAACCTCAATCAACAACAAGGACAGGCAGGATCCATCCCTTCTGATTGACAAGCTATCTACCATTGAAAAGTTGTTGCAAACACAACAAACAATGATAGCCAACCAACAAGCCCAACAGAAGGCTATTGAAACTCAACTGGCTCAACTTGCTGCTAGTATTAAGCCACCAGCTGGAGTTTTTGCTGGACAACCTGAGAACAATCCGAAACATCTTGAGCAGCTGAAGGTTGTCACCACAAGATCAGGAAAAGGTTATTCGGATCCCCCAACGAACACGACTGTGGTTATCCCTGACAAGAGTGAACCTGTGACAGTCCAAAACTTGACAACACCAGAATTGCAACCAGAGGAAAATGATACTGATGAGGGAAATTCTGAAAAGGTTGCTGATGAAGGAACCGAGACACCAGAGCCAGATATTCCTATATATAAGCCTCGTATTCCTTTCCCATCCTATCTGAGGCAAACCAATCTTGATACTAGATTCATCAAATTTAAAGAGGCTATGAAGAAACTCCATGTTGATATACCGTTCTTGGATGCTCTTGCTGAGATACCAGCTTGGACCAAGTATCTAAAGTCGCTTCTCACTAAGAAGTACATCACTGAAGAGTATGAAACTGTAAAACTGGCTACGACCACATCAGATATCATACTCAGCAAGATGCCAAAGAAGCAGAAAGATCCAGGATCCTTTGGAATCTCTTATCACATTGGTGACTCATCATGCAAAAAGGGACTGGCAGATCTTGGCGCAAGTATTTCTATTATGCCATTCAGTTTATGCAAGAGATTAGGGTTCGTAGAATTGCTTCCAACAGCTATGACCATTCAACTTGTGGACAATTCGATCAAAAGACCGTTAGGAATTCTCGAAGACATTCCGGTCAAGGTAGGCAAGGACGCATATGTTCCATGTGATTTTGTCATCATGGACATCAAAGAAGACACCAGATACCCTCTTATCTTCGGTCGTCCTTTCCTCGCAACTACAAGAGCCCTTATTGATGTCGAAGCGGGAACCTTACTGCTAAGGTTAGGCAAAGAGACTCTCGAATTTAAAGTTTTTGAAAGTATGAGAAGACCAAGTATACAGGAGGAAGTCTATCTGATAGATTGTGTTGAGCAAATGTCACAACTAACTCAAGAATATCACGAGTCATGTGATCCCTTGGAAACTTCTCTATCCGACCTTTTTAGTGAAGAACCTATTGACCAACAAGCTAAGGATTGCATCGAATCTCCCAACTCTGCTAAAGAAAATGCTGAAGCTACTTACGAAGAATTAAAGACTACCGAAACTTCAGAAGGAATCAATGAAAAACCAGAACCTCCTGAAATGAAGCCCCTACCTGAAGGGCTAAAGTATATGTTTTTAAACGATCTCAAAGCTTGCCCAGTGATCATAAACTCTGATCTAACAACCAAACAAGAAGAGAAACTTCTAGAGGTATTAAGGGAGAGGAAGAAAGCCATAGGCTATAAGATGAGTGACCTCACAGGGGTCAGTCAAGCCTTGTGCATGCACATGATCCCCATGAGGGAAGACCACAAGCCAACCATCGAGCATCAACGAGAATTGAACCCGAATATGAAGGAAGTGGTCCGCCGCGAGATCATCAAACTTCTTACAGCTGGGATAATATACCCGATATCGGACTCACCATGGGTGAGCCCAATTCATGTGGTACCCAAGAAAGGAGGGACTACCATTATAAGAAATGAAAACAATGAGCGCATCCCCACTCGAACAGTCGCTGGGTGGCGGATGTGTATTGATTATAGAAAATTAAACAAGGCCACTCGAAAGGATCATTTTCCTATGCCCTTCCTCGATCAAGTTTTAGAAAAATTGGCCCATCAAGAATATTTCTGTTACCTGGACGGTTACTCTGGATTCTATCAGATTCCCATACATCCAGATGATCAAGAAAAAATGACTTTCACCTGTCCCTTCGGGACATATGCTTTTAAAAGGATGTCGTTTGGTCTGTGTAATGCCCCCGCAACCTTTCAACGTTACATGGCTGCTATTTTTGAGGGGCTTACTGAAACTGTCATGGAGGTCTTCATGGATGATTTTTCTGTATATGGGGACTCCTTTGATTCCTGTCTTAAGCATCTCTCCATTGTTCTCAAACGTTGTGAAGAAGCACATCTGGTGCTAAATTGGGAGAAATGCCACTTCATGGTAAAGGAAGGCATTGTCCTCGGTCATAGGGTTAGCAATAGAGGAATTGAAGTTGATAAAGCCAAGATAGAAGTCATATCCAAATTGGCTATTCCCACAAATGTAAAAGAAGTTCGTGCTTTCCTTGGTCACGCTGGATTCTATAGAAGGTTTATACAGGATTTTTCCAAGATAACAAAGCCGATGACCAACCTACTTCTAAAAGATGTTGATTTCAATTTCAATGAAGAATGCGTCAAAAGTTTTGATACGCTGAAGAAAGCCCTTACAACTACCCCCATCATTAGAGCTCCCGATTGGAACCACCCCTTTGAAATTATGTGTGATGCTAGTGATTACGCAGTAGGTGCAGTTTTAGGGCAATACATAGAGAGGAAACATTATGTGATCTATTATGCGTCAAAAACCCTCGACGAAGCTCAAAGGAATTATGCTACTACTGAAAAGGAACTTCTGGCAGTCGTCTATGCCTTCGATAAATTCAGATCCTACCTTATTGGCTCGAAGGTTATTGTTTACACAGACCATGCTGCCATCTGTTACCTTATGACAAAGAAGGATGCTAAGCCAAGGTTGATCAGATGGATACTCCTTCTACAAGAATTTGACTTGGAAATAAGAGATAAAAAAGGGACGGAGAATGTCGTGGCAGATCACCTCAGTCGCATCCACACTCTGGATGCTGAAGGGATTCCGATAAATGACTCACTACCAGATGATCAGCTTATGAGGGTCTCAAGATTCGAACCATGGTATTCTGACTTCGTAAACTACCTTGTCGCCGGAGTCATCCATCCCCAATACACCGGGAACGCTCTGAAGAAATTTATGCATGATGTGAAGCACTACTATTGGGATGAACCATATCTTTTTAAACTCTGCGTAGATGGATTGTATAGACGTTGTGTCACCAAAGAAGAAGCCCATTCTATTTTAGAACAATGCCACTCAGGACCTGTAGGAGGCCACATGAGCTCAAAGAAGACAGCTTTAAAAGTTTTGCAATGTGGTTTCTTCTGGCCGACTTTATCCAAAGATTCCTACGATTTTGTCCAATCCTGTGATAATTGTCAAAGGGTCGGCAATATAACCAAAAGAGATGAAATGCTACTGAACATATGGCAAGAAGTGGAGATATTTGATGTTTGGGGAGTGGATTACATGGGTCCATTCCCCTCTTCCAATGGATTCTCTTACATCTTAGTGGCGGTGGACTACGTTTCCAAATGGGTTGAAGCCATACCAACAGTTACTAGTAATTCAAAACCCGTCATCAAATTATTCAAAGATATAATCTTCCCACGATTTGGAGTACCGCGAACCGTGATATCTGACGGGGGCTCCCACTTCATTGAAAGAAGCTTTGAAGCTCTTCTGAGAAAACATGGAGTCTCGCACAAGGTGGCTTCACCTTACCATCCACAAACCAGTGGACAGGTAGAGGTCTCTAACCGACAACTAAAGGCTATCCTTGAGAAAACCGTTGGACGTAATCGAAAAGATTGGTCGACAAAAATCAACGATGCCTTATGGGCTTATCGTACTGCTTATAAAACTCCCCTTGGGACTACTCCTTTTCGATTGATATATGGAAAGGCTTGTCACCTGCCGGTCGAATTAGAACATAAGGCATGGTGGGCAATTAAACATTTGAACTTCAATATGAAAGAAGCAGGGCAAGCCAGGATTTTGCAACTCAACGAGCTGGATGAACTAAGAATGACAGCCTATGAAGATGCACGAATCTATAAGGAACATACAAAACTTTGGCATGATGGACATCTGAAATGAAAGGACATACAAGTAGGAGACCAAGTGCTGGTTTTTAACTCGAGATTAAGGATATTCCCAGGAAAACTTCACTCACACTGGTCCGGACCGTACATTGTCAAAAGCATCTCTCCTCATGGCACTTTCTCTTTATGGAGTGCAGAGTCAGGAGAATTCATAACCAATGGCCACCGCCTGAAGAGATATTTCACCACAACAGACATAGACACCAAATCAGTGCTAGAACTCACTGATCCAAAGGATCCCACATGAAGACAAAGGACTTTGTCGAGCCATCGACGTAAAACAAAGGCGCTCGTCGGGAGGCAACCCGATCAATAAATCTGTTTTACTTCTCCTTTTCAAATTTTGTTTCTTACCTTATAGTTAAATTGTCCTTAAATAAAATTTTCCTTATGAGATAGTTTTCCTTACAGAACACGAGATCGGAGTGGCGCCGATCATAACGAAATCTTTCTCGGCAGTCATACCTGGTGTTACCTTTCCCCTCCATCTTGAATTTAGGGTTTGCTCGAGGACGAGCAAATTTCTCAGTTCGGGGTGGAGGGTGGGTGGTACGTACTCCATTTCCACATACACACCATCTTTTCATACTCAATCTGTCTCTATCAGAAAATTTTCAAAATTTTTGAACAGATATCTGATGAATTTTTGACACTTGTTGATAATATGTAACTAACCTTTTTGCTATGCATCTTCAATCATAACATCTTCCTTATTCGAAGTGAATCCTCAAGAGGACTGACTTTTGAAACTTGCCTTTTGCCTGAAACCATCATGTGAAGCTTATGATTCCTAACATCATAATACTTTTTACAAAATGATAAGTATCTGTCAAACTGATAGGGATCAAACACGTCGTGCTTCCTAACTGACTAGTGGAACCATGGCTCAGAATCCCCACCGGATCCGCATCAAGTCATTATTTGAGAAGAGTATGACAAAGAGAATAACCCGGTTTTGAATTGTAAATCAAGTTGCATTTTGATCTGAACTCTCTTCTACACTTCTTCTATCATCTTTGTATCCCTCCATCCATCAATACCACCAAAATAGCCAAATTTGTGCCAAACCCTAAGTTCGGGGTGGCACACCTCTTCCCCCATATCCACTTCTTCCATACCCCTTCCAATAAATAGGGGCGTACCACCAAAAATGCAATCTCGAGTTGAATAGAAGAGAGATCTGCAATAAAAGATGCCATAGTGCACACAAAAAAATATGCAATAAATGAAATTGCAAAACAAATAAAAATCTCGAGTCGAATAGAGGAGAGATTTACTTCTTCTTTCCATACCACCTTTCACTCCTTTTTCTACCTAAGGGCACAATACATGCCCCACCATCTTGAACTACACCAGTGTCAGATCGGATGCATACTTGTTGATTCTGCGGGTATCTCTGAACTCCTACAAAACTCTTCAACATGCTTGGTGTTGGAAAAGGTGGGGAGGAAGCGTTGTTGGGAAACGAACTCAGGAACGAAGCTATGGAAAGACGTGTTTAGTGGTCCCAGGAAGTTAAGGTACTCATTCATACTGAGAAGAAAGAAAACATTTGTGATGTGAAGATGAAGAAATCACACAGATCGAAAGTATTTCATTAGGCAATAGTTTCAAACTTTATGTTACTCGAGGACGAGCAACGATTTAAGTTCGGGGTGTTTTGATGAGTGCATAATCATCATGGAATTCAACTGCTTTTTTTTGGAACAAAGTCAACTCCAATTCACGCTTTTAACCAAATATGAATCATAATGTGTAAAACTACTTGGCTGATTCAATAATCAAGGTTTTAACTAAATATATTTCATTTAATGCAGGAAAATCAAGCGACTCCATGCATACGGTCTCAAGACCGTTTGGATCCTTGCGGCCTCAAGACCGTTTGGGTCCACGCGGTCCCAAGGCCGTTTGGTGGAGTACACAAAGAACAAATGACGAAACCGGCTGCCAAAGAAAGCCATGCGGTCCCAAGACCGTTTGGTCCCATGCGGTCTCAAGACCGTTTGGTCCCATGCGGTCTCAAGACCGTTTGGTCCCATGCGGCCTCAAGACCGTTTGGTCCCATGCGGTCTCAAGACCGTTTGATCCCATGCGGTCTCAAGGCCGTTTGGTCCCATATGGTCTCAAGACCGTTTGGTCCCATACGGTCTCAAGACCGTTTGGTCCCATGCGGTCTCAAGACCGTTTGGTCCCATGCGGTCTCAAGACCGTTTGGTCCCATACAGTCTCAAGACCGTTTGGTCCCATGCAGTCCCAAGACCGTTTGGTCCCATGCGGTCCCAAGATCATTCGACGCAAGTGCAAGGATCGATTAAAGAACTAAAGCCGCACGCCCACGCCAAGGCCAGGACCGATCGAAGCAAGACCGTTTGGCGCCCAAACGGTCTCAAGACCGTTTAGCACCCAAACAGTCTCCAAACCGTTTGACGCCCAAACGGTCTCCAAACCATTTGGAGAAGATATTTCCAGCAACTTATCCAAACCGTTTGGGATCAGATCGGAACCTATAAATAGACCCCTAGAGTCCCCATTTGGGGCCATCGGATCCGGACGCCGATAGACTGCCAGAGCACCACCCCGATCAAGTTCCACTCCATCTACTGCTGGTGTTGCATCCAAGGAGGCCAAGAAGAGAAAGAAGACGGAGCAAGGAGTGCATCTTCTTCACCGGACTGCGTCCACCCTCTGCACCGAGCTCATGGCGGATCTATCTTTCTCTCCTATCCTTCTTGTATCTCGCATCATGAGTGAGTAGTCCTTTTTCGCTGGGGTGCGGGGACTAGCCCCGCTGCCCATGCAAACCCTGTTCTTTTGTTAAACTTTCCATGGCAATGTATATAACTCTTCATTTTGTCGTTTATCGTTAAAACTTGTAGGTTGGTTATGTGCTGGTTTCCACCTTTGTGCTCCCTATGTTGAGAGAACTTCAATGCATGGGTATGAACGTCGTTTAGCATGTTAGACTCCTTGACGAGAACTTCTGATGGGATTTCTTGAGGTCGTAAGTGTATGATCCGCAAGGGGACGAGCCATCTAGCCTTCGGTGATGCTTCTGTGCGCCTGACGCCCGTATGGGGGATTCACAGCCTTAGTTGGATTTTGTATCTTCTTGCTATTTGTCGATGTTTACTCGTATTATAATCGCTTATTTGCTTAACGGTTGACGCGGTTGACTCCTTGACGAGAACTTCCGATGGGATTCCTTGAGGTCGTAAGTGTATGATCCGCGAGGGGACGAGCCATCTAGCCTTCGGTGACGCTTCTGTGCGCCTGACGCCCGTATGGGGGGTTCAAACCCTTAGTTGGATGTTGTATCTTCGGAGCCGTAAGACATGTGATCCGGATGGTGACAAGACATCTGATGCCTATGGTGATGCTTACGCGGACCTGACGCCCGTATGGGGGGTTCTGCAACAGCTCTATTTGAAGTGTTGTTTCTTGCCTAGATTGTTTGTAGAGGAGTATGTTTGTGTGTGTAGCGGTGGTCAAACCCGGTACCATCCCAGCGATTCGATATCATTGATCCAAACCCATCTTTTAATTCAGCTTTTACTTTCCTGCATTTAGTTTAAACAACCCAAATCAAACTATTGTTCTAAATATTAGTTTTACTAGAGCTAGATCTAACTGACAAAGATTCTTAAAAAACGTTGTCCTTTGGGTTCGATCCTCGACTATACTGCGATAAGACTCGTCCGCTTGCGGGTGGTATTGTTGCACTTGGTTTTGGTAAAAGCTCGGGGATTTCAGCCCTGGGTGAATTTGTTAGTGCATTCAAAAACCACATCATATAGAAACATATATTTTAATGTCTAACAGATTAGAACATTATTCTATATCAGAAGCATTGCAACTATAACTTGATAGAATCAACATGTCATTTATCCTTTAAGGAATATAAAGAACATGTATAACATCTATTCAAACTACAGAATCATTAGCACTGCTTTAACTCTCTTCAGGATTAGATCATATATCTAAAGCCTGGTATTGTCATTGTGGAGTCATGGCCCGTAGCCATACTCTTTTCATAAAGTGTTGGGATCTTAATCCCTCAATTCACCACTGAAAATTCTCATCCTTTCACAATTTCAATACCCTAACCATGTGATTCTGGGTGTTTAAACCCTTAGCTCATCACCTGAGCATTATTACCACTTCCTTAGGTAACTAACACCTTTAGGTCATTTGATCAAGGTAAGCATGATACTTATTATATAAGTATCCATCATGGCACTTGAGGCCCATTAACTCTCTTGCTACCTCTTACCAGGCACAAGGTATATTATGGCACACAAGGCCCAATAAACAAATTCAAACTAATAACACATCATAGCTCATACCTGGCTATGCTCATCCTCTCATGATACCTACATCGTTAGCACATATAATAGCAGTACATCAATTATCTATCAGGCAACAACTTTATTCACATGGCTCACAAGGCCATTCACATCTTGTCACCTCTCACTAGGCAACAACTTTATTCACATGGCTCGCAAGGCCATTCACACCTTGTCACCTCTCACTAGGCAACAACTTTATTCACATGGCTCACAAGGCCATTCACATCTTGTCACCTCTCACTAGGAAACAACTTTATTCACATGGCTCACAAGGCCATTAAGCATTATACTTGTTATACAAGTATTTAACATGCCTTACAAGGCTTATGTAATAAAAGAAATACAACCTTCCCATCATTAGGGTTAGGATTTTCCTTTCGTATCGATTAGGGTTTTCTCTCACATATCATTACCATTCACTAGGGTTAGGGTTTTCCATTATTAACCATTTAGGTTTTCAAGATCATATTATCAATGATCAAACCCTAATTCATTGCTCCCCACATCTAGGAGCCAACATTTATACCATAAGTATTCAATCATACTAATTTATTCTCATCATTTATTATTAAATGATTATCATCACAAGGTATGAGTTTCTCTCTCATCCTTAAGTTGGGAATTAACAAAATGACTATGTTAGGTCACTTTTAATTCAGCTCTAAGTCAAGCATAGAGCACCACGACCGTGTAACCAAGAACGGCAGTGCAAAGGGAAGCCACCACGGCCGTGCTACCTTGCACGGTCGCGCAAAGTGAAGCTACCACGGCCGTGCTACCTTGCACGATCGTGCTGAGTAAAGTCGCCATGACCGTGCTGCCTTGCCCGGTCGTGCTACATTGGATCACCACATGAATCATATTTATATATATGAATTCTATTCTTTGATCCTTTCAACTTGATTAGGTCACATGAACCCTTCAATCAAATGCATACAACTATGATTAACATAGTGTACCAAGTCATTGGTCCTATAAACAATTAGGGATTCATCCCTTGATTGACACTAATCACTTAGGTACTATTAGGGTTTCAACCTTTGTACCTTCATTGATTATCATTACTAATCATCATTGGATCAATGGATCATTCATCATCTTAATTCTCAAGAGATTCAATTACATTGGACCTCCATTACATAAAGCATCCAATTGAATTAGGGTTTCCATTGTTGATTCCTTCAATCATTGGATTCATGGAACCAATCATCAATTGGACCTATACTCATACTTCAATTGAGTTTAATAAGTCAACATTCAACTGATTTGACCCTCAATTGACCCTCAATTGATCATCAACTAGGGTTTGATTCAATTGAATTTGGGTTTGGAATCAATAATCCATCAACACTAATCAATGTAAGACTAGTTGCTTTGAAACCATTGAACCATCATCCAAATTAGGTATGACCTGACCCCAAACGGTCTTGAGGTTGTTTGGATGACCTCCAAATGGTCTTGAGACCGTTTTCCCATCATATCACTCAAATCCAATCCATCCAATTAAGGTTTGGATCATTGGATTGATCACCAAATCAACATTTTATTGCAGATCAACTTGGTACCTTTAGGCCTCCAAACACCTAACCATACTCAACCCTAGACCTCCAAACGGTCTTGGGTGACCACCAAACGGTCTTGAGACCGTTTGGCTCATCCAACCTTTGGATTCTAGTGAAAAATCATCAAGGTTTGGTCTATTGAGTTAATCATCAAATCATCAATTGATTGCTTTGTAACTTGGTTACTTTAGACCTTCAAATAGGGTACCATACTTAACCCTAGACCTCCAAACGGTCTTGGGTGATCCTCAAACGGTCTGGAGACCATTTGGGTAATCCCCAAACGGTTTTGAAACCGTTTGGGTCAATTAACCCAAAATCTCAAAATAAGTCATTGGAATTTCAACACTATTTTCAATTAGGGTTTACCCAATTGAATATCCTTCAACTCACGATTCCTTGGGAGTTAACCCCTAAAATTTGGTGAGTCATTAGCCCAAATCATTAGGAACAGTAATTCCAAACGGTCAATGCTTGGTCAACTCACTCAAACAGTTTTGAAACCGTTTGGCCAAAAAGGTCAAGTTAATCAGGTTGAAAATCAGCACTTAATCCAATTAGGTTTACCTAATTGATTAGCCTTCAACCTATGATTACTTTGGAGTTAACCCCTCAAATGTGGTGGGTTATCAGCCTAAATAATTAGGAACAAAATTCCCAAACCGTCTACGCTTGGTCAACCATCTCAAACTGTTTTGAAACTGTTTTCTCCCAAATGGTTTCAAACCGTTTGCCCTTAAACGGTTTGCTGAAACCGCATAACCAATCAAATTAAAACGATTTTGGAGTAGTTATCAAAACCGTTTGGCTTGGTACTTTTTTTTGGATAAGAATCTAGGATGATGTCATCATCCCCTTCCTTCGAAGAACCAAGAACAGCAACCGTTCTTGATGGAAATTGCAGCAAAGAAACAAGAGTGTATCAAATTCAAGAAATCAATCAACAAAGCATAGAGAATTGATGCAATAGCAATGTTTAAGGGTTTAAGTTATAATACCCACCTCCAATTGAGCTCCAAAGATCCAATATCACGGCAAAAATGGTGAATGAAGCTCCCTTCACTATTCCAAGGGTCGTCCTCAAGCTTTGAGTGAAAAGAATTGGTTAGGATTGGAGAGGAGATCGAAATAGGAAGGAATCCATAATTTATTTTCGATTTCCACCATGGAATCAAGGAGAAATGAATCAAGAACCTTACCAACAGGTTGGGAGTCGTCCTCCTTCTCCTCCCTAGCTCCTTGGTCGGTTTTTCAAGCAAGGGGAAGAAGGAAATCTGAAAAGGCCTTGGTTTGGGCTTGGAAATGGCACTTTTATAAGGAAATTGATGAGAAAGAAAATGCCTTATTAAAATGCATTTATTCCCAAAAATATGGCCGCCTCTTCCCCCCTTATCTTCCTTAGGGACGAGGCTATCTTGTTTGCCTCTTATTCCTCTCAATTATCCATGATTTAAAGAAAAACAAATTAAGCACCTTAATGCTTATAATATTAATATCCCATATGTGAGTGGAAATTACTTTCCTTTATAATAAGGTGAGTGGAGTTTCACCTCCTTTAGATATTTTCGTTCCTTATCTTGGCAAAAGAACTTCCATCCTTATTCAAAATCAACCAATAACATTTTGGTTGAAGGCCCTTTAATTAATACATTCATTTTGCCCTAAATTGAATTAGGGTTTCACTTAAGATTAAATCTTGATTATTTTAATATCAAGATTCTCTCTCCTCCAACTTAATTCAAAATAGGCACCCCTCTCATTTTATTTTCTCTACTTTATGCCAAGAAACATTTGGGACCTTATGGAATTGGTAATTTGCATATTGAACCCTAGGTTTTGGGTAAATTGTACTTTACACCAAAACTAGGTTTTAATGCACAACATTGCTTTACAAGCTTAATCTTGGTGCCCAAGCTTGTGAAAACCATACCACTACATCATATTCATTCTTATGATGTCTCAACATCATAGGAACATCTTATCATGCAACATTTGCAAGTTGACCCCTCAACTTGGGTAATTTGCACTTTAGTCCAAAATAAGCAATCATTGCTTCAACATTGTTCAAACATGACCAAAATTGAAACATAAATTTCTCATGAGCCCTAATTAATTTTCCCAAGATAATATTAAGAATCTACTCAACCTTATTAAGAAAAACATCTAGGGTTAACTCATAACCCAGGTCAGGGATGTTACACTTACACTAGCTACTTAGATCTCACACTCATTTGTAGGAGGAGGGATGTTTATGTAGGAACAAAGGGGGCTAGCTAGGGATCCACTAATTGGACATAGGAGCCATTAATAAGATTGCCACATACACCCCAATTCCTCCTAGAAACTAAGTGTCATCAAAAACGTCAAAACAAGCAATTCATACAAGAAGCACAAACCACATGCAATAAGATAGGAAAAGAGATAGAAGCAAGAAGTAATCATCATAGATATGAATTAAGTTCATTACAAGAAATTATGCCCCAACATGGTATCATAGTTATATTTAAATCCCAAACAACCCACCACAAGGGGCTTAGCTAGATATGATCAAGAAAACAAGAAAAGAAAGGGGTAGAAGAAGTAGGGACTCCATGAAGCTTGATGTAGAAGCCTCCTTCTTCACCTCCAAGCTTTCTATAGACGTCCTCCCTCCTCCAAGGGTGTAGGGTGCATGAAATGGTGGGGGATGATGGATGAAAACCTAGGGAACTAGGTTTCCATGGTGGAATGAGGATGGAAATGGTGGATGGTGAGCCAAAATGCAAGGGAATTGCACAAAGAGCTCAAGGGTGGAGAATGGAGCTTGGAGCAGCTGTAGGGGTGTCTAAAATAGTGCTATGGCCTTCACCCATGTATATATAGGTGGTGGTGGAAGCACTAGGGTAAGTAGGGGCAGTTTAGGAAAAGTAGTGAAAAGTGGGGTAGTGTTGGTGGAGCACCACGGCCGTGGTGGTGTGCCACGACCGTGGTGAGGGTGGTGGAGAACGATCGTGGAGTGGTGAAATGGTCATGGTGGGAAAGAATTGGAAAAAAGGTCAAGTATGGTGGTAGCCACGACCGTGGCGGGATGCCACGGTCGTGGTGGGTTAGGGGCACCATGGCTGTGTTGGGTAACACGGCCGTTTTGGAGGAGGAGGAGGTGACTGTGGGGAATCACCACGGTCATCTTGAGCTTCTTCGGCCATGGTCATGGTAGGTGGTTGCCCACGGTCATTTTCTCTTCTTCGTACCACGACTGTGTTGATGGCCACGGCCGTGGTGTCTTCAATGGCCATGGTCGTGGCAGGTGGCCACGGCCATGGGATTCATTTGAAAAACCCTATTGGAAAGGACACTTCATTGCTAAAAAACGCACGACCGTGGCGTTGTGGCCACAGCTGTGGTGAGGCTTGCATCACTTTATTACACTTTAATTTTCATCATTCTCAAATTTCTTTGCTTGGGGACGATTCTTGATCATTGGAGGTAGGTTGAGGGAGACTTTGGGGCCTTCTTTGGGTCCCTCCATGAGTGGGGGAACCCTAGAACTCCTTCTTTCTCTCTCTTCCATCTAAGCATGGTTCAAGTACCTAAAAAGTAGTACAAAGAACATCCATAAGAATATTTGCAATGGTAACCATATTAGGGAAAAAAGCTTGTAATCTAACATGTTTAGATGCAACTTAAGTAAAAAATGGCACAGGATGGAGCCCTAAAATAGGGCTACATCACCACCCCAAACTTAAAACATACTTGTACTCAAGTATGCTCTAACTCAATCTCTCTACAAATTTTCCACAAACAATAAATGACAAATGCAATGTTAAAGATGATTATTGCTGAATGGTATCAAAGATGAATGAGTGCATGCATTTCACCTCTCTCCTCTCCTACTTTCACAATCCAATCATGAAAAGAGCACAAAGCACATGAACTTCACATATAGCACGTAGAATACACAAGTTATCCATACTTCTTCCATAAAGTTCCGGGTAAACCGTTTCATTATAGTGTTAATCGAGGATGACTAGGAGTGTTGTTTCACATTCATGCATTCAGTCTTATATTTCAAATCATACCAGATGACCCACGTGGCTGCGAAAAAAGGCAAAATGAACTAAGTTTTATGCTTCTTAGCTCAATGGGTATGAAAGTGGAAGAAAGGGTTGTGGTAAGATTTTTGGAGTGTTTTTACACACTCATCTTTTCTTTATTTGAATGCTCTTAAATAGGAGAATCCTCTTATTTAGTTTTTTCTTTTCTTTTTCTTTCTTGCCCTTGGTGTAGATAGGGCAAATGGTGGATCGAGTGAAGTGGGGAGATAAAGATATGGACACCCCAAACTTTTGGAGGTGGCCAAGGCTGATTATGTGCACTAGGGCATCTTTTTATGAGGCGGAGGGGTATGAAGATGGTGGAAGAAGAATCAGGTCAAAGAGGGGTCATTGGTATGATTTTCCACATAAGACATCATGCATGAAAGTTAATCCAATACTTCATCCTAGATATCACACCACATGAATGAACAAGATGAAGAACTCCTCAAGCTGACATCGCCATGGTCGTGGCAGGGTGCCACGGTTGTGGTCGTTTCTCTTCAACACGATCGTGGCTGAAGCCCACGGTTGTGGCGATTCTTGCAAACAACCTGTAACTTCGGCCAATTAGATGCATTAATTCCCCCAGTCGTGGTAGGTTGCCACGGTCGTGGCCCGCTTTCTTCAACACGGTCGTGGTGAGGACCACAGTCGTGGGCAGTCTCCTTCAACACGGTCATGGATGAAGCCGACGGTCGTGGCGACTTTTGCAAACAACCTATAACTTCGGTCAATTAGATGCATTAATTCCCACGGCCGTGGCCATGTGACACAGTCGTGTTTGGCCACATGAGCCACGGTCATGGTAGAGCTCTATGGCTGTGGTGTTGTTGTTCCTTCAGTTTTCCAAATTCAAAACTTGAACTTCAACTTCATTCGTTCTTTGGCCACAAATTTGACTTAATGGCCGTGATTTACTTCTAAAACCCCTCTCTCTATTGTCTAACACCTGCACATCATCAAAACTCAAAAGAAAACTATAAAACACAAGTGTGTGTGTGTGTTTAGTGTAAAATAAAGAAAAAGTGTCAAAAGGAGGGTTCGAGAATCTCAAACCACGTGGGTTGCCTCCCACTAGTGTTAAATTTAATGCCTTCATCCAGGCTTATTGATTTTAGATCTCTATCACTTCTTTGGAACCTTCAATAGATCCTTCTAGTAGATTCCTTTCTCATCCTCATCCAAGTACTCTTCTTCATCAGATTCTTCCTCTACAAGCATAACAATATCAAAATCTTGATTGGCCTTGTCTGGGCCGACTTCAACAACGAATTTCAACCTTTGCCCATTGACGGCAAATTCCTTTACACCTTCTTTCTCACAAATGAACACGGCCCCTGATGGGTATACTTTCTTGACAAGATAGGGTCTTTCCCATCTAGACCGGGGTTTTCCAGGAAAGAACTTCATTCTCAAGTTGTATAGCCATACCAATTTTCTGGGCTAAAAGTCCTTCCTAATCATCTTGTGATGGACGAACTTTGTTCTCTCCTTGTAACTCTTTGACAACTCATATGCCTCGTGGCACATTTCCTCTAGCTCATTGAGTTGGAATTTCCTTTTCATTGCAGTGTTTTCACCATCAAAGTTCATATTCTTCAAGGCCCACAATGCCTTATGTTGCATCTCTGTCGGTAGGTGGCAGCTTTTCCCGTAGACTAACTTGAATGGTGTGGTGCCAATCAGGGCTTTGAATGCCATCTGATATGCCCATAAAGCCTCATTTAGATGGAGAGACCAATCCTTGCGGTCCGGTCTTACTATTTTCTCTAAAATGAGCTTTATTTCCTGATTGGCCAACTCAACATGGCCACTTGTTTGAGGATGATACAAAGTGGCTACTCTATGGTTCACTCCATGTTTCTTGAGCAATCCCTTAAAGGTGCGGTGGATGAAGTGACTTCCCCTGTCACTTATCATGGCTCTTGGAAGTCCAAAATGACTGAAGATGTTTGATTTCACAAAATCACAAACCACCTTGTGGTCATTCATCTAAGTTAGAATAGCTTCTATCCATTTAGACACATAGTCAACGACAACTAAGATGTAGATATACCCAAATGAAGGAGGGAAAGGACCCATGAAATCGATTCCCCATACATCAAATACCTCCATCACAAGAATGGGTGATAGAGGCATCATGTCTCTTTTGGAGATATTTCCCACCTTTTGGCATTTCAAGCAGCTCTTACAGAATCCGTGTAAATCCTTGAACAATGAGGGCCAGTAAAAACCACATTGCAGTACCTTGGCAGCTGTGTGCTTTCCTCCAATGTGTCCTCCACATATCCCAAAATGGCACATGGAGAGGATGTCTTGTTGTTCCACTTCCGGCACACATCTTCTTACAAGCTGATTGGGGCAATACTTGAAAAGGTGAGGGTCATCCCATGCATAATTCTTCGCCATGACAAACAATCTTTTGTCTCCTCCCTTGTCCACGTGCTAGATCCTCCCACTAGCCAAGAAATTGGCTATGTGTTGGTACCATGGCCCTTGAGAAGATGAGAGGAGGAACAGTTGTTCATGTGGCATGATTTCTTTGATTAACCTTCTCTTATCAAAAGGGTGATCAATCCAGGAGATATGATCGGCTGCACCATTTTCTACTCCCTTCTTGTCCACTATCTCGATATCGAACTCTTACAGCAACATAATCCATCTTATCAACCTCGGCTTTGAATCCTTCTTAGACATGAGATACTTTAACACAACATGATCTGTGTAAATCACAACTCTATTTTGCAGAAGATAGGAGCGGAATTTGTCTAGAGCAAAGATGACGGCGAGTAACTCTTTCTCGGTAGTGGTGTAATTTCTTTGCGCTTCATCAAGAGTTTTACTCGCGTAGTAGATAGCGTGAGGAATCTAGCCAATCCTTTGACCCAGCACAACCCCCATTGCCATGTCAGATGCATCAGTCATTATCTCAAATGGCAAAGAGAAATCGGGGGGCTACATGATCAGAGTAGAAATGAGCTTTTCTTTCAAGTGATTAAAATCTTCAACGCACTTGTCATCAAAGTGAAACTCGACATCTTTTTCAAGCAGATGACACAAGGGCCTTGAGATCTTGCTGAAGTCTTGAATAAAGTGGCGATAGAAACCAGCATGTCCCAAGAAAGATCAGACATGTCTTACGGTGGAAGGAATGGAGAGGGTAGAAATGAGGCCCACTTTGTCCTTGTCAACTTCAATTCCATCTTTAGAAACCTGGTGGCCTAGAACAATGCCTTTGGGAACCATGAAGTGGATTTCTCCCAAGATAGAACTAGTCAGACTTTCACGCATCTTTGGAGAACAGCGGCCAAATGTAACAAGCATTCATCAAAAGTCTTGCTAAAAACTGAGAAATCATCCATGAACACTTCAAAAGATGAATCAAGCATATCTGTAAAGATGGAGGTCACACACCTCTAAAAAGTAGACAGAGTATTACACAACCCAAACGACATTCTCCAGTAAGAAAAGGTGCCACTCGGGCAAGTGAATGTCATCTTCTCTTGATCGGCAGGGTGCACGGCAATTTGGAAAAACCTAGAATATCCATCAAGGAAACAGTAGAAACTCTGCCCAGCTAGCCTCTCTAGAATTTGATCAAGAAATGGGAGGGGGTAGTGGCCCGTCTTTGTCTTCTCATTGAGTTTTCGATAGTCCACACACATCCTCCATTTGGATTGCTCTCTAACTGGCATTAGTTCCCCATCGACATTTTCAGCAACTATGATTCCACCCTTCTTGGGGACGACTTGTATGGGGCTCACCCAAGTACTATCAGAAATGGGATAGATGATCCCAGCATCAAGCAGTTTTACTACTTCTTGAGTCACTACTTCTTTCAACTTCAGATTCAACCGCCTTTGCATTTGGTGGGTTGGCCTTGCATCTTCCTCAAGATAGATTCAATGCACACAAATGGAGGGATCGATACCTCTCAAATCGGCAATGGACCATCCAATGGCTTGGATGTTCTTTGTTACAACCCTAATTTTTGGGTTCATTTGGTGAGAAATGTAATTTCTCGTATTAAAAATATTTGAACAAATAATGATATAATTTGTTTATAATAAATGGATTTCATTTACAATAGCCTTGATGATTGTGTTGTGGGCTTTATTGGCTATCGGGCCCAATAACAAGAAAATGAAGTAAGGAAATTCAATTATTCAATTAGTAAATGAATAATTAAGTTTTTAGAAAAGAAAGAGAAATGGAAAATAATAATAAAATGAGAGGATAATGTGATATGAATTATCGTCAAAGTACCGGAGAGACATCAAATGTAATATCCTCGAATTTTGGTAAAATTGAACTATAAAATATGATGCAAGAATTAAATTGATATTTTCTCAATAATTTTATTGGTGGGATAGTAATGTTAATTGCCTTTGTCGCAAGTGCTTTGGCACAAGACAAATAGATAAAAGGAATTCATGCATTAATAAACAGTAATGATATTGATAAGCATTTTCCCAAGGAGAATACAGTTTATAACGTGTTAGATAGTTAAAAGAATACTTATCTTTCCATTATTGGAAACACAATGGCTGGGGCACCAAATAGTGTTACCTTGGGTTGCCTTTATTTTTAGTATGTTGAAGGATAATTACAAGTAAGATAATGAGAGGATTTCTAAGATAATCCAAGATAATAGACTTATATATTTAATTAAAGGACTATCCACTCGTTGCTCGGAAGACAAATAAAGGAATGATATATAAGTCTCCTGAAAGGAATGGGAAACATAGTTTAGAGGAAAAGAGAAGTTTGGACCCCGATTATGAAGTATAGTTGGAAAAAGATTTAATGAGTTGCCTTGGAAACATATTACCATAAAACAGAAGGCAAATGTATTCGGTCTAATACACACAGATGGATCGTGATATTTAGAGTAATTGAATTACTTTTCGCATAATCATATTGCCTTCTATGGCGTTCCCAAGCGGGACTTGGCAACACCCACGCCTTTGTTTCTCACCCTTAACCCTAAAGCTTAGGCATACGGCCTATATAAGAGAGACGATAAAGCACCACCCTTTGCCTGAAAACCCCAGCTACCATCATGGGTGCTTGTAGTAGAAGCATGGGTCAGTGATCTCCTCCATAGTTTGGAGATGCACGAGTTGCGCTATATCTGCTTCCGACCTACAAACAGCCATGAAACGACTCTCTTTCATGTTGGTAACCAAGGATAGCCATGCCATGAAGGCGCTGGGCAACACACCAATGGACGACGGACCTGGTGGTGAACCTGGAGACTAGCAGTATCAAGGCGACACCCTTTCACCATAGCAGCGCCGTGCTAAGTGGGGAGAGAAAGCTCCTTGCTGAGTATCCGAGTAAAGGGAAGGAACGGGACAACTTCCTCAAGGTTTCTCTTCTGCTGGTGCCAACACAGAGAGGTTTAGGTAAGGGCTCGATCCCCTCTCATGCATCTTTTTAGTATTTTGCAACCTGCAAGACCTAGCGATCTAGGACCTCTGTTTCCCTCAACCGTGGGTCACCGCCGACCTCGCCTAGGGCCTGTTTGGGTTTGGTAGTTGTGGGTAGTGGTGGCTGGACCACCGTCGGGGCTATAGAGCCCAGGGCCTAAGTGCCTGTCACGGCACCCGACTCATCCGAGCGGGAGTCAGACTCCCAACAGACCCGTCGAGGCTACGTGTGGGGCCCTTCCGTGAGGAAGGAGAAGGCAAAAACCTTTTAGACGGTTTAGCCCCCGAGTGCTCAATAGTCAAGTCTCCACGGGAAGGGCAGTATAGTCATTCCGTTATAAACTTTACACAGTTCACGATTTAGTGGAAGGGATATAGATGTACTGACGTGTCAACCAGGGATTGGCCCAGTTAGTTTTATTTTGCAAAAATCATAGAAATTACTACGTAGCTCGAATGAAAATAAGTTATATATGAAAATTTATCAGGAGAACATGTAGAATCTAAATAAAATATATTTGAGACCTAAATATGATCCCTATTATAAAAGTAGAGCAAAGAAGGATTAAAGTAATAAGTAATGCTTAAAAACGCTAGTTTTGGGCATTAAGACATTGAAAATGTCAAAAGCCTTTCTTTTATGATATTATATGATCCTTTTGAGCATGATGATAATAAATGTAATCATGGTAATAATGAAAAGGTATTTAGGGTCTCTAAGGGAGATAATCTTTAATGTGTGGAATTAGGGCTAAAGATCTTAATTTGCTATGTTGTTAATGAACATATTCGATCTAAGTGATCTTAATAAGAGGATAAGATGGTTTTAGTAACTTGGGTTCACCAATTGTTAAATATATGATGGAAATAGGGTTAATACCCTTATTCCTTATTCAAAAACTTAAACCCTAGATTAGGGCCGAGTAGGGTATAATGTATTTCATGTGTTTAGTGACACTTTAGAATTTACATAATGCAGATTATATGATGATTGCTTGATTTACTTGTTTGCTTGGACAATATGCTTGAAGTATGATTGAATGATCTGCATGGCAAAGGTATGTGGTTACGATTATGAATAACCGCTTTAGTTTCCTGATGGATTCTCGGATGTTTAAACGCATTGAATGCAACTAAAATGTTGAATGTTTATTTATTTCTGGCAATTATAAAGTGACTATGACTATCACATAATGTATATGCCTTCTAGCTCAATCATTATTCCCCTCTGTGTCGTAATGGCTGACCTAGTACATGGCTACCTAGAGGGTAGGTCCATCAGGTCATGAAAGACTTTGGCTGCCTAGAGGGTAGGTCCATCAAGTCACCTTTATAGAGGTACCATATAAGTCCTTACAGGGACAACACAGAGTTGTGGATAGGTATGGATTGAGTAGTTTGGCTTAAAACGTAATCTTGGTTGTTAAATGATTAATGGAATGATTACATGGTTATCATAGTTTCATGATTATCTGTTTCCCCCACATACCAGCTTCGGCTGACCGACGTTTTGTTTGTCGGCATTTTAGGTACAATGAAAAGAACAAACAGTAAAGCTACACCTTGTGAATTCAAGAATTAAAGAACAAGGAGGAACTAGTTAGAATAGTTCAGCTGAGGTTAGAAGTTTAGTTTGTTCCAAACTTTTCAAAGGTATGCAAAGAAAAATTTTATTACCATTTTCAGTATAGTCTGTTAGAATTTAATAATTGTTTATGGTTATATGTCGAACCTTTGATCCGATATTAATGGGTGCAGCTTCAACCTCTTGGTCTCCCTTAATTGGGGGTTATCAGGAGGTGGGGTCGTAACATTCTTCTTCAGGACCTTTGTTAAAGCCTCCTCTTGTTCGGGCGAGAGTATGGATGAAATGATCACCGGAAGGGTGTCATTCACCCCTAGAAAAGCATATTTCAAACCTTTGGGAAATGATTTTAGCTCAAGAGTCGAGGGTTCTTCAAGAGAGTTCTTCAATGGCTCAGAGATGGAAGGGAGATCCTCGCTCGTAGCCACTAAGGCTAGCTCATTCTCTTCATCATCTTCCTCATCATCATCAGGAAACTCAACTATCGGTTCCAGTCCTCTACCTTGAGTGGCAGTTTGGATCCATGAGGGTAAACATTCCTCTACAATCTCATCTAGACACTCGACTAGATAGCACTCTTCTTCTGTCGCTCCTATCACTTCGGCGGTGGCTGATGATTTGAAGATGTTCAACCGGATCTTCATGTGCATGAACGTCACATACATTGTACTGGTTCTCACATGGATAACCGCATCAGATGTGGCTAGGAAGGGTCTCCTCGAGATGATAGGAACCCTCCTCGTGTCTTTCTCCATATCCAAGATGATAAAATCAGTAGGAAAGAAAGTAGATGTCTCATCATGTAGTCTCACGAGCACATCATCATCACGCCCTCTGGGCGTCTTTACCGACCTGTCAGCTAATTGTAAAGTGCAATGGGCCGGACCTAACTATCCCATCTGTAATTCTACAAAAACATCATACAACATGAGGTTCACGCTTGAGCCCAAGTCTAGGAGAGCTTGGTCTATGCGGTGCGCCCCAATGTAGCATGATATAATAGGAGCACCAGGATCCTTCCACTTTCTTGTAATGGTTTGCTACAGAATCGATCTCACTTGCTCGGTCAATTTCACTTTCTTCGGGGTTCTTCCCGTAGTTCTTCTATTGAAAGTACAAAGATCCTTCAAGAACTTAGCATATGAGGGTATTTACTTGACTGCATCAAGCAATGGGATGTTGATTTTTACTTGCTTGAAGGTTTCAAGAATGTCCTCAGTGTGCTTCTTTCTTCTTTTCTCAGCAGATGGCTCCTTAAGAGCCTCGGGAAACGGAGGGAGTTGGGACCCTATGCGGTCCATATCAATAGTATCATCAATTGGAATCACAGAAATCACAGTATCAACACTCGGTATCATAGTATTAACGCTCAATATCACAGTATCAACACTACCTCTTGTCATGGTATCCTCAACCTATTTCTCAGTATCAACATGCTCAACCTCACTATCACTTCTGTCACCAGCAACAGTACCATGGGGACACTCTAAAGTCCGGCCACTCCTCAATGTAGTCAATGCCTTCACATGCTCATGGGTAGTAGAAGAGGAAACTTGTAGAGGTGGTTGTTTCTATTGTGGTGGTGGAGGCCTTTGGTGAGGGGGGTTCGGATTTTGGAGAATGAATTGTGGTTGCAGTTGTGGTGGTGGTTTTTGTTGTTGTGGATGGGGGTGATATTGCGGAGGTGGTTGTTGGTATGTATGAGGTGGAGGTGGAGCATATTGATAGTTGAGAGGTGCTTGAGGAGGTGGTGGAGCATAGAGGTTCAGTGGTGCTTGGTATTGTGGCGGAGCATATGTGAAACGACTGTCTCGCAAAAATAGGATTAACTAATGCAGAAGTGAATTATTTGCAGTGGATTACTGAAAATCACTGAAAATTTAAAACTTTTTGCAAAGAGATCCATTCACAGGAAAACTCTTTAACCATGAACCAAAGTATTCCAAATTCATCCTGGTTCACAAGTACACAACCTGTACCATTCCTTTTCAAGGATTACAACATTGACTGCCAGTTAACAAATATACACAGGAAGTATAAAAACTTCGAGGCACTAAGCCAAAACTCAGATTGATACATTTAAAACTCCGAGGACCTGAGAGTACAGAGACGACACATAGGACTACTATCTATATGACTAGACAGACAATATTTCCACCTGAGATCTTATTGATGTCCCTGCTGTTGCTTCTTCTCTTTCCCTATTCTAGGGTTTCTGCTCTTCCTTCCATGCATACCTAAAAATGTTTCCCACGGGGGTGAGACAATTGAAAATTGCCCCAGCGAGAGATATAACTCTCCTCCAAAAACATTGTTATTGCAATTTATTAAATTAAAACTGAGCAGGGGATTACTTTTACATTATCAGGCAGAATTATTCATCATAGAACAGAATAAGATAATCTCCATTCTCAAGGAGGTCATTGCATCTACCCATGGTAGATAAGTAATTCATCTGTCTACTTTGCAGAGAATATAAAGAAACATAATTAGCATTTAACTACTAAGGAATGCACAAAGAAATGCAACATCAGCCAATGAATCTCCGTATTCAATCCTTAAGCAAACATGTTATATGGCTGATTACATTTTACAATCACACTTATGCTCTGAGGAGATGAGATATACCGCTCATACTCCAACCGACCATTGCGAAATCGCCTCAGTACCATACATAGGTCATCAAAAGAGCTGGATTCTTATGACCTCATCTGTCTCGGTCAGTACGAGACTACATGCAGGACATCTCGTGTCTTTGCTAACTAGCTAGCCAGGGTATCCTGGCACCTTTGCTACAGAGTTACAGCGTCAACTGCACTCTCATCGCCAATCGAGAGATTTCTTGTTTATCTCCTCGATCCGACATTAAGTATCATTGGGAGATTCGTGATACATCCATCCCGACATATTCATGAAGGATTGTGAGGTTTCTTGTTTACCTTCCAACAATCTCTTCAAGAGGACGTAAGGATATTTTCTCCCATTTACCCCCACATATTCAAAATATGTGCTCCGGGTTTTGCCACGGGCACCCATTTCACCATCACCTATTCCTGACGATGATGGATCTATGTTCAGAGTACTACATGAATAGATTTCACTTGATTTATTAAGTACATTCTCATATTCTTTTAGCATCAGCCAAGTTCTCAAATATAACTTATTACAACAATGCTATAAAGAGACATGTACTACTTTTATCAGATATTTATCAGTCTTTCAAAGACCCTGGGAACTCAGTCCCTCATTTCAATACTGGGAATTCTCATCCTTTCACATTCTCATCACCGTAATCATATGATTCTGGGTATTCAAACCCTTAACTCATCATTGAGCATTATTATACCTTTTTCAGGTAACTATCACCTTCAGGTCATCTGACCAAGGCATTCATGATACTTGTTACACAAGCATCACACCTGGCTCACAAGGCCATGAAATATCTTGTCACCTCTCACTAGGTAACAACTTACTCATGTGACTCATAAAAGTCCATGCATATTGCTTCTTTTACTAAGCAACAACAACATTAAGGCACATAATGCTAATCAACATTTATTATATATATGTCATAGCTCAAACTAGCTATATACATCACCTCATAATATCTGTATGGTTATTAGGCATGATAACAGTCATACAAGATATTCATCACATCATGTGATGCAATAGTAACACCATTATTCCTCTACCAGGAATTAGGGTTTACTATCAAATAGGGCTTTTCATTCCCTTTACCCATATTAGGGTTAGGGATACCCATTTCTCATTAATAAAGATTTCATGATCTCATTATCTGTCCAACCCTTAATACATTATTCCATACCTATGGGGCATTCAAGGATATCATGTTTGATTATTCTAGAACATTACTTTCATCATATAGTATTAATGATCATCAATTCAAGGTATGATTTCATTTCTCATCCTCATCATGGTATGATTATATCATACACATCATTTGGGCTTAACCCCATTCTCAAGGTACATTAATTAACACTCATCAAGGTGTAACAACTCATTACATTTCATAGTAATAGTTGCATAACACACTTCATATGTTTCTTACCCAATTATATTGGATTTGAAGTACATCAAGGCATATAAATTCTGAAATGCTGAATGTGATAACTATCATATCTTGATGTATCACTTTCTCATCATTTCAAACTTTGTTGAGTTATCCATCTTATCTTGTATTAAGGTA
This sequence comes from Alisma plantago-aquatica, assembly GCA_963693085.1. Lineage (NCBI taxonomy): Eukaryota > Viridiplantae > Streptophyta > Magnoliopsida > Alismatales > Alismataceae > Alisma > Alisma plantago-aquatica. The sequence continues at coordinate 972,771,749 of OY856409.1, forward strand.
TTTCCCTCTTAATACATTCCATCACTAATCTCTTACCTTTAGCATATAATGCAAAGGCCAGACATTAGAATTGTACAGCTATCTCACATGATATGGACTTATCTTTTTTAAGGCATGACTTTATTATAAAGTTGCTTATAAACAATCACAATGATACACCCTCAACTAGGGTTTCTCATAACATATCTTATGTATCCTTCATCCAATTATATTGGACTTATAATCATATCAAGATATACGATCATATGAGGTCACTTTTAAATCACCTCTAAATCAAGCATAGAGCACCACAGTCGTGCAACCAAGAACGGCCGTGCGAGGGAAAGCTACCACGGCCGTGCTACCTTGCACGGTCGTGCAAAGTGAATCCACCACGGCCATGCTACCTTACACGGTCGTGCTACAGGAGATCACCTCATGAATCATATTCATGTATGAATTTATGTTAACATTATCTCAATCTGATTAGGTCACATCAACCCTTCAATCAAGTACATACAACTATGATTAGCATAGTGTACTAAGTCATTGATTCTACAAACAATTAGGGTTCATCCCTTAATTGGCTCTAATCACTTAGGTACCATTAGGGTTTCAACCTTTGTACCTTCATTGATTATCATCACTAATCAACATTGGATCAATGGATCATTCATCATCTTGATTCTCAAGAGATTCAATCACATTGGACCTCCATTACATAGGGTATCCAATTGAATCTTCAATTGCAATAGGTACTCAATTAGGTTAATCAATTGGAACTTCATTTGCATTAGGCTCTCCATTGGACTAACCAATTGAACCTTCTATTGCATAACATAACTTGACCTTGAAACCACCTAGGTCTCCAAACAGTTTGATACCGTTTGGCCAAGTAGGTGAAGACCGTTTGGCCAAGTAGGTGAAGACCGTTTGGCCAAGTAGGTGAAAACCATTTGGCCAAGTAGGTGAAGACCGTTTGGTTAAGTAGGTGAAGACCGTTTGCCCATCAAACCCTTGGATTCTAGTGAAATTTCATCAAGGTTTGGTCTATTGAGTTGATCAACACATCAACACTTGGTTGTAATATGATTTGGTACCTTTGGACCTTCAATTGGTCAACTATACTTAACCCCAGACCTCCAAACGGTCTTGGGTGATTCCCAAACGGTCTTGAGACCGTTTGGGTGATCCCCAAATGGTTTTGAAACCGTTTGGGCTATCCAACCCAAAATCTCAAATTAACTCATTGGAAATTCAGCACTGATTTCAATTAGGGTTTGCCCAATTGATTAGCCTTCAACTCATGATTCCTTGGGAATTAATCCATCAGATTTGGTGATTTAATAATAAAAATCATTAGGAACAGTAATATAAAACGGTCAATGCTTGGTCAACCATCTCAAACGGTTTTGAAACCGTTTTCCCAAAAAGGCAAATTAATTAAGTTGAAAATCAGCACTTAATCCAATTAGGATTTGCCTAATGGATTAGCCTTCAACTCATGATTCCCTTGGAATTAACCCCTCAAATTTGGTGAGTTATTAACCAACATTATTAGGAACAGTAATATCAAACGTTCAACGCTTGGTCAACCATATCAAACGGTTTTGAAACCGTTTGCCCAAAAATTCCAATTAATCTGGTTGAAGATCAGCACTTAATCCAATTAGGGATTACCTAATTAATTAGCCTTCAACCCATGATTCCCTTGGAATTAACCCATAAAATTTTCTGAGTTATTAACCAACATTATTAGGAACAGTAATCGCAAACGGTCAAGACTTGGTCAACCATATCAAACGGTTTTGAAAACGTTTGCCCAAAAATTCCAATTAATCAGGTTGAAGATCAACACTTAATCCAATTAGGGATTACCTAATTGATTAGACTTCAACTCATGATTCCCTTGGCATTAACCCCTAAAATTTGGTGAGTTATTAACCAACATTATTAGGAACAGGATTCGCAAATGGTCAACCCTTGCTCAACTCCCTGAAACGGTTTTGAAACCGTTTGCTGCTAAACAGTTTGCAAATTGTTTGATCACCAAACGGTTTGGTGAAACCGTTTGGTTCCAACTTCCAAATCATTTGCCCAAGATATTTGGGGAGGTGTGTGCTTATGATGATGTAATAATCATCAAGCTTCGTCCTTGAAGATCTAACAACTTCTGATTTCATGAATTAATCAATTTCAACCAGCAATTAATCAAGATACTGAAGGAATCATTGAAATTACAAGATAATGGTTGAATAATAATGTAAAAAGGGCTCAAGTTATAAAACCCGCCTCCAATTGAGCTCCAAAGCTCCATGTCCACGGAAACAATGGTGGATGCAACTCCTTTCACCATTCCATGGCTCATCCTCAAGGTTTGAGTGAAAATGAATGGTTATAATTGAAGAGGAGATCGAAATAGGAAGAAATCCATAATTTATTTTCAATTTCCACCATGGAATCAAGATGAATGAGGGTCAATAAGCTTACCAACAGGTTGGGGCTAGTCCTCATGTTGCTCCTAAGTCCCCTTGATCTCATCCAAAGCAAGGGAAGAAGAAAGGGCCGAAAAAATCCTTTCAATTGATTTGGAAATGAAGTTTTTATAAAGGAAATTGAGGAGAGAGAAAGCATTTTTAATTTCCCTCAACTCTCAAATTGGTGCCACATAAACCCCCTCACTCCCTTGTGTACGAAGTCACCTTCTTTTGCCTTTAATTCTCCTTCATTATCCTCAAATTAAAAGAAAAGCAAATTAAGCACCTTCATCATATAATAGTAATATCCATAATGTGAGTGGATATTACTTTCCCTTATAATAAGGTGAGTGGAGTTTCACCTCCTTTAGATATTTTCGTGCCTTATCTATGCAAAAGGACGTCTATCCTTATTCAAACTCAACCAATAACATTTTGGTTGAAGGCCCTTTAATTAATACATTCATTTTTTTGCCCTAAATTGAATTAGGGTTTCAATTAGGATTAAATCTTGATTATTTTAATATCAAGATTCTCTCTCCTCCAACTTAATTCAAATGAGGCGCCCCTATCATTTTATCTGCTCCACATGATCCAAAGAAACAGTAGGGACCATTTAGAAGTGGTAAATTGCATATTGAACGCTAGGTTTTGGGTAAATTGCACATTACTCCAAAACTAGGTTTTAATGCACAAACATTGCTTTATCAGCTCTTTCTTGGTATTTAGGCTTCCATAAGCCATACCTCAGCATAATTTTCACTCTCATGATGCTTCAACTCATGAGGAACATATTATCATGCACAATTTGTACTTAAACCCCTCAACTTGGGTAATTTGCACATTAGTCCAAAATAGGCAAACATTGCTTCAACATTGTCCAAACAGGACCAAAATTTAAACATAAGCTCCTCATGAGACCTAATTACTGTTCACAAGATAGTATTAAGCATATAATCATCTTTCTTAATAAAAACACCTAGGGTTAGAGTATAACCCAGGTCAGGGATGTTACAATATGCACTTGAAGTGCTCCCTAGGAGGGCACTGTCATTGTTCAGATTGGGCATCGGTTGAGAAGGTAGTCTCCCTTCCTCTCTCCTTGCAAGGGAGAGAGAAATCTGATCCAACCTTTGCTCAATACGGTGGATGGACTTCCCATGGGAGTTCATATCCTTTTTCACTTCATCCAGACTTCTTATCCTTCCCAACACTTCATCTTCAAACTTTGAACTGTAACGTGGCTTTTGTTGCCCTTGTCCTAGTCCATCCTCATTATGTTGTTTCCAAGAGAAGTTCGGATGGTTCCTCCACTCGGGAGTGAAAGAGTTGGACATGGGGCCTTGGTTGTTGCGGCTACCAAAGGAGTGTAGAGCATTTACTTCCTCATCTACAGTGTCAACCACCATGGTGGGTTGGCTGAAGAGCCACCAGCTTGATTTTGCATCATCTTCATCATTTCGGCTATCATCTTCATCAAGTCCAGGTCAGTAACATTGTGAGTCAGAGCTGCGGAGGAAGATGGAGGAGTGTAGCTCCGTCCGACATGCCCCCCTTTAGTAGAAGCTCGGTGATGAGAATTTTCAGCTAGGTGCTCAAATAACGACCATGATTCTTCGGGAAGTTTTTCCATGAAAGTGCCCCCGCAGGAAGAGTCCACATTGTTTTGGCTTTTCTCTTCAAACCCGGTGTAGAATTCTTGAACGAGCTGCCACAAAGGCACCTCATGGTGAGGGCAGTCACGAAGAAGCTTCTGGAACCTCTCCCACGCCTCGTGGAAGGGCTCGTTTTCCTTCTGGGCAAACGATGTGATGCACCTCCTCATGTAGGACAACTTGGCAATGGGGAAGAACTTCTTGAGGAACTCATTCTTCACTTCATTCCACGTGACCAACTCCGGCTTGGAAACGTACCACTCTTTGGCTTTCTCTTTGAGGGAGAAAGGAAAGAGCGTCCTTCTAATGGAGTCGTCAGTGGCGGCGGGAGTGCGGAACGTCGAGCACGTCTCAAGGAACGTGTCGATGTGGTGGTAGGGGTTTTTGTTCTCCATCGCAAAGTAGGTAGGGAGGAGCCCCAGAAGCACAGGCGGAATGGAGAACTGTTGACTGGGCATCTGGTCAACTAAGGTGAGAATGGGGGAGTTGTAGTTCCCCGGCGTGAAGTACTCATGAAGTGGGCGATGTGGCGGTGGAGATGGCTGAGCATCTGCATCTCGGTTGTTCTCGGCCATCTCGACCTCTCGGTGTAGGTTGTGGCAAGCTTGACACCTCCTTCTACCAATCTCGGGGTTGTATACCACCAAGTCGGTGCAAGTAGAGCATGTGCTGCCCATGCACAGCTGTCACCTGTGCAAAGCACAAACAATCAACAAAAAACCAAGTTAGCAAACCAAGATGTAAGAGTAAAACAAAGAATAAATAATAGCAATGGTGAGGGAAAAAGGAAAGGCTAAGCTACACTATCTAACTAGGTCGAGTGCCTCTATCTCCGGCAACGACGCCAGAAAGCTTGGTGCGCCACCGCTAGTGGTGCTTTTACACCCCACGAGGTCGGAGCGCACGTGATATGGGATCTTATGCTTTCGAAAATTTATGTTATCCCTAACCGAGTCGATCACTAAGACTAAAACAGGTTTCCCGCAAGCGTACGGGGTACTGTTATAGTATACATGATTGGAAAGATAAGGGGTCAAACCACAGAGATAGAGGGGGCACTAGAGTTAGGTAGTGTATGATATGTTCCTTTTGCAGAGCTTAGGGTTTTAGGGTTTTTGAAAGGTTTGGGTTGTTGATTAAGCTAATTGAACAAGTAATAAATGCAAGATGGAAACTAAGTTATGGAATAGCAAGAAAATTAGTAAACTAAGTTAACAAACTAACTAAGAAAGAGCAAGAAGAGCTACACTACTCTAGCACGGCAAGAAGCAATTAAGAACTAAACTAACCACTAGCAAGAGAAAGAGCCTAAGTTAACACTAAAGAGAAAAACTAAGCAATTAACTAGATTAAGTAAAAGCGACTGAACTAGACTAGCATGAACAAGCAAACTAAGCAATTAGGGCTTTAAGCAAGGTGATTAAGGTGGGTGGGCTGTTTGGGGAATGTAACTTTGATATTAGTTGGGGGAAGATCATTAAACATGCATGGTTCTCATTTCATATCTAGATTACCAAACCAAACAATAAGGTCAATGCCATTAGAACATACCCTATACAACTAGTAGAAGACTAGGGTTAGGTGTAATTCTAATGAGATTTAACCAAATCTAGGTTTCTAGGGTAAGTGATAGTGAGTAATTGAGGGTTGAGGGTAGATATGGGAGTAGAGATGAGGGTATTTAACCTCATGCCACTAGCCACTCTAGCCTTTAGAAGGCCCTCGACAATTACATCAATCTCACTTACACTAGCTACTTAGATCTCACACTCATTTGTAGGAGGAGGGATGTGTATGTAGGAACAAAGGGGGCTATCTAGGGATCCACTAATTGGACCTAGGAGCCATTCCTAAGATTGCCACAAACACCCCAATTCTTCCTAGAAACTAAGTGTCATCAAAAACGTCAAAACAAGCAATTCATACAAGAAGAACAAACCACATGCAATAAGATAGGAAAAGAGATAGAAGCAAGAAGTAATCATCATAGATATGAATTAAGTTCATTACAAGAAATTATCCCCCAACATGGTATCACAGTTACATTTAAATCCCAAACAGCCCACCACAAGGGGCTTAGCTAGACATGATCAAGAAAACAAGAAAAGAAAGGGGTAGAAGAAGTAGGGACTCCATGAAGCTTGATGTAGAAGCCTCCTTCTTCACCTCCAAGCTTGTTGTAGACGTCCTCCCTCCTCCAAGGGTGCAGGGGTGCATGAAATGGTGGGGGATTATGGATGAAAACCTAGGGAACTAGGTTTCCATGATGGAATGAGGATGGAAATGGTGGATGGTGAGCCAAAATGCAAGGGGATTGCACAAAGAGCTTAAGGGTGGAGATTGGAGCTTGGAGCAGCTGTAGGGGCATCTAACCTAGTGCTATGGCCACCACCCATGTATATATAGGTGGTGGTGGAAGCACTAGGGTAAGTAGGGCTAGTTATGGAAAAGAAGTGAAAAGTGGGGTAGGGTTGGTGGACCACCACGGCCGTGGTGGTGTGCCACGATCATGGTGAGGGTGGTGGAGAACGGTCATGGAGTGGTGAAATGGTTGTGGTGTGAAGGAATTGGAAAAAATGTCAAGTATGGTGGTAGCCACGGCGATGGTGGGATGCCACGGTCATGGTGGGTTAGGGGCACCACGGCCATGTTGGGTAACACAGCCGTTTTAGAGGAGGAGGAGGTGACCGTGGGGAATCACCACGGTCGTCTTGAGCTTCTTCGGCCACGGTCGTGGCAGGTGGCCATGGCCGTGGCGTTCTGGGGGTGACAACCTGTAACTCTAGCCAAATTGGTGCAATAATTACCACGACCGTGGTGGTTGCCCACAATCATTTTCTCTTCTTCGCACCACGACCGTGCTGATGGCCACGACCGTGGTGTCTTCAATGGCCATGGCCGTGGGATTCGGTGGAAAAACCCTGTTGGATAGGCACACCAAGTACTTGGGACTTCCCATGGCAATGCACGGTCCAAGAAGTTAGTGTTCTCCTCCATCAAGGATAATGTGTAATAAAGTATAAGGTTGGAAGGGAAGCTTTTTTTCATGTCCAAGTAAAGAATTCTTGATCAAAGCAGCCGTTCAAGCTATACCCACATATTATATGAGCATTTTCAAGCTACGGGGAGGCATGGTGGATGACATCAACAATGTATAGTAAGGTTTTGGTGGGGATCATAAGAAGGTGAAAGGAAAATATAGTAGAAGAGTTGGGGGTCATTATGTAATTGAAGGAAAAGGGTGGGATGGGATTTCTTGAATCAAGACTTTCAACTCATCCCTTTTGGAAAAGCAAGCATGGGAAAATTACTACAAAGATGGCAATATTTTGAGGGCCAACGTGGGCCATCGGTCGTGCTATACCTGGAGAAGTTTTTGGGATGGTCTGAAGTGAATTGCTACAAGTGTTACATGGAGGATATGTATTAGTGGCACGACACACATATTAAAGGATAGGCAAGTACCAGGCTTGGAAGGACCTTTGTACATGGAGGAAGAGACATTCAAATATGGGGTATGTCTAGGAGCTACTTGACAAGGAGGAGGGACAATAGGATGAAGATCTAGTATTATCTAGACTATCTCTGTGAGTTGCACAATGAGTTCTCAAAACACCTACTGACAGGAGGGAGACACATATCTAATTGCATGGGATACAGATGCAACGGGAGATTTCTCTTCCAGGTCAGCTTACAACTATCTACATGTAAATACGATTGGCATCCTAGAGGAGGACAACACCATATACTAGAATCTATGGAAGAGAATATTTCCTTCAAAGCTCCTTCATTTTGTTTGATGATACCAGTTGAAAATACTACCAACAAGGGCCATCCTATCTAGAAGGAGAATAGTGGATGAAAATAGATGTATGAGATGTCAGTAGGGGTTGGAGGATGCCAACCACACCTTATTCACCTGCTCGCAAATACACATCATTTGGTCATTTAGTAGTATTCATACAAGCATCGGCTCCATATGTCTTCTAGTATATGTTGAAGCCTATTAGCTCATCGGAGAGAGGGTGAGGTGGAGGAAATATCCATGATGATGTGGATCTCCTAGACACTAAGGAACAAGCAACCTTTTGAGGAGCATGCAGTTTTAGTATGAGGTTTGGTCACTGAGTATCGAAATTTTATTATCTATTACAAAAAGTATCACATGAGCACCTCCCCTACACTCTATGGTCTTGAGACACGACAAGTGGCAATATGGTTGAAGCCCTTTCAAGGTATGGTAAAGGTAAACAACAATGTTTCATGGAAGGACAATGGTGGCTGTCAGATCGGGGTGGAAGCAAGGGGTCACAGAGGGAAGCCTCTTATGACAATGCAACACATGCAATGGGGATTTTTTTGGTGTTCATAGAAGAGGCAACAATGTCCAGGATGACTGTGGAGGTCTACATCAACTTGGGGTACCGATACAATCAACTGTAGATGGACTGTGAGGTCCTAGTACATGCATTCAAGGAAGGGGGTAAAGGGAGGGGGCACATGGATTTGGTTATGTGAGACTTCTTGCACCTAACTGAGCATCTAGGGGGGGCTTTAATTTTACTCATGTGTATCAAGAATGTAATAGAGTTAGTCATTTTTGGGGTTCTGAAGCCACATAGGTAGGAGAACCATATACAGAGAAGGGCCTCTTTGGGTTGGAACTTGTTGTATTGGTTCCAAAGTACTTGAATTAATATAGAGAGTATTATTGCTTTCAAAAATAAAGGAATTTCCTACAAATAGGGGCAAATTGTACCACTTGGTCAGAATAAATCTTAGGATCAGGACTTCGTCTAATGTTCGTACAGGAGGTTTTTACGACAAAATAATTCCCAAAGCTATACAAATTTAGGACATCCTCCTTTTGAGGACATTCAATTTACCAATCGAGACGACTTTGACTTGTGACTATTCTTATGGTTTAGCATAAAATAACTATCAATTACAATATATAATATGGAGACACATGTATAAGATTGAGTTGGTTAAACTACATCCTTAAACCAAATGAAAATGTCATTTAACTGTATGGAACTACCCTCAACATAAATTATATGATAACCCTTATAGTGTGCGAGCATGAAGCATGTGGTATGGAAAATATATAAGACATATTTATATCTAACTATATTGAAAGAGAGTAAATCAATTTCTACCCTTTTAACACAAAAGCCATTATGATTATACATCCTTTCGTTATACATGTATGTCATTTACTTATACTTCATCATTTAATGGATACTCAAAAACATATTGCATTATACCAAAAAAAATCCATAGTTGCATTTGATCTACAAGGATAAGTGACATCAAATCTTCTACCTATGATAAAGATATAATCAACTTTCAACTAGTATAATCAAGACTCTACAAAACATGTCCTAAAAGAGTTATTTGAAGAATTGTAATGCTCTCACCATTCTAGGGTATTAATTGGATTGTCTAATAATATATTAGCATATAAAATATAATTAATTGTAAATAATAATAAAATTTTGTGCCTCCACTCATTAACTTGTAGCACTAATATTATTTTAATATATTTGGGATAATCTATAAAAATAACATAAACATAAAAATTCCATTCATACATCTTAGATTTTGAGTATATAAAAACATCATATCAATGCAATTATAATTGATCAATCAATGGGAGAAGATGTATATTTTCTAATCAACATAATTTGCAAAACATAGAGTTATTGTTAACTTGTTATTCCATTCTCATGATATAGTTATATATAACTGCCATGTTTTGACATATATATGATCCATACAATGTTAATGCAATCTAAATGGTTGGATATTTTGATTAACCATTTAACAAGCTTATCTTACACACAACATGTATTGGACAACACACACTCATTAACCTTTATTTAACTAAGAGTGCGTGTGTGTGTGTCAATATATATATATATATATATTAATATATATATATATATTAATATATATATATATAAGGGTATGAAAATTATGAACTTGTTAACATGTACTTCATATCTACTCATCTTAATTTGCATTGTTCTACACAACAATGCAAACATGTATATGACATATGTATGTTAGATTGCATGTGCATAAAAATAATCTCAATGTGACATTCATGGATCATATACTGAGAGAATATCCATCTATTATAATAGATAATTAATTATTGAAACTACCAAAAAATTTAGTTATATTCATCACATGATTTGCATGAGATATGATGGAGGGTTTCAAAATACATCAAATTTAGACATTTTTTATATAATATATATGGTTGGGTCTGGTTCACCAAATATACAAGTGCAATATTGATGGCCAATATATATTGGTTAAATCTATCACTTGGTAGATACTTTCTAGCCTATATGAATAAAATGTACTTTTCTATATGTTAAAAAATTATGGTTTATATATTGAATGTTTTAACAAAAAGTAAACATATCAAATACACTATACTTAAGATAAGTACATACATGATAATTAGGATATTTTGTTACAAATAAATAGTTGTTTAGATTTAGACCAAATACTATAAAAAGTCCACTATTTGGACTGTCTAATAACTTCAAATGTGATAATTATGATTTTGAGTTATGAAAAAACCAACCAACTAAAACTTTATTATGGTACAATAAGAAATCACACTTTTAGACCATCTCTCTGATTGAAATATGGAGAAGAGTCGTGCACATCCTATTAATGTATTGAACAAGATGATTTCAATATAAATAAATTTGATTTGTGTTTTAGTTCATATTACATTGGTGCTTGTGTTTTGCCAAAATTTTTTGATTCCCATTGCATGGATTCTTATTGGTTTACATTTTACATTGGTTTTATAGTTCTGGTGTTGTTAAAGCATATAATATTTACCCAATTTTATAACTATTGCAACTCTCATCTATTGACACAAATTACGTAACGAATTACTGGAGATAAAATTTGAATTTAAAATGAGTGTTATCATTCTATAGATTTATTCAAAAGATGTACATATTTTACGTGAATAAATATTATATGTCCTTGGGTCAACACCATGATACGCTAACCACAAATTTTGATTTTAGTCTGGTCCTTCCAGGATTTGCTAGTTTTGTTGTCTTGTATAAAAAATTTCAGAACCAGAAGGATTCATCTGGCCATTTCTTTTAGGATCATACTATAATGAAATTTTCTCTATCCTTATTCCCCCAAAAAAGTTATTTCCATTTGAATAGATTTAAGTTGTATATAGTGACTACATTGTTTGCAAATTTTCATTAATGATCTAAAACACACTTCTTCTCCAAAATTTTTGTAAGGCAATTCTCATTTTTCCTAGGATAATTGCTCCTTGTAGTTTTTCAGAATCAATGTATGAGGCATTGAATATGTCTATTCATTTTTAATTGAGTAAATGTTGTTAAGTAATAAACTTATTTTATATCTTATATACTATGTTAACGACAATTCATTCTTTCCATTCCATAAAAAACATGGAATAGAAGAAACTATACATTTTTGCAATATATATTCTCATATTTTAGTATTTAATAACCCATTTCATATATGTATGTCCTCCATGGTTTGTAACATATATGAAAATTAATATCTTTTCATTCAATATGTTATTAGTTTTTTTATTTCTAAAATGGTGTTTTAAAATATATTTTGTGTATCTTATTAAGAATTAGTTCCCATCTATAACACTACATTGACCACCCATTAATGTAGAGAGTAAATCTCCTATTAAATGTGATGTTAAATCCTTCCATTATATTGATGTTAAATTTGCCTATTAAAATCAATGTTAAATCTGTGTGTAGGACTTACGAGAAGAAATAATGTTGTAGACATGCAATATACTTGTTATGATGAGGCAAAGCAAGGAAAGTGCTCTTTAAGTACTATCATTTTCCTCATTTGTAAACATACACAAACGATACAATGATCACTCCTCTCTTCTACTTCCTCATTCTTTCTCAATGCACCCTTCTTTCTCTATTTTATGTTATCCTTATGTCAACATAATTTCTTGATGTTCATTCTTTTACTATGACTAATCAGCCAATTATGGAGTCCAACTCAATTAGGAGTGGCAAAATTTGTCTTGAAGTCAAAGTTGTACATGCTTTTCCTTTTATCCTCTACAATTTGCATATCTGATCTCACTACTTGTTTTCTTGGAATCAAATGTATTACTACTATTTTGATTGTGTAGTTGCTAAATTTCAATTAAAATTATTCCTATATCTAATCGTTTAAAATAGGTTCATACATTTCCTAGTAGGACTTGTTGATGCCTTCATATTTGTTTGATGCATATTTGAGAACCATGCTTTTGCATACTATGTTTCTTCTCTTAGACTCAAACAATCTTTGACTTTGCACATTCACGGCTAGGGTATAAAAATCTATTTTTGGTTGACCTCTGTGGGTCTCCTTTATTCGATTCTACCACTAGGAACTTTTGTTCATGTGTTGTATGAACACAAAGACCATAAACCTTCTACCTAATTTTGAGAATACATTTTGTCCCCCATCTCTTGACCTCATTTCCCCACTCATGTTCTTAAATAAACTGACTTCCTATGTCATGGTAGCATTCCATCCACCCTTTCATATGAAATCTGGGAAATCTACCACAAAATCCACATCACTTTTGAAATGTTTGGTCTTGCAGATAATGGTCTTTATCATTATGCTTTTTTTGCGTTTCTAATCTATATGTGATGGTTATAAGCCTATTTCATTCAAGTCCTTGAACACCAAAGACTAGTGGCCAACTCCATGACCAAAGGATACAACCTAGATGAAAATATCCAAGTAAAATGCCACTTAGAGAAACTCCCTTATTCAGGGAAGGATTTTTCCAAGTCTCACTTTCATAGACAAAGGACTTAAAAATGATATGTTAGTCAAATTATTTCAAAAAGAGTATATACATTTGAAGGAAGATAACAAGCCTATGTGTCAGAGACCCATTCATCTTCATCCATTGTGAAGATGGAGGGATTGTTGACAAGACACTGTCAGATAAGCCTAATTATGGTCCAATCTCTCAAACTATGTAGGAGATAATCTGGGGTCTAAATCCTCTATGCCCATTTGTGTGTCTGTGCCTGAGGGATCTCATCCATTGGATTGTGGGGCCCTTGGTAGAGTACACGGTTTGGATTTAGTGGGCATACATGTGACGGGCACAGAGGATTTGAAACTGATAATCTAGTTCATTCTTGCATATTGGACATGTGATGTCCACATCAAGATGTTTTCATATCTTATTTTGCATTGTTGAGTAAGTCTTTATGTTTTAAAACTAGTTAATGATGTTAATTTGTTAAAATGTATTGAGATTCTAGATGCAATGTCAGTCACATACAATACATATGTCTTTAGATTCCTACAGCCAAATATAGATAGTTTTTTGAGGTTAGATCCCTATGTTATTCCTAAGGCCAAATCCAGGTGTCCAAGTACTAGCCAACGGGTCTATAGGGGGATGAACTAGAGGTTTCTCCATACTCATGATGGAAGAAAAGATGTAAAGAAGTTGTTATCCCAATCTCTAGAGTCAAGGGTCATACATTGTACAACTATTGCATCTATATATATTAGGATTTGAAAGGAGGATCATTTTCACATATCCACAATCCATAGATTCATCTATTAGTCTAGACATTGGTTGGGGATCTAGATTGAATGGTTTTGAACACTCCCACAAGATAAATGTCATGTTCTTTTTTATGAATAACTATAGTGGAGATCATGGCCTATTGGAGGGGTGTCCTTGGTGCATGTACTTCTTGTTCATGACAAATGACCAAATGCCTCAGAGAGGGCCAATGTGATACAATTAATGCTTTCCAGTAGTCATGTTCTTTGTAGAGTGAATAACCACCTATAAAAGTTGGATTTTGCCACTAATGTGACAACTAGGATGAAGCTTGACTTGTTTTCGATATCTAGAATTTTAGGAGTGGCTTAAGTAGATCAAGAATCACATAAAAGATCATCCTAAAGTATGAATTGTTAAGTGGGATTTGGTGGTGTTCGCCACATCTGTGAATCTATCTCACTATAGGAGTTAATACCATATAGAATTCCACATTTTGGGGTTCTATTTTCCTAGTATTGAAGGTTAGTTGAACTATGTTCACCATAATGGCCCAATTGGTGTCCAATTTGCTGGGATAAAGATGTTCTGCTCCCTACCAAGGTGCAGAGCCTTGGCAGGGTCCATTAGGAAGATAATTGTCTTAATCTCATCGTAACATGACATTCTTGTAACATAGTTGTTGGTTTGTGTACTTGTACATGGGAAGGAGGAAATGAAGGAAGCAATATTAGGAGGTCTTGTAAGAAGTTTTGTGGTCCTTGTAATGACATGCAAGAAGTACTCTCTCATTAATTTAGGTGCTTGCTTCACTCTTGATTAGCATCACCTTGTTACAGTGGTGATATTCTTTGACTAAAGTTTGATGAAACTTTGTATTGCAGTCCACATTGTGGAGCCAATTGATGTGAGCATGTTGCCAACAATCTACTTCCTCACACAATAGGATGTTGTGAACTGAGAAATGAGTTCATACATACCACAAAGAAGGTCCTCCTTGACCCTAGTGTGAAATTCATTATAGAATGCACCACCACAATTACCTCATTGCATTCCCAAGAATTCTATCATTCTACAAAGGCTCTTGTAGAGGCTCCTATCTGACCTAGTGCTGGGGACATATTCATCTTCATTGATGCAACCTACCAACACTCTACAAAGCACGCTGGATTAGGCATCTAATGTGTTTCAGCTAACAAAGCATTCATCCTAGGTATAGGGCTCCTACTACTGGCGTCTACACCCCTCAATGCTGAAATCCACAACATCATTCAAGTTGCACTAACTTGTAGGAACCAAGACTGGAGAAACATGGTGATTCTATTTGGTTTTGAATGGGAAATTGATATACAGTCAAGAAACATTCCACCTATTGGGAAGTTTCAACCTCTTTGCAGAAATTATCATGGTCTTCGGGCAAGTAAAAGCATTGAAATCCTACACCACATATCCCATATTCTGAACTTTGTTTCAAATATCATTGAAAACCATTCCAAGATTTCCTTTTGACATGTTTCTTTTAACACTATAATGCCAAATTGCTTGGGATTTGATGTAAATGCTTCATATGACAATTTTGGCCTACAACTAGCACATGATGAATAATATTTAGGCTCTATGTTCTACGAATGAAAGAAATTCCAAATGTTTCAATGAATTTACCTATATTGTTGATTTACCAATGCAATAGTGATCTACTGAAAAAAGTTATTTACATATGTGAAGCTTTACCGAAATGTAAAATTATTTCTTCATTTGTTTAACATTTAAAATCGATGGAAGCTATATATTCATGATTACCTCAATAATCTACTTATAAGATACATATCTTGAATGGGCATTGTTTGTCCTTTTCTAAAAGAAAATTCAATTAGTGTTAAGATTTCTATCATAGGTAAAAATGTTAAAATAATAATAGAAGTTCCCTATCTGTGAAATTTTGTTCATTCAGCATACATATATTTTAGGAATTTTTTCCACTTTCAAAAACATATATACTCTAATGGTTACAAACCTTTATGTATTGGTTCATTTTTATAACAATTATTTATTTGAATTTTTTTACATGCAATAATAATAGATTAAACAATGATGAATCATAGATGTTATGAAATGATATATAACATACCAACATTATTAAATGTTAAGATAAGTGCATCTTGTTACGCTAGGTGTTCATCATATCAATTATTGGAAGCACTAGGATGTGTGAAACAATTAGTTTTCTAGACTATCTCAAAATCATGTGACTTAAACATGACATTGTGTTTTAGTTTTCCTTCTTGTAAGGAACACAATTTATCCGTGTAGCAATATTTTTTCTAACTAGACACTGTAAGGATTTGACTTCTAGTTTAATTTATGGTTAACATCTATTAGCCATGTTGAATCAATGAGCACCATCTACTCAACATTGCAAGGTAAGGCCAACACATTAATAAGTATAGCTTCATTTTTATGAGTAAACGTTATTTTTTCATTCCATTAGATTAACTTTTTTCCCAAAAGGTTAGGATCTCCAACGAGTCTAGAAAGGAGGAGTCTAAAATGTAAAATCCATTTATAGAAATATATCATCTTACCCTATCTGAGTAACGAATGTATTATTGAAGCTTCAAAACTCTTAAAATAGAAAATGAAGAAAAATAAATATAAAATGAAATGATTTTTTAATCCATTTCACAACTCCCAATTTCACTACTAGTGTATTATGTGTTTAAAATACGAAAACTACAGTGGTATTATAACATTTTGCTAAAAGTATTGTTTGTCTAACACATTTTCTACTCCTATTAAATAATTTTATTTTCTAACATACCACAAAAAACAAAAATACTTGAAATTATTCCATGGTTACAAAGAAAGTAGAATTATGACTTCCTAATTCTAACAAGAAACCCTATAATCATTCTTTCTATAGATTGCAAAATAAAAAATTAAACATAAACCACAAAGTTATCATGTTTAAAATTTGATCTCCTCAGAAAGAGAAATTGGCATGATGGAACAAGAAGCAAGATGATTAACTATGAACAAGATGGAATTAAGGGAGGGTGAATCCAATACTAGGAATGATGATTTAATTAAATGCAATTGTGGGAAGGTATTGTTATAGGAAGAGTGAGCACTTAGTACTAAAAAATCCACACCTTTATAAAGACACAAGATTAGTGCATAATGATGTGGATATACATCAAATAAAAAAATATAAATGGTGTCATCTATTACACGTAGACAACATTTACTTAGATTGTAGGATAACAAGTAATCAAAATAGTAATCACGGATTTAATTATAATGGCTGATGAGATTAGAAATGCAAAATGAAGAATATATCTACACGTATATATATATATATATATGTATATATATACATGCATTTTTACATGTATATATATGTATATATTTAGACAAAAGTACATGTGTAAATGTTGCAATGTATATGCATATGCATATGTATATCTACACGTGTATGGATGTGGTTAATGTTTATCTATCATCACGATCATCATGATCAAAACCTCAATCTCTACCATGTTGCGGTCAATGACATGGATCCTTCTTTTCCAATCAGCTATGTTATGGGCCATACTCCGATCAAGGTGTAAAAATTCCAAATATCTCTTGATAAGATTTTTCCAAGTTAATTTAAATCTGCCTATGCTTCCTTTAATTGTGTTTGATGGAATAACCTTGCTTGAAATATGTTCATTTGTGTTGTATATATCCATACCGGCTTAGATGGCATTCGTGCAACCCATACCGGCTTAGATGGCATTCGTGCAACTTGTCCTCGTGCACACCACTCCCACTTTATTCCTAATATTTTCATTCCTCAAACGATCTTTTCTTGTCTTTCCATACATCCATCTCAGCATATGCATTACAGCCACATTCATCTTGTTGAGACCTTATTTCTTCACTGCCCAACATTCACTCCCATTTACTATGGCTGGCCATATAGCTATTCTATAAAAGTTGCTTCATAATCTAAGAGGGATCTTTGGGTCACATACTACTCCAATTGAACCCCTCCACTTTAACCATCATATTGTGATCCTATGGCAAACATCATCTTCGACCTCACCCTCCTTTTCAAAAATAGAACCCAAGTAAGAAAATGTATCACATATTGGTACATCCATTCCATCCTACTTGACTCATCCATTCACAATTCTATATTGACCAAAATTGCAATGCATATGTTCAATTTTGCTTCTACTGATAATAAATTCATTGGATTCCAGTGCATTTCTCTCTAGTTCAACTTTATCATTCAATGTTTCTATTCTTTCATCAATCAACACAATATCATCAACAATTACATGCACCAATGGATATTTTCTTGACCATTCTTTGTCAGCTCACCCATAACAAGAACAAATAGATATTGGCTTGAGTGTTGATACTTGATGTACCCCAACGATGATAGGAAATTTTTTTGACTTTCCTCTAGGGATCCTAACACTTGCAGTTGAGTCATCATAATTATTTAGGTACTCAATCATAGGCTTTGTCCAGATCAATAAATACCATATGAAGATCTCTTTTGTTTCCTCTACACTTCATAAGTCTCCCTATTTGAATAATAGCATAAGTTGTTGATCAACTGGCATAAAACCAAACTATTTGTCTAATATCTCTGCTATCAATGTTAGCCTTTGCTCAGTAATCCTCCCCCAAAGTTTCATAGTGTGACTCATCATCTTCATACCTATATAGTTTGCATAGCTCAGGACATCTCCTTTGATCATGCAGATCGGGACTATAGTACTATTTTCCATTCATCTGAATTGGTCTTTTTCTTCATTGTCTTGTTAAAGATAATTATTGACCACACAACTCCTTCATCACCCATACTCTTCCATAAATCAATGCCTAATGTTTATCTATATGGACCCTAGATATTAATTTGAATATTCTTCTATAAACATGAGCAAAATGTATATATAGATACATATAATATATATATTCGAATATATATATATATTATATTTGTATTTATAATTATAATAAACATATGATATCTTCATATACATGCACGCGTGAACACACACACAAGTATACATATATATACATACATATATACATGTATGTATGTATATATATTTGTGTGTGTGTTCATGTGTGGATGTATATGAAGAAGTTAGATGTTTATTATAATTATGAATGTATATATATATATATATATATATATATATATATATCTGTGTGTGCACGTGCGTGCGTGTGTGTGTGTCTGTGTTTGTATGTATCTATATGAAGATGTATGTTTGTTATGAGTACATATATTTATAATCATGTGTGTCTATACAATTGTAGTATGTGTATGCACATGTTGTACAAATGTATTTTTCAAGTAAATACATGAATATTTCCTTGACTATGTGCACATTTGTGTATACTTTTCAGTGGAATAATTGTATCATATATATGAATATATTTATGCTTAGACATGTGTTCATGAATATCATTTTTTGTCTCTTTGCATCAAGGTTTTGTATTTAGACTTGTCTTTGCATGTGTGCTTGTTAATGTGCATATAAGTATGTTTAAATTAGATTTAAATGGGTAAGAGGTTATGAAAGTATGGGTATACATATCAACAATATGAAGGGTATGGGTTAGTGGGTATATGGGTATACATTTATTCATTTAAAGTCCTACCTCTTAGGTTGCACACGTATAATAGGGGTCTATAATGGTGTCATTTAAATCTATACTCTTCCACTAGTATCCTTAAACCCATGAAAATCAAACCTCTTCCTATAGTTAAATAGAATGAAGCATTGTGTCCATAGGGAGGGTCAACGATATGATTACAAGAGATATGACACAATGGGTTATGTGATGTCTCACATCCTCATATTTCATCCTCATGCAATGCTAATTTTCTTTCTTGTAGGTTGTTTATCTTTGTCTATGTCTTCTTTGTTAATAGACATAGTAGGAAAAGAAGGAAATGCCTTTGAAACTATTGATATCAAGAAGTACATTGTTAAGTCGACCATCGTCACAACATGCTAAACTAAAAGAAGTAAACTAAGACTCCAAGGTGTTTCTAGGTCTAATAGTTTTCTTTGAAGATTTATGAAAAACTACTCTTCAAAGATAAAACACATACCCATTGGTTTACTTGATTTCATCTGAATCGACACTCTAGTTTGCAATAGTATAACCCTTTAACGTGGCTTGGAAACTAGTATAGTCAACTATACATGGAAGTACCTCTGAGGTATGTGAATTATCTAACAAAAGCCTTCCAGTGGATTGTGTCAGGACATATTGTATACCTACTCCACCTACTTATTTAGAAGGAAATAGCAAGTATGGTGTAGTTTTATAGGTTCATCAACCATCGTATCACTTGGTCATATTTATCTTGATCTATTGGAATTCCGTTATTTACATTTAAATGAGGTGAAGAATCACAAGGAGTTTTTACTTATGTACAATCAAACTTCTCAAATCTTCTTGAGACATTATCAAAATAATTTAACTCATTAGTTACAAAATTAGAAGCCATTCTACAAAATCTAATAGCAAGATTTGAATCAACAATCTCTAAATCTTTTATATCAAAATTTCTTTCTTGAAAATATTTCATATCATTAATAGTGTCAACTTTGGATCAAAACAGTAAAATATCATCAACATATAAGCTCATAACAATGCAAGCATTGTTAAAACCTTTGGAATAAATACATCATTTTGATTCATTCCAAATAAATCTAGAAGATAAAATGGTTTTATGGAACATATCATTC
This sequence comes from Alisma plantago-aquatica, assembly GCA_963693085.1. Lineage (NCBI taxonomy): Eukaryota > Viridiplantae > Streptophyta > Magnoliopsida > Alismatales > Alismataceae > Alisma > Alisma plantago-aquatica. The sequence goes on from OY856409.1 coordinate 972,792,216, forward strand.
CACCATTTAGGCACTTATTGAAATTTATATAAGGACTTAATAAACCTACATACTTCATGTTCTTGTCCAAGTGATGATTTTTTTTTATCTAACCCATCTAGATTTCCTCTTCAAGATTTTCATTCAAGAAGATAGTCTTAAAATTTATTTTATGAACTTCAACCTTATTGTTAGCATCCAAATCGATGAGAACACTCATGAAAGATATCTTTCTTATAGTTATATATATAAGTATCAAACTATAGGCTTCAGATACTATTCTAGCCTTAAACTTCTCTATGAGACCGTACACCATCTTCTATTTCCTGAGGATACACTTACATCCAATAATTTTACATACTAATGGAATCTTAATAAGAATCCAAGCATGTCTGCTAACAATGATTCCAATTTCATTATAAACTTCTTCCATCAAGAAATTAGCATGTATGGATTTTGTGACATCATCACAGGTTGGAGGGTCATCTTTTAGAAGGAAGATGTAGAATTAAGCATAATAGTTCTTATCAATTTTAGTCCTTTTATAACTACATAGGTCATTGGGTATCTCTTTCAATAAGGAGTTTATGTTCTATTTCAAATGAAATTGGATTAGGACTAGGTGTATAGGAAGAAGGTGAATGTGGAACAATTTCTTAAGGAATCTTTTCTATAAGAGGAAATAGATTTTACAATGAACTGTATATACATGCAAAATCTAACGAATAGAGTCATTTTTGGTGTCAAAGATTTCAAAGTTAATTGCAAGGGGTCTATACTCTTTTTCACATATCCAATAAAGACAATGTCAATAGAGTTAGATCCTAGTTTTATTTTTTTATTCTCATGTATTTTAACATTAACCAAACACCCCTCACTTTGAGGTATTTCAATGAAGAAATTTTGGTAAGACAAGGTTAAAATGGAGTTTTTCCATCTTGTCTAAATGGAATGTAAATTTTTATATAGTTGGCAGTTTGGAGAGTCTTCAACCACAATGTCTAATTTTTCTAGACACTATTAACATTGCCATGGACATGTAAACAAACATCATATATTTACTCTCATCTACTACAAACAATTGTATATTGTAAGGGGGTAGTGGTTTATTAAATACGACCTTGGTATTTACAAATATTGTAAAGTTAATTAAAAATTTACCCACAACCTCAATCATAACTCACTCTCTAAGTTTTCATCTCTAGTTGTTTCTCTAATTGGGTTTTATAAATTTTGAGTTTTTATAATTTCTCATATTTACTTTTCTATAAGTATGTAGAATAATATTTTGAAAAGACATGTGTAGAAGTGGCAACGTATCTCACACCATAGTAAGCAAACTATTCAAATCACAAATTTTGCAATGTATTAATTTTAATAGAGAAGAGTGATGATTTATGGATTCAATATGACTTTGGGAAACATATCTAGAACCAAAATTTGTCCTCTCTCGAAAACATCAACTTGAGTATTAGAAATTATTTCTATGTGAATCATGTGTTTCACCATATTTTTTTTAACATACCCTTGATGTTCATGCCAAACATCACATGTTTCAAAAACTAAATCAATCGATGATCTATCATTCATAAAAGTTTCATTATATGAAACATAAGATAGATTAACAAGGTCACCAAAAGTGTTCCCTAGACCAATGTAAAAAATGTTCGTAGAAATAATAAGATGATTTCCTTTACACAATGAGGTATAGCCAAAATGTCAAAGAACAACTTGCCAAATAAAATTATATGGAAATATGGAACATGACGTTCTTCATAAAATCAAAGAACAATACTAGAGGTGATACTATATCAACTCATTCAAAGTATTCCATCAATACGGGGGACAAGTAACTCCTCACTTGATCACTCCACTAGATTTGGCTTGATAGGAAGAAACAAGGAATTTACCCTTGAGAAAACAACAAGTGGCACTATAACTCATGTACCAATTGATAGTTGAATCAAGCAAAAGAATAGTGGGATTTTCCAGCCTTTTAGTAGAAAAAAAATGAATAGCCTCCTTGGTGATCATGTTATCATAAAGACTTTTAGTCAGATGGACATGTTTCTTTCTATGGGCTTTATGATACTAAACACTTTGTTTAGATGTTTGAGTTTCTCACAAATGAAGAACACATGTTCTTCACCTTCATATCTATTATTATTCTAGTTTGCTACTTGTTTCGTTTAAAAGAAGGTTTGGATCTCTTATTGAAATTGCAGTGGTTTACTTTATTCACAAACTTATCTATGTTACACTTACTACTGGTGGTAATCTGGTACATTTGCCGCCCCCCCCCCCCCCCCCCCCCCCAAGCCGACAAATAAGCCTGCAGGATCTAAACAAACTCAGAATCAGGTAATATCTTGTGAACATGGACTAGCCTACACTCTCGACAACTAATGTTTATTGCAAATTAACAGGTTTAAGTTCATTTGCTTATGTTGAAAGATAACTAAAGATGTAGACTACTCCCTTAAGATGTAGACTACTCGCTTCCCAATCCCAATCGGGAGCAGCAAATCAGCACTCATAAATAAGATGGCTGCATCCGGCACTCATGAGAAAGTGATGAATGGTTGAAGAGCGAGAGAAGAGGATGGCAACCTGTTAGAGAACTTGGTCGTGAATATGGCAGCACTGAAATTGCTACTTCATGAAAAAAAAATGTTACAATTGTGCTGGTGGTTGTTGCATTAAGTGACGTGAGATGAAGGAGAGAGAAGGAATCCAGTGGTACGACAACAAGGCATTTTGGAAGATTACAAGCAAAGTTTGTAAGCCTATTACGTATTTGTTGTTGTATGATTGTGTTAGAGATTATTTACGAATGTGCTCGAGATATGAGAAATAACGTTAAAAACTTAAAATAAATAAAAAAGCTTAGAAAGCTCACATTCGGAGGTTGTTGACGAGTCAGCATAGCCAGCAAAATGTTGAGAAGCCGCATAGGAATCTGGTTCTCTATCAGCAGCAAATCCCGCTTGATATATGGCCAGAGGTAGCTCACAGACTTGACGCCGAATACTGTGGCACCAAACCGGAGAACAAATCGTTGGCATCACCGGCAGAGGCAAACCCCAATCCAACACCATTGTTGTTGCAGGTAACCTGCTTGGAAGCTGCAACCGGTAGGGAGATCAAGAAGACACCATCCCGCACCATGAGTCGAGCGAAAGCATTCAGGCCGTCCTTCACTAGGGGCCTGTTTGGTAGGATGTTGTTCCTCTTCATGATGTTCAAATGTCATTCTTAGGCTTTTTAATTTTGTTTGGTAGGGTGTAATAGGGTGCAATTGCTTGATTTTTAATTTCATCCGAGTTGCCCAACAATTCCTGGAATTGGTACTGCGCCAGTTTACTGGGCAGTCCAGATCTGTTGTGACGAGTTCCTATTCCGCCTGTTGCAAGCAATCTTGACCATTCATCTACCCAAATAAAAACCCCTTAAAAAAATTAATTAGATATTTGTACCGCCTAGATCAATTGTAACACGCTGCAACAGGCTCCTCGGAACAGAAAATCCAATCTCATCACGCTGTATGCATGAAAAAACAAACGTGATAGTGGCTGCCCGTGTCAGGAGTCCTGATACGTTTGTATTTTCACCTAACCAAATGAAAGCAAACAAATTCAACAAGTCCGATCAACATCCAACCAAACAAGGTTGGTGAAGTTTAAATTATGTACATTTCGTTTCTATGTATTAAAACACACACTTTTCACTCTTACTAACTCTACCAAACAGGGCCTAGGCAGCGCGTGAACTCCTCCACACATTCTCCCTCACAATACAGAGGGCGAATTCTTCTCGTTGGCTTCTACGGGTGGATCCTTGTAGGCCATGCCTTATCATGACGCTGACCATCCATGTTATCTACATTGTGCCTCTCCATGAGTCGGTCGATGTCGGCGTCCGTAACCTCAATGCACGTCCAGTTTTCTGCTTTTTGCATCACCATGTGGCGACAGATATCGTCACCGCAAAACCATGAAGCGGCTGAATTCATCAATATTGATGTCCTTCAGCAGACGGCGAGCGAATTCTCTTGCGCCCCTGTTGGCGACAAGGAGTGTGAATTCTTCGCACCTTTCCCTGGAACGGCCTAGTTCCTCGATGGCGGTGGCCTTCCTCACAAGCCGATAGGAAAATTTATCAACTCCGTGTCTGGCAAAGAGGATGTACCCGGCGTATGATCGCTTCTGCTCAGGACACCTGCCTCACAGGTTTCTCAAGGTCAGTCTCGTTGATGTCGCTCGGACTCTCTCCTTGTGCACCTCCATCTGCTGCAGGTGATCTCCGGTTCCATGGTGGTAAGGGCCAAAGGAGACCACTGCGGGGCTGTAGGCTTCCGGTTTGTGCCTTCTGTAGCAAGCCGGCACTCTGTATATTGATGGATCTGTCTGGGGGATGTCCACAGTGTGATCCACTGTCATCATGCAGATGTTCTAACTTAATTCGACTTTGAATTAGTTGTATCTAAGTGTAAGTTATATGGATAGGACTGTCCTGTTCCATAACTCAAACCCTGAACGTGGAAACAACTAGGCAGGTCAGGGTTCACACATCTTGATTGCATCTGTATACTGCACGGCACGTCCTGACCTCATATTCGACTCTTGGAATCTCAGAAGACTATTCAAAAGAACATGCTTGCGAGCAGGCGGGTTAGAGGGGAAACCGGGGGTCTACCCTCTCAAGATCTAAAATTATATATTTATACATTTATAGCATACCTAGATGCTCTGTTTATATGCATTTTTAAAGTGTGATGATAAGAAAATATTAACTGGACGCATATTAGGGTTTTGTTTCTAACTAAGTGGTCAGAATTCAAGTTCTATTTTGAACATATTTCTTAAGAGTTTGCCTAACTCAGCACTGTTACAACTCATATTGAGTTCGTCGCATTTAGCCTCCCCCATTGCAATTTTCTGACTCCATCACTGCTTGCATGTATGACAATTAAATAATGTACAATGCGAGTTTAATCATCTATGAAATGATGCTACACCAATTTCATACTGCATAAGGACACACGTAAGTATACATTTCCGATTGAATGGATATTGACACATGGTTTTATAGTAATCATGAGATAAATAAAAAATTATCAATAGAAAAACTGTTTTTTTTCACAATGCCTAAATGACAAAACGTGGAATGTAAGTCTATCGTGCATGCAAAGTCTATGCCTAACAGCAGCTAAACATTACAATAATACTATATCATTCGGTCGCCACAGTAGGTATATATACTTCGTACTTCTGCTTTAACTAATAAGGAACTGTTTTTAGTAACGCGATGTGGCTGAACATGGTAGAAGATCCTTAAACCAACTTGTTAAAAAACCTGTTTTGTCAAGCTAGTACGTGACTTGGACGTGAATTCTTGTAGGCAGTGGCGTAGCCACGTATAGACTTGGGTGGGCATGTGCCTTACCTAAATTCTGAAAACTAGCACTATTTGATCTATGTTTGAGTCATTTTTCAGTACAAAATGGCACTAGTGCCCTATCCGGCATGGCTACTTGTAGGCAATCATATGTAGTATTCATTTTGTAGAGAACAAGTGATATTCATAAATATATGTAATGACGAGTTTTTTTTTGTTAACAAGAACATATTCAAACTAGAATGTGCGATGAAGGTGGACAAAACCTCATGATTCATAAATATTGGATACCGAGTCAGATATATAAGTACTTATTAGAGAATGGTATATAGCCATTTTGCTTTGGTGTGATCTAAAAGACTATTTAATGAATGTCAGATACCCATGTCTCGGTGTATAATAGGGTCGTGAACTTAGACCTACAGCCAATGTAATTTGTATACTTTGACATCACTCATTGTTACCTTGAAATGGAAGTGATTGGACGCGTTGAGAGTCATGGAATATATCATTCGTTACACATTTCCATTTTCTCTCTCCTACATAATAAAAGCGATATCATAGGCCTCTTGATTGAGTGAGATGAAAAAACTAAGAGATTTGCTATGCGGATCTATTTTGGAACTCAAAATGGAATCGGAGTCATACTTCAGCACAAAACAAAGGGTATCTAAACAAAAGAACATATTTTATTTTTTATACTCGTTGTTTTATGGTATAGAATGACTTGGATTCTATTTTGAATTCTAAAATAGTGCCCATGTAACATTGTTCAAGAATTAATGAAAATACTCTCTTTTGTTTACAAATATCAGTCTCATTAGAATTTTATTAGTCTTCTTCAAGATCAAGACCTTGTATTAAATAAAGGAGTGGCTTGGGCATGCCTAAATTTTAAATTGGATACTTTTGACAAATAAAATAAACAACATGGTATTTTGAGCATGAGTCACTTATGGTTAATGTGACAACAACTACTCCCACAACTTACACATTTATGCACATAAAAGAGAGAGGCAGCAAGAACTAGCACAGGATCAACTTTTTTTTATCAAATTATAAGTCTCTCAATTTTTATTCCATTAGCATCAAAGAATTTAATAAAAATAGGATATTTATCTTTTTGAAGGGGTGTCTACCATGTCCAACTCTAGGTATCCAGGCTAATCTTTCATTATCTTATGCCTTTTGACAATGTCAGCTTTAATATCTTCTATTCTGACATAGAGTATACTAAGATGTTTAAAATTTTAAAAGCATAATGTTTGAAGTAATAACCATCTTATTTGAGGTCAAGTGTAAGTAAATACAATTATGTTACAACTAGAGATTAGTTCTGTAATTTTACTACCATAATAGATTTTATTATTAAGATTTGTTCTTTAATAATTTTCCATACTAGATAACAGAAATAATAAGTCCACAATGAAAAATAGCAACTTAATGAATAAACAAAATAATAATACATTGATAGTAAACTTAACATTCAAATCATGTTTTTTATACTTAAAAGTGTTAGAAGTTGAAACTATCTCGAAATTCATATTCCTCACCCCTCAAATAATTAGCCTATCAAATTTTAATTAAATAATACATTTATACTCACTCAATTACGAAAGGGAAGTTAGATGTAAATCAAATCTATCAATTTATAAAGTATTGGCCAATTAATTTTGAGATGGAAGATCATGTGTTTGTGTTCAACATTAGATGCATAATACACCTCCTTCTGACTATCCAATCAAGACTAAACAGTGTTGGTAGCATCTCCTACCTTGAGTAGGAGAGCCCCTCCTAGGCATAGTAATGTGTTTAACCCCGATTCATGTTTCTCCTCTTTATTTCTCTCTCTCTCTAATTAACAAAACTTTACAATTTTTCTTGCTATAGATTCTTGTATGATTCCAGATGCAACGAGCATGAAATTAAATCGTAAAATGACCATATTTTTTCGAACTTCCTCCAAAGAATCGACCCTTAGAGGCCATAATCCCTATCATATATAAACCTAGTTAATTCTTGTCATCCACAACCCATTTCAATCTTCCCCAAATGCTAATTTCTTCTATGGTCAAGAGCTTTGTTGCCTCCAACTTAGATGTTGATCCACTATTGTCGTACTCATCCCCTACACCTTGCTTATACTTTGTTTGATTTCTTATGTGGTAAACACATACAAACTCCCTTCTTTCCTTTTTTCTAGTTGACTTCATCCTCTTTTAACTCCTTCTCTTTCCCCCAACTATGTCTCTAGGCCTTCAAAGTTGAAGCTCTCTGCCATGGTGGGAGTGAGGGAGAGAATGACTTCCACTCACTATTTTCATGTTACACCCTCTTACACTCAGTTTTTTTGTTATCTCTATAGGTGTAGAAACATAAATTCATGTGTTTGATTTCTATGGTTGTGTTTTACTTTCATGATTTTGTGACCTTTCTACCCTATCAAATCAGTCATTTGGTTATTTTCTTTCATTCAAATCACTGCATGATATTAATTTGTAAAATACATAACTAAATATTTGAACATCTAGAAAAACACAAATGAGTTGATTTTTGAAATTAAAAAATATGATATATTTCACTAGAGTGGTCTAAGAGTCTAATTTTAAGGTTTCCAGTAATCAATTTATAGGGTTTCATAATTAATGCATGTATAAACACTAATTGGTTGAAATGATATGTTTAGTTGTAGAATCTTATTAAACAATAGTAACTTCTGTGCTTTGATCTAGGATCGAAGATAAGGTATGTACATCCATTCTATTTTTTGTGTATTATTATAAATGAAACCATGATTTCCTGTATGAGGGTTCTACCTAGAATGTGAATATCCTTTATTAAAATAGTATGTTTGCAACGACCCCCTCCCCATGTTATCCCCAATTAAGGCATACCGAGAGGGAAAGGGTCATTATCATAACTATAGGATCAAGGTTTATCAAGTAACCGATAAGAATTAGAAATTTTATTCAATGGAAAAGAGTTGGATAACAATATGAAGATAGAATCTACATTAGGGAGTTACATGGAATGGAAAACTAATGTTTTCAATATTAAATAAATCTAACTATCTAAATCCTCCAATAGACTTTATGCATCTTTCCTTTGGTGCCTTCTTCTTTGGGTGGCCATCTTTTCAGATTAATTATAGTTTAACCTAAAATTGAAATTTGATATCAAAGCCTAGGTTGACCATTTAGCCTTTATGAATTAGCCCATTTTAAACAATATCATATAATCCAAGGGAATTATTAGGGCATTTGCTAATGGTGATGGTGTGTCAAAGGGATCACGACCCCGGGGGCTGGCAAAACTTTCCTCAACACTTCTAGTCAGCTTATGAGGACTCCTAGGCCACAATGCATCCTACCTAGCCAAAGCTAGAAGATTTTGGCGAAGTAAAATACCTCTAGGTTTTCTTCTCATCTTGTGACTTGTCCCTTCTCTACCCCCTTCTTCCCTCACAAAACACTACGGACCTGATAAATATTTCCTCTACTCTTTTGAAAATTAAGATTATAAGTATTAGGGTTAAGTCATTCTCTGCCAATACCGTTAAGTCATATCATTAAAACTTTATTGGACTCTGGTTCTAACAATACTTTCATTTTGTAAAAGCTTGCAACTATGCTTTGTTTGGACTACAAGCACTTAGGATTCATTTTGGAAATCACACACCTAGTGGTTGTATCTTCTTATCCCTCAAAACATTGGTCATCATGTGAAATATATGAACAATGAACTCCCTAAAGACTTCATCCTCTGCTATAGGAATGATTTTGATGTCATTAAAGGTATGGATTGTCTTATAACTATAATGTAAAAAAAGGCTATATGGAAAAGAAAATAAGGATAGAGAAGCTTGGTCATCCACCCTTTACCATTAGTGGTAGGAATGATTCCACAACCAGCATGTATGTGTAAGTTGTGAAAATGGAATAGATGATATCTAAAGGTAGTATAGTGTTCCTAGTTGTAGTTACCAAGTCAGAGTCTAAGGCGCGACCCCTAGAGGAAACAAAGGTGGTCAAGGACTATTATAATGTGTTCTCAGATGATTTATGAGGCATACCTCTGGAGAGGGAAGTGGATTTCATAATAGATATAGCTCTCAAGACAAAACTAATTTCTAGGGAACCTTACAAGTTGGCTCCCGTCAAGTTTCTTGAGTTTAAGAAGCAATTATAGGAACTCTAGCCTAAGTAAGGTCCGCTTTGCATCGCCAAGGTGCAAATATGTCTACTTTGCATTAGCATATGACTTCTATCAATCATAGGCTTTCTTTAGCATATGTTTGATCAAACCAACTTTATCAACATATAATTATAGTTCCACTGGCCTAAGCAAGGTCCTCTCACCATCATCATCCCAATGAAGCAATGGCTGACATGGGAAACCATAAAGAGCTTCATACGGAGGCATCCCAATACTAGCTTGGTAATTATTGTTGTAGGCGAATTCAGCAAAGGGTAGGTATTGTCCCATGATCCACAAAATTGAGGCACACATGCTCTCAAAAGATCTTCTAGGGTCTGGATTGAATGTTCAAACTAACCATCAATGGGGATGATAGGCTGTGCTAAACTTTAGCCTAGTGCTATAAGTTCCTCTTAGACATGTTTCCATAACTTTGAAGTGAACTTAGGGTCACAGTCAGATAAAATCAAAATTGAAATACCATGCAAATGGAATATCTATCTAATTTAAAGCTCAACTTTGTTTAACACCTTGGCAATGGTCTTTAAGGCTAGGAAGTGTACTCACTTGGTTAGGCGGTCCACCACAACCCATATCACATCATGTCTATTTCTTGTCTTGGAATACCTACCACAAAACCATGGTGATATGATCCCATTTCCACTCAAAAATATCAAAATATTGCAGTAGCCCACTAGGTCGCTGGTGCTCAGCCTTCACGATCTGGCACGTAAGACAACTAGCCACATACGAGGCTATGTATGGATTCATTCCCGATCACCACAAGAAACATTGTAGGTCTTTGAACATCTTAGTGGTGTTGGGGTGTACAATGTACTTCAATCCATGAGCTTCTTTCAGGATGTGAGCCTTCATAGGTTAATCTTGGGAAACCCAAATATGATGCGTATATCGGATTCCACCATCCACACCTACCGAGAGGTGTGTTTTAGGTTTCTCCTAGACCCTTCATGTCTAGATCTGGGTTGACTAACTGGACTTCTACAAGCTTAGTCAATAGGTCATACGTGATTTGGATATTGGCTAAACAGATCCTATCTGCTAAAGGCTATGGAGTCCATCTAGCAAAGTCTTCCAGTCTCTTCCACTGGGTGACCAAACTAGCCACACAACTGAGATGTTTTTGACAAAGGGCACATACTACCACATTAGCCTTACCGTGATGGTAGGCTATTGTGAAATTGAAATCCTTCAAGTATTCCATCCAATGGCATTGTCATAACTTTAGGTCCTTCTGAGTCAATAGGCACTTCAAGCTCTTGTGGTTGATGAAATGTCAAAGGTATCCCTATACAGATTATGTATCCAAATCTTCAAGGCATAGACAACTACCACAAGTTCTAAATTGTGGGTCGGATAATTCAACTCATTAGGCTTGAGCTGTCTGGAAACAAAGCCGATAACATGTTATTTCTGCTCTAAAACATATCCTAAGACCATCTTTGATGCATCAGTGAAGATGAGAAACCATCATTGCCTGAAGGTATGGTTAAGATAGTGGGGATGAGGTGAATTTTTTTTTAACTCCTGGAATCATGCTTCGTGTAGGTCAGACCAAATAGACTTCTCATCCTTTCGAGTGAGCTCAGTGAGGGGCAAAGTTGTCTCTAGGAAATCCTTGATGAATCATAGTAATACCTGGCCAATGCCAGGAAATTGCAAATCTCGGATGAGGATATATGTGTTGACCATTCTTGAATAGCTGCTACCTTGGAAGGATTGACTGATATGTTTCCTCCAAGTATAATGTGCCTGAGGAACATAACTCGATCTATCCAGAATTAACATTTCAAAAATATCCCACAGATGTTTTGCTTTCCCGGATATCAAGGACCTTAGATAGGTGGTCAAAGTGTTGTTCCAGGTCATCGGAGTAGACCATGATGTTATTTATGAACACTATGACAAAGGTGTCAAGGAAGGGTTGGAACACACTATTCATGAGGTTCATGAACACATTGGGAGCATTGGACAACCCAAAAGCCATAACCAAAAAGTCATAGTGGCCAGAGAGGGTCTAAAAAATAGTTTTTGGGATGTCTACTTTATAAACTCACAATTAATGGTATATGGATCTTAGGTCAATCATTGAGAAAACTCATTCTGTTTTGAGCTAGTCAAACAAGTCATGTATGGGGGTAGGGATGCTTATTTTTAATTATGGATTGGTTTATCATTATGTAGTCTATGCACATGTAGAGTGATCCACCTTTCTTCTTTACAAAGAGGACTGATGCTTCTCACAGGGATGTATTGGGTCAAATGAAGACCTTGTTTAGGAGTTCCTACAGTTTATTCTTTAACTCAAGAAAATCAGCGAGAGCCAACCTATAAGGTTCCCTAGAAATTAGTTTTGTCCCAAGAGCTATCTCTGTTATAAAATCCACTTCTCTCTCCAGAGGTATGCCTAACAAATCATCTAGGAACACATTATAATAGTCCTTGACCACCTTTATTTCCTCTAAGGGACGCACCTTAGACTCTGGTTCGGTCACTACAGCTAGGAATGCTAGACTACCTTTAGCTATCATCTATTACATTTTCATGACTAACACAGGTTGGTTGTGGCATCTTTCCTACCACTAATGGTAAGGGTGAATGACCAAGCTTTTCTATCCTTATTTTGTTTTCCCTATAGTCTATTTTTACATCATAGGTATAAAGCCAATCCATACCTTTAATAACATCAAAATCATTCATATTGCGGAGGGTTAAGTCGGTTGGGAGTTCATTGTTCATATATTTCACATGATGACCAGTGTTTTGAGGGACAACAAGATACAACCACTAGGCATGGTGAATTCCAAAATGTATCCTAAGTTCTTGTATTCCAAACAAAGCATAGTTGTGAGATTTTGCAAAATGAAAGTATTGTTATAACCAGAGTCAAATAAATTTTTAACGGTATGAGTTTTCCTAGAACATAGCATAGTTGTTGAGTTTTCCTACAACAATAGTTACCAAGCCAGTATTAGGATGTCTCTGTATGAAGCTCTTTATGTTTGGCTGTGTCGGTCACTACTTCATTGGGATGATGTCAGTGAGAGGACCTTGCTTAGGCTAGAGGAACTACAGTTATATGTTGATATAGTTGTTGTGATCAAACAAAGGCTAAACAAAGCCTAGGATCGATAGAAGTCATGTGTTTATGCAATGCGGACATAATTCTACTTTGATGTGGGAGATCATGTGTTTCTAAAAATCTGACCCCTCCAAGCTATTGGTAAAAATAGAGGAAAACTGAGTCCCCGATATGTGGGTCAGTTTGAGGTTGTAGACTGGATTGGTGAGGCCGTTATCACCTAACTTTACGACCACAGTATAGCATCATGCATGACATATTCCATGTGTCCAATCTGAAGCTCGATGTGAAGGATCATGCCCATGTGTTGAACATTGAACCCACTGAGTCACATGTGAGGATCTCGGATTCCAAGGTGAAATAGCTCTAAAGAAAAATTGTAAAGGTTCTTTGGAAGCACCATAGTGAGGATGAAGCTACATGGGAACTGAAGACGGATATGTAAAAGTATCAACCCTCAACTTTTTGAATGACTAGTCACATTTTGGGGGCAAAGTTCTCATAAGAGGGAAAAGATGTTATAACCTGTATTTTTGCATGTATTTATAGATATATTTGGATGCAAATGATGAATTGTTAAGGACATATTAGAAATCTATTTTCTATGTCTTTGTTTTAAAGTTTTGGTTTGAGAATGCAAATTCTACGTTTAAAAGGGATTTTATCTGTTTTGCCATTTTTTGTTATCCATTAATAATTATTAGGTAAATAAAGAGGGGAAATTCAATAACAAAAGAATTTTCAAAAGTAATGGAGAATTGTTGATTAAATAAATAATTGTTTAGAAAATTATGTAAAAGATATGTTGAAAATAACTAATAGGTATTATTTGGTCCTAACATACACTCAGAGAAAATATTTACAAAAATATGATTCTTTTCCATGTTTAGATGGAAAAAGAGTTATTATATGTCTTAAATAAATGAAATGAAGCAATTGCCTAAGAGGTAAGAAAATTACTTTTAACTTTTGTATTTTAACACCAAAACTTGCCCTAATTGATATTTATTTTTTGAAGCCTTACTTTAAAATTTGTGATTGATTGGGTAAAGGAGGAGAGAGATGTGAATTTAATTAGATTCCCTAAAGTGATTCGATTAATTGATTCATATAATTTGTCACATTTTAATACAAAATTGGAAGCAAGGACTCAGTCCTTTGATGTCACATGTCATCTTGGCCATTGGATTCTATAGATTAATGGTTAGAGGACCATCTCCAACCTCTGACCAGAATAGGAAACTAGAAGTAGTGTGATTCCTTTTCCTTTCTCAAATTTCTCTCCCCTTGACCCATGTGAGCTCTTGAAAACTTTGTGAACAAATGTGGGAGGAAGTACTAAATCTAAAAAACCATGGTTTTTCCTTCTTTGGAAAGAAATAATGCTTTTCCCTAGTTTGTCGACTCAATTGAAGACATGTTCTTGAGATCTTGATTATAAAATGGGATAGGAACTCCATTGCAAAGCCAAAACCCCTTTGGCAAGGAGGACTTAAGGATGCCTACCCTCAACCCAATTCTAGTGTTAGACCTATGCATCCCTCTTGTCTCTGCTCCACACTACATAGGGGAAACCTTTATTCTTATCCATATGCATCCCTTTCATCTCTACTCTATACCGCATAGGGGAAATCTCTAGTCTCTCTCTCTCTCTACTTTGACCATCTCCGAGCCAATTATGACCACGACCAGGTTCGACAGAGTAGGACAAAGGTGGCAGTAACCTCACTTGCTGCTTGGGAGGCCTGAAGACTGAAGTCAACACCAAGGTTGACTTAGCTGGTGTTCTGCTCGAGAATAGAAGGTGGGTGAGGAGGGAAATGACGAAGGGCCAAAAGTGTTCTTTACCCTACATCTATTGTTGCTATGTAAGGGGTAATCTTTCCCTTTCATCCTTTTGTTGTTTAAGCTAAGCGGACATGGGTGCCACCATGGCATGATCTAATTGGCTCAGCTATGTCCCTGTAGCATGTGGGCTATATCTAGTCATCCGCCCATGTGGCAAGCTCCTTTTGGGCTAAAACAAATTAATTTACAAAAATTCTAGATATTAATTAGTAGATCCAAATATAGAAAATATGTATATGATTTTGATCATAAAAATATGAAGAATTCATAAAATGGTTTCAATATCTAATTTTGTCCCGAATTCCAAAAGTACTTAAAGATGCAAACATTAGTAGTTTTAATGCATTAAAACTTAATTACATGAAATTGATGGTCATAACTTCATTACTTGGTTTTAATGAATAAAGTTTGAGTTTATTTGATAAAAAGAATATCTTGGATCTAATCTTGGTTAGAAGCTCACATGTTGCCAAAATTAAGGTTTCCTAAAATGAAAAGCCTTAAAATGTGTTAATAAGGTTATAAGAAGCCTAACCTCTAATGAAACCCTAATTTGACCCCAAAACCCTAACTTAGAGCCCAAGTCAGTCTTAATGGATATTTGTGAACACAATAGTAATACTTTGGTCTTATGCATTAACTACAAGGTGATTACCTGATTGATTGAATCTACTCTTGTTGCTTTGGAATTAACTCATCCATGAGGAAAGGGGTGTGGTTAAGCCTATGAATACTCGTCTTATTGACTTTAGTGATTTTCTAAAGATTCTCATTGGGATTGCTATTAAATTGATAGGTTGTTTATTTACTTCCTACAATCTATACGGCCTATATGAGTATCACTTATTATGAACATAAGTTTCTTAACTAAGGATGCTATCTCTAGTGGGTTGATTGTACATGTGGGATGTAACAAAGTCATTGTGATGAAGGGTGATCAAGCTGGGAAAGGAAGATCACCAATAGACCAAGTCAAGATAGGAAGGTTGTTCTTAGGCCAAGCCAGGAAAGGAAGGCCACAATAGAAAACCAAGCCTGGGAAGGGAAGGTTATGAGAAGTCAACTATAGGGACAAACCCTAGTGAGAGGGTCCCCTCCATAAGAGTTCCCCCAACAAGTGGGCATAGCATAGAGATTGAGTGATTAATGGTTGAAAAGTTATAACAAGAAATTGTAAGTTCAATTATGTAAAAATAATTGTTTCTATGTTGATTATGCTTTGACACCTTCATGCGTATATTATGTTTCCCCCATGTGCTCAATATATTTTGATATGTTGACCACAGTTTTGTTTCACACCATTTTAGGTTAAACTATAAGTAATCTAATAAGATGGACACCCAGAGAAGAAGGCACCAAAAGAAAGCTACATAAAGTCTAATGAGGATTCAAATAGTTAGATTGATATCATGTTGCAAACACTTGTTTAGAATTCCATGTAACACCCTTAAGGATATTATGTCTTCATATTGTTTTCAAACTCTTTTCCATTAAATGAAATTTCTAATTATTATTGGTTACATGCTAAACCTTGTTCCTGTAATTATGATAATGTCCCTTTCTCTCTTTGTCCTCCTTAATTGGGGATGACATAAGGAGGTCATCAGTACAATGCTATTCTGACACTTCTATTTATTTTACATTACTTATATTAGCATAAATTATATGAAATCAATATTAAACGTCATCTAATCTAAATATGCTAGTCGTGGATATTTCCATCCCTTTTTATCTGATTTAAACTAAAATTGAATGAGAATACATCTTGCCTCCATATATGTACATGTATGTAGACTAAAATTATTTAGAGCAGGGGTACCTCTATACCACCACAACATCAAGATGTGTGTATTGGGTGCAAAGTATGTTTTTCCACTCACTTAATACAAGGGGCATGCATTTCCACCTAGGGCATGTGTTTTCCACCCAACACTTTCGAATGGAGATTCGTGGGTCTCAACCCTACTTAAATAACATTAGTCTAAATGTTTCAACATGCAATGCTTATGATTGAAATATTATTGATGTGAAATTGTTAAGGCAATAATTCTAATTTGTTAATAATCACTTTTGGTAATACATGCCTCATCTACTTGACCTGATAAATCTCTTGAATGTTTTTTATTAATTGTCCTTTTTAATGAAACTTTCTTTATTTGAAATTTTCTTGATTGTTCATCTTTTCCTAAATAATTCCTGAACACTTTGACTTTGCACATACTCAATTTATGCTATATTTCTTTCTTTTTTGTTTCTCTCTCTAGGCGTTTTTACTAACCCACTTTGATCTAGGTGTTTTGACGATGATGACTCAAGTGGAGAATGTACTAGGAAGTAGAACTTCAAGAATGGCTAGGTATTGTAATGTCCCCCACTTTTGAGTATCTCCCAATTAAGGCGGATCATAAAGTCAAGAGTAGATACCTAAATTTATAGGATCCATATTTAAAAAATAAGAAACAATAATTAACAATATCTACTAATACAAACTGGAATTTTGTATAAATGTTTAAACATTTGTATCATGATATTATATAAACATCTTAGAATATATCAAGTGGGTTAAAATCATAACAAGTTATATACATTTATTTAAAAATACTAATTCTACATATATATGATTATTTACTTTAGATCCATAAATATATTTCTTCCACAACATCACTATCTTGGGATCTCATGACATTAAAAAATTATATTCTATGAATATATGTTATTTATGAAATCTAGGGTTTGTATGCATTAAACACCTTATAGCCATACATTATCCCCAACTTTTAGAAGTAGGATCAGAACTAGACATGTATTATATTCTATATGGATTCTAATCATTTTCTTGATCAAAATGGTGTATAATATTATTATATTATGGGCTACAATCTATTTATAACATTGAATGTGATATCAACACAGTTTGAACTATCAGTTGTTGAAATATCAACAAAAATAGCTTAATTTAAGTATCGTTTGGCCGTTTAGGGAGCCCATGAAAATTACCCCACTGACATGGCATCGTGATTCGGAATATCATGCATTCATGGGACGTTTGGCCCAAAGGCCTTGGGCCTTCTTCCTCCTTGTAGAAAAGCTCGCTTCTCGCCCTGGCAGGCCAATAAGAGCAATTTAAACCTTTCTCATGGGCTCCATATGCTGAGAAAGGGTCCCTATATCTCCATAAACCTCTTTGAGACACAGTTGTTGTTGTATGGGGTTTACGGTGATCAGAGACTGGGAGAACATGGATGACAATGCATTGTTTGAATCATGAAGAGAAAAAAAATAGAAGGATGATAGGTACTGTAGTGATCTAGGTGTATCGATTGAGGATGACACACCTTCTTGAATCCCTCTACCTCTTTGTTGTAACCCAGAATCCACCAACCAACTCGGCCTATGCTTGATTTGTCATGGAGGTGGTTGAACTAGATATAAGAGATATATGATTTGGGGATAACTCGTGTGTTGGGTCCCCACAAGGAGTCCCTATATTGTGAACCAAATATTGCAAGAACTTTATATAGAATGTAGGGTAATTCTTGTGGATATACAAACTACCTCAAGTTGTTGGGGAGATAACACCATTATCTTATTGGGAGAACATGATAAGGTCAGCTCTACATTCTTGGGTTGAGTCTATTAGGCTTTAGGGAGATGATTGTATGTCTTGAAATTTTATTAAGGTTGTCATGAGGTTGAGATGTCAATGAATGAAGGAGTAGGGACTACTGATCCAGATTCTGGGTATAGGGAATGATCCCCCCACCTGCATATCATCTTGGACCCACCAACACACGGGATCAGACTTTGTCCTTTAGATAAAACTTATCAGTTGTTTAAAAACCATTTTATTAAAATATTTCTATATGATGTCATTGCTCTATTTAATTCCAACTTTAGGATGATTCCTATTTTACAATTATATACAATGGAGTAGAGGGTAATTACCTAACCCATAAATATATGAAACTTGGTTTGTAAGGAAAATTTGGATAATTACTTAAATGCTACCTAGGTCACAAGATGACTTATAGTTATTTGTAATTTCTTCCATCGTCTTGTATTAAGAATATCAACATACCAAATTATCATCAGTTTTTATTATGAAGACAAAATGCTTAATTCATCATTTTACAACCTACGAACCATTATGTAAACCCTAATTGACCCAATTGTACTTGTATAGTGTTTCTAGGGCCCATGCCCCATATGATGGACTTTAAAGGGTGAAAAAGGTTTAATTTGCATTTAACTATGAAATCATTTCTTTGATCATCATAATATAACAATTAAACCTCTTATACTCAACATTATTTATATACTTTAATGAATTTTTTTACTAGGTCTAGGAACTTCATTCATTAACCTAGGTCATCATATTCCCTTTATTAATCTACTTTTATTATCAAATTCTATTATTTAATAAGATATGAAATTATCATATTTTGAGGATATTATATTCACCCCACCTCAAAATGATTTTTTTCCTCAAAATTTGAGTCCAATTGAGTTAGGGTGAATGACCATCTAATTAGTCTCATACATTAGGGATTGTAACATCCCATGGGTATGTTTTAGCTAAGTTATCATTATTAACTTTCATTGAGTTGATTAATCACTTATGCAATGAGGTTGGCACTAGAATTTCTTCCAAGGGAACTTCCACATCCTCATTTATTTCATGATATAATCACTTGGTGATTTTATTTGCACTTAGTGATTGTATTTTCACCTAGTTTTCAAACCCACTAACCATTATTCACATATATTTGTATATAGCTGAGGTAAGACCTCTATACCTTAGCTTATGTCATTGACTTAAATTTAGGATATTCACCTCTACTTGTCAATTTTATGTATGAAATGTGGCTACTCAATATGTCACACTCAGAATTACATGAAATAAACATTCAGTCGTAGCCCAAATACATCTTATTCTATGTGACGAGTTGGTGTACCCACACATTATCACTTAACTCAAAAGTTTGTTTGAATCATCCTAAAAAGTGACTCTAAACCATGAAAATGTTCTAACTCCATGAATTTCCTTAAATAAAATGAACTGAAAGGGAAAGTGATATTCTCAGAAATCTTGAGTTTATGCACAACTCCCTTTATTATTTGTTTTTCCAACAATTATGGCATAATTTCGTGTATACCTTATAATCATATCTCATGTATCATTAGCCTTAGCCATTCCCTTTATATTTTCTAGGGTTATAGGTACCTTTTAAGTAATATTCTCTTGACCTAAGGGCCTTATGTACTTATGGAGTGTCTTTCTATTTGACCACTAGGGCCTCATGTACTAATGGAGGTTGCCATTCTCCTGACCCCATGAACCTTGTATACACATGGATATCTTTCCGCTGACCCCATGGGCCTTATGTACTTAGGGAAAATTCACCTTTTGACCCCTAGGGTCTTATTCATCTTTAAGCATCCCTACTTGACCCTATGGATGATTTAGAGACTATCCTTCCTAGTTTTTATCATTATGGCATAACTACATTTCATTTCTCTTATTAATTAGTCCTTGTCTCAAGATAAGGGTCTCCAATTATATTTTTGTATTCCATGACTCATCCTACCCCAGGGAAGTCCATTATTTGGATTCTTTTCATTGGATTCCTTTCAATGTATTAATTTGCATTACATATTTTTCTTGAGATTTCTTTAACTAAAGTTTTCATACTCATATTCATATATGATATTGACGACTTTAAGCCAAACACGCACCCTTCTTTTCCATACTTGGAGATAGTGGGATTAATGTCTTAGTGTCACCATTATAACATTTTTTTCAAAGTATTATCTTTTCCATTATATTTTTACCCTAAGATTGATCTCACAAAGTTTTTCATATTTGATATGTTTTGGAATTTATATTTCACTTATTAACGTTACATTATTATGACTAGGAATGGGTAAAGTCTTTCATGCCTTAAACCTATACCATCCCAGCATATTCCATTTCTTTGGGCATAGGTCCTTTAAGGACATCCAAGGTTTCCTTAATTCATAAAATCTAACACAAGGTGGTTCAATTCATTCTTCTAGAGGAGTGCTAACCAAGGGTTCCTTCTTAGTTTTGAGGAGGAGTTTAGCATTTCTAGCCAACCCTAACCCCATAGGTTTAGGATTATGTGTTCCCAATAGGTCTATTCTCATTCTTGGATTGACCCATCCTAGGTTGGGACACCACCCCTAATCTTGAGTTGAGAATATTACATTTACTCTCATGCAATGATTGATTACCTAAGTTCATATATGCATTCAAAACCCTTTATGTGTTCCATGCATGTATTACACTACATACTTACATCTATGGGAAACTAGCGTATCTAATCTTTGGTTCCTTAAACTAATTTACTCAAACGTAGTTGAGTTATCTCTTTCATTTTTCCCTAATTAGAGTTTGTTCGGGTAGGGTTATTATTTCATCCACACTTGTCCCATTACTCAAGATTAGTGTTTAGCATCAAGATTAGGGACTACACCTTGTATTCTAGTATTATATTATTCCATTGAACCACTAAGGTGCCCATACCCTATTGTTTATCCCACTCTATTCCTTCATATGCAACTAGGTTTTACCACCTATACTTAGGGTTTTCTATAGTTTACCCTCACTACACACACATAATTGACATTTCACATTTTCACATCTATTTCTCTAATTAATATTATATTTACTTTAATTTACGGTGGATTCCTTAATCCTACTTATTCCTAAAACCCTATTTTGAGATGATGAGAGAATTGACTCTTAAGGTTTATTAGGAAAGATGATTAGAAATAGAAAAAAAAATTAGATGAGAAAATTTAGCAAAATAGTATTTTAGGAAAAACCTAGGTTTTAGCCAGGTCAGTATCACATCGGCTAGGAATTCCCCTATACCAACTTAGTGGTTTGGAAAAAAATCTAGCACCTCAGCTGTGATCCTTTATACCCTTAGAGTATTCCCTATATATTATCCTTATAATTATCTTGATTATTTGAAATTATCAACTATTTAATTTCATTTGATAAATCTTGTATCTGATACCAAACGTAACGACCCCCACTTTTGAGTAACCCCGGTTAAGGTGCACCATCAACTCGAGAGACAATACCTAAACTACTAGGATCTAGATATAACAAATAACAAATAATGATCAATGAATTTTGTTATTTGAAACTTGAATTTAGTACAAACGTTTGAACAATACTCCTATAGGGAGTTACACAAATTTTCCAAAGGAAACTAATATATACATGAGAATAAGTACTAAGACTATCTAGCCAATCCTCCTTGTAACATTAATTTATGATCTTCAAACTTTTATCCTGAGTTTCTATATCATTATATCTTTATATATAGAAGTTACCTAAAACACTGTCAAACACAAGCACAGATTGGTATATTGGTATATTACAATAACAACATATATGTTTCAACAATTAAGCATATGAACTTTTATTTTTCTTTAGATATACTAACCCATGTTTTCCATACCACCTTGGGTGTAATAACCTTTCTCTATCCATTATTAGACTTAGGTCAACTACCCTTGGTAGGTCAAACTTGGGTTCTGAATATCATAAGTCATTTAAATGATACACATATTGGCATGGTTGAGACCTTAGTGAGGTGTTATCATCTTCATGATGTGATAGATGGTATAATGATGAGTATGATCTCATGTATGGCAATGAAACAGTACCATGTGATGATGTGATAAACATTATATTTCATACATTTTATATCTTTTGAAGTTTCAACCTACCATGTTTTTGTAGATTTCTTTTAGGGTTTTCTTGTAATTTGATTGATGCAGTCTTAACTCACCCAATTGGCATTAACTAATCCAGTGAAACCCTAATTATATAGTGCCCTGTATCATGGATCCATTCTAGTGTCGAGACTTGAAGGATGGTGAAATGAGTATTCCTATAATGGAAGCTTAGATTCGTTTATTGTTGAGTATATGCATGTTTTTTAGGATGGTTGTGGTCATACTTTAGCAGGAGAACATCCGAGGTCATATCTCATATGATCATGACTTAGTATATGTGATATGATTGAGGACATCTATGGTTGTCCCTCGGATGGTTGGGTTTTTTATATCCTAGTTACTAGTGTCGTGACCTATATACCAAGGACAAACTAGGATGCTTTGTAGCTTGACTATGTATGTCACTACGGCTAACTTATACTGACTGAGGGCATATAAGATCTTAGGATTCTGGCTCTCTTAGATCATGTACGGATTGATTTTGATTTAGAAGTGGTCATTTGGAATTGGAGTGGTATACCTACAATTCCCCAGGGCTTAAAAAAAGACGTAATGCAGTTGTATAGTATATTTGTTTAGGTTTGAACAAGATTTATATTGGTTGTTAACATGTTTCCTTATTTCTTGTAATATTTAGTTATCATGTAATGAATTAAGAGAAATAAATTGTATAGAAAGTGGTAGCTTTACCTATCTCTATAAACTATGCTAATCATGATTAATCAATTATAATTACTTAATATACTTAATCTACTTAACTTGCTTAATCATATAACCTATTGTAATTGATAACCATTGTCAAGAGTTATATCTCTTGATGGGATGTTGGTCTCACCTCGCCGGTCACCACATTTTTTTAGGATATCATCAGTGATGTCGTTAGGATCATGGTGGTGAGGAAGAGCAGCTCAGAGAGTAGTAGAAGCCATTGTTATTAGTGTCCTAGAGTTGTCCATGTACTCTCATGTTCAGTTAGGGGATATTTTGTAAATGATATGTTCCTTGACTCAAGTTTTTAGTAGTTTGCCAATGTTTGTACCGATGATTGCCAGCGATGTCATCAGGATCATGGTGGTGAGGAAGAGCAGCTTGGAGAGTAGTAGAAGCAGTTGTTAGTAGTGTCCTAGGGTCATCCCTATACTCTCAGGTTCAGGCATGGGATATTTGTAGATGATGTGTAACTTGACTCAAGTTTTTAGCAGTGTGCCAATGTTTGTATATGGCATGTTTAGGTGGAATCACATCTTTTGTAACATGTTGGGGCTGATGCCACTAGGCATACATGTAAATACCTGATATGTTATGTGTTGATATGCAAGTTGATGGACCTTTATATAAATATTTTTTAACATGATGGTACTATATAGACTGGTTTTAGTTTACCTCTTTTTTTATTATGTGGTTAATTAGTGGTTGATTGTGTGTTTTCTTTTGAGTAATCTCATTTAGTGTGACAGGGTGTCACAAAGAGTGATACATGGATACCATGGAATGGTTGTGAGAATCATCTCTCATAGTGATAGTGATGATTGTGGTTGTTAGATGTGAAGTCACTACACTCGTCACATGGTGTTCATTGTACTTAGACATCATTCAACATGACATTGGATAAGAGTTGACATAAAGGTGATGATGA
The DNA here is from genome assembly GCA_963693085.1 of Alisma plantago-aquatica. NCBI lineage: Eukaryota > Viridiplantae > Streptophyta > Magnoliopsida > Alismatales > Alismataceae > Alisma > Alisma plantago-aquatica. The sequence continues at coordinate 972,816,152 of OY856409.1, forward strand.
GGTGCATTGTGACATATGAGGACTGACTGTGAGTGATGTAGATATGATTTGTCCCTCCTATAGGAGATTGATATCCAGACCTCTTAATAAGCGAGACTGAGAAATATATGGTCATACTCATGTGATTCGATATGTGATATGTGAACTCACATTCATCTCAGATAGTCTTCTCTACTTCAAGGAAAATGGATTGAACATTGAGACGATGATGATTCCATGCTTTGAGTTCAATCTAGATATTAGAGACAAAGGAACTATACGTGCCACTGATCACGGATTGTAGGTTGAAGATGGTTCTCCAACTTTCCAAACTATTTGGGTAGTAATGATGTTTTGCTAGACACTGCTCATTGCTTGTGATGTCATAAGTTGGTTATGGATATTCACTGCCAACATAATTTTGGACATATAGGGTCACACATATAGGATACACTTTGCATTAGGGTTGTACATTGGTCCAAACCCGAACCGGATCAGACCGAGACCAGGCTAAAAAAATTCATAAATGGAGGACTGGACCGGAAAAATGAAGGAACACACCAGGACCGGACCAAAATTGAACTGAATAACCAATATTCATATACTCTTGATTATAAAATATAAAAGACTTGTTCTATAAATATTATTAAAGAACTAATAATACATTCGAATTTGGTAATGCAAACTAAGTTACACAATTAAATTCTTACAACTTGAGTGAGTAAACTATCATAAGAATATTAGGAACATTACTAATACAATATTTAAACATAATAAGACAATTGCGACTAACTATCATAAATTTCTAGAACATAAAAACTAACACTTGCAATAATTATAAAATTAATTTTTGAATAGTTAATATGTAACACACTTATTTATTCACAATTCAATTCAATGTGAAACATTCTTTAAGTTTTTTGTCGCTACAATGTAATGCAATATTCAAAATTATTTAGCAGCTACATGGTACTTGCACAAGTGCAATGGTTAATGCAATTGATATTTATTGATATAATGAGATAAATGTGCAAACAAAAATATTATTATACCTTTGGATAAATTCTAAAGTCATTAATAGCATACAATACATCCCCACAATCCTTCATAAATATTAGGTTCAACTAATATACATGAGACATTTTTTATGTTATCCGGTCCAACCGATCTATACATGTTTCTACCAGTTTTGGATCGGACTGGACCAAGGACCAGATTTAGGATAAATAGCGAACCGAGGACCAAACTGAAAGTCAAGTCAGTATAAGACCACACCGGACTAAATAGTTGGTATGGTCCGGTCCACCAATCTAAACCTAGAAATTTACAACCCTACTTGGCATAGGAGTATATTCATGAATGCTATTTAACTTGATTACTAAAAGTATTTAGGTGTTCAATTAAACTAATGAGGTTCAACATTGACTGACTGGACTATGAACTGATCCGTTCAATGTTGAATCGATCGGCTGGAGTGTTAGTTCAATTCAAATCAAGAATTGTTAAATAATGCATGAACTAGGGCATGAAGTGACTAGTTCACGTAGTCAACCTAGAAGTTCATGGTCCCAATTGACCGTCTCATATGATGAACCACCCGATTCAATGGTCAATTTGTTTGGATCAAGGATTAATGTTGATGTCATGATTTGCATTAATCATGCAAGGAAACCAATGAGATTCAGAAAAGAAATATGCATGAACTAACTGCTTCATACACGAACTGACCACTTGGGCATGTGAACCGATCGGTTCACCAATCAGAGTTTCCGGAAAATTTGTGAATTCCATCCTTTCAACTCCCGCACAGATAGGGAACCCTGACTATAGACTCTCCTATAAATAGAGGGTTATTGGGGCCTTTCCTGACACAACAATAAGCTCTGATAATTGTTGTCATTTATGATTGTGGTAACCAATAGAGAGTCTAAGAAACTCCTACCCTTAAAAGGGTGGGATTGAAAGGGAGAGACAATTGTGGGAGAGTGAATTGGTGCTAGTACACAAACATTCAAAGGGACAACTTATTCTTGTAATCTCTAGTAGCGCAATGTGGAGTTTCAGGTGGTTTGCATGGACTACTCTATAGGCAAGGAGTTTTTCCCGCTAGAAGGACAACATCAACCGTCGTTCATGGTGTTGCACCAAGAGACCATTCGTGATGATTGTTCGAATGTTGCTGCCTGAAGAAGAAGCATGTTGCTTCTTGGAGGAGAAGCACAATACTCATCAATAGTTTTCGTTGAACTTGATCCAGGACCAGGTATAACTCTTGTTACTTTCCTTCCTAGATATATTGTTGTTAACACGATCTGCTATTTGGGGAATCGGGCTTCAAAATTTTGTTTCTGCTACCATATCTATCACCCGATTTTCCAATAGTGGTATCAGGGCCATGTAAAGTTATTATGTATCTAGATTTAAATCAATGTGATCAGATTTATATTTATTACATATGATGTGAATATTGAATTGGCTAATGTGCATATCAGACTAATTACCACATACAATTCACAAACACACACACACACATATATATATATGTATATGTATATATTTATATATTTATACATATAATTCACATGCATCACCCTATAATTGGTTTTGATGGTGGATGTTAGTATGGTTATGGCTAGTAACCCTAGATCTTTGTGTACATGGTTGATGTTGTTTATTCCTATTTATATCTGAATTTACAAACCGAGCCTATCTCATCCTTTACAAATGTAAATTAATGCTCTACTTCATATTTTCCCATGAATGTAACTTGAGGTTTTCCCTTTTATAATGTAATATGAAATAGGATAGTTTTAATTTATGTTTCTTTGTGAGAAGATGTTCTGCTCCAGACAAATAGGCCTATTCAGTAGATACGCTAATTGAGTGAAGGATCGAGGAGACTAGAAGATAGAAGGATGAATCGATCGACTGGTGTTCCAATCAATTGGTTGGAGGAGTCCATACATCAGTTAAACCTAAGACCAGAAGACTGTTTCAAGATCCCAACTGAGTGGCCAGAAGGTGAGCCGATTGCAAGTGTTGAACTGATCAACTTGGATTTGTTCGAGCATGGATCTTCACTAACAATAGGTTGTTGCATGTGATGTATACCTTAGGTGGTAGTAATTCCTTGTGGCTCCAAGGAATTACAATAATATGGCCATAACCATCGACCGTGCTTATAATTACATGTTTTAATTTGTGGTTATCACATGTATATTATATGTATTATATGTATGTTGTGATTTGATATGTATATGTATTTATATATATAAAACCACTCAATCAAACATATAATGTCTAAGATGCTTTCCATTGGCAACACGAATGAAATGCTTGATCAATTATGGGAGGGCACGCCAAGTGTGGCATGCTATCCATCTCATGGAAGTGTGATGGTAGTCATGTGGGCCTGCCAAGCGGGGTGCATTTCTATTGTGTTGGCTTTTGGGTCAGGCTTAACTGGGTGTCCTTGATGAGATTAAACACCTAGAAGCATGAAGATGGACTATGGCAAGGAGTTGCACATACCATCTATCCAAGAATTGCATGAGATGCAATTGGTAAAAGTTTCCTACCTTAATAATTGATTATGGACACTGACATTAGTCAGGTAATAATTGAATTGTTTTGGGTCTTGTCTCACAAGAAGATTGTATGTTGCAATATTCTAAATTGATAGGTTAGGGTTATCGATTTGAACAAAATAGTGAGAGAAATAATGAATTGAAAGCCTAATTAATATTGTCAAACATATCAAATCAAATTGATCAAAAATATTTTGATGAAAGTTGCAATTCTTTTGTAGAATATAATGGCAAATAAAAATATGTTAAAATGCAATCATTCCTTGAGTAGGACAAACTAAATAGGATTAACTTCCATGTTTGGTTTAGGACTTTGAGAAATGTTCCCACTAATGAGCAAAAGATCTATGTCCTTGAAAGACTAGAGTCAGAGGAACCTGCTCCGAATGCGCCTAAGGCTAAAATGGAAGCTCACTTGAAGAATGCCAATGATGTCACAAACATTGAGTACCTTGTTCTATGTTGTATAAAATATGAGTTGCATGAGTATCATGAAAACATGGACATTCTTGATATGGTAACACATCTTAAAGAATCTTATAAAGCAAGGAAGGTATAATGTCTCCAAAGCATTATATGAGTGCAAATTGATAGAGAGAGATCCAATAGAGTCCCATGTGCTCTATATGATTGAACATGTGGAGTGATTTGGATTTCTTTTAGGTTAGAAGTTTGCCAGGGATATGATTCTAAAAGTGTTGCTTCAATCATATATCCAGTTTATCAAGAGCTATCACTTGAGTAACTTGGCCAAACTATTTTCTGAGTTGCTTGGCATGTTGATTAATGCCAAAACATGACTAAAAAGGTACAAATGTGTGATGGTGATCACTGGAAGTGAGTCCAAGGGCAAAGGATAGGCCAGGAACAATTATGAGTCTAAGCTCAATTTCAATTCTTCTGCGCTCAAGATAACGAGAAGTGTAAGTGCAAAAGGAATATGTCCTTTTCACATAAATGATTAAGGAACGAAAGTGCCACCATTGCCACTAGTCTGAACATTGGAAAGGGACTGCCATCTTTATAGAGGATCTCAGTAAGAAGAAGGATATAGAGATCTCCACTTCAGTGCCTAAGAATAAGTAAGCTAGAACTACAGGGAGCAAGAGTTGCTACCACTAAAGTTGAATTTTGTCATTTATCTAATGGGCATGTAATAGAATTAGTGAATTGATATTATGTACATGTCATTGATGAAAACATTATGTTTCCTATATGGACAAGAATATTATGAATAAATGTTATATGGAAATGACCCATGTCTCATAATCTATACCAAATATTTCTAGAGACAAATGTGTATGGCACATATACTAAATGACTTAATGACTCAAACAATGAATACCTATACCATTGTAACATCCCTGACCTGGGTTATACTTTAACCCTAGGTGTTTTGATTAAGAAAAGTGATTAAATGTTTAATCTCATCTTGTGAAAAGTAATTAGGGCTCAAGAGGAACTTATGTTGCAATTCTAGTCCTTTTTGAACATTGTTGAAATCAATGTTTTGCCTATTTTGGACTAAAGTGCAAATTTCCCAAGTTGAAGGGTTTAAGTGAAAATTGTGCATGATAATATGTTCCTCATGTGTTGAAGCATCATGAGAGTAAAGATGATGCTGAGGTATGGCTTATGGAAGCCTAAATACCAAGAAAGAGCTGATAAAGCAATGTTTGTGCATGAAAACCTAGTTTTGGTGTAATGTGCAATTTACCCAAAATCTAGGGTTCAATATGCAAATTACTACTTCAATAAGGTCCCAAATGTTTCTTGGAATCAATTAGAGCAAAGAAAATGAGAGGGGCGCCTCATTTGAATTAAGTTGGAGGAGAAAGAATCTTGATATTAAAATAATCAAGATTTAATCCTAATTGAAACCATAATTCAATTTAGTGCAAAAACAAATATAATAATTGAAGGTCCTTCAACCAAAAACGAGATGGTTGAATTTGCTCAAGTGTGAACACCTTTTTTCCTTTGCTAGGCCACGAAAATATCTCAAGCAAGTGGATAACCCACTCACCATTATTATAAAGAAAAGTAATATCCACTCAAATTGGGATATTATTATAATATGATCTAAGGTGCTTAATTTTCTTTTCTTTAAATTGAGGATAATTGAGAGGAATAAAAGGAAAATGGGATAGCCTCGTATCCAAGGAATGAAAGGGGGAAGAGGCGGCACCAATTTTGGAATTAAATGCATTTTATAAGACATTTTCTCTCTCATAGAATTTCTTATAAAAGTACCTTTACCAAGCCAAAACAAAGGCTATTTCGGATTCTTTTCTTTCCCCTTGCTTGGAAAATGACTAAAGAGCTGTGGAGGAGCAGGAGGACGACCCCAACCTGTTGGTAAGGTCCTTGACCTTCGTTCTCCTTGATTCCATGGTGGAAATAAAAAATAAATCATTGATTTCTTCTTATTTCGATCTCCTCTTCAACCCTAGCCAACTTTTTCATCCAAAAGCTTGGGGACGAGCCTAGAGGGAGTTGCAAAAACTTTATCCACCATTGTTGGCGTGAGATTGGAGCTTTGAAGCTCAATTGGAGGCGGGTTTTATAACTTGAACCCTTAATATTGTTATTGCATTGAATTCCTTATCAAATGCTGATGCTTTCTTCATTTCCGAAATTTATTTTGGTTGATTGATGAAACCACCATGGAAATCACAGCAAATTTCGTGGGTTTGTAGCTTGAAGATGATGATGTCATCACAAGCACACACCTCAATTAATATCTTAGGCAAACAATTTCAAAATTTGGGACCAATCGATTTCAATGAAATTGGTTAAACGATTTCAACAAATTGATTGAAACCAAACATTTTCAAACTGTTTGGAGTGGTTAACCATTTGCAATGGTTGACCGTTTGAGGAAATATGCTGATGTAATTGGATATTGATCCAATGGGTTCAATTGGTTTGATATTAATGGTTTCAATTGTGAATGATCCCTAATTGAGAAGGTTAATGAACCCTAACCCTGATTTAGGGAAATTCTGAGTAAAACCCTAATCTAGGGTAATAGTGTAACCCTAATTAAGGGTAATATTGTAACCCTAATTAAGGGTAATGACTTGGGTAACTCTAATTTAAGGTAATGTAATGCCAAACCCTAAATGGATGAATAATGAATCCCTAATTTATGGGTAGTTGAATGAAACCCTAATTGGGATGATTAGTGAAACCCTAATAGAGGATGATTCCATGTGAAACCCTAATTGAGGGCGATGCCATATGAAACCTTAAACCTAACACAGAGTAAAGATATGTGAAACCCTAAATTTGGGCTATAGTGCATGAAATTCTAATCGTGGGCAAAATGATGATAAATCATAACCTTAATGTATGGGTAATGATATGAGTAAACCTTAATGATGAAATAATGGGCAATACCCTATAATGATGAAATATCTCAAGTGATTGACTATAGGCAACCTTATAATAAGCAATGCCTTAACTTGAGATGAGTTCATATCATTGAAGATAGTTGGACAATCCTTGTGTGTGATCTATGCACATCATGGTAAAGGTGATAGGTTAGTGGATGAAAGTATTAAGATGTGAGATTTCTTATTATAAGATAAGTTAATAAATTCAAGTAAGATAGAAGTGATGAGGGAAGTGATATATTGAGACATGATAGATATCACATTTAGCATTTCAGGGTTTATATACCTTGATGCATCTCAAATCCAATATTTTTGGATAAGATACACAAGGAGAGTGTTATGTAAATTGTTACAATGAAATGTAATGAGTTTAACATACCTGATAAGTAAGTTAAAATGAGTATGATGTAATCATACCATGATAAGGATGAGAGATAAACTCATACCTTGTGTTGATGATCATTTAATGATAAATGATAAGAATATTAAATACTTGGAATGTCGATGGATGCTCCTAGATGCATGGAACAATATATTAGGGTTGGATTGATAAAATGAACATGAAACCCTAATTGATGTGAATAGTAAACCCTAACCCTATGGAGGAAATAGTGGTGTTACTATTGTTGGATAAATTGGATATTATGATAAATCCCTTTGTTTCGATGATGACAAACATTTCATTCTTATTAATCTAACGAGCTACTTGAGTGTGCAGGACTAAGATGGATGGCAAAGCAACTAGGGAAAATCCACAAGCTAAATTGTTTATATTTTCATGCAATGTAATCCTTGTTGTAAAAACTTGTACAAATATATAATGTACAAGTACTTAGAATTGCATGTAAATCAAGCGTTAGATTTTCCCTAGCCAAACACCATAGTTAGACATGTCATCCCATTTAATTAGGATCACCTTTGCACACTCACACATATAATTAATGCTTAAACTAAAACCTTGAAACAGGATCATTCTCGGTCGACAAACTCCTCGACCGAGACACTCTCGGTCGACAATCTTCTCGACCGAGAAAGATCCAAAGTAGCCGTTAGACACAACAAACAAGTTAGTTGGTAGTTGAAGAAAGACGTTGCAAATCACTTGTTCCAGAGAGCCTGTCGGTCGACAAAAGTTCGACCGAGTAGGTGTCTCGGTCGACCATTTGTCGACCGAGATGGTCTCTGACAGCAACTGCAGAATAAATTAATTAGCCGTTGTTAAAGCAACAACTTTGTACCTAACGGCTAGTTAAGCACTTAGAAACCCCTAGAAGTTGTCTAGAACGTCCTTAAGCATACTTAGGCCATTCCTATAAATAGGACAAGCCATAGGACACTAGAATTCACTTGTTACATTTGAGAATACACTTTAGCATACTTGAGTAATCTATTGCAAGCAATTTGAGCACTGTGATCATTTGCATACTTTCTCCTTAGCTCAATTTCGTGTCCTATAGGCTAGATTCTCCTACCCACAGAAATCACAAGTTCACACACTTGGCTAGGAGATCTATACGCTTGATCTAGGCATATCAAGCCTTGGGCTTAAAGGATAAGTTGTAATTTCCTTTTTCTTTCTTGTTCCTTTTTATCTTTTGTACTCTCCTTGCTACTCCTAGGGTTGGAGGCTGCGGATTGGAGAGGGTTGACTTCTCAGGTGGAGAAGGGGACTTCAAGCTACTTCAAGAAGGCTATCGCAAGGGAAGCTACTTCAGAAGGCTGGTGCAACGGGAGTTGGTGCATCTACTTCAAGGGAAGGCTGCTTCAAGGTTGGCGATTACTTCTAGGTGAAGGCTGCTTGAAGGGTTTAGGAAAAGAGATTGTATTTTATGTAAATTCCTTGCGAGGTAATAAAATAAATTTCTTTTCAAATCCCGGTTGGGTAAGCAACCGAGTAGTGGATTGACGGCTATAGTATTTGCTATAGTTGGAACCAATCTAAACCTTGTGTCTCCTTGTCCAATATTTTCATTGTGGTTGTTTGAGTTCAATAATTGTTAAATTATCTATAAAACTCTATTCACCCCCCCCTCTAGTAGTTTTCAACTATTATATTACATGAGTTAATATGTCATTGTTGCCTAGTGAGAGGTGACAAGATGTTTAATGGCCTTGTGAGCCATATGGTTAGATGTTACCTAGTAAGAGGTAATAAGATGTTTCAAGGGCATGGTTGAGCCCTGAATGAGGTGTATTCCTCTTATGTTGATAAGTGTTGATACCTTGTGATATTGTGAAAAGGATTTATATCCTGTAATAAAATGATGATTGGTGTAATCTCATGAATGGCAAGTGAATATTACCATGTGATGATGAGATGAGAAATTATGTTTCATATGTTTTATATCTTTTCAGGTTTTCATATTTATATGCTTGCTAGAAATGAATTAGGGTTTGTATGTCCACTTGTTTGATGCAGCCTTAATTCACCCAATTGGCATAACTAATCAAGTGCAACTCTAATCATGTAGTGCCCTGTGTCGTAGAACCATCTTCAGTGTCAGAACTTGCTGGATGGTGAAACAAGTATTCCTAAGGGAAACTCGGAGCACATATTGTTGAATATGCGGGGGTAGCAGGTTGAGGATATATATACTTGTCATCCACAATTGTAGGTTTTGGAGGATGGCTATGGTCATGCCTCAAATATTTGATGTGATTGAGGACAGCTGCGGTTGTACCTCGGATTAGAGGGTTTTGTATACCCTGTTTTCTAGTGTCGTAACTTGTACCAAGTACGGACTAGTTGTTATCAGTTGACTATATGTCACTGTTGGCAGTTTGACTGGTATGTCACTGCAGTTTACTCGTACTGACCGAGGGGAAGAGATCTTTGGATACCGACACTCCTAGATCTTTTACGGAACCGAGTAGCACTTCACAGGGGTCGGTTGGACTTTGAATGGTATGATTCAAATTCCCCAGGGCATAATAAAAGATGTAATTCAGCCGTATAGAAGATCTATTTAGGGTTATACATGACGCTTCACATTGGATGATAACCCTTGTTTGTTCTCTTTACATAAAATGATGCTTAGTATAATTAAGAGATAGTAATTATACTTATGTTGTGGATATGCATAAGATTGTAAATGTGTACATACAGTAGTCATTCTTATGTTGATATCTATACTACTATTGATGATTATAATCATGATGCTAGATATCTCATGTTGATAGTTATGTTTATCATGCTATCCATGCCTCTATAATTAGAAATACCTGGTAGAGGCTTAATGCCTGGTTGTGTAATCAGGATTGGCATAGTCCAATGCCTGAAAAATTTATACCTGATTGATATAGTTTAATGCTTGAATAAGACACGATGATATATATAATCACATGTCTGGCATAAGTGAATACCCATTTAGAAGATTGGCTAAGTCTAACAAATAGAAATAAGAATGAATCATGGGTGACACATCAGAATAATGAATGACATGAGCAAAGCTTGAGATGTTGAAAATATATGGTAGATACATGTTATACATGTTCTTTCTATTCCTTATAAAGAGAATAGATGAATTACTATTCAATCATAGAAAGGTGTAATACTTTAAAAGATGAGAATGATCTAAATTGCTTATCCTCTGCTCAATTTTATATTAATTAAACTACAATAATGATGTTTCTGGCAGAGAGTTATATCTCTCGCTGGGGCAATTTTCAATTGTCTCACCCCCGTGGGAACCAACATTTTTAGGTGGACGAGTGCGAAAGAGTCTGAGAATATCTTGCAGAGGAAGAACATCAGCAGCTACAGGGATAACAGTGACAACTCATGTTAAGAGTGCTGTCTGTCGTGTTTTGTAGATAGAAATCCTATGTGTCATCTTTGTACTCTCAGGTCCTCAGAGTTAGTACTTAGTGCTTTTAATTTATCGTTTTGAGATTTTGGCTTGATGCCTCGAGGTTATTATGCTGCATGTGTTTAGCTTTTAACAAGGTAGTTGATGTTGTAACCCTCAAGAAGAGATGGTATAAGATATATACATATGAACCATGATGTAAATGTAATACATTGGTTCTTGTTGAAAGAGTTTTCCTATTATTGGGTCTCTTTGAAAAAGGTTTTAATTTTTAGTGATCTTCAGTAATCCGCTGCTTAGTGAATGCTTCCACATTAGTTAATTATGTTTTTGTGAGTTGGATGCTACAACCATTGTCGTCTAGAGCACATAAATGAGAACTGCATACCTAGAGTCCACAATGATGGTTATCTAGGCTCATTTGGTTATTGAACCAATATAGGAATTCAAGTCTTATTAAGCATATTCATTAGATGTAGTGCGAGAGTGATTATTCTATTAGGTCTCATACATACTAATGTATATAGACCTTTTAGAATAAATGGTAAAGGTAGTTACTAGTACCTCATTATTGATGTTATCAGTATATATGGAAATATGTATTTAATAAAATATTAGTATGAATCTCTTGAAGTGTTCAAGGAGATCGTGAATGAAGTATGTAACTAACTTGGTAAAAGTATTAAGACACTTCAATGTGATCAATGTTCAAATATTTTAAACCAAGAGTTTAAGGACCTTCTTGAGAGACTTTGATAGTGTATTACAATGAACTCCACCTGAAACATAATGAAGTAAGAAATCACACCTTGTTAATTCATGGTGCGATAATCAATAAATCAAAGAACTTGTTTCACTTCCTTGAAATGAGCAAATCGAGGTGAGGTAAAAATTGAGCGAAGCGATAGGAATGAATACACACCCACACAATAAAAGAATGAAACATAGCACATATATTTCTGCTCTGCCACAGTTGTTGCAAACGATGATAATTGTGTATCATAGAAAGAACCTCGACCCACAAAACAAGGTTTTCAACAATCCAGACATGGTTTATGAGAGCTCGATCGATGTGATAGGTGATACGATTATCACCCTCATGTATGTTATCCCAAGTGTAGCACTTTGGCATCAAGGAGGGATTGGTTCATTTCATTCTTCCATGGAATGTCTTGAGGCCAATACTCTCTCAATCAAACAACATTGAAATTGCCTATTACTACCCATGGATTGTGGATGGTTTCTCCAAACTCTTCAGAGAATGGTGAAGCAGACTATGGAGTGCTATTGTGCCTAATTTTATAGGGAGGGATAAGCATGCCTTCTAGCGACGTACTGCATGTGTGGTCATATGACTTTTGATGTCCTAATTCTACACATGAAGCATGTGAGTAGCAATGGGGACTCTCCTTTGAGGGGAAGCCCAAGGCAGAGCTCTAGGATCTCTTTCACAATGAATGAGGTCAAATAACTTGGGATCATCGTTCTCTTCCTTAAAGATTGGGATGAATCAATGTCGGTCGATGGTGTGAAAACACTTCTGAACATCGAATTCCAAAAACTTGCGAGAGCTTCCCCATTCTTCTTTGATCTGTCTTAGGGCCAACTGGCTACCATGACCCGAGAGAAAGTGGGATGTGTCTGGAAACTCAGAATCGTAAATGAATTCGAGTACTATTTAAATTGCTTCCTTCATGATCTTTTTTATGGGTAGAACTACTATGAGCAGTCTCAATTTTGACATCTTTCTTTCCAGGGACCTAGCAATCATTATAATCTAAATTTAACTATGAAAATAGAAATATTTTCTAAGACACAACATGGAAGAGTAATAATATGGAGAAGTGAGGTCCAGGAATGTAGAAGGGGTAGAATTATGGAATGAATATGAGTTGTGGTGGAGACCCGAGGCATAAAAGAAGCATTTTCTATGGGATCCTAAAAGAACCAACCACTCTTACCTAATTTATTATAAGCCCACCAAATTCCTGGCGAGATGCCTATATTTAAAAATAACTAACATGTCAAGATCCAAATTCGAATTTCTTCTTGGTCCTGGCCAGAGACCACTGTGTTTGCATCAGTGGTCCAACAAAGAGGCAACTAAAGATTTCTCACTAATAGAATTAGACTAAATCTTCATATCAAAAGCATCTCCTGTGACTTTCCTATAGCCCCTTATTTTGGTAGGTAATAGCTATTGGGTCTCAATCAAAACTAAACCTAATGCTCTCTTATTGTTGATACCCCAGTCAAAATCATTGAATACTGACTCAGTTGTCATTTCAGGTTGTCTATTCTTCATCAAATAAGGTTAGGCTCGCCTCCTCTTTTAGGTAATCTTCCATTTCCTTTTAAGCACATGCTTTAAACTGAAACAATGTACTGTCTAAAACAGTTCAAAAAACACCATATGAGATATGGCATGGGAAGTGTCCCAACATGTCTTTTATCAATATAAGGATTGAAAGCTTATGTAACAAAATAGTTTCTTAAAAAGCTTTGTCTACAAATCACATAAATGCTATTTTTTTAAATACTACTCTTATACCAATCCTACAACAAAGTGTTTGATTGTACGAATAGCTATATTCCTAAAGGGAATTACATTCCCAAGGAATATGAGGGGGGGAAGTAAAAATTGAAATGTTTGAGACAAACAAGAAAACATTGAACATAAAGTGGTATAGTAGGAACAATGAGAATTAAAAATTGTTGTAGAATCTCAAGATCCTTATGTAACACAAAACCTCATAAATCTAGTAGAACACCCCTTGAGTTTGAAATATAATGATATCTTATAATTCAGAAAGTAGTGAGTTGGTCATAAGATGATGACCAACAACTTACCTAGAAGCTAGTGATGGACCAAAGTTTGAGAAATAGCTTGAGGTCATGGTACCAAAGATGGACTCCATGTGAACAAACAAGGTATGACCTTGTTGGATCCACCTGAAGGGGTAACACCCATTGGGTGCATTTGGGTCTTTGAGAAAAGATCAATATGGATAGTATAATACAAACCTATAGGAGCATATTGTTTAACTAGTTGCCATGGTTGAATCCATCAGGACCATGTTGCCATTGCAGCTTAGTATGACTATGAGATTTGGAAAAATAGATTTTAAAACTTCATTCCTTAACATGAATATCATGGAGGATGTGTAGTGACACAACCTAAAGGTTTTATAAATCCAATAACACAAATAAAGTTTGTAAGATACAAAGGTCAATCAATGTAATTGAATCAACCATCTCAAAACTGGAATCTTCAATTTGACAACATAGTCAAAGAGTTTGACATGAGTCAGAATGAAGAAGAAATTTGTGATTACAAAAGATTTAGTGGGAGTGTTATGATGGGAAAAATGATGATAAATCATAACCTTAATGTCTGGGTAATGATATGAGTAAACCTTAATGATGAAATAATGGGAAATACCCTATAACGATGAAATATCTCAAGTGATTGACTATAGTCAACCTTATAATAAGCAATGCCTTAACTTGAGATAAGTTCATATCATTGAAGATAGTTGGACAATCCTTGTGTGTGATCTATGCACATCATGGTAAAGGTGATAGGTTAGTGGATGAAAGTATTAAGATGTGAGATTTCTTATTATAAGATAAGTTAATAAATTCAAGTAAGATAGAAGTGATGAGGGAAGTGATATATTGAGACATGATAGATATCACATTTAGCATTTTAGGGTTGATATACCTTGATGCATCTCAAATCTAATATTTTTGGATAAGATACACAAGGAGAGTGTTATGTAAATTGTTACAATGAAATGTAATGAGTTTAACATACTTGATAAGTAAGTTAAAATGAGTATGATGTAATCATACCATGATAAGGATGAGAGATAAACTCATACCTTGTGTTGATGATCATTTAATGATAAATGATAAGAATATTAAATACTTGGAATGTCGATGGATGCTCCTAGATGCATGGAACAATATATTAGGGTTGGATTGATAAAATGAACATGAAACCCTAATTGATGTGAATAGTAAACCCTAACCCTATGGAGGAAATAGTGGTGTTACTATTATATTACATGAGTTAATATGTCATTGTTTCCTAGTGAGAGGTGACAAGATGTTTAATGGCCTTGTGAGCCATATGGTTAGATGTTACCTAGTAAGAGGTAATAAGATGTTTCATGGGCATGGTTGAGCCCTGAATGAGGTGTATTCCTATTATGTTGATAAGAGTTGATACCCTGTGATATTGTGAAAAGGATTTATATCCTGTAATAATATGATGATTGGTGTAATCTCATGAATGGCAAGTGAATATTACCATGTGATGATGAGATGAGAAATTATGTTTCATATGTTTTATATCTTTTCAGGTTTTCATATTTATATGCTTGCTAGAAATGAATTAGGGTTTGTATGTCCACTTGTTTGATGCAGCCTTAATTCACCCAATTGGCATAACTAATCAAGTGCAACTCTAATCATGTAGTGCCCTGTGCCGTAGAACCATCTTCAGTGTCAGAACTTGCTGGATGGTGAAACGAGTATTCCTAAGGGAAACTCGAAGCGCATATTGTTGAATATGCGGGGGTAGCAGGTTGAGGATATATATACTTGTCATCCACAATTGCAGGTTATGGAGGATGGTTATGGTCATGCCTCAATTATTTGATGTGATTGAGGACAGCTACGGTTGTACCTCAGATTAGAGGGTTTTGTATACCCTGTTTTCTAGTGTCATAACTTGTACCAAGTACGGACTAGTTGTTATCAGTTGACTATATGTCACTGTTGGTAGTTTGACTGGTATGTCACTGTAGTTTACTCGTACTGACCGAGGGGAAGAGATCTTTGGATACCGGCACTCCTAGATCTTGTACGAAACTGAATAGCCCTTCGCAGGGGTCGGTTGGACTTTGAATGGTACAATTCAAAATCCCCAGGGCATAATAAAAGATGTAATTCAGCCGTATAGAAGATCTATTTAGGGTTATACATGACACTTCACATTGGATGATAACCCTTGTTTGTTCTCTTTACATAAAATGATGCTTAGTATAATTAAGAGATAGTAATTATACTTATGTTGTGGATATGCATAAGATTGTAAATGTGTACATACAGTAGTCATGCTTATGTTGATATCTATACTACTACTGTTGATTGACGCAATTTTACTATTCGCTTAAACGCAAGAGAACGCGTCGAAGTAATATAGGCCTTGTGAGGCCCGAGTCGAACACAGGGATACTCAGAATTGTTGGTGACTCCTACTAACTAGTTGCGATCAGCTAAGTCGATTAAAAGTTGAGGGTTTTTGTGAAAATTAAAAAGAAAATTAAAAGAAGAAAAAAACGAACAATCGATTAAATTTTTGGTTTAATCAATTCAAGAAGGTATCTTTAGGATTGCGGTTTCACCGCGGGTTTTCATTGTATTAGATTTTATATAATTCCTCAATTTTATCTCTTTATCCAGGTAGTGGCCTGAAAATAGAATTGCCCACTGTTGTGGTGCAATTCACTACCTAGGTCTAGGTCGGTTCCACCGTCGTAGTAACCTATACCCTAGACTAGGTGCATTATGAACGATCTAACAATATCCACCATTAATTTTACACCACCTTGTTCAAGGGATTTGTCGATTAATGTGAATTCCATCTCTTTTCAGACGTTAATCCTTCTTTCAAAGTGATTAAGGGCATTAAGTTATTATTATGGTGATCAAGCATAACAATATATTGAGAAAACAAAACTATACCACAGATTTAAGAGATAAAATATGATTCACTATTATAAAACTGTCATACAATGAATTCCCGAGCTACTTCTGGTCCTAAAGACGAAGGGGATTAGCCCCGCATGTTCATCTCAAACAAGTACAAGGTAGAGATAGGGGAAATCATGTGAAAAACGTGAATTGAGAGGTGAAACCCCTGAACGGAGAAGAACCGATTGATCCTTTGCGTAGAACATGTACTCTCCCGCCTTTCGGTGGTGAAATCCGTCTTCTGCGGCGTCCGAATCAAATGGTATGAGCTTCTAGCCTCCGTTCTCCTCTCTACTGTTCCTCGATACTCGTGCAATGGCTCCTCCAGATCCTCTTTCCCTCTGGGCGGCCGTCCTTTGGTATATCTCCCTCATTAGGTCACTAATTAACTGTAGCCATTTGATTGCAATCATTAGGAAGCCAACTCATATCCTACGGTGTCGATACCATCGACGCGAGTCGATGGTATCGACCCACTGTAGTAGCGGCCGCCCTTCTTTCCTTTCGTCCGAGTGCCTGATGTAGTCTCGATACCATCGACGCGGGTCGATGGTATCGACTACCCTGTAGCGACGGTTTTGTCATTTTGCGTCGCTGTAGCCTCCGTGCGTCGATGGTATCAACTTGGTGTTGATACTATCGACTGCTTCTTCGCCAGCAATCTGATGATAGCTCGATACCATCGACATCCCTATCGATAGTATCGACTTTTTGCTGATACTCGCGGCTGGCAGCCTGTGGTCCGATTGATGGTATCGACTTCCGTCGATGGTATCGACGGAAGCATATACTTGTTTTTTTCCTGAAATTCAAACACGAAACCACATAAATTCACACAAATAATAATATTTTGACAATTGATGCTCAAAACGATGAAATAAAGGAGATTTGACATAAAATAGTAGCAAAGACCAAAGTGAATGAATTATGCCACATTAACCATAAAAATGAATAATAAAAGCATAAAACACATATGAAATAGGTCTATAAATGCGACTCAAAATCTTCGCATCAAACTCCCCTAAGATTGAACGTTGCTCGCCCTCAAGCAACTAATCCTTAGAATAGAATTGCTAATGTCAACTGAAGAACAACGCATCACAACCAACATCCAAATGACTCCCACCTAACAATCACATACCGACTCTCTCTAACCACAGAATGGTAATTACCCTGTAGGCGACAATAATCATCCCTAAAAGAAATTGACATCAAAACTGATGAACACTATCACATAAGGCAGTTAACATAATAAAACTCGCCGGTTCAGACTTGGTGCATCTTGTGATCTCCTATACTACGTTGCTCGCCCTAACTACCATCTAAATGGAAGTAGTTCTCCTGATATACATTAGTGAGGAGAAATTCATGGTGGCCTACCAATCCAAGCAACGGGTGGATGAAGATGGGTGATTCATGGAAGAAAATGAAAGTATGATACAGTTTCAACATGCATAAAACAAAAATGTCCTACATGATGCAAATGCACATGAGAAATGCCCTAATGCCTAAAACTGGGTGGAATGATGCATGCACTAACCATCCACCTCAAAACGAGATGGACGTCTATGTAAGCTACATCATGTACTCAATTATCTTAAAATGTAGGTGATATTACATTCTTTTCTCCTTCTTATTCTAATAGCTTCTAAAACTTTCGCTTTTTTTTATTTTCAAACCCTTATATCCATAATTGATAATGAATATTTTATTGGGCTTGTTTTTCTTCATAACTCAGAAATTTGCACTTATTTAGAAGGTATGGAACAATTTAATTCACCATTGAAGAAAAATTAAGATACATGATATACTTTATGCATGAAAAATTATGAATGCATCTACATGCCATGCACCTAAAGGTAATGTGCATGTATCACTATTCTCATTTTTTTATACAAAACATATGGAAAAAGAATTATTGCAAGCCCTATCTACGTGCAATGTAGTCAAAGAAGTTAAAACTGTAAAGTACTTCCAATTCTTGTGGTGGATTGCAAAAAGTGAAAAGGTGGAAAGATCACAAGACTAGGTGACTGAACCTTAGATAAATATTATGTGTCCCTCCTTACTGACCTGTGTAGTAGTTAAGAAGTTTCTCTCTCCTACTTTCGATTAAAGTCACATTACCATTTGGTCGGATTAGGCTCAAACAAACATGTTCGTCCACTTTCATGAATCATTAGGAGTACAACTGTGAATTGTTGTTTTAGAGTTGACAGAACCAATCATTTTCGTAGGTTAATTGCACAAGATTAAACACGACAAGCTTTGCACATGTTGTTTTAAAATTCCCTTGATGTTTCCCATGCACACTATAGAGATGACACAAACTTTATGACATCCACGATTACACTAGATAGCATGTGGATCCTAAACAAACTAAAATTGCAAAAACAACTAAAAAGAACAAAAACAATAAAAGAGATAAAGCTGTTCCAACTACCCCCCTAAGCTTGAATTCGACTATGGCCTCATAGTCAAAAACAAACTTAAAGATTGCAACAGTGATACCAGATCATTCCTGTGGTGGTGGAGGCGGGTACTGCGGTGTCGTGGGGTCCCAAGACGGGTATTGCCCCTGGAAATTCGGATCATACTGAGGCATCGGAGGAGGCTGTGGATACCCCCCAAAATAATTTTGGCTCCAGTAATGATCGAAAAATGGCTGCTGCTGCTCCTCCATCTTGTGCAGCTGGTCATGGATGTTCTGCTGATTCTCGAACAAAAGGCGCTCATTCTCAAAGATCGCCTGCTGATTGACAAAGAGCCGGTTGGTAGTATCTTGAATACCGGCAAAGGTGGTTGTGTGGCCATGTTGGGTCTGTTGGATGTCTTGCAGCATCGCGTACATGCCCTGCATGGAATAGGCATCCTCGCTTGACTGCGAGGGCGGTGGTGGTGGCGGCGTAGGCTGTGATGATGAAGATGCACCCAGATGCATCCGAGGACGCTTCCGGGGTGCCACTCGAGCTCGAAGAGGTGTAAAGGCCTCCTCTTCCTCCTCATCCTCGTCGTCATGTCCTTCGTCACCGCCGTCATTGCCGCCTTCTTCATCGGAGTCGGCAATGGCTATGATTGGCCATCGAAAATGTTGTGCCCCGTCGATGTTGAAGACCGGATTGGGCAATGCGCACTCCTGGTATGCGTGGTTGACATGGCAATGCGCAAACGCCACGCCATCTCGGAGAAGTAGGAGATTGGACCCGTGTAAATGCTGCAAGTTCACCTTGCTTCTTGTAGAGAGAGGAGTCAGCTGCTCGAGATTCAACCCCAGGTAGATGGCCAGCTTAGTGATAAGCCCGCCAAAATGAATCGGGGCTTTCCTCATACTCCTCTTCAGGTCCAATACTCGCTGCAGAAAGAAGGAACCCCAATTGAATTCTTGTCTCTTCAGGATTTTATACAGAAAGAATAGGTCTGACCCCTGAAATTTGCTGAGGGCCAGATCACCTCGGGCAAAAAGCATAGAACTCAGCATCCAGTGCAGTACCCGGATGAAAGGGTGCTCAAAATCAGCTACCGCGGCATTGTGGTAGCTCATCGACTTCCCTTGCGGCATCGTCACCAACTCGGAGAAGATGACGTCATAATCGGTGCGGTTGTCCAGCCGCCGGTGGTCGTACTGAGAATGGTTCCAGTTGAAGATCCTGTTGAACTGCTTGAGCGTGAGGGTGTAGTCATGGTTGTATAGCCAGAAAGACACCCGGCCCTTGATCCACTCGCGATCGGTAGTTACGATATCATTGGGCACGACAGAGACGTCCAGCGACGCCATGAACTCCGCCACCAATTCCTTGTACGTGGGCCAGTCGCCGAAGAACGACTGGCCATCTGCATGAAATTCCAGCTCTCCAGGCCTTATTGGTGTGTGGCGGGCTTGCCCCTTCATAACGTAGGCCAAGTTGGCCTCGAATCTGAGATCTCGGATCATTTCCCGGTCCACGTACTGGGTGGGCTCTATCTTCCTCTGTATGATCTCCTCGTAGATCTTTCGGACCTCCGAGGAGGGATGGACAAGTCGGGGACGTGCGATCGACGATGGCAGTGGTGGCACAAATTCTGGGATGTCCATCGGATTCGCGCGCAAGAAGGAAGCTCCGGCCACATGCGCCATGCTTGCGATGAGAGATGGGGATCAGAAAGAGAGCTCGGTGAAGATTGGAGAGTTGAATCTCCACTCGATGAAGATCGTCACTCGGTGATGCTTTTCTTCGGTCTTGGACGTCTCAGGGGAGTGCTCGGCGCAAAGGGAGGAGATCGCTCTGAAGGTGTGACGTCAACTGACGTAATGAATCTCCTTAAATAGACTGGGCCGGCGCCACTGTTGGCCCGTCGATACCATCGACGCGAGTCGATGGTATCGACACTAGTCGATGTTATCCGCCCCCATCGCGAGTATCGACGGTTTTCTATGGCTGGATCTGGAAACCCAGATCGCTGATGTGTCGATACCATCGACATGGGTCGATGGTATCGACGCTGCACCCGGATCGACCGTCTTGATGCCGCGATCGCCGTTGATTTGTTCGCACGGATCAGTGACGTGGATGGTCGATACCATCGACGCAAGTCGATAGTATCGACTTTTCTGATTAGGGTAAATCCTCCCGAGACCGGCCGCCGCCTTTTTCACTTGAATGTGTCGATACCATCGACACGCCTGTCGATGGTATCGACTTTCCTAAGTCGATTTCTTCTGTAAATCTTCAGAGATCTCGATGGTATCGACGGCCATCTCGATGCCATCGACTTTTTCTTCACGACCTACCTGTAGGTAGGTCGATACCATCGAAAAGGCCGTCGATGGTATCGACGCAGAGCAAAATCCGCATTCGTCAACCTGTACCATGGTCGATACCATCGACCAGTGTGTCGATGGTATCGACTCTGTCGATGGGATTTGAGCTTCCCGGGATGCAACTTCAGTCGTGAGTTGAATAACAAAACACTATCTCCCTTTTTGAACGTGCGCAACTGGATGTGGCGATCGTGGATCAGCTTTGTGCGCTCCTTGTATATCCGTGCGTTCTCATATGCCGTCATCCGTAGCTCGTCCAACTCGTTCAATTCCAGCAGTATCTTCCTCCCCGCTTCATTGTAACTCAGGTTTAGCCTTCTCAGCGCCCAATGCGCTTTGTGCTCCTACTCTACCGGCAGGTGACAAGCCCGACCATACGCCAACCTAAAAGGCGTGGTGCCTATAGGTGTTTTGTAAGCCGTCTTGTATGACCACAGAGCATCCGACAGTAGGGAACTCCAGTTCTTCCTCGTGGATGTCACCGTACGCTCTAAAATCTTATTAATTTCACGGTTGGAGACCTCCACCTGGCCTTGCATTTGCGGATGATATGGGGTACCTATGTTGTGCTTGACCCCATATTTCTTCAATAATGTGGAGAACTTCTGATTCCTAAAATGCATACCCCATCACTGATTATCATTCGGGGTACCCCAAACCTGTAGAAAATATTTTCTTTCACGAATCTGCACACTACAGTGGAATCATTAGTTCTTGTGGGTATTGCTTCCACCCACTTCGACACATAATCAACTGCTAATAAAATATATAAATTGGAGTTTGAGGACACAAAGGGTCCCATGAAATCTATGCCCCACAAATCAAATACCTCCACTTCCTGAAACACATTCAGGGGCATCTCCTGTTGCTTTGAGATATTACCTGCTCGTTGGCAGGAATCACATTGCCTCACAAACTTGTAGGCATCTCAAAACAAAGTTGGCTAATAAAGACCGCTTTCCAAAACTTTAGCTGCCGTGCGCGAGCTGGCGTGGTGTCCTCCCGTAGGTGAAGCGTGGCAATGACATAAAACTCTCTCGTACTCTACTCTAGGCACACACCTGCGCAAGATACCGTCCCTGCATTGCTTAAGAAAAATTGGGTCATCCCAAAAATAATATCGTAAAGAATGGAAAAATATTTTCTTCTCCTGATATGACCAATCTTCCGGGATGATCCCGCAAGCCAAATAGTTTACAATCTCAGCGAACCAAGGATCCTTAGAGTTAATTTTCAAAATCTGTTCATCCAGAAACATCTCGGTTATGGGTATATGTAAATATTTTTCATCCACCCTTTCTAACCTAGACAAATGATCAGCAGCAACGTTTTCAATCCCAGATTTATCCTTGATTTCGATGTCAAATTCCTGTAAGAGTAAAATCCACCTAATGAGTCTAGGCTTTGCGTCTTTTTTCTCCATTAAGTATTTGATTGCGGCATGGTCAGTCCATACAACTACTTTAGATCCCACTAAATACTGCCGGAATTTTTCAAAAGTGAAAACAACGACGAGTAATTCTTTCTCAGTAGTTGTGTAATTTAATTGGGCGTCATTCAAAGTCTTTGAAGCGTAAAAAATCACGGTGGGTTTATTGTCCACCCGCTGCCCCAACACAGCTCCTACCGCAAAGTCTGAGGCATCACACATTAGTTCGAACGGTTTCGTCCAATCCGACGTTTGAACAACCGGTGCAGAAATCAGTTTTTCTTTTAAAACGTCGAACGCATGTAGACACTTATCATTGAAATCAAATACAACGTCTTTCTCTAAAAGCTCGGATAGAGGTTTCGTGATTTTAGAAAAATCTTTTATAAATCGACGATAGAACCCGGCGTGTCCCAAGAAACTTCTTACCCCTTTAATAGAATTTGGTGGGGGCAACTTGGACATGACCTCAATTTTGACCGGATCTACCTCTAAACCTTTGCTAGACACCTTGTGTCCTAGCACTATCCCCTTAGTCACCATCATGTGACATTTCTCCTAGTTGAGGACCAAATGTGTGTCCTCAAAGCGCTATAAAACTTTGTCCAAATTATAGAGACATTCATCAAATGATGCACCATACACCGAAAAGTCATCCATAAAAACCTCGAGACAGCGCTCTACCATGTCAGAAAATATGGCGAGCATACAACGCTGAAATGTCACAGGTGCATTGCATAAACTAAAAGGCATTCGGCGGTATGCGAAAGTCCCATAAGGACAAGTGAAGGTAGATTTCTCTTGATCCAAAGGATCAATTGAGATCTGGTTGTACCCCGAGTACCCGTCTAGAAAACAGAAGTGCGATCGGCTGGCAAGACGCTCTAGAATTTGATCGATAAAAGGTAAAGGAAAATGATCCTTTAGCGTAGAGGCATTCAGACGGCGGTAATCAATACAAACTCACCACCCGATTACCAATCGGGTGGTGACAGGTTCATTTAACATATTTTGGGTGACAGTAATTCCCCCCTTCTTAGGGACTACCTGTGTGGGACTCACCCATGTCGAGTCTGATATGGCGTAAATAATACCTGCAGCCAAAAGTTTAATAACCTCCTTCTTCACAACCTCCATCATGCTTGGATTGAGACGTCGTTGAGGTTGGATCACGGGCTTGGCTCCCTCCTCAAGCCGAATCTTGTGCTGACATAGAGTAGGGGAAATCCCCTTGATATCTGCAACGGACCACCCAAAAGCTCCGCGGTGGTTCTTCAACACTATCAACAGTTGGTCTTCCTCTTTCGCACTCAAATAAGCAGATATGATCACTGGTAACTTGTCCTCCCCAGCTAGGAAGACATATTTGAGATGCCGTGGCAGCAACTTTAATTCTAGATCCAGCGGGATGATCAAAGATGATTGAAATGGCGGGGGAAGTTCACCTATATCTTCATAATGCCTCGCATAGAAGCATGGAAGCATCTGGAGCATCTTGGCACACTCATTGAGAGATTTGCTTCTCATCCAATCATGTGTAATATTTACCAAGAAAGCCTCCAATGGTAATTCAAGATATGCATCAAGAACAGAAATAGCAATTACATCATCTTCCATGAAGGCGGAATGTCCTCATCCTCATCATTCGAGAATCCCACAGCTTTGCACAGAGAAACTACTTTGGTTTGCTCCATGATGTCCACAGCCAAAGTTCCATTATCCACCTTGCTCATCACATGAGCCATGTCCAGAAATGGCTTCCCAAGACAGAGTGAAATATTATTATCCAGATGTTTTACCACCTTGCATTGTTCCTTTGCCTTAGATGACACAGTACTAGAAGGCATGACCATATCAAAGCGGTCATCGGCTATGCCCAAGGTCAAGCGACCTCTCCCCATATCTAAGATCATGTCGGCTGTAGCTTGGAAAGGACATCCAAGTAACAGATCGTTGCCATGTTCATCCTGCATCTCCGTGACTACAAAATCTGCTGGAAAGACAAATCTATCCACCTTCACTAACACATCTTCACAGATTCCATAAGGTTTTACCACAGAGTTATCCACCAATTGAATCATCATATTGCTTGGCTGTGACTCCTTCAATCCCAGCTTTTTGAATGTAGAAAGGGGCATCAAGTTGATGCTTGCCCCTGAGTCACATAACGCTTCACCAAATTTAACCTTCCCAATATGACAAGAAATGTTAAAGCACCTTGGATCTTGCCTCTTTGGCGACAAAGTGCCCATGATGAAGGCACTCACTTGCTCCTTTAGCACGACAACCTCTGTATCCGGAATTTTCCTCTTCTTCATAATGACGTCCTTTAGAAACTTCCCGTATGAAGGAATTTGCTCAATGGCTTCCAATAAAGGGATATTGACTGAAAGCTTCCTAAAACTGTCTAAGAACTTCTTGAATTGCACATCTACCTTCCTTGCCTTGGCGTTGTTTGAATACGGGACCGGGACCTCTTGTGCCCTTTGATGCGGTGGCACATAGGGTGTCTTTTTCTGAGGTTCCTCCTCTGCAACCTGTTCTTCAATATCATCCACGGCTGTGTCATCAACCTGTCCTGTGACTGGTGGTGGTAGCTCCTCATTGGCTTCACCTTCTATCTCAGCTTGTGGTGTGCTTGTTTCCTCGGCCCTTGGATTTAATAACTTCTTGCCGCTTCTTAGCAAAACAGCCTTTACCTGTTGGTTTCCCCCTGGAACATTGGTATTCCCCGGAAAACCTGGATGTGCCGGTTTCGTCAAACTGACGATCTCTGCTGCCATTTGTGCCATAGATGTTTCAATGGTCCTCATTTGCACCCCATGACTCTGCAATGTTTGCCCAAACTGATTCATAAACTCCCCTTGCTGTTTAATTTGCTGGCCAAACGTAGTCATGAGTTCTTGATTTTGCTTAATCACCTGATTGAGCAGCTCTGTGCTCTTATCCTCCGCAGCTGGTTGGGGTTTGGCATTCAGATCCTGCAGAAAATTGTTTGGATCCTTCCACGAAAACTTTTTGTCTTTTCTCCACGAATAATCGTTGTTCCTATAACCTTGTTGGTGCCTCATAAATTTCACTTGAGCCTCATCCTCAGACTCAGTATCCTCCTTTGCGAGAAATTTCTTTGCGATAAGATCCATCTTCTCATTGAGTTCTTTTATTGCCTTAGATTCTCCTACTGCTCGGACCTGTTCCACGGCGCCTCTTTCGCCCCATGATTGTTTCCTAGCCATGTTCTTTAATATCTCCCAACACCTGGTGTCCGTGTTGTTCAAAAAGAATCCTGACCCAGCCGAATCAAGGTTGCTCCTATCGTGCTCAGAGAGAGCAAAATAGAAGATCTTTACCTGTGTTTCTTTATCAAGCCCGTGATGCGGGCACCGTATCAGCATGACCTGGAACCTCTCCCAGATCTCAGAATATGTCTCACCTGCCTGTTGAGTAAAGTTATGGATCTTCCTGATCATGTCGTTGGTTTTCTCAGGAGGAAAGAACCTCTCAAAGAAGACCTCCACCATATGGTCACAGGACTCCACAAACTCATCATCTAAATTGTGTAGCCATTCTCGCGCGGCTCCTGCCAATGAACTCGGGAAAAGCTTAAGATAAAGTGCATCCTGTGGAAACCTATCGATTTTAATCATGTCACAGTTCTCAACAAACTAACTTATGTGCGCGACAGGGTCCTCATTCTTGAGCCCATGAAAAGCATTGGACTTCACCAAATTTATCAAAGCCGGTCAATCTTATATGTAGGTATGTTGATTGCTTGCTTCTTTATAAGCCCTTTTGACACGGATGCGGAAGAAACCTTGATCTTCTTGCATATTGTTTTTGGCTCGTCCATCTCTTCTTGTTCAGGTTTTGACTCTGTTTCCTCAAGATGGTCCTGATTATAACCGTCCTCGTCTTCTGGTCCCGTAAGTGAGCCCTCTGGTGCGCGGCGCGTATAATCAGTGTTACGCGTCCACACCATACACAGTACCTGAAATAAGAAAATTCGAGTTCAGTACAGTGCTGTGACGAGTATAAAAATTATCGAACAATTTAGAAATATTTGAAGTTGTTTCAAGATAAAAAAAATTGTGGCCTAGAATGGCCGCTCGTAGCACTCAAAGTGCCAACAATTCGCCGTATCCCCGGTAACGGCGCCAAAAACTTGACACAATTTTACTATGCGCTTAAACATAAGAGAACACATCGAAGTAATATAGGCCTTGTGAGGCCCGAGTCGAACACAGGGATACTCAGAATTGTTGGTGACTCCTACTAACTAGTTACGATCAGCTAAGCTGATTAAAAGTTGAGGGTTTTTGTGAAAATTAAAAAGAAAATTGAAAGAAAACAAAGTGAAAAATCGATTAAATTTTTGGTTTAATCAATTCAAGAAGGTATCTTTAGGATTGAGGTTTCACCGCGGGTTTTCATTGTATTAGATTTTATATAATTCCTCAATTTTATCTCTTTATCCGGGTAGTGGCCTGAAAATAGAATTGCCCACTGTCGTGGTGCAATTCACTACCTAGGTCTAGGATGGTTCCACCGTCGTAGTAACCTATACCCTAGACTTGGTGCATTATGAACGATCTCTCAGTATCCACCATTAATTTTACACCACCTTGTTCAATGGATTTGTCGATTAATGTGAATTTCGTCTCTTTTCAGTCGTTAATCCTTCTTTCAAAGTGATTAACGGCATTAAGTTATTATTATGGTGATCAAGCATAACAATATATTGAGAAAAAAAAACTATACCACGAATTTAAGAGATAAAATATGATTCACTATTATAAAACTGTCATACAATGAATTCCCGGGCTACTTCCGGTCCTAAAGACGAAGGGGATTAGCCCCGCATGTTCATCTCAAACAAGTACAAGGTAGAGATAGGGGAAATCATGTGAAAAACATGAATTGAGAGGTGAAACCCCTGAACGGAGAAGAACCGGTTCATCCTTTACGTAGAACACGTGCTCTCCCGCCTTTCGGTGGTGAAATATGTCTTCTGCGGCGTCCGAATCAATTGGTATGAGCTTCTAGCCTCAGTTCTCCTCTCTACTGCTCCTCGATACTCGTGCAATGGCTCCTCCAGATCCGCTTTCCCTCTGGGCGGCCGTCCTTTGGTATGTCTCCCTGATTAGGTCGCTAATTAACCGTAGTCGTCCGATTGAGATCATTAGGAAGCCAACTCATATCTTACGGTGTCGATACCATCGACGCGAGTCGATGGTATCGACCCGCTGTAGTAGCGGCCACCCTTCTTTCCTTTCGTCCGAGTGCCTGATGTAGTCTCGATACCATCAACGTGGGTCGATGGTATCGACTACCCTGTAGCGACGGTTTTTTCATTTTGCATCGCTGTAGCCTCCGTGCGTCGATGGTATCGACTTGGTGTCGATACTATTGACTGCTTCTTCGCCAGCAATCTGATGATAGCTCGATACCATCGACATCCCTGTCGATAGTATCGACTTTTTGTTGATACTCGCTGCTGGCAGCCTGTGGTTCGGTCGATGGTATCGACGGAAGCAGATACTTGTTTTTTCCTGAAATTCAAACACAAAACCACATAAATTCACACAAATAATAATATTTTGACAATTGATGCTCAAAATGATGAAATAAAGGAGATTTGACATAAAATAGTACCAAAGACCAAAGTGAATGAATTATGCCACATTAACCATAAAAATGACTAATAAAAGCATAAAACACATATGAAACAGGTCTATAAATGCGACTCAAAATCGTCGCATCATTGATTATAATCATGATGCTAGATATCTCATGTTGATATTTATGTTTCACATGCTATCCATGCCTCTATAACTAGAAATACCTGGTAGAGGCTTAATGCCTGGTTGTGTAATCAGGATTGGTATAGTCCAATGCCTGAAACATTTATACCTGATTGATATAGTTTAATGCTTGAATAAGACATGATGATATGTATAATCACATGTCTGGCATAAGTGAATACCCGTTTAGAAGATTGGCTAAGGACAACAAATAGAAACAACAATGAATCATGGGTGACACATCAGAATAATGAATGACATGAGCAAAGCTTGAGATGTTGAAAATATATGGTAGATACATGTTATACATGTTCTTTCTATTCCTTATAAAGAGAATAGATGAATTACTGTATAATCATAGATAGGTGTAATACTTTAAAAGATTAGAATGATCTAAATTGCTTATCCTCTGCTCAATTTTATATTAATTAAACTACAATAATGATGTTTCTGGCAGAGAGTTATATCTCTCGCTGGGGCAATTTTCAATTGTCTCACCCCCATGGGAACCAACATTTTTAGGTGGACGAGTGCGAAAGCGTCTGAGAATATCTTGCAGAGGAAGAACATCAACAGCTACAGGGACAACAGTGACAACTCAGGTTGAGTGTGCTGTCTGTCGTGTTTTGTAGATAGAAGTCCTATGTGTCATCTCTGTACTCTCAAGTCCTCGGAGTTAGTACTTAGTGCTTTTAATTTATCGTTTTGAGATTTTGGCTTGACGCCTCGAGGTTATTATGTTGTATGTGTT
The DNA here is from genome assembly GCA_963693085.1 of Alisma plantago-aquatica. NCBI lineage: Eukaryota > Viridiplantae > Streptophyta > Magnoliopsida > Alismatales > Alismataceae > Alisma > Alisma plantago-aquatica. The sequence continues at coordinate 972,845,467 of OY856409.1, forward strand.
TAGCTTTTAACAAGGCAGTTGATGTTGTAACCCTCAAGAAGAGATGGTATAAGATATATACTTATGAACCATGATGTAAATGTAATACATTGGTTCTTGTTGAAAGAGTTTTCCTATGATTGGGTCTCTTTGAAAAAGGTTTTAATTTTTAGTGATCTTCAGTAATCCACTGCTTAGTGAACGCTTCCGCATTAGTTAATTATGTTTTTGTGAGTTGGATGCTACAACCATTGTCGTCTAGAGCACATAAATGAGAACTGCATACCAAGAGTCCACAATGATGGTTATCTAGACTCATTTGGTTATTGAACCAATATAGGAATTCAAGTCTTATTAAGCATATTCACTAGATGTAGTGGGAGAGTGATTATTCTATTAGGTCTCATACATACTAATGTATATAGACCTTTTAGAATAAATGGTAAAGGGAGTTACTAGTACCTCATTATTGATGTTATCAGTATATATGGAAATATGTATTTAATATAATATTAGTATGAATCTCTTGAAGTGATCAAGGAGATCGTGAATGAAGTATGTAACTAACTTGGTAAAAGTATTAAGACACTTCAATGTGATCAATGTTCAAATATTTTAAACCAAGAGTTTAAGGACCTTCTTGAGAGACTTTGATAGTGTATTACAATGAACTCCACCTAAAACATAATGAAGTAAAAAATCACACCTTGTTAATTCATGGTGCGATAATCAATAAATCGAAGAACTTGCTTCGCTTCCTTGAAATGAGCAAATCGAGGTGAGGTAAAAATTGAGCGAAGCGATAGGAATGAATACACACCCACACATTAAAAGAATGAAACATAGCACATATATTTCTGCTCTTCCACAGTTGTTGCAAATGATGATAATTGTGTATCATGGAAAGAACCTTGACCCACAAATCAAGGTTTTCATCAATCCAGACATGGTTTATGAGAGCTCGATCGATGTGACAGGTGATACGATTATCACCCTCATGTCTGTTGTCCCAATTGTAGCACTTTGGCATCAAGGAGGGATTGGTTCATTTCATTCTTCCATGGAACGGATTGAGGCCAATACTCTCTCAATCAGACAACATTGAAATTGCATATTACTACCCATGGATTGTGGATGGTTTCTCCAAACTCTTCAGAGAATGGTGAAGCAGACTATGGAGTGCTATTGTGCCTAATTTTATAGGGAGGGATAAGCATGCCTTCTAACGACGTACTGCATGTGTGGTCATATGACTTTTGATGTCCTAGTTCTACACATGAAGCATGTGAGTAGCAATGGGGCCTCTCCTTTGAGGGGAAGCCCAAGGCAGAGCTCTAGGATCTCTTTCACAATGAATGAGGTCAAATAACTTGGGATCATCGTTCTCTTCCTTAAAGATTGGGATGAATCAATGTCGGTCGATGGTGTGAAAACACTTCTTGACATCGAATTCCAAAAACTTGCGAGAGCTTCCCCATTCTTCTTTGATCTGTCTTAGGGCCAACTGGCTACCATGAACCGAGAGAAAGTGGGATGTGTCTGGAAACTCAGAATCGTAAATGAATTTGAGTACTATTTAAATTGCTTCCTTCATGATCTTTTTTATGGGTAGAACTACTATGAGTGGTCTCAATTTTGACATCTTTCTTTCCAGGGACCTAGCAATCATTATAATCTAAATTTAACTATGAAAATAGAAATATTTTCTAAGACACAACATGGAAGAGTAATAATATGGAGAAGTGATGTCAAGGAATGTAGAAGGGGTAGAATTATGGAATGAATATGAGTTGTGGTGGAGACCCGAGGCATAAAAGAAGCATTTTCAATGGGATCCTAAAAGAACCAGTCACTCTTACCTAATTCATTATAAGCCCACAAAATTCCTGGCGAGATGCCTATAGTTAAAAATAACTAACATGTCAAGATCCAAATTCGAATTTATTCCTGGTCCTGGTCAGAGACCACTATGTTTGCATCAGTGGTCCAACAAAGAGGCAACTAAAGATTTCTCACTAATATAATTAGACTAAATCCTCATATCAAAAGCTTCTCCTGTGACTTTCCTATAGCCCCTTATTTTGGTAGGTAATATCTATTGGGTCTCAATCAAAACTAAACCTACTGCTCTCTTATTGTTGATACCCCAGTCAAAATCATTGACTACTGACTTAGTTGTCATTTCAGGTTGTCTGTTCTTCATCAAATAAGGTTACGCTCGCCTCCTCTTTTAGGTAATCTTCCATTTCCTTTTAAGCACATGCTTTAAACTGAAACAATGTACTGTCTAAAACAGTTCAAAAAATACCATATGAGATATTGCATGGGAAGTGTCCCAACATGTCTTTTATCAATATAAGGATTGAAAGCTTATGTAACAAAATAGTTTCTTAAAAAGCTTTGTCTACAAATCACATAAATGCTATTTTTTTAAATACTACTCTTATACCAATCCGACAACAAAGTGTTTGATTGTCTGAATAGCTATATTCCTAAAGGGAATTACATTCCCAAGGAATATGAGGGGGGAAAGTAAAAATTGAAATGTTCGAGACAAACAAGAAAACATTGAACATAAAGTGGTATAGTAGGAACAATGAGAATTAAAAATTGTTGTAGAATCTCAAGATCCTTATGTAAGACAAAACCTCATAAATCTAGTAGAACACCCCTTGAGTTTGAAAGATAATGATATCTTATAACTCAGAAAGTAGTGAGTTGGTCATAAGATGATGACCAACAACTTACCTAGAAGCTAGTGATGGACCAAAGTTTGAGAAATAGCTTGAGGTCATGGTACCAAAGATGGACTCCATGTGAACAAACAAGGTATGACCTTGTTGGATCCACCTGAAGGGGTAACACCCATTGGGTGCATTTGGGTCTTTGAGAAAAGATCAATATGGATAGTATAATACAAACCTATAAGAGCATATTGTTTAACTAGTTGCCATGGTTGAATCCATCAGGACCATGCTTGCCATTGCATCTTAGTATGACTATGAGATTTGGAAAAATAGATCTTAAAACGTCATTCCTTAACATGAATATCATGGAGGATGTGTAGTGACACAACCTAAAGGTTTTATAAATCCAATAACACAATAAAGTTTGTAAGATACAAAGGTCAATCAAGGTAATTGAATCAACCATCTCAAAACTGGAATCTTCAATTTGACAAGATAGTCAAAGAGTTTGACATGAGTCAGAATGAAGAAGAAATTTGTGATTACAAAAGATTTAGTGGGAGCATACTTATATTCCACATAATGACGGGGAATAACATCCTTATACTACATATGTTAAAACCTGGAAAGGAAAGTGCCTTCTATATGAAGCGTTTAGGTGAAGCATCTTATGTAAGTGGAATTGAGATCTATAGAGATAGATCTGGAAAGCTTCTCGACCTTAGAAAAAGCACATGCACTGGAAAGATACTAAAGGGGTTCAACATGTAGGAATCAATGAGAGAAAATATTTCCTATGCTCCATGGGATTAGTCTCTCCAGAGCCTAGTGTCTTGGTTCTTGTGAAGAATGGGAAAAATGAGTGAGATGCCAAATGCATTCACAATTAGATCTAACATGTATGCTATGTTATGTACACACTTGTATGTATTGACATGGTGAAAGGATATGCAATCATCAAGATGTCTCATATGTATTTGAGAAAATGAGTGGATATTTGTCAGATCCTAATGAAGGTCACTAGAATGCCATAAGAACATCCTTAGGACTTGAGAAGCACTAAAAGGATTAGTTTCATGGTTATTGTAATAACGAAGAGTTGGGTGTAATGGGTTACATTGATGCAAACTTCCAAAATGACAAATGAAATTAATGATCGCAACCTAAATATGTGTTTGGCCATAAAATTGATGTGAGAACCCGTTACACTAAATGAGATTACTAAAAAACAAAACATGATTAGCCATCAATTAAACACAAAACCAAAAAATAGGGTAAATTAAAATGGTTTACAACATTTCTGAATTACTCAAGAACATTTACATAATGCTCTATCCTTTACAACTGCCATGTAGCCTCAGCTACAACACAAACTTTACCAAGGAACACTTTCCAAATATTTCACATATACAAGCATCAACATGCTATTGAAAGCTCGATTAAATCAAAACATCGTATACAAACTTTTCACCTTGACCTTAGAGTACATGGATGACTCTAGGACACATTAGACAACTAAACAACCATCTCTAGGGTTCATCACCTCAGATTCTCTTTGTTTTTATGGTACTGTTGTCGTTGTTGTTGATCACCTAAAAAGATGTGGTGACCCATGAGGTGAGACCTAGTCCCAGCGAGAGATATAACTCTCTCCAAAAAATATTGATTACAATAGATTAAATAGTAATTAACGAAGTAGTTGAATAATTTATTAGTCATTTGAGCAGATTGAATAGTTCAAGCATGCTAAAGAAATTAACCAAATAAGCTTAGCAACAAGTATGATTACCAATGGATATACATGTAACAGATAAATCCTTTTCTTCTATCAAATATCTACTTAGATTTCATAAGATTGTGTCTAATAGCAACTGTCATCATTAATCTGACTATCATCATATCGCTTGCTAACAGAATAAGAAATCTAGTAGCATACATATCTCTAAAATCAAGAATATGTGTAGTAGCATAAGTATAGCTAACATTGTTAGCATGTGTATCCAGTTGAACATATCTATCATAAGTAGAACTAATATCAAAGCACAATGATCTGCATAATCATGATTAATACTTTAAGCATTTCTCATTATAGAGGCATGGCAAGCAATATTAGACATAGCTAGAAGCATAATCTTAAATATTAGTGTCAGTACAACCATAAATAGGTTTACAACATGATCATATCTACAACATACACATATCTATCATCTCTTATTGTACTATAAATCATCTCTATATAAGAAGAGCAAACAATGGTTATCATCCAATTTGAGGCGTTGTGTATAACCCTAAATAGATATGTTATACGGCTATATTACATCTTTTATTAAGCCCTGAGGAATTTGAGGATACCACTCAAAATACAACTGACCACTGCTAAGTCAAAATTAGTTCCATTTAACATCTAGGGAAGATATGGACTCTAAGATCTTCTCCTCCCCCAGTCAGTACGGGTCCGCCATAGCGACACATAAGGTCAAGCTACTAATAGCCTAGTTTTTCCTTGGTATAGGTCACGACATTAGTGAAGGGAGGTGGGTATGCATACCCTACTATCCAAGGTATAACTATAGTTGTCCTCCAATCTCGTCTCATATATAATCAATGAGACACAACCACAACCATTCTCAAACCAAGGGCTAGGTATGGCCACAGTCGTCCTCCCTAAACACTTGGATTCACGATGATAAGAACCCCACATAATCAACAGTATGATCTTCGAGTTTCCCTTAGGAATACTCATTTGACCATTTGGCAAGTTCTGACACCTAGATGGATTTAAGGTACATGGCATTACATGATTAGAATTTCACTTTATGATATTTCCAGTTGGAGGCTACATCATACAAATGGACATACAAACCCTAATTCATCTCTAACAAACTTTGTTATATAACAATTTTAGAAGATATAAAATGTATGAGACATATTGTTCCTCATCTCATCATCACATGATGCGATTCACTTGCCATTCATGAGAGTGCACTTGTCATCACACTATCACAGGATATAAATTATTAGCACAATATCATAGGGTATCAACCCTTGTCAACATAAGAGGATTATAGATCATTCCGGGCTCAACTATTCCCAAAGATCATTAACACCATCATATCATTACATGCAAGTTCATCATTATCTTTCCATGCCTTGTCAAAAGTCTCAACAAACATCACTACTCATGAGATGCATAGGCTCAATATGATGTTGCAATATATAACTAAAAGATGTTTACATGATAACATTGCAGGGTTATCTTAGCATTAAGAGCATTCCTTTATTATATCAACATATAAGGAAGCTATATGATTGGTCATCATCACATTAATAATGTACAAGTTTAGCATAAGAAAGCTAAAATCATAAAGCTATGATGACCACTAGTTACCACATTAGAGTTTAAATCATTCAATAGGAAGGATATTCCATCATTATACTATCCATTCAAGGAAGGGTAGCATACCTAACTATCATCATCTATTATAATTAGTGTTAGGTTAAACAAGATAGGTTACTTTGATGTTACAAATCAACACTCATACCCAAACCCTAATTCATGGCATCCTGATTAGATCATGGATGCATGGGGTGAAGCATCACCATCACATTCCATACTATCCTCAAGAATGGATCTACACATAAATCAAGATGTAACCATCAATTTATAGCATACTAGGGTTCAACCACAAAAGAGAGCACCCCATGTTTGTATTCTTCATTCAAGGACTATTCATAACCACTTACCAGCATTTGGTTATATTAAGACTAGTTATAACATGATATACCTCATTAGAGTTACATATCAATACAATATGGTCATTATTCCTTCTATTCATATTAGTGAAAAGGTAAGACTACCTTATTAAGGGTAACCCTACATTGGTTCCATCATCATTCAACCCATATAATCATACCACAACATCACCCAGAACCATTGGATGTTGAAAAGGTAAGACCGGTGTTTATTTACATAAGTAAACACCTTAACAAACCATATGTAAAGCCATTGAGTTGTGACCTATAAAGAGTCACCATTAAACTCAAAACATCCTTTATTTAACAACATAAAGGGGCACCATAGGTTGTGGGTTTAAATCCCATCATTGGTTGTACAATTTAAACAAGCCTTCATATCAACCATCAAGCTCCTTAAATTGATCACATGAAGGAAACCATCAAATTCGATTGTTAGAACTCACATGTAATACTATAGGTTTCAATCCAAACCATTGGATGTTGAGGAATCCAATCTCAAACATTGTATCAATTCCATTATTCAAAACTATTATATGGAGAAGTGTTAGATCCAAACCATTGAATCAGTTTCATATTTTAAAACCATCCATTGGAGTATATGTCTAACCATTAGATCAATTGAACCAAGAAATCATTGGTTTAGGGCTTCATTGAAGCCACATGTAAAACCTTGACTCACCATCAGTTGTGGTGACTTGATCCACCATCAATTGTGGAACATGGCATCACCATTGGTTGATAAGATCAACACTACTATCATCTTTCACCATCATTTGTTGCATTGATGTCACCATTGGTTAATATCTTCATTAGGGTACTTAGTGGTTGATCATTAAGCTTCTATTTGAACAAAAATCTGATCTAAGGGCTGACCATAGGTTGTCACCATTGGTTGACACCCTTGGTCACAACCATCCATTGTCAAGGTAGAAACCCCATCGATTGTTGCTTGGTATCACCATCAGTTGTGTTGTAGTGAAAGAAAAAGCATGAAAACCCTAAATTTAGACCATTGGTTGTTAGGTGCTTAGCTCCATTGGTTGTTCTATCAACCTGTTATAGACCATCCTATACGTTAGGAAGGTCATACACCTATTTATAGGTTCATCTAGAACTAGAACAGAAATGGGAACACCATAAAAATTCGAAATCTCAAGCAAGCTTAGCTTCTTAAGGCTTAAATCACCATTTTTAAGCAAGAACATGAGCTAACAAGCTTATAGTAAGCAATATAAGTAAAGAGGGTTTTAAACTCACCTCTAGACAGTACTTAAGATTTAAAACAGAAAGATTATTGAGCACAGAAGGCAGGAAAACCCATGTTTTAGATCTGAATTCAGCCAAGTAAGCACTTTTCTCCATAAAGAAGCAAAATCCTAGAAGAAGAATCAAGAAAGGTTGATACTTGAGTTCTAGAGAAACTTCTACCCTGGAACAACATAGTTTAGACCTATATAAAGGTATTAAGAAGAGTAATAGAGAAAGAAACAGAGAAAAGAAGGGGGTAATTACTTGTTTAGGTCAAGATCACCAACAAGGAATCTTTAGAAACTCTAAAGGAAGCAAAACAAAACCCCAAATGCTTCCACCAAGTAGATCAACACCTTCTTCTTCCTTGGGCAGATCCTCCACCTATGAGAAGGAGAAAGATGAGCTCTGGATAGATAAGAAAAGATAGGGGACCAAAAGTTTTGTTTGGGTGCTTAAGGATAGGTATATAAATCTTTAGGATATAGGAAAAGAAAAAATTGAGGTGTCCTAGTATCTCTCCATATGTCCATGGCCTTAAACTATTAAGGATATACAAGAAACCACACAAACAGCTGCCCCACCACTAAGACCTACTTTTCAACCGTTTGTTGGTTTTCCAAGCCAAACAAATAAACCCTTGGTTGATAGCTCCTAAAGGTAGCTCATCCATAAAGGGGTAAACCCTAAAATATCTTTGAAGAAAACACCTCCACACCAAGGTTCAACTAGGTGCCCATAGATCAAAAACTCAAGAATGATAATATAACATTCAAGGACCATAATTCAAATGACAAATTGAAAGAAAACCTCTCAATTTGGTAAACTACATAAAAGTCAAAAATGTGCATACAATTGCATAACTTGCACAAATAGTGTCCAAATTGGACCAAATTTGAAACTTAAGCTTATCAAATAATACCAAAACACATTAAAAGGTAATATTGTGGTTATAATAATTAAATTATGGTAATTAAGCATGTTCAACCATTTAAGCAAGGTTAGGGGTCTCCAACCATAAAACCCTAACAGGGATTTTGCCCCTGAAATCCAAGGTACACGTAGATGGGCAATTCTCATGCACATCATCCTCAATCTTACACATGGTTACTTTCAACAAATGGTGGTTTCACATCATTCTCATAGAAGACATATTCTTCTCCCTCAACTCTTACATGTCTCACCTTGTTTCAACATAAGAACTGTTGTGCCACCTATACTGGTATGGTAGTACCTTTCAACTTGGGACTCTAACTGTCATCCTGGACTATACTATTTTTTGTACCACACATCATAGGCCATACTTGTTGGATCTTACAAAACATAGAATATCATGTATATCTTATCATATGTAACTTTACAAGGTGTCATCTCTATGCTCTTTAATGATTGTTGTAATTAGAAACTCACTAAATCAGGTGGGTATCCCCTAATTGTCATGAACTATAAGTCATATGTTATTAGAAGATTCTCCAATCATCTTAATGATGGACTGTCCATCAGTCTAGTTGAAGAATCACAGGCTTTTCTGCAACCGTTAACATATATAACTTACTGGTTGACCTTGTTAGGGGCAAGGTAGTGACATTGTCTTCATGTTCCCAGGATTCACAGAACACACTTAGTAGATGTATCATAACTTCCAAGAGGATACTCTAGTTAACCCCCAACTCACTCTTGTTGAACTTCTCATACATATGTATAGTTGCTTCAACATTCTTAAGGTTTAGCAAAGATGTTAACCATGCTACTTAATATCTATGAAATACTTTGAGATGTCATCATTCAAATCTTGTCACACTTATGAGACATAGCCTAAGCACTATGTTCCTATTATTTATGAATGCTATTGACACATTGGTTAGTCTAAATGACATAAACCTAAACTCATCATGGTCATGTAACTTATGTCATCCACTCTAACTCTTATCCTTTGATATTTTGATGCTAGGTTTATCTGAAAGGATCATGGTGACACATGTCTTTTGATCAACAAACCATCTATCCTTGATAGTAGTCTCACCCAACTATCAGCAGTCCAGACACAACATCATATAATCACTCTTCTTTTCCTAAAATACACTTAAAGGATCAACATCATCTCTCTCTTAATGGAGAGGAACACTAGACAGTTCATATAATAGATATCTTTAACTCATATATAACGGGTACACTATGGATACTAGGATTCATTACCTTGGTATCCACTACATGTGTTATAAAGAACTCATACCCTAGTTTCATCCACTTCCTCAACATCATGACCGGCTAAGAATATATAGGAGGAACCCACCATCTCTTGGAAGGCTAAAACAATATGCTCATTATAAAACATCAAGATTTTAAAAATATAGTCCAAGAACACCACACATCATACCAAGATATTCATCCTAGGATTACAACGAATCCATGTGTACCAAGTGGCATGAGATCCACTTGGAGGCTATGTCTCAAAAATAAAGAACATAAAGGGAATCACACTTCCTGAAAGATCTAGAGGGGAGGTTGAATAATGCTTATAAAATATTTAAACAAATTTAAAGTGCAATGGAACTAAAAGAGGCAACCAAAAGAGAGAGATGGGATTCAGAGTGGTTTCTATAACGTCAATCCACTACCCAGTTGTTCCCAACTGGGATTTGCAACATACACTTTTATTAATTTATCGGTGAGGATAAATTACAGGATGATTACTGCAAATAAATCCATCTTCCTTACTAGCCACTAAAGAGAACCACCAAACATGTTCTTTTATGGATGCACCAATGATCGAGGAATATCACTACCACACCTCTTCGTTAACAGAGTCACTGAGGGTCAAGGAAGAGAACCACCACACCTCTTCTTTTACGAAGTCACCGAGGGCCAAGGAAGAGAACCGCCACACCTCTTCTTTTATAGATGAGCCAAGGGCCAAGGAAGAGAACCACCATACCTATTCCTTTATAGATGAACTGAGTGCCAAGGAAGAGAACCACACATTTATAAAAATAAGAAAGGAAGAAGAAATGCACCAAATAAGTTCTATAATGTCCTTATGAATCATGCTTTTAAACCAAACCACATAAGGATGTATCAAGGTTGTAGAATGGTGGTAGGATAAGCTAATAGAAAGGACACGAAAGGATTCCGATGTGAATGATTTGCAAAAGGATAGCTACAACTCTTATTTCCCAAGATGTAATGTATGCAAGTATGCAAGTGTGAGTTAAGGTGCCTCTATACCATTACTATTTATAGGAATGGAGTATGGGTGGCTAGGGCATTTTTGGGGAGAGCCCTGAGAGTTCCAGAGCATCAAATACCCATTTGAATGAAATTAATTTAGATACAATGTCTAGTTTGAATGCATAAAAAAGTTTGTTCCAGAACCTTTCTCGGTCGACTAATTTCTCGACCAGATGGAACTCGGTCGACAATTTTCTCGTGCGAGCCAAGGCTGGATGTGCCAAAACTCCAACGACTATAATTTAGTCGAATAGATCTTAGTTGAAGTCAAATATCTTATTCAAAGGTTAGAATGGGTATATCTCGGTCGATAATATTTTTGACCGAATATGTGTTGGTCAAAAATTTGTTTTGAATCACAAAATATGAAATTTGATTTGTTGAGTCCTCGAGCGAGCATTGTCTCGATCAAAAAATTCTTCCACCAACCTAAGGCTCAGTCCACAAAGACTTCGATCAAAAAGCTATACAAGATGGATAAACTTTGGGAACACTTATATAATGATTTATCTAGTGTGGCCTACCTATCCAAGACATTTGATATTGACATGCGAAAGGTTTTGGAATAGGTGGGCTTGGCCAAAATATTGATTTTACATGAGTTATAAGCATGAAATATAAATAAGCACATATAAATGCCATATTCAATGAATTTGATATTCCAGTCTTGAGTTTTCCAAGAGGTTACTGAAACACTTAAATTATCATGTTAAATCCAAAAGTAAGAAATGTTTTTCGTCATCAAAAGAGAAGATTAGCTAATGTCCAATTTAGTAAAAAATATCACCCTTTTTGGAGATGGAAAACATTTAAAATTTTAAGCAAAAACTCAAAAAAAAATTCCATACCTTATTGAAGTATTCCTTGAGTATCTTCAAAATTTTTGCATTTTCACATATGAGAAGTATGGAACATATCATCCAACTCTCAAAGTGAAGTGAAACAATTAATATATGGTAGTGTGTCTCATAAAAATGTGAAACACAAAAGACATGCTCAAGGATATAAGTTTTGTGTTGTGTAGAAAATATTTCTCCCCCTTTGTCATCTCAAAAAGATAAACCATAAGATGAGAAGATGACTCCCCCTGAGTGAAATACTCCCCCTTAATATGATCCACATAGAAAATTTCAAATTTAGTCATATGATCACGAGATAAGATTTTCCCTCCAGTTGCCAATGAAAGGAATGTTAAGTCCTCTGTGACAAAATGAAATCCATAAAGAAAAAAAATTATAAGATACTTTAAACCAGTTGTCAAGAATGTGAAGTATGCCATTATTTAGAGATGTCGTAAAGCATAGAGAGAATCTTGATAAGAGAAAATCATCAATTTGCAAAAAGATCAAAATAAACATCCTCAATAGGAACAATGTATAATTTATCTTGTATAACTCGAAATTGTTCCAAAGCTAGAGGTTTTCTAAAAATATCGGTCAATTGATTTTCAGTATCCACATGATGAAGACAAATGTTACTTTTAGCAATGTGATTGCACATAAAATGATGATGAATTTCAATGTATTTTTCTTGACTATGCAAAATAGGACAGTGTGCTAAATTTATGGCACTAGTATTATTGCAAAAAAATTAGAGTTGATGATAGACAAAAACCATAGTCGATTAGCACTTGTTGCATCCATAATACTTGTACACAACAAGAACCAGCTACCATATGTTCGGCCTCGGTGGTTAATAAAGCTATAATATTTTATTTCTTACTAAACCAAGATACAAGTGATTTCTCTAGCAAGAAACAACCACCACTCGTACTTTTACGATCAAGACAATAGCCAGTGTAATCGGCATTAGTATAGGCTTTATGGTCAAATGATTGATCTCTTGGATATTAGATTCCATAGTCAATTATACCAGCTAGATGTCTCAAAATTTGTTTAACAACAACTATGTGAGAGTTCATATGATTGGATTGAAAGCGAGCACATAAACCAACAAAAAACATAATATGAGGTCTGGAAGTAGTTAGATATAGCAAGCTACCAATCATACCTCTATATAAAGAATTGTCAGTTGGATCACCATTTTCATTCTTATCTGTTTTAGTTGAAGTACCCGTAGGAGTAGATGCATATTCAATTTTCCATGTTAAAGTGTTTGAGAAGTTCTTTTGTATATTTTTCTTGATTAATAATGATACCACGAGGAGTTTGTTTTATTTGAAAACCTAAGAAAAATGTTAACTCACCCATGAGACTCATTTCAAATTCCTTTTGTATGATATCACTAAATTGTATACATAGATATTCATTTGAAGAACCAAAAATGATATCATCGACATAAATTTGAAAAAAATAGGAAAATCCATGTCATACCTTTTAATGAATAAAGTAGGATTTGATTTTCCAATAGGAAAAATCATTTTCAAATAGATAATTTTTAAGTCGCTCATACCAATTTCTAGGGGTTTGTTTTAAACAATATAAAGTTTTCTTTAGCTTGTAGACATGATCAATATGTCTTGGATCCTCAAAACTGGGAGGTTGAGAAACATAAACTTCCTCTTGAATTATTCCATTTATAAATGCACTTTTAACATCAATTTTAAATATTATAACGTTTTTATGTCAAGCTAGAGCTAATAGCATTCAAATTGATTCAAGTCTAGCTACAGGTGCATATGTTTCATCAAATCAATTCTCTCTTGTTCGTTATAGCCTTGGGCAACTAATCTAGCTTTGTTTCTTACTACTTCCTCGGCTTCAATTAACTTGTAATAGAAAACCCATTTAGTTCCAATACATGATTTTCTTTAGGTCTAGGAACTAAGTCCTATACATCATTTCTAGTGAATTGATTTAGTTCTTATTGCGTAGAAATTATCCAATAATCATCTTCCATAGCTTCATCAACCTTTTTGGGTTCAATCATGGATACAAAGGCGATGTTAGTCGTATCTTTAAAAGATGATCTAGTTTTCATTTTATCAAAAGGATTTCTAATAATAAAATCTTGTGGATGGTATTTGATAATTTTTGGAATAGGTTCATGTAAATCTTCATTTTGATCTTTCATTGACTCATTTTCAGCATTTTTGACATTTTTAGGTGATATAGATAAATCTTCAGTTACTAGAGGGAGATCATTTTTATATCATTGCCTATTGTATTTTCATGAAAAGTAACATGTACTGACTCTTCCACTTTCTTAAAGACTATATTATAGATTCTATCGGCCTTACTCAAGCTTGAGTATCCAAAAAAGAATCCTTTTTGTGATTTAGGATCAAATTGGTCTCTATCTTCTTTGGTGTTTAAAATATAGCATGGCATTTCAAAGATATGAAAATAATCTACTATTGGTTTCTTATAAAAAAGAATTTCATATGGAGTCCTTTTAAGTAGAGGATGGATTGATATTCTATTTTGAACATAACATTCAGAATTAACAACTTTACCCGAAAAGGTCTTAGGTTGATGTGGAAAATTACCACACTAACAAATTCACTCAGGGTTGAAATCCCCGAGCTTTTACCAAAACCTCATTCGCAAGCGGACGGGTCTTATCACAGTATAGTTAAGGATTGAATCTCAAAGGACAATATTTTTAAGAATCTTTGTCAGTCAAATCTAGCTCAAGTAAGACTAATATTTAGAACGATTGGTTGCTTTGTGGTTAATTAGACTAATTGCAAGAAAGTAAATGATCAGAATTAAAGTTTGTTCTAGAATAATGATATGGAAATGTAGGGACGGTACCGGGTTTCACCACCACTGTGCATGCAAACACATTCAAACATATAACATCCACGTAAGAATCTAACTATCCAAATGGAGTTGTTGTGAACCCTCCGTGAGAATAGGCTCACATAAGCGTCACCTTAGGCAGTCGATTTCTTATCACCCTCCAGATCACTCACTTACGGCTCCGAAGATACAACATTCAAATGAGGTTGAGGGCCCCCCTTGCGGGTAGGCACATAGAAGCCTCACCGTGGGCTAGATGGTTCATCCCCTCATGAATCACACACTTACGACCTCAAGGAACCCTATCAGAAGTCTCATCAAGGAGTCAACTGTGCTAACCAACAAGAAGGTAGGTGATTAGTTTGCAAGAAAACATCGACGATAAATAAAGATGATACAAAATCCAACTGAAGTTGTGGGCCCCCCTTGCGGGTAGGCACACAGAAGCATCACTGAAGGCTAGATGGCTCGTCCCCTCACAGATCATACACTTACTACCTTAAGGAATCCCATTCTATTTCTAGTTTGGGAGTCGACCTCATTAATCGACATTCTACCCTACATATAGAAGTTCTCACAACATAGGGAAGAACAAGATGAAAGAAAGTAGGTAATCAAACTACAAATGTTATCAATTAACAATGAAATGATAAGTTATATACATTGCCTTAGAATGCTAGTAGATAACATAATGTTTCTTTTCTATATATTGTCCTACAATTTCACCCACAATGTAATCACTTGCATCACACATAATTTCAAAAGGGTGATCCCAATCAGGGGCTCTGATGATGGGTGTTGTTGAAAGGGCATGCTTCAGTTTATTGAAACTTTTATCACATTCTTCGTCAAAATTGAATTCAACATCCTTTAGCAACAAATTCATCATTGGCTTGGTTATCTTTGAGAAGTCCTTTATAAACAGTCTGTAAAAGCCCGCATGACCTAGGAATGCGCGAACCTCCTTTACATTGATAGGGATAGAGAGCTTGGAAATCACTTTGATCTTGGACTTATTCAATTCGATCCCTCGATTACTAATCCTATGGCCGAGGACAATGCCTTCCTTTACCATAAAGTGACACTTCTCCCAATTTAACACTAGATGTTCTTCTTCACACCATTTTAGGACAAGGGAGAGGTGTTTTAGGCATGAGTCGAATGAATCTCCGTACACATAAAAATCATCCATAAAAACTTCCATAATTGTTTCAATGAGACTAGCAAATATGGCTGCCATGCAACGCTGGAAAGTTGTCGGTGCATTACAGAGGCCGAATGGCATCCTTCTAAATGTGTATGTTCCGAATGGGCAGGTGAAAGTAGTTTTCTCTTGGTCATCTATATGTATGGGTATTTGATAGAATCCAGAATAACCATCGAGGTAACAAAAATATTCTTGATGAGCCAGCCGTTCTAATACTTGATCAATAAAAGGCATTGGGAAATGATCCTTTTGAGTCACCTTGTTTATCTTCCTGTAGTCAATGCACATCCTCCACCCTATGACTATTCCAGTGCGGATGAGTTCATCATTTTCATTTCGTATCACAATATTTCCACCTTTCTTCGGGACCACATGCACATAATTTACCCATGGTGAATCTGATATCAAATAGATTATTCTAGCAGTGAGCAGTTTAATGACTCCACGACAGACTACTTCCTTCATATTTGGATTCAATTTCTATTGATGTTCAATAGTTGTCTTGTGATCTTCCATCATGGGGATTTTGTGCATGCACAACGCTTGACTAACCCCGATGAGGTCACTCATCTTGTAGCTGATTGCTTTTCTTCTTTCCTTCAATTCCTTCAAAAGTTTATCTTCTTGTTCGGTTGTTAGATCTGAATTTATGATGATTGGGAAGACTTTGAGTTCATCTAGAAATACGTACTTTGATACTTCAGGCAAGGGCTTCATTTCAGGACCTTGTGGCTTTGCACATGCTTCTTCAGTAACATCCACTGCTTTTAGTTCCTCAATCTTGGCTTCAGGATCTTCTTTAGCAGAATCGAGGTGGAAACACAACTTTTCACTTATTGGTCATTTGAACTTTCTGCATTTGGATTAGTGAGGGTCATCCCTAAAGGATCTTCTTGTTCATAATCCTCTTGTGTGAGAAGTGACATCTTCTCTATGCACTCAATCAGGTAGACTTCTTCTTGCATGCTTGGTCTACACATACTTTCAAAAACTTTGAATTCTAGAGTCTCTTTACCTAATCTGAGCAACAAAGTTCCTGTTTCAACATCAATTAGAGCTCTTGCGGTGGTGAGGAATGTACATCCAAATATGAGAGGGTATATAGTGTCTTCCTTTATGTCCATGATGACAAAGTCACAAGGAACATAGGAATCTTTTCCTACCTTGATAGGGACATCCTCAATGATTCCTAAAGGTAGAGTCACAGTGTTATCTGCAACTTGTATGGTCATGCCAGTTGGGAGAAGTTCAGCAAACCCTAGCCTTTTGCAAAGGCTAAGTGGCATGATGGAAATGCTAGCACCAAGATCGGCTAATCCTTTCTTACAGGAAGAATCACCGATATGGCAAGAAATCCCAAAAGATCTTGGATCTTTCTACTTCTTGGGCATCTTACTCTGGATGATATCTGAAGTAGTCATTTCTAGCTTGACTGTCTCACACTCTTCAGTTATTTATTTCCTTGTCAGAAGTGACTTCAAATATTTTGTCCAAGCTGGTATCTCAGACAAAGCATCTAAAAAGGGTATATCAACATGAAGCTTTTTCATAGCTTCCTTGAATTTATTGAAATGAGTGTCAAGCTTGGTTTGCTTCAAATGAGCTGGGAAAGGTGGACACGCGAGGATTTTATATTGGTACCTCTGGCTCATGTGTTTCAGTTTCTTTATCAATAGGTTTCTCAGGATTTGGCTCGGCTGTCTTATCAGCAGTCACTGGTACTTTAGGTTGAGACTCTGTTGTTGTTGAGTCTTGGACGATTACAGGTTCATCTTCATCTGTAATAACCACAGGTGTCTTGACATGAGGATCACAATAGTCTTTTCCTGACCTAGTGGTGACAACCTTTAGTTGTTCTGGATGCTTAGGATTGTTTTCTGGTTGGCCAGCAAATGCTCTAGCAGGTGGTTTCATACTAGCTTCCAGTTACGCTAGTTGATATTCAATAGCCTTCTGATGGGCTTGCTGGTTAGTTATCATCGTATGTTGGATAACTATCAATGTTTGTTGCGACTATAACATCTTCTCAATGGTCGATAGCTTGTCATCAGGAGATATGGGGCTAGCTTGTTTCCCTTGTTGTTGATTCTGGTAAGGGACTTGGTTGGGATTCTAAAATTGAGAACTATTCTGATATGAGTTGTAATTCCTGTTCTGAAAATTACCCCTGAAGTTTCCTTGATTCCCAAAATTCTGTTGTTGATTATACTGGAATCCAGGTGGGCCTCGTTGTTGATTAGTTGAACCAAGTTGTCGTGAGTTTTATGATCCTGAAGGATTTCCATATTGAAACCCTGGATGGTTCCTATTCTGATTCGTATTATAGTATCCTTGACCAGGAATGGTGTTAACAACATTAAGATTTTCCATTTGACTATTATATCCTTGTCCACATGTGTTGCTTAAAACAACATTGTAGAGGACATTGCATGCTAAAGTGGAATGATCAATACCTTTACATGCTTCACAGAACAATGAAGCCAACTTGATTTGATCTTATTGTTGAGGGGGTGAACATCCTCTTCCAAATGCAGCAAGATATGATTCGATATGATCTTGTTTGCAACTAAGAGTTTGAGGGTTTCAGCGATAGACTTTAACTCAGGAATAGATTCAGCCATAGCTACCTTCAACACTCCTTTACCTACAGATCTACACCAATTTGCTTGATTTTCATCTCCAAGGGTGACAACCCACCATGCGCTATCATAACTTTGATGCATTAAGTTTCCTCCATATGAGCAATCTAAGAATCTCTTGATATCGTCATCCACACCTCTATAGAAGATCTCGATGAGTTGATTCTTGGGAATGCCATGATGTGGACACTTGCATAGAAGCTCTTTATATCTTTCCCAAGCTTTAGCAAGGGTTTCTCCAGGGGCTTGAGTGAACATTGTTATTTGTCCCCTAATTTCATAAATGAGAGAAGGAGGGTAGAATTTTTCCAGAAAAACATTTTGGAGTTGTTCCCAAGTGGTGATGGGTTCACATTGCAGGGAGTTGTACCAACTTATGGCTCTATCAACTAGCGAATACTTGAAGAGTCAGAGTCAAATAGCATCATCAGACACTCCATTTTGCTTTGTCATAGCACATAGATCGATGAATCTCAGAAGATGTTCTTGACTATCTTCTCCTTGTTTTCCATAAAATGGGTTGTTTTGAAGCAGGGTGATCCAGTGTGCTCGTATCTCAAAGTTGGGAGCATGGATGGGAGGAGGTAGTACTAGTTGATGTACATCAGCAACTTTAGGGATTGAGAATTCCCTAAGGTCCTTTTGCAGTTCTATTGCTTGTGTTGCAGCTTGTGCTGCTAGGATTTCTTCTTGAACCGCAACTCTTACTTCTTGCATGAGCCTCTCTCTCTGTGCATCGATGGCTTGAGCCACCCTTCGGGCTATCTCCTCTTTTTGAGCCATTCTTGCTTGGTTCTCTCTATTTTGATGATGAAAAGTCCTGTCAATTTCTAGATCAAAGCTGGCAGTGGGTCCGAGACTGTTCAAACGGTGTGCATACACCAGTCTTGAGGGTTCCTAAAATGAAAATTTCTGAAGTAAGATTGACGGAGTAGGCTGAAATTCAAGTAGATAATCAATTGTATCAAAAGAAAAACAAAATCCTAGATTAGCCTTAGAAAAACTAGATTTGGCTGACTGATTCTGTTGTCCCTGGCAATAGTGCCAGAATTTGACGTGGAATATTATCGCACTAACAAATTCACTCAGGGTTGAAATCCCCAAGCTTTTACCAAAACCTTGTGCAATAATACCACCCGCAACTTGACGGGTCTTATCGCAGTATAATTAAGGATCGAATCCCAAAGGATAACATTTTTAAGAATCTTTGTCAGTCGAATCTAGATCAAGTAAGACTAATATTTAGAACGATTGGTTGGTTTGTGGTTAATTAGACTGATTGTAAGAAAGTAAATGAGCAGAATTAAAGTTTGTTTAGATTAATGAAATGGAAACACTGGGATGGTACCAGGTTTCACCACCACTGCACATGCAAACATATCTGAACATATAACATCCAGGCAAGAATCTAACTATCCAAATGGAGCTGTTGTGAACCCTCCACAAGTATAGGCTCACGTAGGTGTCACCTTAGGCATCCGATTTCTCATCACCCTCCGGATCACTCACTTATGGCTCTGAAGATTTAACATTCAACTGAGGTTGAGGGCCCCCATTGCGGGTAGGCGCACAGAAGCATCACCATGGGCTAGATGGCTCGTCCCCTCATGGATCACACACTTACGACCTCAAGAAACCCTATCAGAAGTCTCATCAACGAGTCATCCCTGCTAACCAACAAGCATGTAGGTGATTAGTCTGCAAGCAAATAATGACGATAAATAAAGAAGATACAAAATCCAACTGATGTTGCAGGCCCCCCTTGTGGGAAGGAACACAGAAGCATCACCGAAGGCTAGATGGCTCATCCCCTCGTGGATCATACACTTACTAACTCAAGGAATCCCATTCTATTTCTAGTTTGGGAGTTTACCTCATTGATCGACATTCTACCCTACATATAGAAGTTCTCACAACATAAGGAAGAACAAGATGAAAGCAAGCAGGTAATCAAACTACAAATGTTATCAATTAATGTCGAAATGAAAAGTTATATACATTGCCTTGGAATGCTAAATGAAAAGACATGAAAGCATGGGCAGTGGGGCTAGTCCCCACATCCCAACGAAAGGGAACTACTCACTCATGGTGTGAGAAACAAGAAGAACAAGAGAGAAGGAAGATTGCACCGTGAGCATGATGCAGAAGGTAGTCGCAGCTCGATGAAGATGATGATGTCTTCTATGTCACGTCGGGAAGATCTGGACGAGGAGGAAGAACCACCAAGGTAGGTTGGGCAGACCTTCTTCTCCACCTTTGTTCTCTTCTTAGACTCCTTGCTTGCAGCAGGAGGAGGTGTTGGTGGAGTGACAATGGCGTGAAGATGGTGGAGTGACGGCAGTGTGGAAGGGTGACCGATCCTTTGCTCAAGCAGCCTGTCGGTATCCTAGAGTCAATGCCCAAATGAGGACCCTTGTGGTCCTATTTATAGACTTGGATGGGGTCCTCACGTGTTTGCTATGAGTTCTCTTCAAACGGTTTGCTCAAACAGTTTGGTTGCAAACAGTCTTGATTGTCCACACAGTCTTGGAGTGTACGTGTCCAAACAGTCTGCAGATGTATGACCATACAATCTTCAGCAAACGATCGTCGTTCAAATGGTCTTCAGTGTATACATTCACCAAACAGTCTTGAAGATGTTTGGGCTTGCACGGTCTCGCTGATCAAACGGTCTTCGCGCCTGAACAGTCTTAGGCAATCGGTCTATAATGAACGGTTTTGGACACCGATTGGACTGACCAACTGTCTTGAAAATCGATGTGTTCCAATCGGTCTTGACACTGAACTATCTCTATCTCCAAACGGTCTTGAGGACCGATGGCCTCCAAACGGTCTTGGGGCCAAACGGTCTTGCTCTTGATTGGTCTTTTCTTGAGTGTCCAAACGGTCTTAGATCCAAACGGTCTTCATCGTCCAAGCAGTCTTGAGGACCGATGGCCTCCAAACGGTCTTCAACATCCAATCGGTCATTTGTCTAGACGGTTTTGAACCCGTTAAGTGTCATACGGTCTTGAGACCGTATGGGATCAAATGATCCTAAGACCGTTTAGGTAGAGTAGTGAGTGGAGGACTGTGTAGGTGAATGTCTAAGACCGAGTGGTCAAAACCGCATGGGTATACTGTTAGGGAAACCTGTTTGGTCCAGACCGAATGGTCAGGACCAAAGTTGAGAGGACCTAGAGAGAATTCCATTCGATGGTTGAACCTAGTCAAGACCTGCACAAAATCAATATAAATCAGGTTAATAATCTTGATAATTAAATTAGTTAAGAAATCTTGCATTTGCCAAAAAATCGCTTGACGTACAACATCTATCAAACTCCCCCAAGGACCTAAGAGTATAGGGACAACACATATGACTCTACTACAAAACATTGGCAGGATATCCAACCTTCAACAACTATTGTTCTTCTTGCTTCTCAACTTCAACCACACAATCTATACCTTGTCGTGCATGATGTGATGAGAAATAACATCCCAGTGAGAGATATAACACTTCGAAACAACTATTATAAGCATAAATAAGATAAATAAGGGAGTAACATTATTATCGAGTTGAGAAGATTCAGCTAAATGATATGAGTAAGGGAGTTAACACTGTTTAAGAAACATCTACAATAGAGTTGTAGAACATTGTATAACTTTAGAAGGATTATAAAGAACATGTATAGTAGTTGATTTCCCTTACCGCAACATCATTCAATAAATTAGTACAAAATACAAAGCAAGGGGGACATCTGATGTGAATTGCATTTGACCCTAAGAAAATATACTATAGGTTGTATTTCATATTTTATTTTCCCTGAGGATTTGAGTCATAATACCCAAATCCAACTGACCACTGTTAAGTCGAAATTAGTTCCATACAAGATCAATGAAAGAGTTGTATTATCTTACCACACACCTCTCCGTCAGTACAAGAGACACTTAAGAGACATAACAGTCAACTGCCACAAGCGACATATAGTCAAACTGAAAACACCTATCTTGCCTTAGTACAAGTCACGACGCCAGATAATAGGTTATGCAATTCCTACTATAGGGGTACAACTATAGTTGTCCTCTAACATCACATTACATAGTATAATCACCAAGACACAACCACAACCATTCTCAAAACACTTGGGATTTGGATGACAAGGATATTCTCCAACCACCCTACATACTCAACAATATGTGCTCTGAGTTTTGTGAAGGAATACATATTTCACCATCCTACAAGTCCTGACACTGGAATGGATCTATGGAACAAGGTAACTACATGGTTAAGGTTTCACATGATTAGTTAATCCAATTGAGTGTCTTTTAGCATCAATCAAATTACAACGTACAAACCCTAAACAAACTCTATAATGATAAGGGCATGTTACAACTCTAGAAGATATTAAACGTATGAAGTATGAACTTGTCACATCATTTATTGATATCACTTTCATATCAGGTCATCAACATGAGCACATTGGTAGGGGATAAAAATCCTTCATCTCATCACTGGAGGATACCACCTCACTCTAGGCATTGAGCCTCTGTCAGGTCATCAAATCCAAATCTTATCATTAATTAATCCATCATGCCTCATGATAGCTCACAATCATTACCTTGTGTCATATCAAACATACCATAAGCATTCACTAGCTATGTTATTCATTCCACCTACAACATTAGGGTTACACAAGTAGGAGAGAGAAAATATAATCACAATCTATTCATTCAAGAAAGCTCAACAAGAACATCATACACTTGAGAATTAGAGTTATAGTTCTCCACCAATCTAATTAGGGTTTCCAATTCGATGTCATTAATAAACCCTAGATACACCATATTCCACTTAATTGGAGCACATTAGGGTTGACCATTATTATCAATAACATGTATCAAGTACTAAGGTAATTTCATGTAACATTCCACACCCATGCATCTGTAATGACCACCATGGGTAAAACCTTATAGAGACCCCACTAGGTCTGCATCTTGGTGCAACCACAACACATAGGTAGCGACTTCGAAGACCAATGTACTTGTTGCAACCAAACCAGGCAGGTGTAACAACCAAACAAAATAGCTGACACTTTGTTGCGACTGCAACACTAGGCTAACATCTTGTTATGACCGCAGCACACCACCAAAGGTATCAATCAAACTAACCAAAACCAGCATTGAGACCAAGAAAAGATATCCTTGAGCAGTGACCATCAAACTAGAACACATGTGGCAATCGAACACACACAAAGCGTAGAGACCAACATAAGTGATTAGGGTTAGCCATGTAGCATCTGCAGCACATCACCAAGTAAGCCTTAACCCACTCCAATCAAAGCACCTCGACCGCAACAAAGGTCAATAGGGGTGACAACCCCAAAACAAGATCTCATGTATCGACTAACCTAAATACATAACACCAAGGCAAGTGTAGCAACCTCAAGGTCATGATACAACAAATAACATGTGACTCTACTCAAAATAGAGTTGAACCTTGATTAAAACATTTGATGAACATCAAGAGAAATCATGCATCATTAAGAGGAAAACTCCATGCATAGATGGACATCAAACCCTAAACCAACATCACCAAGGCACATATATGGAAAACCATAGAAAGAGAGAGAAAACCAAAGTCAAATATATGTTTTTCAACAACCAAAACCACCACCTAACATGAATGTCTGAATAATCATCAAGATCATAAAACCAAAGATCAAGTTTCATGCAAGAAACATCATCCCACCATCACTAGACCCCATGAAATTAGGTTTTAGTAGAAAGAGTAATCTACATAAGATTACTTCAAAATCATAGACCCTAGATCATGATAACATCAACTTCCATCTTAGGATCATATGTTAGAAATGAAAATAGTAGCATGCAAGAAAATATAATAGAAGGGGGAAAGTTATATAACCAACCTTAGATTGAAGATGAAGCACCAAGAAGAGGGAAAGAAGATCCAACATGGATCAACTCCAAGGCTACAAGGTCATCTCAAGAAGAAGAAACATGTCAATGTTAAAGTATAACTCAAGGTGGAGAAAAATCAACCCTAGGCCGAACAAGAAGGATGAAGGAAGGAAACTTCATCTCACATAGGTACCACCATGGTTAATTCATAGTCTTCAACCTTAGTGAAGAGAAGATCACCATGGTTGACCCATGGTCTCACGGATAAGAGAAAGAAGGAAGAAGGAGATAGGCTTCTGAAAGGAAAACATTATTAAAGGATTACAACCACTTACCCAGAAGGAAGATCACCAAGAATCCCCACAAAGAAAATCATAGAACTCTAGATCACCACATGCAAAGGCTATTGTCCACCAAGGCACCCAGATCATCTCTCTCTAGCTCCACCAAGCTCCAAGGTCAGCCCAACCAAGAGAGAGGAAGAAGAGAGAGCTAAAATGATGGCTTGCATGAGGAGGAGAGAGTTAATATAGACATGGATAGGAGGGAAGAAAAAGATATGAGGTCTCAAGATGTTAGAGCACCAAAATGACAATTGCCCCTCAAAGGATCAGCCATGCATGCACACATGCAAGAGGGACGTTAAAACCAATGTGGTGTAGCAACCACTTGGTGCAACTCGTCTAGGTCTAAGCACAACACATGGTAGCCGCAATACAACTCCAAACTAATACATCGGCCACAACACACACACACACACACAAAAGAATCCCTAGCGACCAAAACCAAAGATCAAAGTACCAAGGTCGACTCAAACCCATAAAAGAATGGTGTATCAGTCAAAGCACTCTTAAGGAACAACATCAAGATCACTACATTGGTCGCTACTCCCATGAAACACACAGGGTCGACACCACCACTCATACAACTCATGCAAAATCCTAATATCCCCTTAAGATGCCACCTCATCAACCAAGGCCCAAGAAGTGCACCCCAAAGTATCATCCTCTCTATCATAATGCTAAGGCACAAAAGACACAACCTAAATGTTAAAATTTGCAACACAAACCCTCAACATGGGTAAATTGCAACTTGGCCCATGCAAGCATGACTAGCTCACACATCAACCAACCAAGACAAAACTAAAAACATAAACTTGTCATATATAAATAAGGCATCTCAAGAAATTAGATTAATATTTAAGCCTATTTTTAAGAAAAGCAAGCACATCAAGCACTAAGCTAGGTCAGGGGTCTTACAACTATAGAATACCTTGTTTGGACGTTGTTACTAAGGCTCGGACCCAAAATAGTATTAGAACCTAGTCCCTATAACATAGGATGAGCTATATAGTTCAAACCCATGTGGTGCATCCCAAGACATGCACCTTTTTAAGATAATCATGATATATACGCTCATTTGACAATAACGTCTGCATAAACTCCTACAAGGATTGTAACGACCCCGCTTCCCGGTAACCCCCAATTAAGGGAGACCAAGATGACAAAGACGTTATCCCAAAATAGGATCAAAGGTTTTGCAAATAGTCATCAATTATTAATAAATTCTACAACAACTTAGCTTTAAAATGGAATAAAATTTTCTTTTCTCATACCTTGCAAAATATAGGAGCTGAGGGACTTTACCCCATCTAACATCTATCTATCTAAAATCCTCCAATCTTTATTAAGCTTTATTCCATCATTGTCACTTTAAAGGAATATCCATTTTCTTGATAAACCTAAAACGCCGACAAACAAAATGTCAGTCAGTATAATGAATTATGCTGGTATGTGGGGAAAACCAATAATCTTGCATTTAATTGTAACAAGCAATTATGATTTAACAAAACAAACTTTACATTTTTAAACATGACTACTCAATCCTTTCATACCCTAGCCTCTGTGTTGTCCCTGCAGTGGACATGGATACTACCTCTCATATGGTAGATCTGAACTAACCCCCATGATCCTACCTTACAGGTAGTTCAATACATAGGGTCATGGAGTCGTATGGTCCTACCCAAGGGTAGACCAACACATAGACTCGTGATAACCTGATGATCCTACCTCACGGGTAGACCATGTACTAGGTCATCTGATAACCTGATGATCCTACCTCATGGGTAGACCATGCACTAGGTCATCCTTCTGATTATTAACAAAGCTACAGAGGAGGACCAGGATCTGAGCTAGTCATGTATGTATAATTATGGTGATAGTCATAGTCACTTTATAGTTGCACGAAATAAAAGTCAACCAATCAATTATTTCCAAGCAACTGATAGAACCATAGAAATCACCATGAAACTAGAGCGATTTAGCCATAAACGTAACCACGTACCTGCTTTGGAGATCTTCAAAGAAGCAGTTTATCCAAATCCAACATGATGCCCAATCAAGCAAGCCAATCAATCAAGCAAGCAAACACTGATCATGAAAACATGTATAACACCTAGTAGTTACCATCACATCCCAAACCACTCTTTATTGACTTGGGACACCTTCTAAGGTTTCTAAGTCTCATTAAAATTTATTAGGGTTTCTTAGATCAATTTCTCAAACTTTATCCTTTTTAGGTCAACAAACCCTAAAACAACTTTTCTACTCATAAAAACCCTAATTGCTCAAACTATCCACATTAAGGATCTTTTACACTCAAATTGACTTAGGATCATCATATCTCTGTTTATTCATGGATTTGAACAATTAAAACCAATTAAAGTCATCATCACCTAAATTAGGATTTCTAAGCCCATTAATGCATATTCATGTACATGGAACCCTAAATTAAGCCAATTATACATAAAGATCATCTTTTTAGATCTAATTCTTCCTTTTATTAACAATACGTTAATTTCCACTTTAAACACCCATATAACCCTTCCCAATTCATTAATCATCAAAGATTAGGGTTTTTTATTAATTAACCATTAAAGATAGCATCTTTACATTTTTTTGAATTTCAGGAAGAATTAGGCTTCAATTTTATTTTTATTGCATTCCTTACATTCTCTTGATCAATTTTTGTATATAACTTATTTTCATCGGAGCTACCAATCATTAGTTATGATTTTTCTAAATAAGTCACCTTTGGACCAATAGCATGGAGCACTGTCAGCAACTTGCTCCACGTGGGCAAAGCCACATTGAACGAGGAAAAAGTCTCTTTTACCCCTGTGCCAAAAGCTAATGTCTGATGCACACTCGGGGTAGTTTGGTAATTGTTTGCGTTATCATCAGTAGCCTCACGCTCCCCCTTTATGTTCGTGATTCAGCATTGGCGAACGGTCGATCTGAGGGTTGACTTCTCGATTCTGGTCCCCTGGAAGGCAGCTAACTGTGTAGGCCCCTCCATTGACCCTTCCTGATCTTACTCGTAGACACCGCATCACTAGCGAGAGGAAGAACAATGTGGGGAGACGGTAGTACTCATCGGCGGAAATAGGGCAACCTCGATGCAGAGACGATGGGTTTAGGGCAACCTCGTCGATCCCTGATCCCGCAGAAAGACCCCTTAGGTCTTAGGAAGCTCTTCCCTTCCATCAACAAGGGAATATCAGTCTTTTTATAGGTAGGTCGATGAACTGAGGGTCCCAAGCTCCATGGTAGTTTGGGGGAATTCCATATTGTGCACGGAACAGAGGATCCAAGGGATCATCATATCCAATTTTCTTTCCCAAAACCAAATATCCAATTTGTAGGACTCCTCGAGAATCAGGGAAAGATATGTATCCAATCGATCTCGCATTTTATTGTTCCAGTGTTCCTAATATTAATCGAAGTGTAGCCACCATTTGATTCTTGATCGATGGCTGTCAGTCATGCATCAAGAACCAAGATTTCTGGTTAAATTGGAAAAACGTGACATTTAAATAACCTCTTCACTTTAGGAAATCTTATAAAATCCATATCTCCCAAACCACTTATTCAATGGATCCCAAATTTTAAGGGAAAGTCCATAATGACTTAATCCACGAGTGTACCAAATTTGGGACTCAAAATCACAAGTATGAGGGACTTTTATTCATAAGCAACTTATCTATTAATAAGGCACATATTTTCTCTCCTATTCGCTTATTTTCCTTTATTTGAATTCCTTTTACCATTATAAACTATGTGGACTCGAAATCCCATCCATGATGATTCCCTTATCCGTATTTCCACTCATTTCTTATATTTTCATCATTATCTCAAATTTCCTTCTTAATAAAGCAATATGTGATTTCTTCTTTTTTCCTTTTAATTATATTGGACGCATTGACATCTTATGGTCCAAGAAATCACATGCACAAATAAAATATTTCAAAGGGAATCCATCCAATACATATAATTCATACAAATTCCCATAATCATACATTTATTGGGGAAATTATATTTCCAACCATATGAACCCAAAATTGGGGTTGTAACATCCTTCCCCTCTTATAAGAATTTGGCCCTCAAAATTCCATCAAGCATACAAACAATTCAGGATAAGACCTTTCCATGTCCATCATTGGCTCCCATGTGGCTTCATCCTCTCCATGGTGCTTCCAAAGAACCTTTATCATCTTCTATTCTTTACTCCCGAGCTCTGTCTCACCTCGGTATCTTATACCCTCATAGGCGACTAAGGGTAAGTTAGCCTCCCTTGGAGTTCAATAGGTTCAATGCTCACACATGGCTCGGGTACCTCACATAGTGCTCTAGATTGGACACATGGAACTCATCATACATCATATTATCCTATGGGGTAAGGATAAACATAAGCAACTCCACCAATCCATCTCAAATGGACCCATGTATCGGGGACTCAGCTTTCTCAGCTGTAGCTCGGAGGGGTCAGGTATTCATAACACATGTCCACCCACAATGAACTGCATGTCAGTCTATTTCACATCAGCTCATGACTCATGTCAATCCTGGGCTTTCTTAGCCATTTCTCGATCGAAGCGTCTTCATCTACATACACTGTGGTCTCTTTGACCTTCACAAGGTACTCTCACCGACATCATCCAAGTGAAGTGGTGACCGACACATCCTCCCTCACAGAGCTTCATGCAACTCGATACTGGCTATGGTGGTTATCATCAAACTCTTTTAGGACAAGAACTGCTCCCATGTATCACCCTGAACGGGCACACATGCTCTCATCAGACCCTCTAAAGTCTGGATCATACTCTCTTGACTGTCCATCAGTCAAGGGTGATATGTTATACTCAACTTCAATCTAGCATCGAGTTCTTCATGTACCTACTTCCACCACATGGAAGTGAACTTAAGGTCATACTCAAGATATTGAACTCAGATCTTGGTGTAGTTGAACTATTTCTATCTCATATATATAGTTGAACCAAAACTGTCATACTGACAATGATCTCTCTTAAGCAAGGGATTAGGTCAACTTGGTAAGGCGATCTACCATAACTGATATTGCATCCTAACCTCTCTTAGTCCAGGGGAGACTCACCTCAGCGTCTATGGTGAGCTACTCTTATCCCTTCTTGGGGACTCTTCACTATCCATAGCAACTCACAGGGTTACTGGTGTCACCTATTGGCATGCATGGTGACAAGACGCATGCACTCTATATACTTCTTCATCTCAGGTACCCAAAGCACAATTTTATTATCTTAGTAGTACTGCGGTATATGCCAGACTTATAATCATGATCTCATGCATGTCATGATTCCTCAAGGTCAACTCTTCAGGAACCCTAAAACACTCTAGTAGCAGGTTTCATCACCTTCTTTTCTGGAGAGGTGTATCTGAGGTTCTTACAACCATCCTTTTATCTAATCAAGCTCCAGGTTGGCTAACCAAGAAACCACTAACTCAACCAATGAGTCTCATTGTATATGAGTATTAGCCCTGCATGTCTCGCAAACTTAGGGTTCACCTAACAACCTCTTCTAGCCTATCTACTGACTAAACAAGATGGTTGTGTCTCGACTAAGAGCATATCTTACCACATTAATTCCTTATGTACTAGGTGATGGTGAAATCATTAACCTTCATATACTCCACTTATCACCCTCATCTTGGGTTTAAGTCTAACTGAGTCAAGAAAACTTCGAACTCATCATCTCGATTACCATACCCAAGATGCAAATCTTAGGATCCAAACTGCTCTTGACAAGAACGTCCTCATATGATGATTACCTTTATTCTCTTTGTGTTTGCAAACCACATATTCAACGTACTATCAAAAGGTGTAGTACTTCCTCAAACATAGTAGAAAGGGTTTCAACTCATATCACCTTTATCCTCAATATGTCATGCGTTTTATCCTGTTTCTCAAACCCATAACAAGATGAAATAAGCATTTGGTTGCAGTCCAAATATAGAGTTCAACTTGTTCCAAGAGTAGAGATGGTGCATTGCACATTTCCATCACACTTTCCAATCTAAGTTGAAATGTACATCATATGTCTCCACACCATGAACATCTCCATTATGGGTCTATACCCATGGGAAGACTATTCCCATCACCTCTGGATCTTAACATATCTATCATACACAATCCTTAGTCATTACCTCAAGGTATCTAGGGTGCCGACACTTTTAGAGTGATCTGGCCCTTATGCATATAGGGGGTGCCTCTCACATTTACCCCTTAGGCCCCATGAACTCGTGAAGGTGGCCAATCTCATAACCCATGAGCCTTAGGTAAAGGTAGTTGTTACCTCCCGACCCTATGGTCTTGTGCATTCAAGGAACAAACAACTCCTACTCCCATCGGTCTTATCCCTTCCTGACCTTGGTATTGACTTAGGATTCTATCAAACCTGAATCCTCGCCCGGATCTTCATCATCCCTCTAGACACTCATGGTAAAACATATATTCCTTCATGGGAATTCTGTTGACCTACCTATCTCAGTTTGGCCCATACAGGTGACCTCCATGGCAATATATCCTCATGCCCCTTAGAGATGGTCACACATGGGTCTATAGATTCATGTTCATACTATGTGCTCCTACACTTAGCTCATCAAGCTCTTATAAGTGACCTTTTAAGGTTATATCAAACCTAAACAAGAGTTGGTGCTCACCCTACATAAAGGGTTCCTTCCCAGGATGGGAGAAAACCATCACTTGATAGTAACAAAGGTCACAAACGTCCTTACTTCCAAGGTTTACATCATCATGTGCACACGTTACTACTACTTCCCCTATTAGGTCTAGGAACCCCAGGTTCACCTTCTTATGCATCAAATGTCTTACTGCATGCTCAGCTGATCAACCATGAACCGAACCTATACTAGGTAGAGCATGAACATCCTAACACTTCCACGTGAACACGTTTCAGAGTCCTACACTAGGAAAATCAACTGGGTGTGAGGCCTCACAACTTGTTGTCATACCTCTTCTGGATCTATGGAACTCTCCTTCCTACACCTAAAAGGTAGGCACTTTCACTTAGCCTCTTCCTCTTTTCTAGGGTTTGGTTCCTCTAAGGTATCCAACATATGTTAAGCCTCCAAGGATCATTCATGACGCAACCACATACATCTAATCGAGTGTCCATATCATACGTAATTTCTCACGATTCCTCACATCTCAGAGTCAAGGTCACCAACCTTTTTCATCGAGTCTCACTCTTTCTCTCTAGAGCTATCCCTACAACTGATCCTACCACTGTAGGTTGTCTCTCTGAAGAAGGTGGTTCAAGCTCTTAAGGTTACATGTCTGCACCTACCTGGGTGAAAAGCATGATTCAAAATCTATGTCTGTCCAAGATTATCCAAAGCTATGCATTCTCATCTCATGAACATTTGGCATAACCCTTCGGGTCTAGGTCTAAAACATGTTGTCAGCTGTTAATGTTTCATTTTGCACTCTCAATCACTAAGATAATTATCCTAGAGTTTAAACTTTTTTACTCTCTGGTTAAGGGTAGCATATAAAGGTTGGTCCCAAGGAACAACGTGATTAAGAAAGGTTTCTCTAATCCCAAGCAGTTGATTTTTATTTTTGTTATTTTCATTTTAATGAACAGAAAGTAAAAAAAACTAGTTGAAGGTTGGGTGTTTATCTAAGGAAATAACAAAACAATAAGAATTAGAGTTACACTACAACAAGAATTAAATGCAAAAGTAAAGATTGCACATCCTGCTAAAATGAAAAGAAGAAGAAGAATGTTAGCACAATAAAGAAGATGAGTTACTCTTGGTTGTGAAGAAGATTGAATTCATATTTAAAACATCAAGGCTTTAAGGGGTTTTCACCACCTTAGTCATGGCGAGAAACGAATCAACTTGATCGATAATTTAGATGACGGCATGTGGATTATAAATCCACAAAAGATGAATTCCACATGAGCCCATTGGTCCTGGTGCTCATGCTTCCTACTTCATCATCCGAAAAGGGAAAAATCCACAGTCGTTTCAAAATCCCTATGCAAATGATTTAATTGTTCTAAATCCGGATTTCCATTGTCATTTCCATCGGGATTAACATATGCATCTAGCGAGCAATCACTTCGCTAGATAATCAATTATCTAAATCAAATGCCATCTAATAAAATAGATCGAGGAAAATTCAAATCAAAACCATGGATAAGGGGCTAGTCCCCTTGCCTCGATAAAAGACTACTCACTCATGCTTGAGGAGGAGCAAAGAGAGAAAGAGGAAGGAAGTGATCTAGCCATCTTCGAGTCTTACACTACTGATCCCCGATTAGAGACAATGAAGATGGTTTTCTCTTCCTACCTTGCTCAATTGCTCAAGAGAGGGGAGAAGGTACTAGATCTAAACACAACGGAATGACGGAATTAAAGGTAACATGTAACAAAAATGCAAGGCCACTTTATTTCAGAACTAGAAGAATAATACAAGGAAAATTACTTCAGAGCACTAATACAAGAAAACCGGAGATGCCAAAAGATGAAGAACCCCCCCCTCCTTTTATAGGAGAAGTAGAGGATAGGCTTCCCTCAAAAGAGGGGGAACCATCGGTTTGAATTTTTAGATTTAGTCAACAACTCTTGATTGTCTTTCTTTAATGT
The DNA here is from genome assembly GCA_963693085.1 of Alisma plantago-aquatica. NCBI lineage: Eukaryota > Viridiplantae > Streptophyta > Magnoliopsida > Alismatales > Alismataceae > Alisma > Alisma plantago-aquatica. The sequence goes on from OY856409.1 coordinate 972,878,800, forward strand.
AGATTCTCACAGCATCGATTTCGAGCGAATTTCCGTTGTACATAGAATTCCGCCTTAGGATGTGAGAGTTATGCCAATTTTAGTACAAGGTATGTATTTAAATCAGCACTGCGGGAAACTGAATTGCCTCCTACCTTCATCTCTTTTTATCTTCATTTATTCCTGAAAATTGAGGGAAATATTATTCGAATTCAAAAAGTACAATTTATTTGTGATAGAGATAGGTAGACGTTATTTTATTGCATGTCAGTCGATTAATAAATAAAATCTATGAAATCAAGACTGCAACATTATCCAAAATTAATGCCAAAATGGCATGTGTCAAAATATTGCACACTTAAGCTTTTGCTTGTCCTCAAGCAAATAAAATCACAAAACATCTATGTTCATCCTCTCCAATTAGCAATGATTTCTATCCTTTTTATGGCCAAGCAACCAAATCTCCTAGAATCACAAAATGCAAGGTTCTATATTTCTTATGATAGCAATTTTCATAACATTTTCTTTTAAGTCCACACTTTGTAAAAACTATTTTTCATTCTACTTCTGCTTCAACAAAAAAAATTCTTTTTTTTTCAATTTTATTCACAGGGATGAGAGAAGTGGGGGTGTGGAAGATGGATCCATCCTCTATTTGACTTGGGATATTATTTATGGACTTGCAATTACATTGACCATAACTTTTTGTGTGCTCTCTTTTTTGGCATCTTTTGGCAGTACGCCCCTATTACATTTATGAGGGGTATGGAAGAGAGAGGGAGAAGGGGCTTTCCACCCCAGACTTGGGGTTTGGCAAGCATATTTATTTGTCCCCATGTGTGAATTTCAAACTCTTTTTTTTTGAAGCATTGGTAAGACAGAACATGAAGATACATTGTATAAAAAAAAGGTCAGTTAATCAATGCTAAAGATAGGAAAATTTTGCATTTGATTCTGATTGATACTCTAAGGCTTGCCATCTTTTCCAAATCTATTGCTAATTTAGGTCATAGGGAACATGCAAATTTCAGCTCATAGATGTTTTGGTGACAATATGTTTTGCAGGAAAGTTACTTTATAATTCAATTTGACAGAAAATACAACAATTGGCCGACTAGGTAAAGGCTAAAATTTCTAGAAAAATAAAAGTACATGCAATATAATAAAAGGTACATAAAAGAATTGTGTAAAAAGGGAAGATAATGGGGTAGATCACGTACCACCCACTCCCACCCCGGACTTAGAGTTTTTCTCATCCCGAGCAAACCTTACATAGAGATGGAGGGAAGAAGATCACTGTTGTGGAGGTGGAAGTTTCCCCCGTAAGGGGAGTTGGGATCCGGGTAAGCCTGCAGGCCCCCATACTCCTCATATGATGGGTGGCTAGGAGCGTAGTGCCGCAATCTACATGCCAGGACTCCTACGAGTGCTGCATGAGATACATGTGGTTCAGAGGAAGGAAAGGGAAAAGTAGAACGAAAGAAAAACAAGGAAAGAAACAACTGGAAGGAAAGATAGTGTTGGGTTGCCTCCCAACTAGTACCATGTTTAATGTCGAGGCTCGACACGAGAAAACTCAAGTCTCATGCTGGTGTTCATAAGAGGTTTGTGGATCAATCAAGGTGAGATCATTCGAGAAAGAGCGTTTATTTGTTTCAGAGGCAAGAAAATCTTTAGTTGTCAAGTATCTTTTGAGACAGGCCCCATTCACCTTGAATTCACCTAAATGCTTATCCCAGAGGAGAAATGTGCCATTTGGGTAAGAAGACTTCACAATATATGGCCCATACCACCTAGATTTTAGTTTTCTAAGAAAAATCCTTAACCTAGAGTTGTACATTAAAACTAAATCACCTTCTTTGATGTCCTTGCGTTTTATATGACCGTCATGCCACATTTTGGTACGATCTTTGTAGATTCTCGCATTTTCATATGCAATCATCCTAAGTTTGTCTAATTCATTTATTTGGAGAAGGCATTTTTCTCCTACGGCGGCAAGATCAAAGTTCAAGCTTTTGATGGCCCAGCTAGCCTTATGTTCAAGTTCAATGGGGAGATGGCATGATTTGCCATAGACAAGCTGGAAGGGTGTAGTGCCAATGGGAGTTTTGTAGGCAGTACTGTAGGCCAATAATGAGTCATTTATTTTAGAGGCCCAATCTTTCCTAGTGCGGTTGACAGTTTTCTCTAAGATGGATTAGATTTTCCTATTCGAAACCTCTACTTGCCCACTGGTATGAGGATGGTAGGGTGTGGAGACCTTGTGGTGGACTCCATATTTTTTTAGAATGGTTTCAAAGCTTTTTTCTAAAAAATGAGATCCCCCGTAAGAAATAACGATGTGTGGGACCCCAAATCTTCAAAAAATGATATCTCTGAACATTTTTTTAATAGGTTTGGAATCACAAGTCTTGGTGGGTATGGCTTTGACCCACTTGGTCACATAGTCAATGGCGACCAGGATGTACTTGTACCCATAAGAGGAAGGGAAGGGGCCCATGTAGTCCATGCCCCAAACATAAAAAATTTCTAGTTCTTGCCAAGAGGTTAGGGGCATTTGGTTTCATTTAGAAATGTTTCCGGTTCTTTGACATTGATCGCAGCTAAGAACAAACTCGTAGGAATCTTTAAAGATAGTGGGTTAAAAGAACCCACACTGGAGGATTTTCCTAGTAGTTTTCTGGGAGCTCATGTGCCCCCATAGGGACCAGAATGGCATTGTTCCAGAATGTCAATGCTCTGTTCCTGGGAAACACAACGATGATAAAGACTATCAGCACAAAACTTAAACAAATAAGGTTCATCCCAATAATAGTTTTTAACATCATGTAAAAACTTAGCTTTATAATGTCCCTTGTATTTAGGGTGTTGTACACCAGCAACTAAGTAATTTACATAATCTGCAAAACATGGAAATTGGGAATCTACCCTAAGTAATTGATCATCAGGAAGGGATTCATTTATGGGGGTATCATCAGGTTGAATATAGCTAAGGCGGCTTAGATGACCAGCTACAACATTTTCTGTCCCCTTTTTGTCCAGAATTTCTAGGTCAAATTCCTGCAATATCAGGATCCATCTAATGAGTCTGGGCTTGGCAACTTTTTTAGTCATGAGGTAGCGGATAGCCGCATGGTCAGTGTAGACAATGACTTTAGAGCCAACTAGGTATGAACGAAATTTGTCAAAGGCATACACAATGGCAAGCATCTCCTTTTCTGTGACAGTGTAATTGCGTTGTGCCTCATCTAGGGTCTTGGATGCATAGTATATGACATGATATTTATTATCAACATGTTGCCCTAGGATTGCTCCTACGGCAAAGTTACTAGCATCACACATGATCTCGAAAGGAAGTGACCAAACAGGTGCACGAATGATGGGGGTCGTGGTAAGGGTGTTTTTGAGACACAAAAATCTCTCCACGTAATGTTCATCGAAAATGAAGGGTACCTCCTTTTGGAGGAGGTTGGTGAGAGGTTTGGTGATCTTGGAGAAGTCTCGGATGAATTACCGACAGAAACTGGCATGCCCTAGGAAAGTACGAATGTCCTTGACTGAAGCTGGGGGTGGGAGTTTGGAAATGACCTCAATTTTAACCTTATCGACTTCTATTCCTTCACTACTAACTCTATGGCCTAGAACGATTCCCTCCTTAACCATGAAGTGACACTTTTCCCAATTAAGGATCAAGTGAGACTCCACACATCTATCAAGGACTAGGGCAAGGTTTTTGAGGCAAGAGTCGAATCTATTTCCATAGACGGAGAAGTCGTCCATGAACACTTCCATGATTGTCTCGGTTAATCCTGTGAAAATGGTTGTCATACATCTTTGGAAAGTGGCCAGTGCATTGTAAAAGCCAAAGGGCATTCTCCTAAATGTGTATGTGCCAAAGCGACATATGAAGGTGGTCTTTTCTTGGTCGTCCGGATGGATGGGAATTTGGTAAAATCCTAAATAACCATCTAAGTAACAGAAGTATTGCTGATCGGCTAAGCGCTCAAGGACTTGGTCTAGAAATGGGGATGGGAAGTGATCTTTCCTAGTAGTTGTGTTGAGTTTCCTATAGTCAATGCACATTCGCCATCCTATGATGGTGTGAGTGGGGATGAGTTCGTCCTTGTCATTTCTAACCACAGTAGTACCTCCCTTCTTGGAAACAACTTGAACAGGGCTAACCCATGGTGAATCGGAGATGGGTAAATGATCCCTGCAGTCAAAAGTTTGATAACTACTAAGCGGACAACCTCCTTCATGTTTGGGTTCAGTTTTTGTTGTGGATCACAGGAGGGTTTATGATTTTCATCTATAGGGATTTTGTGGATGCAAATTGATTGGTCTATCCCATTAAGGTCGGTTATCTTGTAACCAAAGGCTCCTTTTTTCTTCCTAAGTTCCGTCATAAGTTTGGTTTCTTGTTCAAGTGTAAGGTCAGAATTTATGATGATAGGGCACACTTGTTCTTGGTCAAGTAAAACATACTTCAACCCTATTGGGAGGGGTTTCATTTCGGGGGCCTTAGGTGGTTCAAGCTTTTCTTCACCTATGGAGATCATTTTAAGTTCCTCAAATATAGCATCAGACATCTCCTCAAAATCATCTAAATGAACTCTAATTTGGTCCAATTGCTCATCGTCAATTTCACATTCATTTAGGGCAGTAAGGGTTGTGTGTAAAGGATCATTAACTAATTCACATTCTTGTCTAAGTTGGGATAGCTTGTCAACACAGTCAAGGAGGTAAACTTCTTCCTGGAAACTAGGTCCTTTCATGCTTTGGAACACCCGAAACTCAAGGTTTTGTTTTCCTTGTCTCAAAAAAATGGTTCCAGCCTCAACATCAATCAAGGCTCAGGCAGTGGCTAGGAAGGGACGGCCGAAGATGAGTGGGTAGAGAAGATCTTACTTTATGTCCATGATCACAAAATCACATGGCACATAGGAATCTTTCCCAACCCAGACATGAACGTCTTCTATGATACCCATAGGTTTGGTCATGAAAGAATCGACTAATTGGTTTGTCATGGCCATGGGTGACATGTCGGTAAACCCTAATCTTTTGCAGAGGTTGTAGGGCATGATGGAAATGCTAGCTCCTAAGTCATCTAGACCCTTTCTACATGCATTGTCACCTAAGTATCACCCTATCCCAAAAGAATCGGGGTCTTCTATTTTTTAGGCATCTTACTTTGGATAATGTCTGAAGTGGTTCTAGATAGCTTTACAGTCTCATATTCTCCAGTGGCATACTTCCTAGTTAAGAGATATTTCATGTATTTGGACTAGGCAGGCATGTTGTCTACGACATCTAAGAAGGGGATGTCAACGTGTAACTTCTTCATGGCCTCCCTAAATTTCATGAATCGAGTGTCAAGCCTAGTTTGTCTTAAACGAGCTTGGTAGGGAGGTCTAGGTTTGTAGACTGGTTCTTCCACTTCTTCTTGAGTAGGTGTAGGGATAGATGATTCTGGGATGGGTTCTGGTTCCACTACTACCATGTCTTCGTCTTCAAAATTTAAGGATGTAGATGAAGGTTGTTCTGGAGGAATGGGAGGGGAGTGTGCTTTTCCTGAGCACGTAGAGACAACTTTGAGTTGCTCAGGGTGTTTGGGGTTGTTTTCAGGTTGCCCAACAAAAGTGCCGGCAGGAGGTTTTTGTTGGGCGAATAGGCGGGTGAACTGTGCATCAGTTTGTTTCTGATGTGCAATGATGAGTTGTTCTAGAGTGTCTATCCTATCATTTTCTGGAGGAGGGGGTGCATGATGTGTTTGATGAGGGGGTGGTTGATTGTGGAATTGTTGATGGGGTGGTTGATTAAGGTTTGGAGGTGGAAGGTTGAGGTTTTGGAATTGTTGTCCTTGGTGGGGTGGTCGATTTTTTTAGTTACCCCAGTTGTTCCCTTAGTTCCCTTGGTTCCCGAAATTTCTTTGGTTGTTGTATGGGAATCCAGGTGGTGGTCTACTATGGGCTTGGGGTATGGTGGTCTTTGTTGGGATAGGATTTGGTTTGAATTTTCTGCTCCTGCGGGGTTCCCATACTGAAGGCCAGGTTGATTCCTAGCTTGGTTGGGATTGTAGTATCCTTGGCCTAGAATGGTATGGATGGAGTTAAGGTTTTCTAGTTGTGGCCCTAGATCTAATGGTGCAGGGGTGTTGAACAGGAATTGGCAATGAAGGGTGGTGTGGTCAAATCCTTGGCATATACCACAAAGGGATTCTACAACCTTAATTTGTTGGGGTGGCTCTCTATAGGCTCCAAAGGTTGATTCTAGCCTATCTTGTTTCAGGGAGATCAACTTAAGAGTGTCAGCAATGGCTTGAATGTCGGGATTGATTTTAGCTTTGGCTACCTTGAGGACCCCACCAGTTCCTTGTCTAGATCTAGTTTCTGAGGCACGCTTGACTACCTCCCAGGCATTATCTAGGCTTTGATGCATGAAATTTCCTCCAGATGAGGAATCAAGAAAGAACTTGGTGTCATTGTCAACACCACGATAAAAGATCTCTATCAATTGGGCTTGGGAAATGTCATGGTGGGGGCATTTTCTAAGGAGGTCTTTGAACCTCTCCCAAGCTTCTCCTAAGGATTCTCCTGGAGACATAGAAAAATGGGTAATTTGACCCCTAATTTCATAAGTGAGTGATGGGGGGGGGGGTAAAATTTTTCAAGGAATTTATTTTGCAAATCATCCCAAGTGGTGACAATATTCGTACTCTCCATGGTGTTGTACCAACTACTAACTTGATCGGCGAGGGAGTATTTAAAGAGTCTAAGGCGGATGGCATCTTCAGAGACACTAGGAAATTTGTTTAACGAACAAAGATCTATGAACCTTTGTAGGTGATCTTGGCAACTCTCTCCATTGTTGCCAGAAAAAGGGTTGGCCTGGATCATGGTGATCCATTGTGTTCAGATTTCAAAATGGGGGGCTTGGATGGTGGGTGGCACAACCGGATGTTGGGTGTAAGCTATTTTAGGGACGGAAAAATCTTTTAATTGTTTTTGGCTTTCGACTTCCCTCCTAGCATCTTCTAAGGTTTCTTGTTCGGCCATGTCGGCTTCATGGATGGCGGCTTCTCTAGCCTCTTGTTCACCTAGGATGTGCTCTCTTTGAGTGGCTAAGGCTTGGTTTATCCTAGTGGTGACTTCCTCTTCATTCATCATTGTACGGTTTTGTCGGCTCAAACGGGGGAAGGTCCTATCTATTTCGGGGTCAAAATCGGGTGAGAATCCAGCGTTTGAGCGTAGCAGTGAAAATCTAGAATTTGAACATCGCATTGACAAAATAAATGACAGTTAATCGTGTATAGAAGAAAACGTATTGCAGGAATGGAAACTCGGCAGAAAGAGGAATAGTACTTCCATAATGTTACTTGGAAGGCATAAAAAATGAAAATAAAGTTTTGAAAAAATTTTGGGGTGCGAGAAAACTTTCCGTTGTCCCCGAAAACGGCGCCAAATTGTTAATGTGTCATTTTGCACTCTCAATCACTAATATAATTATCATAGAGTTTAACCTTTTTTACTCTTCGGTTAAGGGTAGCATAGAAGGGTCGGTCCCAAGGAACAATGTGATTAAGAAAGGTTTCTCTAATCCCAAGCAGTTGATTTTTATTTTTGTTATTTTTGTTTTTAATGAACAGAAAGTAAAAAAAAATAGTTGAAGGTTGGGTGTTTATCTAAGGCAAGAACCAAACAACAAGCATTAGAGTTACACTACAACAAGAATTAAATGTAAAAGTAAAGATTGCACATCCTGCTAAAATGAAAAGAAGAAGAAGAAGAATGTTAGCACAATAAAGAAGATGAGTTATTGTTGGTTGTGAAGAAGATTGAATTCAGATTTAGAACATCAAGGTTTAAGGGGATTTCACCACCTTAAAAATGGCGAGAAATGAATCAACTTGATTGATAATTTAGATGACGGCATGTGGATTATAAATCCACAAAAGATGAATTCCAGATGAGCCCATTGGTCCTGGTGCTCATGCTTCCTAGTTCGTCATACGAAAAGGGAAAAATCCACAGTCGTTTCAAAATCCCTATGCAAATTATTTAATTGTTCTAAATCTTGATTTCCATGGTCATTTCCATCTGGATTAACATATGCATCTAGCGAGCAATCACTTCGCTAGATCGTCGATTATCTAAATCAAATGCCATCTAATAAAACCGATCGAGGAAAATTCAAATCAAAACCATTGATAAGGGGCTAGTCCCCTTGCCTCGATAAAAGACTACTCACTCATGTATGAGGAGGAGCAAAGAGAGATAGAGGAAGGAAGTGATCTAGACATCTTTGAGTCTTATGACTACTGATCCTCAATTAGAGACAATGAAGATGGCTGTCTCTTCCTACCTTGCTGAATTTCTCAAGAGAGGGGAGAAGGTACTAGATCTAAACACAATGGAATGACGGAATGAAAGGTAACATGTAACAAAAATGGAAGGCCACTTTATTTCAGAACTACAAGGACTAATACAAGGAAAATTGCTTTAGAGTACTAATACAAGAAAACCCAAGATACCAAAAGATGGAGAACCCCCCATCCTTTTATAAGAGAAGGAGAGGGTAGGCTTCCCTCAAAAGAGGGGGAAAAAAGAGGGGGAACCATCAGTTTGAATTTTTAGATCTAGTCAACAACTCTTGATTGTCTTTCTTTAATGCAGATTCTCACAATAGCGATTTCGAGTGAATTTCCGCTGTCCATAGAATTTAAAGTGCGCCCCAAAATATGATTTTACTGTAGTCCTTTAAATTTCCTTTCAAAATCATATTTTAACATTAAATTTTTCTTTATGATGTGAGAGTTATGCCAATTTTGGTGCAAGGTATGCATTTAAATCAGCACTGTGGGAAACTGAATTGCCTCCTACCTTCATGTCTTCTTATCTTCATTTATTCCTAAAAATTGAGGGAAATATTATTAGAATTCAAAAAGTACAATTTATTTGTGATAGAGATAGGTAGAAGTTATTTTATTGCATATCAGTCGATTAATAAAGAAAATCTATGAAATCAAGACTGCAACATTATCCAAAATTAATGCCAAAATGGCATGCGTCATCAGCCTTGCTTACGTTCTCTTTTATGTAAGTGCATTCTTCTTCTTTACTCATATACAACTGTTAGGGTTCCTATATGGTTACCACTATCGTCCTCAATGAGGGTGCTATCCCTCACCCTAACAGGTATGACCCTCCAAAGGTCAGGTCACCACAAGGCACTAGGGTCAAACTACACATGGTTCATGTTTCTCATGGATACTTAAAACCCCTGCACCACATGCATGTCTAACCCACATACGTGTATGCATGGTCAACTATGATATTCATCTCATCATGTCTTATCTTTCTCTAACTACTACTTATGGTTAGGTTTAGCATCATCCTCAGAGGACGCGTCAGGTCTCTTACTCTTTCTAGCCGCTTCTTTCTCCAAGGAAAACTCTCTCTCCTTATCCTCCTACAAGAAGGTCTATCCTCAGATCTCTCCTAAGGGAATGACAACACACTCCATGCAACCTTAAGCATGTAACTAATCTTTAGTTTATGCTTAAACTATTAAAGTTATGTCCATGACATCTTGTTTACATGCTTTACATTATTTGGTGGAGGATTCCTTAATCCTTATTAATCATATCCCAACCACAAGAGGGGTGTGAAGAGATACAGAGAAACCCTAATCTTTTAACATTCAATGAACGAGGTAGAGAAGGAATGAAGATAGATGAGAGAAGACCTAGAGGTATCTTATTTTGAGTCAAATCCTCTGATTTTGGTCAGGTAGTCACACAGATACGGGAGTCCTCGTAGATCGACTAGCGGGGTGGAGGAAAATATTGCCATCCCCCAGATCGTGATCCTTTTCTAGAAACCTCCATCATTGGAAAATCCTCTAATAACTCCCTTGGGCTCTAAAGAGTTTGTAAAATTTAATCATTATTAGAGATTAAATGGAAAACCACGACTCTGATACCAATTGTAACGACCCGGCTTCCCGGTAACCCCCAATTAAGGGAGACTAAGAGGTCAGAGATGTTATTCCAAAATAGGATCAGTGGTTTTGCAAATAATCAACAATAATTAATAAATTCTACAAAAACTAAGCTTTAAAATGGAATAAAATTTTCTTTTCTCATACCTTGCAAAATATAGGAGCTGAGGGACATTACCCCATATAACATCTATCTATCTAAAATCCCCCAATCTTTATTAAGATTTATTTCATCATTATCACTTTAAAGAATATCCATTTTCTTGATAAACCTAAAATTCCGACAAACAAAATGTCGGCTAGTATAATGAATTATACCGGTATGTGGGTAAAACCAATAATCTTACATTTAATTGTAACAAGCAATTATGATTTAACAAAACAAACTTTACATTTTAAACATTCTACTCAATCCTTACATACCCTAGCCTCTGTGTTGTCCCTACAGTGGACATGGATACTACCTCTCATATGGTAGATCTCAACTAACCCCTATGATTTTACCTTACAGGTAGATCAATACATAGGGTCATGGAGTCGTATGGTCCTACCCAAGGGTAGACCAACACATCGACTCGTGATAACCTGATGATCCTACCTCACGAGTAGACCATGTACTAGGTCATATGATAACCTGATGATCCTACCTCATGGGTAGACCATGTACTAGGTCATCCTTCTCATCATTAACAAAGCTACAGAGGAGGACCAGGATCTGAGCTAGTAGTCATGCAGGTATAATTATGGTGAAAGTCATAGTCACTTTATAGTTGCATTAAATAAAAGTCAACCAATCAGTTATTTCCAAGCAACAGATAGAACCTCAAAAATCATTGTGAAAGTAGAGCGATTTAGCCATAAGTGTAACCACATACCTGCTTTAGATATCTTCAAAGAAGCAGTTTATCCAAATCCAACATGATGTCCAATCAAGCAAGCAAACATTGATCATGAAAACATGTATAACACCTAGTTGTTACCATCACATCCCAAACCACTCTTTATTGACTTGGGACACCTTTCTAAGGTTTCTAAGTCCCATTAGTATTTATTACGGTTTCTTAGATCAATTTCTCAAACATTATCCTTTTTAGGTCAACATACCCTAAAACAACTTTTCTACTCATAAAAACCCTAATTGCTCAAAATATCCATGTTAAGGATCTTTTATACTCAAATTGACTTAGGATCATCATATCTTTGTCTATTCATGGATTTGAACAATTAAAACCATTACAATTCATCATCACCTAAATTAGGGTTTCTAAGCCCATTAATGCATATTCATGTACATAAAACCCTAAATTAAGCCAATTATACATAAAGATCATATTTTTAGATCTAATTCTTCCTTTTATTAACAACAGGTTAATTTCCACTTTAAACATCCATATAACCCTTCTCAATTCATTAATCATCAAAGATTAGGGTTTTTCATTAATTAAACCATTAAAGATAGCATCTTTACATAGTTTTTGAATTTCATGCAGAATTAGGCTTCAAATATATTTTTATTGCATTCCTTGCATTCTCCTGATCAATTTTTATATATAACTTATTTTCATCGGAGCTACCGATCATTAGTTATGATTTTTCCAAATGAGTTACCTTTGGACCAATAGTAAGGAACCACATTAGCAAATTGCTCCACGTGGGCAAAGCCGCATTAAAGGAGGTGAAAGTCTCTTTTACCCCTATGCCAAAAGCTAATGTCTGATGCACACTCGAGTTAGTTTGGTACTTGTGCGGGTTGTCATCAGCAACCTCGTGCTCCCCCTTTCTGTTCGCGATTCAGTGATGGCGAACAGTCAATCCGAGGGTTGACTTCCCAATTCCGGTCCCCTAGAAGGCGGCTAACCACGTTGGCCCCTCCATTGACCCTTCCTGATCTTTCTTGCAGACACTGGATCACCAGAGGGAGGAAGAACAATGTGGGGAGACATCAGCACTCATCGGCGGAAATTGGGCAACCTCGATGCAGAGACGATGGGTTTAGTGCAACCTCGTGGATCCCTGATCCCGCAAAAAGACCCCTTGGGTCTTAGGAAGCTCTTCCCTTCCATCGACAAGGGAATGTCGATCCTTTTATAGGAAGGTCGATGAAATGAGGGTCCCAAGCTCCATGGAGTTTTAGGGGAATTCCATACTATGCACGGAACAGAGGAACCAAGGGATTGTCAGATCTGATTTTCTTTCCCAAAACCAAATATCCAATTTGTAGGACTCCTCGAGAATCAGTGAGAGATATGTATCCAATCAATCTCATGTTTTATTGTTCTAGTATTCCTAATCTTAATAGAAGTGCAACCACCATTTGATTCTAGATCAACGACTGTCAGCCACGCATCAAGAATCAGAATTTCTGGTTAAATTGGAAAAACGTGACATTTAAATAGCCTCTTCACTTTAGCAAATCTTATAAAATCCATATCTCCCAAACCACTTATCCAATTGATCCCATATTTTAAGAAAAGGTCCATAATGACTTAATCTACATGTGTATCACATTTGGATCTCAAACTCGCAAGTATGACAGACTTTTCTTCATAAGAAAGTTATCTATTAATAAGACACATATTTTCTCTCTCCTATTCTCTTATTTTCGTTTATTTGAATTCCTTTTACAATTATAAAATATGTGGAGTCCAAATCACATCCATGATGATTCCCTTATCCATATTTCCACTCATTTCATATATTTTCATCATTATCTCAAATTTCCTTCTTAATAAAGCAATATGTGATTTCTTCTTTTTTTTCTTTTAATCATATTGGACGCATTAACATTGTATGGTCCACGAAATCACATGCACAAATAAAATATTTCAAAGGGCATCCATCCAATACATATAATTCATACAAATTCCCATAATCATACATTTAATGGGGATATCATATTTCCAACCATATGAACCCAAAATTGGGGTTGTAACAAGGATAGTGGTCAAGTGGGGCATCTACCATGTGTGTGCCACACTTGGGGCACATGACTTCTCCATCACTAGATCTTTTATTCATCTAGCTTGAGCCAACCCATGACTTGTGAGAAGAGGCATGCACTAGGAACTAACCCCAATTTCCCATCCTTGACTGGTCAACACATAGTCCGTTTAAACACACACAAAAATCTCTAGAAGATAAGAGACACACGTTGAACACACCTTACCTTATCTAGAGAGATCAATACCTAGTGTGTCATTGAAACACACTTGGATGTCTCTAAAATAGATTGAATCCACTTTGTCAAAGGCACATCACCTCCAGCCTCCTTTTACATTGAGCAAGACGTTACATGAACCCTAATCCTCGGTACACCCCATCATCTATAACTATAACCCCTAGGTCAGCATGATATAATATTGGAGAACATAAAAAGCCACCTAAGTGCAACTATTCAACAAAAGATACCTCCCAAGTAGGAAAATACACTGCCATCTCATCATGTAGCACATAACCCTAGATAGTATTCCTTTCACTCCATGGGAGAGAAAAGAGGTAAATATACATTTCACTATCTATAATAGTTAAGCAAGGTAGAGTATATAGTAGTTACAATTAGACCACTCACCTCCTTATTTCCAAAACCATAGTGGTCTAGTCATACAAGCATATCATGTTTTATGGTCTCATATATTATACTATTGTGTTAATCTATATCTTGCAGGTTGTTTTGTATCATATTTTTTTGAAAATATATTGTTAAATAAAACCTAATTCACTTTGTTAATATATTTTATATTGAAAGGGTATCATTTTGTGTTGAAAATCATCCATGTGCAGGACCTAAGGCCTTATGCATATCTTTGGTTGATATTACCTTATCCACATGGTTTATGAAGTTTTCCACAACTTGCCTCATTTTTGTAATGGTTGTGTGGTGGCACTTCCATATTTCTCGACCCATACATCTTCATTCACCCATGGTTACTTAAATCAAATGAAACTAAACTAACAAATATGATGGGAATATAACATTATAGTAAATAGAGATCATTGTAAGTTCCATTTTTGTTTTTTATTGACGTTGTCTTACATGTGTGTACTACCTACACATCTTGTAAAGTCCTTACCTCGACCATCACTTTATTTTTTTTCTCCTAGTGGGAGCTACATTTAGTGAACCTGATAAGTGGGGTGAAAACAATTTAAGTCCCCATGAGGTTTAAATATTTTCTATCTTGTTTTACATCTACTCCTCATTGGATCTATATTTTATGACGAGAGTAGCATGCATGCTCCCTTTTCTTATGCTAAAAGATACCAACCTTCGTCTTTGTATTCTAATATCTACTACTTATCAGAGTTGTATTTTCTAGACCAAGAAAATGAGGAGTCATCTCTATATGTGCCTTGTGAGATCATGACCTTAGTCTTCATTTTCTACCATGTAATCTTCATTGGAGCTATATTTTCTAGACCTCAGAAATAGGGCATGCACTACTTACAAACCCATCACCCATGGTAATCAACTGCACTTGATCATCATCTTCCACCATAAGCTATTCTTTTGAACTGTGTTTTCCAGACCTAAGAAACAAAGCATGGTCATCATTCACAACAGTCTGCTCCTTGTTGAATATGTGTTTTCTAGACATAGGAAAGAGGCGTGTTCCTCTTGTGAACCTCGTGAGGTCTTAAGCTCGTCAACATTTTCCATCACAAAATCTTTTTTAGAACTATTAATTCAGGACCTAGAAAATCAGTCATATTCTACAAGTGTGTATCACAAGGACCTGGCGGTGGTCATCCTTTTAAATCTCACGTTCCTCATTAAAGATATGTTTTTAGACCTAAAAAATGGGTGCATACCCTAAGTGCTTTGTGCAAGGTCTTGTTTTTCATTGAAGATACTAGTAATCTTCTCTTTAGGCACTAAAAAAGTTGATTTAAGTACAATTACAACAACTACATTTTTTAGCTAAAATTACTTCTCTTTACAAATGCCAAAAATGTAAATGAAACAAAAGTAGCTTACTATATTAGATACAAAACTACTTACATATATTTTTCTACTACAAACTAATTCTCTTCTCAACCCCTCTCTCACTTTCTCCTTCAAGATAAGAAAAAAGTCCAAAATAAAAAATCTTCTTGCACCATTTCCTCACCCATTTTGGCATAGTTTTATGTGCATCTCTCTTTGTGCCTATTTTCCAACCATCAATCACTCTCTTTCTATCTCTCTCTAACTATCTTCCCCTCCCCTATTCCATCCGCCTTCTCTCTGTCTCACCATTTTCTCCTCCCCCATACCCCTAATATTCTTCTCTCTACGAGCATTTCATCTCACTAACCCTTGGAGAGGAGGCTCTAGATGAATAGAACCTACAACGGAACCAAAATGGGGATAGGAGACGATATAAGGATGGAGCATGTGAGGAAACCCAAAATTCAAGAGGGGCCATTAGATGGACAAAAGTTACAAGGACACAAAAAAGTGTAGAGGAACTAGGTTCGAGAACAACTAGTTAATTATAGGGGTCGAGGTTCCCTAAATCTAGATTTTGTTACTATTTTTTCTTCTATAACTTTCACAATTCTCCCTTTCTAGAAATTGAAAGGGACTATTGTTGTGGTTTTGTATATCTTTATATTTGGTTTCAATTGCAATCATATCAATGGTATCAACTATTAAAAGAAAAATGATCGCTTGTGGAAAATTGATAGTAGTAAGTGGATGATACACAAAACCTTGATATAGTGGTACTTCAAAGAATTTTTTACATTCATTTTGAACTATTTGAGTGTTTTTAAATTTTTTTGTCAAGAAAATTTTCTAATGTTGGGATATTTAAAATAGTGAATCATACATTTTTGGTCACTTATAAGATTATATTTTATCTTCAGAAATTGTGTACTTTCACCATATAAATTACAAGTCACATGGATGGTTATGTTCTTTTTATTTTATATTTTTGTGCTATCTGTAAAATTTCATCTTAATGGAAGAGTAATATATTTCGATATTTTTTTGGGACTAATCTCTTGATGTTTGTATATACTTGTGGAATTCAAAATATTGTCGTGCGCTAAAATATCTCAGATATCTTTCTATATTGGAGGTTCAAAGAAGCATTGAAGAAAGACCAAAACATCCCTTCCTCCTGACTAATTGGTTAAGTATCTCTTTGGTACAACATGGACATTGTTGTACACTAACATCCTCTTCTTACTTGGGAATGTGTAATACATTCCCTTCTACGATAATAAGTTTATTTTATAATATTATAATCAAAAGTTTTTATATTTTTCAATGAATAATAAATATTCTATGGAATTGTATGGGGTTTGAACCCTTGTTATCTTTTCTAAGAGAGTAGTAATTGATGTACATTTAAGGTCTATAATAATTGAAGATACATTACAAAGTTACCAAGAATATTAGAATGTTGATGTCTGCGTATTTATCATGTAGGTGAATGGAGTTTATAGGTAAATTATCATGTTACATTTTTTATCTAGATTTCCTATTAACTGCAATTTTAAGTGGTATTTCGTAACCACATAGTGTTTCTATGCAATCTAGTCGTAAACATAACATTGAGCTTACGGTTCTTTACGGAATGTCGGTCCTTTTTTTGTTGAATTTATATTCTTTCATAGGATAACTAGAAAAGCCTATTTTTCCTATGTTGTATAATATTTAAACTTTCAAATTAGAACACATGTGGTTCCACTACATGATGATTTTGATTTGAAGAAGTTTAGCATGTTGAATATTTTTTAGAGGTATATGTTTATGCCTTTGCCTTTTTATGACTAGTCATTTTCAAATATGTTGTGATTCACACTAGAAAGTTGTTAATTCACCCACCATGTAACTTTTAGGCCAAGTCAATGCCATAAATATATTTATGAATAGGAAATGCCACTAGCGTAGAGTTGTGGGAAGTTTAATGAAATTTCTTCTAAACAGACACATTTTCAATGAATCAATGCAACTTAAAAGACACTATTTGTTTGCAAGATTTGTCTTGGCATTAGTAATCTCTGGAATAACTTTTTTGAGCCCATTTCATCCATAACATTTCTTTTTCGTGTATCCCAACTTCATGAATATTTTTTCATACATCCTTACACCCAATGACACACCCTTTAAATCTCCACACCTCTTTCCTTTTTAGGGATGGATATGTTCTCCCAACTTGCTTGTCACTTATCTTTTAATGTTCTCCATCTACCTAGAGGAATTGGTACAAGAATCTCTCTATCTACTCTGTTACCAAGAACCATAGGGGAAAAAGAGGATCAAAATGTACGTCTAGTTCACTTGATTAATTTTAAAAAATAACCCTAACCCTACTTGTCATCAAGTGGCTTCTTAAACGCTTATATTTAGGCTAAATAAGTGTCATTAGAAGGTACACTTGATGATTGAATCCATTTGGAGCTAATTTTTTGCAATAGTTTTTAAGAGTTTCAACTTAGATTTTGATTAATAGACATGCTTTCCATTACTTATTTTTGAATATCATTGTTGAGCTGATTTCATCACAAACTTTCTTCTTCATGTTGACAAACTCCATGAAAAAGGTATAAATGATTCCACCCAGACACCTATCCTTTGCTGAATAATATTTTGTTGATTTCTAGATCCATAGAGGAATTCATAAAACAATAGTCTCTATATCTACTCCATATACTAAGACCAGGAAGGAAAAAGGAGATCTAAAGTAGATGATGAATAGACTAAGTTTCAAAATTAAGCTCATCTCAGCCTAGCATTAAGTGAAACCAATGCTTCTATGAGTCTATTAGTTTCTTATCCTAGCGAGGCAAGTATATCTCCTTGTTGTCCCTCTCCAAAGAGAGATAAAGGTGATAAACAAAGTTGTCAAATAAGTATCTCAATCTAAAGAATTTAAATGCATCCTAAACATGTTTTCTTGTAGTGATTTTTCTCATCAAAAAGTCCTTTAACTTTAATATTTTTCATAACTGTCCAGGATTCTCTTGATACATACATGTAGTTTATTCAAAATTAAGAAGACAATTGTTAGGCTATTTTCAATAATCTAATGAGTTACCCCATACTTAATGCAAGCATCAATGGGTTCATCGTGCCATACAAAGAAGCCCCATAGGAATATAAAAGTGGTCCCTTCTCATTATAGATCGCTGTTATGGATTTTCAAGTGATCCATTTATCATTTCAAACGATGTCTGATATCTAGTTACTTTCTACAGCTCTATAGAGCTAAAATAGGATTTGTCACTTCTTATATATTAGTTTTTGCATCAAAAATCAATAGTTTAGAAACACATTTTTTTTATTTTTTCTCGAGTGGGCTAGATCTGTGTCAATTTGTGCTAGAATTGCATATTATTTTAACTTTTTAGTTTTTTATAATTGCATCCATAACATCATCATACCTCCCTTAGTATTATGTTCCAATTGGGGAAGCCTTAGTGGATCTACAAATTGTTTTTCACTTGACTTGTCATTTCACTACCTTGGTACGTGTGGGTGTGCACGATAGACCGAAGCCCATTAGTTTCAAACCCCAAACAATTAGTACTAGAAGTATTAAGTTTGTAACATGGTGACTTTCTTATGTAATACATTAAGAATCCAAAATTTCGAATTTCCCAAACTACTATATCAGGAAAGGGTAAATAAACACAATATATGATCACACAGATGATAAGTTTAAGTCCTAAATGAATGTCAGTATATGAATGATTGCATTGTTTTCTAACATAGAACCACAAAGTAGAGGCACATTAACATTGAATGCCATATTCTTTACTCTTTAGGACCAAGAACAAATAGCTAGATCTAAATAGCACACATACATAGGTCATGACCTTCACCTTGATCACCACATCACCCCCGACACCAACACAATTGAAGTTGAGTAAAAATGAAAGATGTAGATAGAAAAAAGCAAAACCACATAGTGAATGACCACTTTGATGAGAAAATCATGCAATATATTGATAATGCAATGGTTGAGTGCAACACACTAATATAATTACATGATTAGGCATCAGGAGTGGGTGGTCATTAACTAGGAACTAGCTTTTTTTAGACTGGTTCCATCTTGATCCTTGATCCAATCACCAGTAGTTGGGATCTAGTATTGAGAAATATACCGAAAAAATCCATCTAAGAAGAAATGGGCACTTCTAGACATATCTATCCTAGTAGTGGACATGTGTACTACAAGGATTCACATGGATGCTTGGTGAAGGAGAACATATTTGTGCCATATGTAGTTAATGTTCATGCTTATATGGCCACTGTTGCATCATTTGCAACATGTGTTTAATTTCACAGTTTTCTGCTTGCATTTTAATGTTCATTGAGACGACCAAATCACCAAAACGAGATAAACTAATGCGGAAGCGAATTACTGAAAATCACTGGAAATTTAAAACTTTTTAAGCAAAGATGTTGAAAGCATAAAACTCCTTTATAATTAAATAAGATAAACAATTTACATCATTGTAAAATCACCTCTCGAGTGATTATATACATCCAGATACAAAATCTCGAGGCTTAAAGCCAAAAACCTCAAACCTACTGACTCCTAGGACCTGAGAGTACAAAGATGACATAAGACAAACTAACTACAGGACTTGACAGCCAGTATCTCCACCTGAGATTCACTGCTGCCCCTGGTGTTGCTGCTGCTGATACTGCTCACCCTCAGATTGGTTTCTCCTTCCTCGACGTCCACCTAAAAAGTTGAAAGCTATGGGAGTGAGACAATATGAATAATTGTCCCAGCGAGAGTTATAACTCTCCGCCAGAAGCTTTGTTATAGAAATTAAGGAATAACCTAAGCAAAGTAACTTAAAACAATCAACAGCAGGTTTGACAATAAGTAAAATAACATTTAATTAAGCAGTCACTCTTTTAAAGTATATGAAGCACATGTATACTACATACATGAACATATCATTATTGTAAACAATGTAACATCAATCATTGTTTCATGTAGTTCAACCTAAGAAAATATGCTACGCGGTTGATTATGTTATACAACCATTATTAGGCCCTGCGGAGATGAGGTATACCGCTCATACTCCAACCGATCACTACTAAGTCGCATCAATATCATACATAGGTCATCAAAAGAGCCGAATTCTTATGACCTCATCTTCCTCAGTCAGTGTGAGGATCAACATGCAGGACAGTTAGTGTCTCTACTACTATAGCTTACCAGGGTATTCTGGTACTTCGCTATTAGAGTCACAATGGTATTCTGTACTCTCTTCGCCATCGAAAGATCTCTTGTTTATCTCTCATCGATACAGTATTAAAGATTCCCTCGGGAGATTTGTAGTACATCACCCCGACATAAAAACATAGTGAATGGTTGATAGATTAAGGTACATCTACATCAATTCGTAACTAGGATGTAAGGATATTCACATCCATATTCCCCCACATACTCAAAAGTATGTGATCTAGGAGTTCCCTTAGGAAAACCTATTTCAACATCATTTAACTACTGACAATGATGGATATATGATCAGGTCTCTACATGATATTATTATACTTGATTAGTTAGGTACATTCCAGCATTCTTTTAGCATCAAGCATGTTTCCAAGCATTTAATTAATAAAACACTGCTATATAAGAAGAATACTAAATGTATCAATTCTAACTCACATCAATTATCAATTGGATATCAATTTTTAATCATCTCATCACAAGTCATCTAATCAGCATGACCTTGATGTTACTCATGGCTCTTACAGCCTATCAGTCTCATATGATGCCACTTAAACTAGGCAACATAGTATATCACTATTCATAAAACTAATAACATGTTTTCAACGAATATGGTATCATAACCTTTACCTGGCTATAATCATTCCTTTATAAGAACCTGCATAGTTAATTCAATTGACAACAATAAACAATTCATTTCCAGATCAGCAATTAATAAAGCAGAATTAACCTTTCATTTCAAGGGTTGTACCTTCATGCCCTTAACAAGGCTAGGTTCCCTTATATATATCAATTAGGGTTATTCAATCCCTTTCATTATGATTTAGGAATGATGATTCCTCATCTCATACTTTAATCATGAAGATTCATGCTAAAAAGCATAACCTAGAATTAGGGTTTATTGTACATTTCATCATATCACCCTTAATTAGGGTTTACTATTCACATTACATGTTATTACCCTAGAATTAGGGTTTAATATTCATTTTATAGTAAATTGAGCTTCATAGCATCACTCTATATGAAATTATCATCCTTGATGCCTTCAAATTAGGTTAAGTCAAGTCAACTATGATTATCATAGGTCAAATCATCACCACTAAGGTCATTAGGGTTTGCTTGATCAAGGGGAGTGTTATCTACTTGAACCCTTTTATAAGTGCCTTGATAATGTTCACCATTAATCATAACATGGTTCAATTTACTAGGTAATTAACCCCTTAATGTCTTTAGGTTTGATTAGGGTTTAAGTTGAACAATCATTGAACCATTTAACCCTTCAAAACATTAAGTAATCACAACCCTAAAGTCCCCCAAACGATTACACACTTCAACCTCCAAACGGTCCTGAGACCGTTTGGAAGTGTTGACCGTTTGGTTAGGGTTGACTTTCAAACCTTTTAAACTTGGTCACCCTCAAGACCGTTTGAATTTAAACGGTCTTGAAACCGTTTCAACTTGTTGACCGTTTGAGAGAGTTGACTTTGAAACCGATTGGATGAAATGATCTTGAAACCTCATGAATTGAAACGACCTTGAGATCGATTGGATCTAAACGACCTTGAGATCATTTGAGCCCAAACGGTCTTGAGACCGTTTGGTCCAAACATCTCAAAACCGATTGGACCCAAAAAGTGCATCAACACTTATAATCGATTAGGGTTTTCAAGGTTGAGCCCCTCAATTGACCTCATATATGTTAACCACTCATAAATTGAGCCAATTAGAGTTAACCTTTACCAATTGGATACTCAATTGACCTTCAATTGATAACCAATTATGGTGGAATCCAATTCAATTAGGGTTTGTAATCGGTTAACCATCAACATTGATCAACATGAGACTAATTGAAGTTGAACCCATCAATTGACCTTCATTTGGGCCCAACTTATCCCAAACGGTCTTGGGATAGTTTGGACACCCTCCAAACAGTCTTGAGACCGTTTTCCCAAAGTCTCATCAAAATCTAAAACAATTTGATAAGGTTTGAATCCTAATTAGGTGTAAAAACAACACTTTCAATTAATTCAACAACCTATTGTGATTGGACCTTCAATCGATTAAATTATCTTAACCCTAGACCTCCAAACGGTCTTGGGGTGTCACCAAACGGTCTTGAGACCGTTTGAGTGGTCCCCAAATGGTCCTGAGACCGTTTTGTCCACTCAACCCAAAGTTCAACCAAATCGATCCTTGAAATCATCAATTGAACCCGATTAGGGTTTAGAGGGTTGAAGTGTCTTCCATTTGTGATTTGTTTGCAATTAGGTCATGATTCTTTGTAATTGATTAATTCAAAATGTGTTCAGCAGACCTCTAAACGTTCTTCACTTGGTCAAACTTGCCAAACGGTCTTGGAGACCGTTTGAATCTAAACGGTCTTGCAAACCGCATGAAATCAAACGGTTGTGAGACCGTTTGGTTTCAAATGGTCTTGCAAACCGTTTAGACCAAATGGTCCAAGGTCTTTTGGTAAAGTTGCCTAGGAAATCACTCCCATCATCTTCAACCTTGGAATAGGTCGGTTACTTCGTTGTTTTACTTGCAAAAGTGCAAGGAAGAGTGGGGAAGAAGAAGAACTAACTACAATTTGCATGAATAAGGATATGCATAAACAAAGCAAGAGGTTTAGAGTTATAAAACCCGCCTTAAGGTCATTCCTAGAGCTCCAAGCTTCCAAGCTTCAAGAATTTAATGGCGTCTTGAGCTCCTCAGGTTGGCCAAAGGTTTTTCTCCAAGAAAAGGTTGGGAAAGATCGGCTAAAAGAGAAAGCTAAGTCAGAAAACCATAAAACCAACCTTGTAATCCACTTTCCTCCAAGAAATCGAGCAAGAAGATGACCCAAGCTTACCTAGATTCTCCTTGTTCGTCCTCCTCTACTCCAGAGCTCTACCTTAGTCGGTTTGAGCAAGGTGATAAGTGATAGAGGAAGAGAAACGTTCCTTTGTTTGCAAAGGAAAGTTGTATATGTACCTTGCGGTCATTTTCAACATAAGGACAATTAGTAATTCCATTATTCATCTAGGTCCCCCCTGTTTTCTTTTCACGTCCCTTATCCTTATTTCTAAGGCAAAACTCCTTCTAAGACCAAGAACTAAAAGCAAAGAAAGTCAACTTATCACTAAGGTGCACATATATAAGGGTCTCTTTAGTTACAACTTGGTGATTTAATTACAAAGGTGTTCCTTATTATATTATTAATCAAATGAAGAGCCCCCTTCATTATTTTCACTCAAAATGATGTCAAGAGTCATAAAAGATAAACTTGAAGGTGTATTTTACAAGTTTCACCCCACCTTTTGGGTAAATTGCACTTTACACCAAAACTAGGGTTTTAAGTACAAGGATTACTCTACAAGCTGCATCTTGGTGCCCAAGCTTAGGTAATCCATCAAACTTCATCATATTTAATCTTATGATGTCTCAACACTAAAGGAACATATTAACATGTGTAAATTGCAAGTTAACACTTCTAACTGGGTAATTTGCACATAGGTCCATGTATTACAAAACAATACTATAACATTGTTCAAAAAGGACATAAATAGTAACATATGTTCCTTACGAGTTTTAATTACATACCAGGAGATAATCACAAGCATATAATTACATAATTTAGGCAAAACACCTAGGGTTAGTTCATAACCCAGGTCAGGGATGTTACAAATTATCCACCCCTTACAAGGATTTCGTCCCCGAAATCAAAAAAACATATTAAGAGAAAAGAGCAGGGTATTTCCTTATCATCTCTTCTTCTAGTTCCCAAGTGGCTTCTTCAACACCACCATGATTCTAGAGGAATTTCACAAGACTTATATCTTTCTTTTTCAACTTTTTGACTCTGTTATCAAGGATTGACACTGGTCCTTCCTCATAAGTTATATCATCATTCAATTTTACCTCCATAGGTTGTAGAACTGACTCGGTATCAGGGTAACATTTCCTCAACATAGAAATGTGAAACACGGGGTGTAGCTTCTGTAACTCTGGTGGCAACTCTAGTCTATAGGCTACCTTTCCAACCCATTCAATGATTGGATAAGGCCCCATAAATCTAGGAGCTAACTTCCCTTTCCTTCCAAATATCAAAACTCCCTTCCAAGGTGAGACCTTGAGATACACTCTATCTCCAACCTAGAACTCCAAAGGTCTACGACGCTTGTCAGCATAAGATTTCTGCCTATCCTATGAAGTCTTAATCTGTTGTTGTATCACTTTGATCTTTTCTGTGGTTTGCTGCACAAGATCAGGACCTAACAGCTGATGTTCACCGGTTTCATACCAATACAATGTCTACCATATAACGCTTCATAAGGTGCCATATCAATGCTATGTTGATAGCTATTGTTATAGGCAAACTCTATTAAGCTTAGATGTAGATCCCAACTCCCTGTAAACTGAAGAACACATGCTCTCAACAAGTCTTCCAAGGTCTATACAGTCCTTTCTGACTGTCCATCAGTCTGTGGATGAAAGGTTGTACTAAACCTTAGCTGAGTGCCTAGAGCTTTATGAAGTCACTCCCAAAAACAACTCATAAACTGGGGACCTCGGTCAGAAACTATAGTGACTGGAACTCCGTGCAGTCGCACTATCTCTTCAACATACATCTGTGCTAACTTCTCAGCAGAATACGATGTTTTGACAGGTAAGAAATGCGTTGTCTTTGTCAACCTATCAACTATTACCCAAATGGAATCATGTCCTTTGCTTGTCCTAGGTAGGCCAACAACAAAGTCCATGGTTACATGATCCCACTTCCATTGTGGTATGGGTAAGGGTTGCATTGTTCCTACAGGTTTCTGGTGTTCAACTTTAACCTATTGACACACAAGACACCTCATCAAAACCTCTGCAACATCCTTCTTCATCCCAGACCACCAATACATATCTTTCAAGTTTCGATACATCTTGGTGCTTCCTGGATGCATGGCATACATTGAAGAATGAGCTTCTTCCAGGACTAAAGTCCTCAATTTATCCACATCTGGCACTATCATTCTTCCATGATAACATGCTACATGATCATCTGAGTCATGGAAACCATTTTGCTTTTCATCACCATACTCCGATCTGATCTACTGAACAGCAGCATCAATTTGCTGTGCCTCCTTGATCTGCTCTCTTAGAGTAGGTTTTATATGCATCTCAGCCAACAACCCGACTAACAATGACACTCTCAACTTTACATTGTCTTGCCTTAAGGAGATAAGCATATCTCTCCTTGAGCATACTAAAGAGTCTAGTTGTGCCCTATCAGAGGATGGTGTTGCTGATTTCCTACTCAAAGCATCTGCAACCACATTGGCTTTCCCTGGATGGTAATCAATTGTACAATCGTAGTCCTTGATTAACTCCATCCAGTGACGTTGCCTCATGTTAAGTTCGTGCTAAGAGAAGATGTACTTAAGGTTCTTATGATCAGTGAAAATCTAGAATGTCTCTCCGTAGAGATAATGTCTCCAGATCTTCAAGGCATGAACCACGGCAGCTAACTCTAGATCATGTGTCGGATAATTCTCCTCGTGTTTCTTAAGCTGTCTGGAAGCAAAATAAATCACTTGCTTATCCTACATCAACACGCATCCGAGTCCATTCTTTGAGGCATCACAGAAAACTATGTATCCTTTGCCTTGCTCAGGTAACACAAGTACAAGTGCACTTGTCAACCTCTCTTTCATCAACTGAAAAGATTGCTGACACTTATCACTCCAGATAAAAGGAACATCCTTCCGGGTCAACTTAGTCAAATGTAAGGCTATGGAACTAAAGTTCTTAATGAACCTTCGGTAATAGCCAGCCAACCCTAAGAAACTACGGATCTCTGTCAGTGTCTTCGGGTGTTCCCATTGTAGAACAGATTCTACCTTTTTAGGGTCAACACGAATACCTGAGGCAGATATCACATGTCCAAGAAAAGATCCTTCCGGCAACCAAAACTCACATTTGCTAAACTTAGCGTATAGTTTATGTTCTCTTAGCAAAGTTAGAGCCTGACGAAGATGTCGTTCATGTTGTTGAGCATCTCTACTATAGATCAGAATGTCATCTATGAAGACAACAACACACTGATCGAGGAAAGGTCGGAAGATTCTATTCATGAGTTCCATAAATGCAGTCGGTGCATTAGTTAGTCCAAACGACATAATTGTGAACTCATAGTGACCATACCTTGTCCTCAAGGCAGACTTGGATATGTCACTATCCTTAATACGGAGTTGATGATATCCCGATCTCAAGTCTATCTTCGAGAAGACGGTTGCACCACACAACTGGTCAAAGAGGTCATCAATCCTCGGCACAGGGTATTTATTCTTTATTGTTACTTTGTTTAGTTGTCTGTAATCAATGCACAACCACATTGAACCGTCTTTCTTTTTAACAAAGAGGACCGGAGCACCCCAAGGCGAAGTACTCGGTCGGATGAAACCGTTCTCAAGCAACTCTTGAAGTTGTTTCTTGAGTTCTGCCATCTCGGCAGGCGCCATCCTATATGGTGTTTGTGCTATAGGTTGTGTATCCGGGATCAAATTGATTTCAAAAACAATTTCTCGAGGCGGTGGAAGACCTAGAAGTTCTTCAGGAAATACATCTTCGAATTCCCTGACTACAAGAACTTCAGCAGGGTTAGGACTCTTCATGGTAGTATCTACCACATGGGCCAAGAATGCATAACATCCTTGTCTCATTAGCTTTTCAGAAGCCATAGCTGAGACAATACAGGTGGGTAGAATCTTTCTCTCTCCTTGAAAGATCCATGTGTCGCTTTCATCAGCAAACACAGCTTGCTTGGATTCACAATCCAAAACAACCTTATACCTTTCTAAGGTATCCATCCCAAGGATTATATCAAATCCTTGCATCACAAGTGGTATAAAGTCCACTTGAATGTGATGATCAGAAAAGAAGAGGATGTAGGGAGAGCATACCTCCTGCAACACAACAGACTCTCTCAACGGAGTCTCAAGAAACAAGCTATCTGCCCTATGACTGACCGTCATATTGTAGTTACGAATCACTCTTCGAGTGATAAAGGAGTGCGTAGCACCCGGGTCAATCAAAACAGATACAACACATGATGTAGACATATCAGAATGTAACAACTCCATCTGACCTGCCACAACTCGTGGGTTGATCACTGCATCAAGTGGGTTCATAGAATAGAACCTTGTTGTCGCCTGAGGTTGATTCGGTGCTGACGATCCAGCTTGGGATGCTTGTCCACATCCTCTAGCTGCTCCTTGAAACTGTCTCCTCTGGGATCCTTGCTGACTCTATCTCTGTGGCTGGGTTACACTGGCTGGTCTAGCTCTGCAGTCTTTCATCAGATGCCCCACCTTCCCACATATGTAGTAGCTTCTTTCCAGTTGTTGTGGTCTTGGTGGTCCTGTAACTGACATTGATGCTGAACTGTGAGCTCCTTGTAGTGGTAGGCTTCTTCCTCTACCTCTACTCAGTGTCCACTGAGTCTGAGCACTAGGTCTAGGTGGTGGTGGTGTAGGAGCAGAAAACCTAGGCTTGTTGAAGTCTCTAAATGAAGATCCCTGGAAATAAGGATATCACTTATGGGTTTGCCTCTTCTCGGCTACGTACCTCTCTATCCTTCAGACTGACTCAACGAAGGTAGCGAACCTCTCCCAGTTCTCTAGGGCAGACACGGGAGTAGTCAACTCAGCATTCAACCCTTTCTCGAACCGCCTAATCCTCTCTTCATCTGTAGCAGCCATATGTAGATAGAATCGCAACAACTCCATGAACTTAGCTTCGTATTCACTAATGTTCATCAGACCTTGCCTTAACCTCTCTAACTGAGAGATCTTCTCATCCAGGAACGTCTTAGGGAAATATCTATTGATAAATTCCCGTTGGAATACTTCCCAGGCAACCTCCACACCAGGCCTCTTCTGCTCTTCCATAGTCCACCAGTGACCAGCACTCCCCTTGATAAGATAAACAACATGTCTGACCTTCTCAGCTTCGGAGATGTTTAGGATTCTGAAGGCTTTCTCTAACATGGTCAACCACAGATCGACACCTGCAGGATCAGATGTTCTAAAGTATTTGTTTGCTCTGACACGATGAAGTCGCTCGAACATCTTACTGATACCTTGTCCTTTAGACTGGGCAGATGCCCTAGGTGTAGGCATAGGCATCCTATCTGTGATATGTTTCATGGCAGTCATAAACTGCCCAAACATAGTCTGAACAGCTGGGTTCTCCATGTCGGCTGGGTTAAACTGAGGTGGCCCCATAGGTGGTTCAGGTACAGGTTGTTCTATTTCTGGGTTCCTTGCACCTTCTTGGGGTGCAGCGACACTACTTTCTGCCACATACTCCTCGTGTGGTCCAAACATCCATACTTATCTTCTTCTCCTGAGGAGCAGAAGACACTATTAGATATACTGGAAAACACTAAGAATAGACTTGACATCCTAAGTCCTATGTCTTTGTAGACTCAACGAACCTAGAGCTCTGATACCACTAAATTGAGACGACCAAATCACCAAAACGAGATAAATGAATGTGGAAGCAAATTACTGAAAATCACTGGAAATTTAAAACTTTTTAAGCAAAGATGTTGAAACCATAAAACTCCTTTATAATTAAATAAGATAAACAGTTTACATCATTGTAAAATCACCTCTCGAGTGACTATATACATCCAAATACAAAATCTCGAGGCTTAAAGCCAAAAACCTCAAACCTACTGACTCCTAGGACCTGAGAGTACAGAGACAACATAAGACAAACTAACTATAGGACTTGACAGCCAGTATCTCCACCTGAGATTCACTGCTACCCCTGGTGTTGTTGCTGCTGATACTGCTCACCCTCAGATTGGTTTCTCTGTCCTCGACGTCCACCTAAAAAGTTGAAACCTACGGGAGTGAGACAATTTGAATAATTGCCCCAGTGAGAGTTATAACTCTCCGCCAGAAGCTTTGTTATAGCAATTAAGGAATAAAATAAGCAAAGTAACTTAAAACAATCAACAGCAAGTTTGACAATAAGTAAAATAACATTTACTTAAGCAGTCACTCTTTTAAAGTATATGAAGAACATGTATACCAGATACTTGAACAGATCATTATTGTAAACAATGTAACATCAATCTTTGTTTCACATAGTTTAACCTAAGCAAATATGCTACGCGGTTGATTATGTTTTACAAACATTATTATGTCCTACGGAGATGAGGTATACCGCTCATACTCCAACCGATCACTACTAAGTCGCATCGGTATCATACATAGGTCATTAAAAGAGCCAGATTCTTATGACCTCATCTTCCTCAGTCAGTGTGAGGATCAACATGCAGGACAGTTAGTGTCATTGCTACTATAGCTTACCAGGGTATTCTGGTACTTCTCTATTAGAATCATAGTGGTATTCCATACTCTCTTCACCATCGAAAGATCTCTTGTTTATCTCTCATCAATACGGTATTAAAGATTCCCTCGGGAGATTTGTAGTACATCACCCCGACATAAAAACATAGTGAAGGTTTGGTAGAGTAAGGTACATCTACATCAATTCCTACACTAGGATGTAAGGATATTCACATCCATATTCCCCCACATACTCAAAAGTATGTGATCCAGGAGTTCCCTTAGGAAAACCTGTTTCACCATCATTTAACTACTGAGAATGATGGATCTATGATCAGGGCTCTACATGATATGATTATACTTGATTAGTTAGGTACATTCCAGCATTCTTTTAGCATCAATCATGTTTCCAAACATTTAATTATTAAAACACTGTTATATAAGAAGAATACTAAATGTATCAATTCTAACTCACATCAATTATCAATTGGATATCAATTCTTAATCATCTCATCACAAGTCATTTAATCAGCATGACCTTGACGTTACTCATGGCTCTTACAGCCTATCAGTCTCATATGATGCCACTTAAACTAGGCAACATAGTATATCACTATTCATAAAACTAATAACATGTTTTCAATGAATATGGTATCATAACCTTTACCTGGCTATGATCATTCCTTTATAAGAACCTGCATAGTTAATTCAATTGACAACAATAAACAATTCATTTCCAGATCAGCAATTAATAAAGCAGAATTAACCTTTCATTTAAAGGGTTGTACCTTCATGCCCTTAACAAGGCTAGGTTCCCTTATTTACATCAATTAGGGTTATTCAATCCCTTTCATTATGATTTAGGAATGATGATTCCTCATCTCATACTTTAATCATGAAGATTCATGCTAAAAAGCATAACCTGGAATTAGGGTTTATTGTACATTTCATCATATCACCCTTAATTAGGGTTTACTATTCACATTACATGTTATTACCCTAGAATTAGGGTTTACTATTCATTTTATAGTGAATTGAGCTTCATAGCATCACTCTATATAAAATTATCATCCTTGATGCCTTCAAATTAGGTTAAGTCAAGTCAACTATGATTATCATAGGTCAAATCATCACCACTAAGGTCATTAGGGTTTGCTTGATCAAGGGGAGTGTTATCTACTTGAACCATTTTATAAGTGCCTTGATAATGTTCACCATTAATAATAACATGGTTCAATTTACTAGGTACTTAACCCCTTAATGTCTTTAGGTTTGATTAGGGTTTAAGTTGAACAATCATTGAACCATTTAACCCTTCAAAGCATTAAGTAATAACAACCCTAAAGTCACCCAAACGATTACACACTTCAACCTCCAAACGGTCCTGAGACTGTTTGGAAGTGTTGACCGTTTGGTTAGGGTTGAATTTCAAACCATTTAAACTTGGTCACCCTCAATACCGTTTGAATTTAAACGGTCTTGAAACCGTTTCAACTTGTTGACCGTTTGAGAGAGTTGACTTTGAAACCGATTGGATGAAACGACCTTGAAACTGCATGAATTGAAACGACCTTGAGATTGATTGGATCTAAATGTCCTTGAGATCGTTTGAGCCCAAACGGTCTTGAGACCGTTTGGTCCAAACATCTCAAAACCGATTGGACCAAAAAAGTGCATCAACACTTATAATCGATTAGGGTTTTCAAGGTTGAGCCCCTCAATTGACCTCATTTATGTTAACCACTCATAAATTGAGCCAATTAGGGTTAACCTTAATCAATTGGACACTCAATTGACCTTCAATTGATAACCAACTAGGGTTGAATCCAATTCAATTAGGGTTTGTAATCGGTTAACCATCAACATTGATCAACATGAGTCTAATTGAAGTTGAACCCATCAATTGACCTTCAATCGGGCCCAACATAGCCCAAACGGTCTTGGGAGCATTTGGAAACCCTCAAAACGGTCTTGAGACCAATTTCCCAAAGTCTCATCAAAATATAAAACAATTTGATAAGGGTTGAATCCTAATTAGGTCTAAAAACAACACTTTCAATTAATTCAACAACCTATTGTGATTGGACCTTCAATTGATTAAATTATCTTAACCCTAGACTCCAAACAGTCTTGGGGTGTCACCAAATGGTCTTGAGACCATTTGAGTGGTCCCCAAATGGTCCTGAGACCGTTTTGTCCACTCAACCCAAAGTTCAACAAAATCGATCCTTGAAATCATCAATTGAACCCGATTAGGGTTTAGAGGGTTGAAGTCCCATCAATTTGTGATTTGTTTGCAATTAGGTCATTATTCTTTGTAATTGATTAATTCAACATGTGTTCAGAAGACCTCTAAATGGTCTTCACTTGTTCAAACTTGCCAAACGGTCTTGGAGACCGTTTGAATCTAAACGGTCTTGCAAACCGCATGAAATCAAATGACTGTGAGACCGTTTGGCTTCAAACGGTCTTGCAAACCGTTTAGACCAAATGGTCCAAGGTCGTTTGGTAAAGTTGCCTAGGAAATCACGCCCATCATCTTCAACCTTGGAACAGGTCGGTTACTTCGTGGTTTTACTTGCAAAAGTGCAAGGAAGAGTGGGGAAGAAGAAGAACTAACTACATTTTGCAAGAATAAGGATATGCATAAACAAAGAAAGAGGTTTAGAGTTATAAAACCTTCCTTAAGGTCGTTCCTAGAGCTCCAATCTTCCAAGATTCAAGCCTTTAATGGAGTCTTGAGCTCCTCAGGTTGGCCAAAGGTGTTTCTCCAAGAAAAGGTTGGGAAAGATCGGCTAGAAAGAGAAAGCTAAGTAAGAAAACAATAAAACCAACCTTGTAATCCACTTTCCTCCAAGAAATCAAGCAAGAAGATGACCCAAGCTTACCTAGCTTCTCCTTGGTCGTCCTCCTCTACTCCAGAGCTCTGCCTTAGTCAGTTTGAGCAAGGTGATAAGTCATAGAGGAAGAGAAATGTTCCTTTGTTTGCAAAGGAAAGTTGTATATGTACCTTGGGGTCATTTTCAACATAAGGACAACTAGTTATTCCATTATTCATCTAGGTCCCTCCTTTCTTCTTTGCACGTCCCTTATCCTTATTTCTAAGGCAAAACTCCTTCTAAGACCAAGAACTAAAAGCAAAGAAAGTCAACTTATCACTAAGTTGCACATATATAAGGGTCTCTTTAGTTACAACTTGGTGATTTAATTACAAAGGTGTTCCTTATTATATTATTAATCAAATGAAGAGCCCCCTTCATTATTTTCACTCAAAATGATGTCAAGAGTCATAAAAGATAAACTTTAATGTGTATTTTACAAGTTGCACCCCACCTTTTGGGTAAATTGCACTTTACACCAAAACTAGGGTATTAAGTACAAGGATTACTCTACAAGCTGCATCTTGGTGCCCAAGCTTGGGTAATCCATCTAACTTCATCATATTTAATATTATGATGTCTCAACACTAAAGGAACATATTAACATGTGTAAATTGCAAGTTAACCCTTCTAACTGGGTAATTTGCACATAGGTCCATGTATTACAAAACAATACTATAACATTTTTCAAAAAGGACAGAAATGGGAACATATGTTCCTTAGGAGTTTTAATTACATACCAGGAGATAATCACAAGAATCTAATTACATAATTTAGGCAAACCACCTAGGGTTAGTTCATCACCCAGGTCAGGGATGTTACATTCATTGTCTCCATCAACCAAGTGAATTCATCCTAACAAAGTAGAACTTTATGAACTAATAACTTTCTTATTCAACAGAGTCAAGGTCATCAGCTTGTAGTTAGTTAATTCTATGCCTAAATGTAAAGGTGTAATTAAGTAGGCTCATGATATTTAGCATACCTTTGTTTTTTAGATCTTCACAAATGTCATGATAACTATTTCAAGTGACATATTAAGACCATCATAGATTTCTTAAAATAGTTGAATCCATACCAAATAGGTTAACTTATAATTACTCTTTATGATACACAAAATTGTAGCCATTAATTGGTATTAGAGCCTAACCCTAATCTAATTGGGTTTGGTCCTACACCTTTTATTCAACCAATTTTGACGGCTGTTCCCCTGTTCTTCATTCTTCTCCAGTCTCTAGGTGGTTTGTGATCCTCCGCTGTGTGGTCGTTTCTTGGTGTTCCCTGCTCCTTGATGTTCTGATACCGTCGTCGCCTCACATCATCACTGTAGCAGTTGATCTTCCTCTGATGCATCAACGTTTCAGTGTGTTTATCACGTCACTTTTCTTTAGTTGATCAACCGCTATTCCCCCTACAATCCCATCCTCCTTCCGCAACTCCCCTTAATATCCAAATAGAACTATTCTTAGGAACAAAAACAAAGATACACAGATATGATAGTAGTTACCTTGTAGTAGCATGGATGTTATGGTGTGTTGGGTTGTGTTATGTAGGCTCCATGCACAGAAGAAGTGAGAAAGAAAGAAAATAGAAGTGGAAACTAGATAAGACAAGGAAATATTTTTTGTATCTGAAAGTTGAGTCCATATTCATCATCCATAAATGACTAAGATAGTCATGGCACTCTTCAACACATACATATTTTATTACTTTCTACTATGCTGCCACCAGAAACCCATCTAAGGAAAACATGTTAATTGTCACAAAAAAGTTTCTCTGTCAATCTGTGTTTAAGAAGCTACCACTAGTTTAGAGTACTAATATTGGTACAATTTTTATAATTAAATAAGAATCAGCATATAACAACAAATGAAAACATATGAAGTTAACGTATTAGATGCTACATGTGACCCTAGATTATTTAGGGTCATAATCCTCACACACACAAAAGTAATTGGAGCTGCAATTAACTATTTAGTACTTCACAACGGAAAGTTTGTATTTTTTTACATGGAACTACATAGCCACATTAAGCACAATTAAATAAGTTCAATAGTAGCCAAAAACGTTGCTTGATATTGAAATATTTTATGAACATGTGGGCAACTAATTAAATTGCAAATAACAATATGATTATCTGGGTATAAATAAATAATGAAGTGAGAGAAATATCAAGCTTGGTGACCTCAACTCTTACTAATGGAAGAAGTTATCATATGGCTCCCTCCTATTGGTGAAGACATCTAATTCAACAATGGTGATGCACTTATATCTAAGGAATTGGATAGAAACAATGTGCTTTTTAAAGATCATGCAAGGAAGTGTGTGGTCGTCACTTCAAAAATTGTCCATGGTAATTGGAAATGTGATGGTCTAAAGTGGTATGCTCTACTTTGTGGTTTTCAAATTGCTATCTGATTTGGTCTTAAGAAAGTCTCTTTCAGGTCAGATGGCATAGCTGGGATAAAATAAGTGCAAAACTCTTGCAGAGCCAGTGGATCACAGATGCATATGATTAAGGAAATTGATAAACAAAATGTTATATTCATTTCTTCTGGATACTTTCATATTAGTGGGGAAGGGGGAAAACATCACTCATTTTTCAGCAATCCTTTATTTAGGTAAATTCCACAACATAATTATGTCAATATCTAACCTACAATTTACATTCCTATTTTAATATATATGTTCTGTTGTTGTTCTTAGATATTGGCATGTTGCATGATTTGGCTACATAGGTTATTTATTTTAGTATGACTTTTCTTAGTAACTATTAAGAACTATAATGTGATATATGACATATTCCAATGTTTAATAAGTGCCTTATTCAATGTATTTTAGCATTAAGGGGACAATAAGATCTGTTAATTGCCAAAGTTGAGGCTATAAAGCATACTCCTACTAATATTGACTTATATTTGGTTAAGGTGAGGTTTTATCTTAGAAAGACACTTCTTTATCTCAATTTCTAGTGTTTAATTCTTGAAATTTTATTTTACAGACATCCAATCATTGATTTGGAAAGAAATTTTCTTTGTTGGTCATAACTATTTTGAGAGATTGATGTCTAGACATAAGATTCCTAAACTAATAGGGGAAATATCTAGGTTAGAAGGACTCTATGATCTCTAGATAGGAAAAAAACGAAATATGGGATGCTGACACATTGCATAGTGAATGCTATCACAAAAGAATCAAGTTGTTTGATACTAATGTTTGTTTCATTAGCTCGACAATAGGCATTTTCCTATGCTAATAGTATTTTGTTTTGGAACAAAACCAATTAGTTAGGCTACAAAAATTTATATTTTAAAGTTTAATCACAATTTTAAAACATAAATATTTAATATAATCTATGGTGGATGCCTTATATAAATATAGAGGATCAAGTATCTATTTTTCAAAGTCATAATGAAACAAGTATAATTCATATAGAATTTTTAAGTTGTCCTACAAGTTTTATTTTTACTATCTCTTTCAATGATACCATGCAACATCCTAAATTTTAAATATAACCATTTGCATCCTTCCTAGCATCCCCACCAAATTAAAACATCTCCTAAATTTGGAATAGGTGAAAGTAAAAGCATCTTTAAATCTAAGAATCACCTAAAAAGTAAATAAACTAATCTCTTAAAAGCATTGGTTAAGTCAATGAATAACTACTATATTTCTCATCAAGTCAAACAAGTCACAATATGCTCCAAATGACACTTCAATTTTTATATCAAAGATTGATTCTAAAAAAAACTAAAATCCTCATTTGATACCAAAGAATCTAGATTAGATATACATCTAAATTCCATTGGAATCTAATTTTGGTTCAAATTCCTTTATCATCAAGTTAACCTTCCTATACTTTTCTTTTGATCTATTAGTTGTATGATATGATATAGGAATTAGGCATGTCATGTCATGCTTTTTTTTCCTTCAATTTCCATATAAATAGACATTTGGCATAATCTGAATATGATTTTTGATATGAGATTACATTTTAATCTTGCCTCAAATTCTTGTAGCCAAATTGGCTCCACAAGCATGCACTCAATTGGTTTGACCTGAAATGCTAAGCCTACTCACAAGACTACCATGTCCAAATAACTATGATTGCATGGAATACAGTTCATATGTATCAAAGAAAGATAATTCTAAGCATGATCAAAGTAGTTTACTTGCAAAAAATTCAAGTGTAAATAGGAGGTCTGGTGGATCTGCTGTTGGGCACATATACCACCTACGTAGTAGGTTGTCTCTTAAATGCATATTTCATAGTAAGCTTGGCTTTAATAATTATCCTTCATAATATCATGCATTTCTTTTGTATGAAATAGGTTGTCTGTTGTGAATAGCATGAGCTTAATTTGGGATTGGAACTAAAGAATCTTCTTATAATATAGAGAAGTAAAAGAGTGTTTCATAATTCCCATTGTGTTATTTAGTTGATGAGGAAGTTATGTCAATTTGTCATTATAATATGTTGATACTCTCAAGGCATTAACATCCAACTACGAACCTATTGTTAATGAAGTAACAAGTATTATAGAGGGTGGATACCTTACGGATTTTATGATCTCAATAAGCTCTATGTTAGGTATTGTTACATGCTTAGAATTGATAACATATGCAGATTTTCCCTTGCTAATCTGAGGTTTACTCCTCGAAAGAATGAAATGGGTGGTTTCTTATGAACTTTGTAGTATTTCTTCACCCAACAAGAACCTAGGATCAAATGAGATAGCCAATGTTCATACTTAGAACTTACAAACATTTATATCTACACCCTAGGAGGCATCCAAACATTTTTACTATACCATTATGTGAGCCACTAATATTTTTTTATATACTATTATGATATATATATATATATATATATATATATATATATATATATATATATATTTAACAAGTATAAATTCAATGTTGGTCCTTTTTTATTGGGATTATTAGATTCAGTGACACCCTTATCTTATCACATTACTATATTGTAATTGATCTATGTGAACCTTGAGATTGACCTAATTCCACTTATAATATATCATTTTATTTTGGTTAAATCAAACAAAATGGATGTGCAAAGGGTCCTTAAGGATGCAATGTCCAAAATTCATCTACTAGTTCATGAATATGAATATACATACAAGAATTCCATGTGTTTCAATAAGATTTCACATGTACTAGCCACTAGGAGGGAGGAAGAGACGTGGAACTTGATAGAGGTACTCCTGTTCATGATATTAAAGTTTATAAAGAAATGGTTGCCTTTTTTTAAACATATGTTTATCTATGATTCAATATTATCACTTAATAGAAATGTCAAATAGAAAAATTATGGACTAACAAGTTTCATGATGAGGATAGTGAATGGTAGATCCAAACTACACATACAAGGGAGAAGCAAATGTAATAACATGGATTCTTCTCTCATTCAATTTATGTACTTATTGACCCATTTGAATGATTAATGTACTCAATAACATCCATCACCCTTAATTTGATGACATTGAGTAATTTCATGGTCAATTAACAACTTAACCTTGATTAAGTGTCAATTCAGATGTGTTTATGACTCTGATTAGAGTTTTGATGCCTATTATATCTTTAACTTGCAATGGAAATTGAAACACTTCAATGAACTTTTCATGTCTTCAAATGTGTCCCATGTTATAGATGATTAAATTATGAATCTAACAGAGCAAAAATCACATCAATCAAATCATCCTAGCTTGAGTTATGGCCTTTGGAAATTCCTCTTTCTAATCACATTTAACATTGATTTTGCTGCTTCTTTAGCCTTGGTGGGCCAAAATTGGGTGTGCGGCCCAATTCACTCCCCCAACCTTTTTTCTTCTATCCACATCCCTCATCCATCACCAATCAGGTCTTTGTTTTCTTGGGCTACAAGATGTCATCCATTAAAGCTTCAATCCATGGATTTCGACCCTGGTCCAACTATCAACATGACACCTCTTTTTTGTTTTGTTCCTAGCACAAAGAGTGTTGGCCGGCCACTTACAGTTGACATGATGCCACAAACCCCCTTGTTTCCCTCCTCTTCCTATCAAATTGATGACACCCTTATCTATAAACCTTCTTCCACTCCCATTTCTCCTCTTTACCGCTCATTTTTCACAATCCTAGCTCCCTCCTTCTTTTCTTCTCCATCCACCCTTATCGGCACCACCACCTCTACCTTTTGGGTGTTTAGACCCTTTTTCTCCTCACTATGGGCTGGGCCATCAGTACACCCAGTAGTGTGTGGTGAGCTAGAGCAGAATCTTGGCGGGCCCCCTTGTGGCCTGGAGTTCGAAGACCCTCCCCTCCAACGAACTTGCGCCACTACAAAGGAGGCTCCTCGCTCTGGCATAGTCCCAAAGGGAGGAGCAGTGAAGACAATTGAGGGCAACCGCTAACCCCTACCAACCAGCCACATAGTGACCCGAAGCTTTAGGGGGTAGCTGTGAGCTGTTTAGCAGGAAAGCGTCAGAGTCCACTCTACGTGTTGGGCTTCTTTCTCTAAGGCCCATATAGAGTGTTGGCCTTCCTACAACCACCCTCTGCTAGCCCTTGGATCCTGATCCAAAGGCCTTGAATCCGTGTTACTAGGTAAAATCTTAGAGAAATCCTTTATCATGCATCTTTTGCCAAAAAGGCTCATATAATATATTTTTTCGATCAGAAAAATTTGATCTATCCGTTAAGAATGGTTCTAAAATCTAAATGTTCTCCTTGTTCTTCTATTTTTGTTCTAATTGTGGTACCTTTGTACTTATTTAATGATCCTTTTGCACTTTTATTATTTCCTTGAGTTATCAATGATCAAATGCTCTTTTAGCCGTAGATAAGTAAGTTTTTTCATGTTGGATTTGAATAAAGCCATGGATCATGTTGATGTTGTCTTTATGACTACTTTGGACCTAAAAGTGACTCCTTTTAGTATATGCTTGATGTTATCTAATCAAGATGGAATGTTTAGAATTTATTTATTCCATATAATCACTTGATTTCAAAATTATTAATATCCCTAAATGCTCATGACATGTTTGACTAATACTTTATGCCTCCTTGCCTTAAGTTCCATACGATCTAAAAGGGACTCACTTTTGTACACTAATGTGCCCTATATGTGATGTTCATGTACCAATATGGTTGGACCCTTAAAACTTGTGCTATAATGGATCCTTAATATTCAAATCTTTATGTTCACTCCCAAATCAGTCTTAAATGACTTGTTCCACTAAATGTCATGTAGCACACTCATGTACTCTCTTGACTACATGTAGCACCTAGGGGATGTAAATGCATATGCTACTTGTTTGATATCTAACCTTGCTAAGAACATTATCTAATGTTACACGTGTATCTTAAAACTTCAAATCAGTACAATTATCATTCTATTACTCTATAATCCTGACCTAATCTACTTAGTGCTTCTATGGCTTGGAATTGTACATTATTGCATGAATAGACCTAGTATGACAAGTTATGATCTTGCATGTTTAGACCATGACGATAATTGAGACATTGTTCTTACTTTACTCCTAAATCAGACGTTATCTTTATCTTATATTACACTGATGTGGATGTATCACCTAGACCTAAGGTGTTGATCTGACCTATTAACTATGGTTAACTGATTGCATGAAGGTATGGAACCTTGGACCTAAGTTGATATTTTTTGAAACCTAGTTCTACGAAAACATCCACATGACTTATATCATGTTTATCTTAATAAAACCTAGTGATCTAAGACACTATGTACTTTATGTTTACATCCTAGGTCCATGTTGTCTTGGGCCTTCTCTAGGTATCTTACTCAAGAATCATAACTCTTAAGATACACTTTTCTCTTGACCCTATTATGTTATTGGCTTTTTTTATGTATTCTCTTATGAAATCTTGGCTAGATAATAAATTTTTTGAGCTACTTGTTCCCTATGATTAGTATGTTCATTTTTCTTGAAATATGTTGAATAAACCTTGAACGTAATTGAACTTGTCCATTATAGACCTTGTGTACCTACATGTATTCCAAAGGTAAGGGCACAAGGTTGGGCGCCTTACTTGAGATATCAGGATAAGATGGACTATCTTGATAAAAAAAGGTTAGATAATCTTGAGCAACCTAACAGACCATTACAATGGGAAGTTGGTCAATGGACATAATATGTTGTTAAGTATAACGAAAATGCACTTAAAATACACTTTGTATAAAACAATGTCGTTAACTGTTCTCACCTAGTTTCTAGTTCTTACTTTATATTATGTTTCTATCCAAGTAACTTTTATTATACTCTTAAATAGTTTGCATGCCTTTTCATAGTGTACTTAATTCCTTAGCATTAATATATTGTGTTCATTGATTTTGTAGTTACCTAATGAACATTCGCTGCACTCAAGACTCTAAGCTCTAAAATGAAATACAAATGGGTATATACTTGAATCTTGAAATGGGTACATATCTCTATCTCCATGTTTAGTATCTTGTCATCTCTTTAGTTTGTTATTCAATTTTCATATACATTGCTTGTGTGAAACTATGTGCCATTCTATTGATGGACGCCCAATTTGTACTACCACTAACTCTGTTGTCACTGGGGGTCGAAGGAGGGTAACAAATAGTTCTATGACAAAAAAGTTACTCCATTGTGAATAAGATGATAAGTACCTATCGTTTATTATTATATCTTAAGTAAAATACACTACATATACCTTTAGTCTCTGAATAGTATGCAACATGACCCTAACTATTTAGAATTCAAGTCGTTGGTGATTCTTTATGTTGACTCATTAGATACTACTAATTTTGTTAAATTCAAATAGATAGAAATATTTTTGCATTAAAGGATTTATATCATCACACCATATTTTTTAGAATATCTTGGTAGATCAATAATCCACATTGTTTTTAGTTTCTTTAATGCATCCATGTGTCATAAATTGTCTTCATCTTATGTTTGTTTTGAAGTCTTGATAAACCTCTACAATACCTAATTGCCATTGATCAAAATATCTTACATATCTATTACACTCATCAAACTATCTTACATAGATATTACAAAACCAAATGTCCCCTACATTTTAAGTAGTGTTTATCCTTAATGACATTTTCTTGGATTTCAAGACAATCTTCCTTTTTGTTTATGGGATTTTGTCAATACTAGTTCAGGATGTGTGGACACTTCAAGATAGATTCAATATCCAGATTGAATGCATTTTCAACATGGACATGCCATGTATACTACCTAAATTGTATTAGAAATAGTCCATGCCAGAAGTATGATTTTTGTTTTGGCTTTGAATCGGCATGGATGCTTTACAAGAGACAAATATAGCTAGTTTTCTTTCCACATATCTGGATACTTTTGCACATGAAAATTTATCTCACAAATCATGCCCTATTATTTCATGTCAGTACTTGGTCTTTGAATCCAATAGATAGAGGGGGACAACCACCATAGAGTCCCAATTAGTACACTACTTGAAATTTTGTCAAGGTCAACAATTTCACCTAGTATAGTCATTCTTATCGAATGACTCCTAGGGAGATTCTTTACTAGCTAATGGTTCGTTAACATGTGCCTATAGATGTGTGGCATGTTAAATCAACCATAGTGGTTGGTCATTATGGCTAGTAATTCTATGCAATGAGAAATGATTTTTTATTCTTTCTAAGTTTCCTTGATTGTCAAACAATAATGCATTCATACTATTTTGAGAAGTAACAACAATAATCATGGAGATTATACTTATGATACCCCTCGTCAAAAACAATGATATTAATCAAAACTAAATGCGAAAACAATACTAAACAAGTATATTAATGAAAAATCACTAAAAATTAAAAGTAATTGCACAAGGCACCAACATAAGAAAATGTGTGGCATATAGATCCATAACTTGTCATCTATACATAAGATTTCATGCTTACAACATATTCCATAGACATGCCTAACACACATGATATCTATTTCTCTCGCATATACATGTATATCTACCAACTATATACAACAAGGGCGCATAAACCCAAAACTCACTTCAACAGCACACCGAAAAAACACTGAACTATTGCCAAGACCCGAGTGTACAAAATCAACTCTAGGACTCTAACACCAAAAGATCAACAAGCAACACACTCAACCTTATCAGCAACTGATCTTTTTGTGGCTCCACCTTAGTTACACAATCTCTACCTCATCATGCACAACGACCTAAAAGATGTGGAAACACGTGGGGTGAGACCAAACGTGTGACGTCCCCAAATTTCTATATACTTTCCATAGTGACATTCATAGATATGTGTGCAGTCATATCTATAGATGTCAAAAGGAAAAATATAAGAGATTAAGGTAGTCAACTAAAAAAGGAGATTTAGCCAAGATCTAGTCCACATCATCATATAATGCCACACGAACATTCATTCATATAGATAAAATTAAGTCATTACATATGGAGAGAAAATATTGTTCTAGAGAAAGTTAACTTTATTACATAGGATCTCAATCATCCTCAACATCAACTAGGAAAGAAATAAACTAACATCTAGTAAGAAATGAGATAAGTGGAATAGATCTATCTAATATATCCTCCATGTTTATTATTTTATGCCTTCTGGTAATTTGAGCATGCAATTCACTTCGTTGTCAATTGTTCCTAGCACCTAGAAAATATGAGAAACAAAACATCAACAAAGTTGGTATGTGGTAAAAAGTTACACTAATAAGGTTGCATAAAGGAAAATATTTGAAAAAGAAGAAAGAGAGATAAAACCATTTCTTAAGGTGAAAATCAAGTAAACACCCTTTTTAT
Organism: Alisma plantago-aquatica; assembly: GCA_963693085.1. Lineage (NCBI taxonomy): Eukaryota > Viridiplantae > Streptophyta > Magnoliopsida > Alismatales > Alismataceae > Alisma > Alisma plantago-aquatica. The sequence goes on from OY856409.1 coordinate 972,921,976, forward strand.
TACATTCATTTTGATGTGGTTGTACTACACCTATTGCACTTGACTTACATCTAGTGTGGGAAATAGAATATCATCATACATCTAACATGGGCCAAGGAATCATACATCCATGTTAAGCAACATACATCCATACCAGGATATGTGCCCTAGTAGCTACAACCCATCATAATCATTTATGTTTCTCTTAAATTTGGCGAAGTATAACTCATACTAGTTTAACCAAGCAATCATATCCAAATACGAACATTCAAGATATTACATAGCATAGGCAACCAGAAATCTAGTCTTATACTTATAAGACCACGTACATGCTTGATTAGATCAGATATCCAAGGATTTGAATTAATCAAGAAATGAGTCACCCTGCATGGGAAAGCAAGGGTACAACATCACAATTGGTCCATGTGACTAAGACTAAGATATGTTCTTAATTATTATTCCTTTTATGGTATCTAATTTAGATCAGGGATTTTCCGTATTTTAATTGGGATTATAGATAGCATCAGGTCTGATCCATCATTAACTATTTTGATTAAAAGATAATATTTAATTGATCAATTAGAAGATTTCCAAAAATTAGGGTTTCTAAGATGGTTAGAATAAAAGGGGGAAAGCAATCCTAATATATTAATCATTCATGACATCAGGGTTCGTTCAAGGGTTTAGGACCAATCCTGGTCACCATACATCATCTAATAATACTAGATTAGATAAAAAGATGTATATCCAATTACATGCAGAGAGAGAAAATTAGATTTAGGGTTTCTTCTAATCATTTCATCATTTATTTACTTAAATTAGTGTTTCGAGTTATATTGGAAACAGGGTTACATCTAAGGTTAAAAACATTTTGGAAGGTCAGTTATCATCAAGGAAAACTATTATCAATAATTAATTATAAATAAGGAGGTCATTTAGGCTTTAGGCAACTATTTTTGAACAAGGAGATGGATCCAGGTCCTGATATCATTTTATTTGGATAGAGGGTAATTTCCTGATCAAAATGGTATGTAGGTTCGACATTTTTGGATAATCCTAGCATTTACTATGATTTTTCTAAGAAAATCAATTTTTTCCATTTTAGAAAAAGAAAAAGAAAAGAGGAGTACCTTGATCAACGGCCGGATCTGACTGGATCGACGGCTCTTGTTGTGACGTCCCCGAATTTTGGCTTCTCCAAACCCTATTGGGAATGAGATGTCAGAATCCGAAAACATCATCCAATCATATCAGAGAGCGATGCGGAAGCATAATACGCATACATGAACATACAACCATAACATTCTCAAAATTCAACATGTATATTTATACAAAATGAATTATTACAACATGATTTACAGTTACATATTGAATGAAAATTCTACAAGTCTGAACATGTATGCTAACTAGATCTTAGACAATAGGTACAACCTGAACACTTCTCACTTCACTTCTTTTATCCCACGCTATCTCTGAACCTAAAACATACATGAAACAACGAATCAACACACAAGGTGTTGTGTATGTGGGTAGAAAGATACATACTAATATGTTCGCATAATTGAAATAACTTGAGAAAGAAAGAGTAAAAGAAAACATTATTTAAAGCGATAATCAGGTAAACATTCCTTTTATTGCTTTCACTTTGATGTGGTTGTACTACTCATACTTGCACTTGACTTACATCTAGTGTGGGAAATATAGTATCATCGTACATTTAACATGGGCCAAGGAATCATACATCCATATTAGGTAACATACATCCACACCAGGCTATGTGCTCTAGTATCTACAACCCATCATACTCATTTATGTTCTATTAGATTAGGCGAAGTATAACTCATACTAGTTCAACCAAGCAATCATATCCAAATATGAGCATTCAAGATATCACATATCATATGCAACCAGAAAACTAGGCTTATGCTTAATAAATCTCACGTACCTAAGTTCAGAGATTTCTTATACATCCATGGTTGTCTAGATAATCGGGTCATAACCTGATCAAGACAAGATCATATACTATCATCAGGTTCTTATCATCTTACATCTCATCTTAACCCTAATCATATCCATTTTAGGGTTTTCTTAATTCATTAGGATATTCCAACATTTACTTGCATTATTGTCTTATATTTATCTTACTGATGTCATTTTCCAGATTATGATTCATTATCTGAATATTAGGTTCCATATCCCTTTTGTGCACATAATAACCCTAGTTTTTATATATACATTATTCAAGTTAGGGTTCCAACCCATGTATCAAGGTTCATCTTCTTACAACATGAATTTTGTGTACAAAACTGGTCTCATATTTACATATTATCTTTCAGTTACAGATATGAGAATGTTCTGTGAATTTCATCATTTATTGAGCATATATGCATTAATTGAATTATCTTTAGTGTTATTAGCCCTAATTAGCCATATTAATCAAATTACAGGATTTCGTGCATCAACATGACCATATCTGACATCATATGCATTCTATACATAATTGTGGACCTACTGATATTTTTTTCATGATTTTATGTCATCATTTGCTATTTATTACTAATGGACTAAGTATTTTACAACTAACAAGATATCATTGATATTAGTGGATCAAAAGCCTGATATTATTGTTCTATGTTGTTGTAAACATTTTTCTGAGAATTTCGGTACCTTATTTGTATTTTTCTGATAGGCAGGCTAATTACTATGAATTTTGGAAGAACTAGTAACTTTTGGAGATTTTACCTCAAACGGCCAATCTGGGCCTGCCATGTGTCCACTAAGAGGGCGCAGCTTCACTTGTTCGCTGCCTGGTTCAGCTTTTGGGTCGGCCGATCCAATGCTGGTCTGGGCTCGGTTCACTGCTGGTCTAACTTAGACCGCCTGGTCCTTCCCTTCCTCGCTCTCTCTCACATACACGTTCTCAGCGAGACGCCAGCAAGTGCCCGCCGCCGTCGATCTTCTTCTGGGCCTATGGTCGGCCAACAAGACCTCCTCCTCACGGAGCTGCCACTGCGGATGTAGCCTCCAAGCTCGCCGCTGTGCCTCCATGTGGCTCGGAGAGCCCGAAGCCGTGGAGGGTTCTCCTCCGGTGAGACTTTGTTGCAGACCCCATTCTCTGCCTTGAACTGTTGCTGCCGTAACGCACGAGGCTGACCATGACGAGGACTCAACCTCCTTCTCTCCTTTCTCTCTGCATCCGCTTGATATTTCCCCCGATCGACACCCGCTGCCACGAGCTGCTTCCTCCAACTTGGGTGCCGCCGTAGCAGGCATATCTCCGGCGTGGAAATGGTGTAGCGGCTGGCCTCGACCCACCTCCTTTCCTTCTCACGCTGTTGCAGATTGATGAAGACACTTTGGTGGTGTGAGGTCGCACTGACCTTCTCTGATGAGCACTGCTCCAGTGAAGCACACGGCCGCATAGAGGACAACATCTCCCAAGGTTGATCTGGTTGAGGTTGGGCGCCGCCGCGTACAGGATATACGGCGAGCGATTATGAAATTGGTGGCGTCGCCGGATTGGGGTGGAGGTGCCCGGAGATGGCTTCCCAGTTTGGGTCTCTGACCTGCTAGAGGTTTGGTTTGTCAGTCATGAGGAAGTTCTCCAGTCTGCCAATGGATACAACCCAGGGTTCTCCTGGTTGTTATACCTCTCTAGCCTACGGAAACTCTTTCAAAACCCTCAAATATATACTTTCATTCATTCCTCTAGCCTGAGTCTAATAGTTGATAAGAAGGAATGGAGAGGGATAAATCTCTCTTCTCTAACCTCCCAAAAGTTTGAGTGAGGGCTGGGTAAAAGATTGTGGTGTGCCGAAGGTCCTAGGATTAGCTGTTGTTAAACGTAGTACAGAATGACATATAGGAGGGGAAGGTTGATATCTCCATTCTAATTGCCACCCTTCTCGGGAATGTTCACTGGGATCCTAAAAACATGGTGGATTCAACAGATTAGGCCAATACCCCCAAGTTTCTCATCATGGCACCTCTTCCAGTTTCAAGAAAAAGGCCATCATCTCCTTTCTTTTCGGAGTTAGGTGACGATGGGCTCTCCATCAAATTTTCAGCTGAGCCTCCGTAATACATCATATAGAATTAAACTTAGGCCTAAAATCAATGAACCATTATTCATTAGTTCAAATTTCAAATTCATATATCTCTCAAATGGTTAACCAAAATCCCATGAAATTTGAGTCGTGGGTTCTCCATTAAACAAAACCCTGTATCATGAAATATGACCCCAAAATTCTAACATTTGGTGATATAACTTAGTTCTTCAATAATCATAAGTAAGGGTATTCATTCACAATTGAATTTAATTAGGTATCATAGTCCTCTATTCTATCTTAAAACACCTAATTTGGGTGAAGGAATCCATGATTGAATTACCAATTCCTCAATTTGGTATTTTTCATCTACATAGAATGCTTGGTTCTCCAATAGTGTATTAGTTATTAAAACTCAAAAATCTAGGTTATCACACTCGTTGATCTAAGGAATTGCAAGGTACCCCGCAGTTTGTTGAATTGGGGCATTGGCCCGCGACTCCTCTAGCTGATATGGCAACAACTTACTGGTCCAGCTGCCTCTCCCTTCTTGCTCTGCTTCTCCTTGCTCGCTGCTAGCCCAAGTAGTTGGATCAAGCTCCGGCGAGCTCCTGCTTGCTTCTAGGTGGTGCTCTCGCATGGATGATGACTCCTTTACCTTCGTGAGGCTACCCCGCTCAGAGGTGTGGGGTTTTCAAGTTGTGGCTCCCACTGGAAATCAACGCCACCGCAGGAGAGGCGAGGTCGCCGACGTGAGAGGGGTTGGTTGGCGAAGGTGTTGGAGGGGTAGCATTTGAGCGAGGAGTGATGTGGTGTCCTGACGGTGAAGAGAGTCGAGGTTGAAGAAGGTGGTCTAGGGGAGTAGTGCTCGGGGTGTCGATGCTTGCAAGGGTTGGAAAAGCTCCCCCAAAAGCTCCACACTCGACCTCAAGAGCACCTCAAGAAAGGGGAAACACCAAGGTCAAAGGGTAGATTAATAAAGAGAGCAAAACCTCAAAACCGAACCAAAAGAAAGGAGGGGAAAAGAGAGAAGAAACTCCCTCTCACTTCGGTGTCTCCTTGTCAAAAAATGTCCTATTACCCTTGTGATGAGGAGATTACTCTCAAGAACGACCACCATGTCAAAACACAGTCTAAGGCCAAGAAAGAGGAAGAATATGGGATAGCTGACCCAAAGGAAACATTAAAGAAAGTAGACAAACACTCACCATGATCAGAGATGACCAAGGATCACCACAAGAACCACATGCAAGGGATGACCCAACTCCAAGGCACCAAGAACACTCCTTCTTACACCACTAAGATCCAAGAATGAGTACAAGAGGAGTGAGGAAGAATATGACCAAAAAGAACAACTTGCATTGAGAGAAGAGGGTTCATATAACAAGGAGAAGGGATGCAAGACAAAGGATGAGGTGTCAACAAGATAGGGCTCCAAAGAGACACTTGTTCACTAAAAAGGATAGCATGCAACCACTTTATAATGACATGAAAGACATGGTGATAACACTCTTGGTAGTTTATCAACTACCTAAGCAAGTCCACCCTCTATGTCGGGACAACGACCTGCCAAGGGATCCATGGTCGCAATACTCCCTAACAACACTACTACGTCGTGACACCAAGACCACCACAATCAACCTAGGTTGAAACACATCTATCCAAGCCTTTATCTTGACCCATGAAAACCTTGGTCATGACCACCACACCAAGGGGAAGTGTCTCAATCGTGAAACCCCTCAACAAACCCTAGGTCACGACCTAGATTGAGACAAACCAACAAAGGTTACATGGTCAAATCACACCAACCTTGGAAAACCTTAATCACCACTAAGGGACCACTTAACCAAGGATCGAACAAAGCTCCTCAAAGTACCACACTACCTATCATGAAGACAAGAGACAGAAGGAACACTCTAGAGGTGGAAAATTACACATCAACCCCCCTATATTGGGTAAATTGCAATTTGCACCAAAACTAGCACGGGAAGCACAAACATCAGCCAAGTCAGCTCAAACTAGAAACTTAAACTCCCAACAAGATCTAATATCATATCGAAAGATTAAAGTAGAGTCCTAAGCTCAACATTAATATAAAGCACACATGGTTAACTCAACACTCAGATCATGGTCCTTACAATACAAATTGGGCATAGCACAATCAAGAACTAAACTCATTATTTCTCATTGCACATTGATTGCCTGCATCAGTCTAACATACATTGTGCAATATCTCATAATGTTCTATAACACTAACACATGCTTGTTGTTGTGCAACTAAAGACATGTCTACTACTTTTCCTTATGCGTTGCATTTGGATTATGTACTTGCTAGATTGAGTTGTTTAAGTTTAGACAGATTGGGATTGCTCTAGCCACACAAGTAGTGCATTTTATCAAGTTGGATTTTCCTATTGCAAGTTAGGCAGGCTGATTATATAGTTTTTTGACCCAATAGGTCTGAAATGATATCCACTAACTGAATTCACTTAAAAGAATAGTTGCCTACATGTGCTTTATTATATGGAATTTGACTTTTTTGTGAAGGTCTCTTATTATTTATATCACACCCAACCAGGTCATGTAGGTGTTGGCTCTCTACCACTTATTTTGTTGTCATTAAAATATATATGAATTTTTCATTTATAGTGCATATTATTTGAGTGATTACTTTTGTATATGTGCATGACAATAACTCTCTTGAGTTTGTCACAATCTATAAAAAATGTGTTCCTAGGTAGATATGAATACCACCTTTTGAAGCATAAACTGTCCATGAATTAGGTTATGATGAAGATATATTTAAATCGCCTTATCCATTGCTCATGTTTACAAAAATAGAATGTTGGTCTCATGCACCCCCAATTGTAGCACTAGGGGCCATGCATTATGAAAACCTTGGTAGTATGCAATGACACCAAAGAGATGCACATTTTGTGATAGGACACTATATGATGGATTATGAATTCCAAGTTATTTTTTCAAAAAACATTACCATCCATTCCATCTTAAGAAATCTTACAAGTAATGAGCATAACAAAAACTAATAAAGCATGGTATTATCAGTACCATTACAATTATTATCTACTAACTTAATGATAGACCTTACGTCCATTGTCCTCTCAATGATATGAGAGATGAGATGGTTTTTAGGGAAATGAATAAATAAGAACCTTAGAGCTTGGATGGTTTTAAATGCCAACTAAATTTTCAGTAGCTTGAGTCAACAATAATCAGAATGCATGTGTTCCTGATTCATGAATCTGTATAGGCTAGTATTGATGTAACGTCCCCAGATTCTGCCAACTTGAGACTTAGAAGGCCTGAGAGGACAAATCCAGAAACATTAGGCAATCATATCAGAGAGCAATGTGGAAGCAATTTGTACATACATGAACATACCACTATAGTCATACTCCATAACATTTCTCAACATTCAACATGTAAATTATTACAAGATGACTTATTACAACATGAATTTTAATTACATATTAAATGAAGATTTACAAGTTTATCACGATGTATGCTAATTAGAATCTACACAATAGGTACAACCTAAACACTTCTCACTCCCTTTCTTTTCTCCTATTCTAACTCTGAACCTAGAAAATATGTGAAACAAATGAATCAACACAAATTTGGTATGTGTTTGAAAAGATATAGATACTATGTTGGCATACTTGAAATAATTGAATAAAGAAGAAAAGGAAAAAGAAAACATTATTTAAGGTGGAGAGTCAGGTAAACCTAAGTTATTAATCATATTTCAATATACATGTATTACTATGGTGGACTTAGCACATAATAACATATATTATTAGGCCCATTCCCTACATACCTTGTACCATTAGGGATCTCTCAGCGTACCATGAACCATTAGGGAGGTGCTAGTCAACATTAATACTTTCCCTCTCAAATAGGGAGATTAATGAAAACCATCGGTAACTACATTTCATTTTCTTTGTTTAATGTTCTAATGTTTAAGGTAGAGGATTACCATAATATATACACATCTAAGATAATTTATGCAAATAAATGCAAGCAAGTAAGCATACTTATATCATCTATTAAACCTAATCATATAATTATATCCATGTACCTGAGTTCAAAGGTTTTTTATACATCCACGGTCATCTAGAACTTTGTCCATGACCTGATTCATAACAATTAATCATCATTAAAACAAGGTTTACCATTATTAACAGTATTTAGGTCCATATTACGGTTTAGCCAATCCTATGGAAAAATTGACCTTAATCTGGTCTCTGGTATTTTTGATACAATATAGAGGTTTTGATTGGGGTTTGGTTCAATTTTCATAATTTTTCTATGCTTTATCTTTTTTGTAGAAATAATATGAGACTTGAAGAATCTAATTAGTCATTAATAGAAAAAGATCTAATACTTTGGCGTAATAATTAGATCAGAGTCCATATTTATCTTCCACATGATATTAGGGTTCAGGAGCATTTTTCCATATCTGATATCCATCATATTATAATTATACCATTGAAAAGACTATTAAAGTAAGTATTATCTTGTATATTAGATACACCACTAAAAAAGGATAAAATCCTTATCTAAGTGTCATATAATAAAGCCTGTGATTTTCTAAATTCATGGATATTTTTAGGTCATTTATTTGGTAAATGAGCTATTTTTAATGTACTTAATGAGAAGGGATCTCCTTATGGATATAAAAGAAAAATTTATCTCACTAGCTCCATCAGACGACCCACATGAGGCCACGTCTGGTGAGGGGTGGATATCTTAGCCATGAGACTAAGTTGTTGAATCGGGTCTCAGCTTGGATCTACCTATTTGAGGATATGAAAACCTAGTCATTTCCCATTCGTTCTCTTTATCTCTTCATGATATCACATCATGTTCTCGTTTGTAGATCTGAGCACTACCAAAAGCGGTTTGCTCAGAGGGCTTCATTAAGAAGTGTATCTCTGTCAGTACCTTTGTGGGTGTCGTAGGCATAGGTTGATGGGAAAAGGGGCACTTTGGCTTCACTGAAGCTCTAGGAAACCCGTCGATGCTTAGCTCCTTGGACAACACCCAGGATTAAAATCCCATTAGTTGGTCAGCTTCCCCAAGTGTGAAGTGTTCTATTTGCTCTACAAAATAGAGCTTTGCTCACCATGCTGCTTTGGTGGCATCATGGTGGTTCTCCATCTAGGCTTATGTAATGAAGGCATCTAGGTGCAATAACCTCTCCTCATTGTGATCGCCTACGATCCAATCTCCTTGATCCCTTCCATGCTTCCCAACCATGGTGGCTCCTTCTTCAACCTCCAGAATTTCCTCTCCATCTTGGGTGCTGGAGTTGGAGCTTCTCTACTCCTCATTGGTCTTCCCCCTTTGTACTTCTTCTCTAATCCCTCTTCTCACTATGGGGTGGGGTGAAATGAGAGTTGAGAGGGAAAGAAGAAGTCTCTCATCTATCTACTCATTTGTAGGGTTCATTGTGTAGCCCTCATGGTCTCACTAATATACAAAGATCTGGTTGGTTAGGATAGGTGGAACTATGTGGACTAGTTGTTGGTAGCTCTGAGAAAGTAGGAGGTTGGAGACAAAATCTCCACCACTAGTTCAAGGGGACGGCTCCACACCTATCCCCCATGGACCTTGCCCAACTACAGTCAGTACATGCTAATTGACTGTGTTTTCTGGGTGACATCAAGTTTGTCACACACATAAATACATAAATCCCAATACCAAAGTTTCTATTTGTTATTTGAATGGTTTATTCATATCCTCTAGAACTCATATCCAATAGGAACCTCAAATTGTTTTGAAATTTAAAGCATATCTCCTTTATTGTATTATCTCTCATCTGACAATGTTTGAGAAGAAAACTCCATTATATCAACATTTAAACAAATTCCTCAAAAAACCTAATAAATAGATGTAAAAACTTTGAATTCAATTCATTCAATCATCAATAGCATCTTTAGTTGCACTTTTCTACCTAAAAGAGTCCATAATTGAACATCTAATTCTTTAGTTTGATATCAATTACCTACATGATGATATAGTTCTAAAATACTACATAGAATATTAAAACCCTAAAATTGAGGTTATCACAATTGAGTTTAAATTGTACAAGTTTTAATATGATCCTCTTGGTTGAATCTCTGACCATTCCTTAGATTCTATAAGACTGGACTAGTGTGCTTAAACTTGGTACCACTACCCTTGACACCTCTCCCATTTTTATTTTGTTTTCCAAACTTGTTTTCCACCATCATGTATTCATTTTCAATCATAGTTTGTCTGGTTATTTCAAGCATGGGTACCCCTTCAATAAACTCATCAACATCAGGGTAAACCATTGTATGACTCTGTTCATTCACTGCCTCATATGCAATAGGGTGACCTACATTTTATACGCAATTGTTGATTATTGCCTCATTTATGGTTTTACCCGAACTTGAGTTACCTAAAGGATTAGCATTTTGTAGTTCATCTTATTTAGTATTATGTGTTGTCTTCTTTCTCTTCCATACCTTCAAACCTTTAGAATATGGAATGGCTTCCTCTGCATTCACTGTAACATCCCTGACCTGGGTAATGCTTTAATCCTAGGTGTTTTGTTTAAGAAAGATAATTATATGCTTTCTTTTATCTTTTGAAAAGTAATTAAGGCTCAAGAGGAACTTATGTTTCAATTTTGGTCCTATTTGAATTTTGTTAAAGCAATGGTTTACCTGTTTTGGACTAAAGTGCAATTTACCCAATTTGAGGTGTTAACTTGCAAATGTTACATGATAAAATGTTCCTCAAGTGTTGAAGCATCATTAGAATGAGAATGATTCAGAGATATGGCTTGTGGTAGCCTGAGCACAAAGAAAGAGCTTATTAAGCAATTTTTGAGCATTAAAACCTATTTTTGGTGTAATGTGCAATTTACCCAAAACCTAGGGTTCAATATGCAAAATATCACTTCTAGAGAGTCCCTAATGTTTTTTGGTATCATTTAAAACAAGAAAATCAGAGGGGAGTCTCATTTGAATCTCTTTGGAGGAGAGCGAATCTTGATATTAAAATAATCAAGATTTAAGCATAATTGAAACCCTAATTCAATTTAATGCAAAATAATTATATTAATGGAAGTGCCCTTCAAACAAAAATGTGAAGGTTGAATTTATATAAGTATGGACGTCCTTGTGCCTTGCAATGGCATCGAAATATCTAAGTGAAGTGGAGAGCACACTCACATTAGATAAAGGAAAAGTAATATCCACTCAATTTTGGATATTGTTATTATATTGATTAAGGTGCTTAATTTGTTTTCTTTTGATTCGTGGATAAAGAAGAGGATTTTGAAATGGATGAAGATGGATTCGTATGAAAGGAAGTGAGGGGGATAAGTGGCATCAATTTTGGTTATTAAAGGATTTTTATAACACTATCTCTCTCTTGAAATTCCCTTACATATATCCCATTTTCCACTCACATGAAAGACTCTTTTCGACTCTTCTTTCTTTCCTTGCTTTGGCCATGCACAAGGGAGCTTAGGAACAATAGGAGGACATCCCCAACCTTTAGGTAAGCTCCATAGTCATCTTCAACCTTGAATTTATGGTGGAAATCGAAATTCAATGCTTATTTTCTTCTTTTCTCTACTCAATGCTCAACCTTGATCATCCTTTGCATCCAAAGACTTGAGAATGGACCTTGGATTGGTCTTGAGACCATTTGGGATCAAACATTCTTTAGAACGTTTGGAGAGCAAACGATCTCAAACCGTTTGATGTTCAATCGATTTCAATGATGAGTTTCTCATGCAGTTTCAAACTGTTTGGAGTTACTTAATTTTTAATTCAAACGGTCTCAAACCGTTTAGAGTTTTTGAGATCAAGACCGTTTAATGGTCTAACGGTATTAAGAATGATTGAAGGTATAGACCAAGACCGTTTGAAGGTCAAAATACTTCGAGACCGTTTGAAGGTCTAGTACCTCAAGACCGATTGAAGGTATAGACCAAGACCGTTTGAAGGTCAAAATACTTCAAGACTGTTTGAAGGTCTAGTACCTCAAGACCGATTGAAGGTATAGATCAAGACCATTTGATGGTCTAGTACCTCAAGACCGTTTGAAGGTCTAATTGACTCAAACTATGTAAGTACTATTAAACCCCATGATTGTTAATGATGTATATCAAAGATAATTACAATGATTGTACCTTTAAGGTACTTAAGTGATTAGTACCTTTTGAGTGGTTAACCTTGGATGCTTATGAAAGAAGTAACTCAATACACTATGGTAACCGTAGATGTATGTAATTGAATGAAGGGTTGACCTAATCTAATCAAGCTTGAAGTAATCAACATCCTAGAGAGAATGAGAGAGAGAGAGGAATTCGTACATGTATAATAAGCATGTAGTGATTAAGCCTCAACCCTCTCAACATGAAAATAATATGTAATTAGGATATGATCCTTGATAAAGAGAAATAGACCATGAAACCCTAATTGAGAAGGTTGATGAACCCTAACCTTAATTAGGGCAATGCTACATTAAACCATAATCTAGGGTAATGGTGTAACCCTAATTTAGGGTGATGACATGAGAAATCCCAATTTAGGGTAATATAGTGAAAAACCTTAATTTAGGGCAATGCTACATGAAACCCTAATCTAGGGTAATTGTGAAGGAGTGGACTTTTGGAATCCTAAATGTCCAACGACATAAGTGTTTTCACACATGTTGAGCTGTTTTGAGAATTCCATGTGTTTTTGGTAAAATTGAGTGTTGATGATGTTAATATAATGATTTGGATCCATATGTTTAGGCCTACTTGAGGAATTTTATTGAGTGGTCCAACAGATGATTTTTGTCACAAAATTTGAATAGAATGTAGCTCGAGAGGTATGGGAGCTATGGTTAAAATTTGGTGGCATTTGGAGGTTCCTAGAGGAAGTTATTGAGGTTTGATTTTTGGGAAATAATGTGCTTGGTTGATGATTTATAGAACTAAGTTGGGCTTGATTTTTGGTGTAACGCGCCCCTTTTGTTTGGAGCCGGCTGGGTGGCCCTTTTCTGACCCTAGACCTCAGATCTAACGGCCCGGGTCCTTGCAACAATGAAGCCATGGATTGGCTTAAGTGGACTTTGGCCTTTAGCCCTTGGATTATGATCCGATGGATGTCCACTTGTCTCCTACCTTGCAGTTAGAGCAAGGTAGTGGGGCAGCTGACCATGCTACCACCCCAACCAAAACCTGCCTAGATCATGGGGCGTGGGTGACAAGGGACCGAGTAGTTGAGGTCGCCCCTTTGCGACGATCCGTTTAACCCTTGTTTCAGTTTGAGAGAGCAAGTAAACAGAGAGAATGAGCCCTCTGTTGCCAGCGCCTCTCCACCGCAGAGAGCAGGTCATGGCTGGGAGCAGACAGATGGAGGTAGAAAAGGGATCAGAGCAATATGAGTATGCAGGAAGGAAGACCGAGGTCAGTGGAGTCCAACCCAGCTGTCCGTAAGGACTATCGTGGTGGTTTCGATGGTTGCCGTAGGGCACCTTGCCGGAGATGAAGATGGAGTTGGGGACGTCAATCCAGGACTCTATGACTCAATCCAAGGGCCCCTTCAAGTCCTTGATGCTCTGCCAAAGCTTCTCGGTGCCTCATACGTGAGTTTTGAGGTAGGGGAGTTCTTTTCCCCTTTCCTAGTGCCACGGCGGCCACCATGGCCGGCGGGCTCAGGGACATGGAGCTCCAGTGGCCGCCGAAGCTCTTCGAGGAGCTGGTATGGTATGGGAAGGTAGCCCGAACTTGTTGGTTCCTTTTTCGGTAGGTGAGGACCTAGATAACCGACCGGAACACCTCGCCGGAGGTCCAGCGCCACGGCGGCGGCCCTGTGCGGAAGAGCAGAAGCCCTCACACAAGCATCGGGCGGATTGCGAATGCTGATGAAGAAGAAGCCAGTGGCTCAACCTGGCTCAAAGACAATTAGCAGTGAACCGGCCAGCCCAGTGCAAGCCAGGAGAAAGAACCGGCCGCAACAGCTAGGGATGTGCACAGGCTCTAGGAGCCACGTGGCATTTCCTGATTGGTTGAAAAAGGTAAAATTCCCAGATCTTCAATAATTCATAGAAAATAGCTCGATGCTCAGAAAAATACAATCAATATACCAAAATTCTCAGAAAAATGAGTAGAACACAATGAAAGCATAATATCAGGCTTTTGACGAACTAATATTAGAGTAATCATGTAAGATGTAAAATGGTCTTTTCATACGTAATAAATAATAAACAAAGACCTAAAATTATGGAAAAATGTCAGTAACTCCATAATAATGTTTTTAAACCATATGATGTCTGTAATCATGATGTTGATGAACGAAAGCATGTAATTTTCTTCATATGGCTAATTAGGGCTCATAACCCTAAATAAAATGTATTAAATACATTAATGATCAATAAATTATGAAATTTATAGAATAAGTTCATATCAGTAACTGGAAGATAATATGTAGATCTGAGATCAGTTTTGTACACGAAATTCATGTTATATGAGATTGACCCTTAATACATGGTATGAAACCTTGATTTAGGTTAATGCATGTAACCTAAGGCTAATAGGTTCACATAATGATGGAAAATGTGATTATCAGTTAATGAGTAAATAGTCTGGAAAATGACATCAGTATGATAATTCTAAGACTAGAATGCAAGTAATAATGGAAATATACTAAAGAAATAAGGGAAACCCTAATGAGCATGATTAGAGTTAAGATGAGATATAATAGGATGAGAACCTGATATAGTATATGGTCTTATCTTGATCAGGTTTGACCAAGCTTATAGTTGACATCAGTGGTATGATGGTTAGAATGTCTCTTTGGAAGGTACGCCATTACCTCTTACTTGGCTTATTATACAATATGCTTGTGTTATATGTGTAGTAAAATACTTGGCATATGATATTGGATGAAATAATTGTTCTTGTATGATATGTTGCATGATTTTCCATGATTACTGCTATGAACACATCAAACATGATATATATGTTCCATTATATTGGAAGTACTAACTCTTTGGCAGTGTGCTTGGTAGTGACCTAACTCTTTGGTAGTGGTCACATTGTACATATGACCTAACTCTTTGGTAGTGGTCAGACCTAACTCTTTGGTAGTGGTCACAGTGTACATAAGATCCAACTCTTTGGTAGTGATCATAAAGGCCTTGAGATATAATGGAAAATAAGCTTAAAATATGTGTTCTCTTTTATGAATGAATATCCTTGTGCAAGTATATGTTTTTCTTGTATTCATCTGTTACTGTCAAGTATATTAGTTTTATCTTATTGCCAAGATATGATGAGAGGTAAATAAAAGACACGTAGGCGTACTCAGTACAATATTCTTGAAATATTGTGCTGACGTGTACCGCATGTAATCTTTTGTTTAGGTTGTGGACATATGTTCTTGAAGATCTAGGATAGTTGAGAGTTGTATGGCGAGCTGATGTACAGGTGGACCTGTTGTCTTAAGATCCTGTTGTTTAGTTGTAGTACATGTATATGTATAAGTTTGTTGTTCAATATGTAATATCAAATGTTGTAACAATTCATGTTGTAATTATATGTTGAATGGTGAACATGTGTGTATGGTTTTATTATTGTTCATGTACATGTGCTACTGATTGTTTCCTTTTGACTCCCTTGATTTTCTTCTTCTTAGCCTAGTGTGTGTGTTTAAATTGGGATTCTCGCTGAGGTGAGGGTTTCAATTTGGACGTCTCACATCAGATTAAGTTTTAGAAAATCTGGGGACGTCACAGGTGGTATCAGAGCATGAACAATAGCAAAGCCTAACATTTGCTCATTATGCAACTCAAAACTAAAGAACCTTGAACTTAATAATCTTTAGGGTTAGATTAGTCGTCTTTTAGAGACTAGATCTGACCTAGCCTCTAGGTTAGCACCTAGATGTACGAGAACTAGGTCTAGACTGTTGCTTGTTGGGTAGCAAGTCCTTAGATGTCGTTCTTTCCTTGTAGTGCAGCGGTATGCGACATTGCACTATTTGGAAATTATGTGCATCCAGAGAAGAGAAACCCTAGACATATGGCGCTCATTGTCTAGAGTAGCTACACTAGTGTACACCATGATTCTCACCCTTTTCACTTGTTTTCATGACACTGGACTCGCAACTATGTGTGGGACACTCATTTCTGGTTTTTGTTTTTGATTCCAAACGAATCGAACCTCGATATTTTTCTCTGACACTTGTTTTATCAGAGAAAAAATATGTAATATTTTATTATGTATATGTATTACAAAAATGTGTCCCCGCACATGTACGAGTAGGAGGTGGTCATGCAACCAAAGTGAAAGTGAATGACATCAGTCTAGAAGAGAGAGTAGTTCTAGATTAGATGTCTAGAGCCTTGTTTGGTATATGTGATAGATGGAATAGATAGAATAAGTTTGATGATACGATCTAAGTCTTATATAGATGATATAAGATAGTTTGTGATGATATATGTGTGTCTTTTAGGATGTAAGTTCAATATTGAGGTTTTGAGATAAGTTTTAATGATGTAAGTAACTAGGCTTTTATGAGATAAGATATGTTAAGTTAAGACATGATGTGAATCTGCAAGAGCCTCAATCTCTTTTATAAAGGAGGAGCTCTAGTGTTAGGACCAATTTTTGGGTTAGCTCAAGAGAGAGAGAGAGACCCATAGGGAGAAGGTCAGAGAACCTAGACTCCACGATATGAGAAATATGAGATATGTGATATGATATGTCCTAAACTAGACTACTCCTGAGTGAATGAGTTGAGTTGCTTAATGCATGATTCCTATAGTCCTTTTGGACCCTAGATGTCCTTGGGAGGACCAAACCCTAGCGACGGAGAGAGGATAGTTATGTGTGTATATGAATAAGAATATGAGTGCCTACCATCTGGGTGAGGGAGAGAGCCCAAGACCCTAGAGGAGGTAGCTATGTTAGTTTCTGTGAAGCCTCATGCTCGGGTTGGTGGTTTCCCACATAGGAATATAGTGGTGTATATAAGAGAGTTTTGGGTAAGCATGTCTCATGGGTAGAGACCTATGAAGAGTATGCCATATCATGTTTTGGTTTGTGCTCATGTGGCTAGAGCTAATGAAGCTTTTAGCTAGTGCCAATGAGGTAATCTAGAAACCCTAGACTAAGAGAGGGAAGATAAAGTATGTGCTTATGAGATACTCATAGAGTTGAGATAGCTCAGAGAAACTGAGCATGTAACTACCCTCGTGGTATGGGTTAGAGGAACCTCTTTTGGGCTAGATAAAGTTTTGATATATGTTGGATGAGCCACTTGTATATGATGTTTAAGCACAACCTTAGTATAATGTCTATATGAGTGTGTTTTGATATCTAGATGTTAAACAAGTATATCACATGAAGGAAATATGGAAATTTTTTAATAGATATCAATGCATAAATGGTTAACCATATACATAAATAATGATGACAATGTGATATAGTTGGTTAATCTTGCGATGAAAACTTCGTAAATGTGACAATTTATAATGAGCAATGAAATAAGATCATAGGAATGAAACACGTTACATGAAGTGTTAATCTTAGTGCTTATTAAAAGATGAAAAAGATATAGTTTGACAGTTAGCAAAACATAACAATTATAACACCATGATATGATCTAGATGGATGACGTGGGTTAATTATAGCTAACTCCCTTTTAAAAGGCACATGTTAATGATGAACATGTTCTAACAATGAGCTCAATAAATGTTGATGATACCTTGACATAATGGGTTAACTTTAGTTGACTCCTTTAGAACATGGTAATATGATGACGAAACCCTAATGCATGGGTAAAGATAAGGAAACGACCCTAATATATGAGATATGGAATGACATAACCTAACCTTCTAAATCCTTGTTTAAGCCTACTATGGAGTGTTTGTGCACCTAAGATGGGTGTAAACCTCCTAATAGTGCTATGGATACATGGTTCTAGGTAACCTTTGTGGATATGTTACACATAGAATGGTGCCTACATGTGGATGAAGGCAAGAGAATGTTTTCCCTGGAAGTATGAGTATGGCTTACTTTCGAGGATGAAAGTTCTTTCAAGATGTATATGATGTGACAAAGTGGGTTTTCTAGCTTAATTCTGAGGACATAAGTTCTTTTAAGGTGTGTAGGATGTGAAGGAGTGGACTTTTGGAATCCTAAATGTCCAATGACATAAGTGTTTTCACACATGTTGCGCTGTTTTGAGAATTCCATGTGTTTTTGGTAAAATTGAGTGTTGATGATGTTAATATAATGATTTGGATCCATAAGTTTAGGCCTACTTGAGGAATTTTATTGAGTGGACCAACAGATGAGTTTTGTCACCAAATTTGAATAGAAGGTAGCTCAAGAGGTGTGGGAGCTATGGTTAAAATTTGGTGGCATTTGGAGGTTCATAGAGGAAGTTATTGAGGTTTGATTTTTGGGAAATAATGTGCTTGGTTGATGATTTATAGACCTAAGTTGGGCTTGATTTTTGGTGTCACGCGCCCCTTTTGTTTGGAGCTGGCTGGGTGGCCCTTTTCTGACCCTAGATCTCAGATCTAACGGCCCGGGTCCTTGCAACAATGAAGCCATGGATTGGCTTAAGTGGACATTGGCCTTTAGCCCTTGGATTATGATCCGATGGATGTCCACTTGTCTCCTACCTTGCGGTTAGAGCAAGGTAGTGGGGTAGCTGACCGTGCGACCACCCCGGCCACAACCTACCTAGATCGTGGGGCATGGGTGAGAAGGGACCGAGTAGTTGAGGTCGCCCCTTTGCGACGAGCCGTTTAACCCTTGCGGTTAGAGCAAGGTAGTGGGGCAGCTGACCGTGCGACCACCCCGGCCACAACCTACCTAGATCGTGGGGCATGGGTGAGAAGGGACCGAGTAGTTGAGGTCGCCCCTTTGCGACGAGCAAGTAAACAGAGAGAATGAGCCTTCCGTTGCCAGTGCCTCTCCACCACAGAGAGCAGGTCATGGATGGGAGCAGACAGAGGGAGGTAGAAAAGGGATCAGAGCAATACGAGTATGCGGGAAGGAAGACCGAGGTCAGTGGAATCCAACCCAGCTGTTCGTAAGGACTATCGTGGTGTTTTCGATGGTTGCCGAAGGGCACCTTGCCGGAGATGAAGATGGAGTTGGGGACGTCAATCTAGGACTATACGACTCAATCCAAGGCCCCTTCAAGTCCTTGATGCTCTGCCGAAGCTTCTCGGTGCCTCATACGTGAGTTTTGAGGTAGGGGAGTTCTTTTCCCCTTTCTAGCGTCGCGGCGGCCACCATGGCCGGCGGGCTCAGGGACATGGAGCTCCAGTGGCCGCCAAAGCTCTTCGAGGAGCTGGTATGGTATGGGAAGGTAGCCCGAACTTGTTGGTGCCTTTTTCGGTAGGTGAGGACCTAGATAACCGACCGGAACACCTCACCGGAGGTCCATCCCCGCGGCGGCGGCCCTGTGCGGAAGAGCAGAAGCCCTCACGCAGGCATCAGGCGGATTGCGAATGCTGATGAAGAAGAAGCCAGCGGCTCAACCTGGCTCAGAGACAATTAGTAGCGAACCGGCCGGCCCAGTGCAAGCCAGGAGAAAGAACTGGTCGTAGCATCCAGGGATGTGCACAGGCTCTAGGAGCCACGTGGCATTCCCTGATTGGTTGAAAAAGGTAAAATTCCCAGATCTTCAATAATTCATAGAAAATAGCTCGATGCTCAGAAAAATACAATCAATATACCAAAATTCTCAGAAAAATGAGTAGAACACAATGAAAGCATAATATCAGGCTTTTGACGAACTAATATCAGAGTAATCATGTAAGATGTAAAATGGTCTTTTCATACATAATAAATAATAAACAAAGACCTAAAATAATAAAAAAATGTTAGTAACTCCATAATAATGTTTTAAAACCATATGACGTATGTAATCATGATGTTGATGAATGAAAGCATGTAATTTTCTTCATATGGCTAATTAGGGCTCATAACCCTAAATAAAATGTATTAAATACATTAATGATCAATAAATGATGAAATTTACAGAATCATTTCATATCAGTAACTGGAAGATAATATGTAGATCTGAGATCAGTTTTGTACACAAAATTCATGTTATATGAGATTGACCCTTAATACATGGTATGAAATCCTGAATTAGGTTAATGCATGTAACCTAAGGCTAATAGGTTCACATAATGATGGAAAATGTGATTATCAGCTAATAGGTTCACATCATATACATCAAGATGTATATGATGTGACAAAGTGGGTTTTCTAGCTTAATTCTGAGGACATAAGTTCTTTTAAGGTGTGTAGGATGTGAAGGAGTGGACTTTTGGAATCCTAAATGTCCAATGACATAAGTGTTTTCACACATGTTGCGCTGTTTTGAGAATTCCATGTGTTTTTGGTAAAATTGAGTGTTGATGATGTTAATATAATGATTTGGATCCATAAGTTTAGGCCTACTTGAGGAATTTTATTGAGTGGACCAACAGATGAGTTTTGTCACCAAATTTGAATAGAAGGTAGCTCAAGAGGTGTGGGAGCTATGGTTAAAATTTGGTGGCATTTGGAGGTTCATAGAGGAAGTTATTGAGGTTTGATTTTTGGGAAATAATGTGCTTGGTTGATGATTTATAGACCTAAGTTGGGCTTGATTTTTGGTGTCACGCGCCCCTTTTGTTTGGAGCTGGCTGGGTGGCCCTTTTCTGACCCTAGATCTCAGATCTAACGGCCCGGGTCCTTGCAACAATGAAGCCATGGATTGGCTTAAGTGGACATTGGCCTTTAGCCCTTGGATTATGATCCGATGGATGTCCACTTGTCTCCTACCTTGCGGTTAGAGCAAGGTAGTGGGGTAGCTGACCGTGCGACCACCCCGGCCACAACCTACCTAGATCGTGGGGCATGGGTGAGAAGGGACCGAGTAGTTGAGGTCGCCCCTTTGCGACGAGCCGTTTAACCCTTGCGGTTAGAGCAAGGTAGTGGGGCAGCTGACCGTGCGACCACCCCGGCCACAACCTACCTAGATCGTGGGGCATGGGTGAGAAGGGACCGAGTAGTTGAGGTCGCCCCTTTGCGACGAGCAAGTAAACAGAGAGAATGAGCCTTCCGTTGCCAGTGCCTCTCCACCACAGAGAGCAGGTCATGGATGGGAGCAGACAGAGGGAGGTAGAAAAGGGATCAGAGCAATACGAGTATGCGGGAAGGAAGACCGAGGTCAGTGGAATCCAACCCAGCTGTTCGTAAGGACTATCGTGGTGTTTTCGATAGTTGCCGAAGGGCACCTTGCCGGAGATGAAGATGGAGTTGGGGACGTCAATCTAGGACTATACGACTCAATCCAAGGCCCCTTCAAGTCCTTGATGCTCTGCCGAAGCTTCTCGGTGCCTCATACGTGAGTTTTGAGGTAGGGGAGTTCTTTTCCCCTTTCTAGCGTCGCGGCGGCCACCATGGCCGGCGGGCTCAGGGACATGGAGCTCCAGTGGCCGCCAAAGCTCTTCGAGGAGCTGGTATGGTATGGGAAGGTAGCCCGAACTTGTTGGTGCCTTTTTCGGTAGGTGAGGACCTAGATAACCGACCGGAACACCTCACCGGAGGTCCATCCCCGCGGCGGCGGCCCTGTGCGGAAGAGCAGAAGCCCTCACGCAGGCATCAGGCGGATTGCGAATGCTGATGAAGAAGAAGCCAGCGGCTCAACCTGGCTCAGAGACAATTAGTAGCGAACCGGCCGGCCCAGTGCAAGCCAGGAGAAAGAACTGGTCGTAGCATCCAGGGATGTGCACAGGCTCTAGGAGCCACGTGGCATTCCCTGATTGGTTGAAAAAGGTAAAATTCCCAGATCTTCAATAATTCATAGAAAATAGCTCGATGCTCAGAAAAATACAATCAATATACCAAAATTCTCAGAAAAATGAGTAGAACACAATGAAAGCATAATATCAGGCTTTTGACGAACTAATATCAGAGTAATCATGTAAGATGTAAAATGGTCTTTTCATACATAATAAATAATAAACAAAGACCTAAAATAATAAATAAATGTTAGTAACTCCATAATAATGTTTTAAAACCATATGACGTATGTAATCATGATGTTGATGAATGAAAGCATGTAATTTTCTTCATATGGCTAATTAGGGCTCATAACCCTAAATAAAATGTATTAAATACATTAATGATCAATAAATGATGAAATTTACAGAATCATTTCATATCAGTAACTGGAAGATAATATGTAGATCTGAGATCAGTTTTGTACACAAAATTCATGTTATATGAGATTGACCCTTAATACATGGTATGAAATCCTGAATTAGGTTAATGCATGTAACCTAAGGCTAATAGGTTCACATAATGATGGAAAATGTGATTATCAGTTAATGAGTAAATAGTCTGGAAAATGACATCAGTATGATAATTCTAAGACTAGAATGCAAGTAATAATGGAAATATACTAAAGAAATAAGGGAAACCCTAATGAGCATGATTAGAGTTAAGATGAGATATAATAGGATGAGAACCTGATATAGTATATGGTCTTATCTTGATCATGTTTGACCAAGCTTATAGTTGAAATCAGTGGTATGATGGTTAGAATGTCTCTTTGGAAGGTACACCATTACCTCTAACTTGTCTTATTATACAATATGCTTGTGTTATATGTGTAGTAAAATACTTGGCATATGATATTGGATGAAATCATTGTTCTTGTAAGATATGTTGCATGATTTTCCATGATTACTGCTATGAACACATCAAACATGATATATATGTTCCATTATATTGGAAGTACTAACTCTTTGGCAGTGTGCTTGGAAGTGACCTAACTCTTTGGTAGTGGTCACATTGTACATATGACCTAACTCTTTGGTAGTGGTCAGACCTAACTCTTTGGTAGTGGTCACAGTGTACATATGATCCAACTCTTTGGTAGTGATCATAAAGGCCTTGAGATATAATGGAAAATAAGCTTAAAATATGTGTTCTCTTTTGTTAATGAATATCCTTGTGCAAGTATATGCTTTTCTTGTATTCATCTGTTACTGTCAAGTATATTAGTTTTATCTTATTGCCAAGATATGATGAGAGGTAAATAAAAGACACGTAGGCGTACTCAGTACAATATTCTTGAAATATTGTGCTGACGTGTACCGCATGTAATCTTTTGTTTAGGTTGTGGACATATGTTCTTGAAGATCTAGGATAGTTGAGAGTTGTATGGCGAGCTGATGTACAGGTGGACCTGTTGTCTTAAGATCCTGTTGTTTAGTTGTAGTACATGTATATGTATAAGTTTGTTATTCAATATGTAATATCAAATGTTGTAACAATTCATGTTGTAATTATATGTTGAATGGGGAACATGTGTGTATGGTTTTATTATTGTTCATGTACATGTTCTACTAATTGTTTCCTTTTGACTCCCTTGATTTTCTTCTTCTTAGCCTAGTGTGTGTGTTTAAATTGGGATTCTCACTGAGGTGAGGGTTTCAATTTGGACGTCTCACATCAGATTAAGTTTTAGAAAATCTGGGGACGTCACAGGTGGTATCAGAGCATGAACAATAGCAAAGCCTGACATTTGCTCATTATGCAACTCAAAACTAAAGAACCTTGAACTTAATAATCTTTAGGGTTAGATTAGTCATCTTTTAGAGACTAGATCTGACCTAGCCTCTAGGTTAGCACCTAGATGTATGAGAACTAGGTCTAGACTGGTGCTTGTTGGGTAGCAAGTCCTTAGATGTCGTTCTTTCCTTGTAGTGCAGCGGTATTGGACGTTGCAGTATTTGGAAATGATGTGCATCAAGGGAAGAGAAACCCTAGACATATGGCGCTCATTGTCTAGAGTAGCTACACTAGTGTACACCATGATTCTCACCCTTTTCACTAGTTTTCATGACATTGGACTCTCAACTATGTGTGGGACACTCGTTTCTGGTTTTGGTTTTTGATTCCAAACGAATCGAACCTCGATAGTTTTCTCTGACACTTGTTTTATCAGAGAAAAAATATGTAATATTTTATTATGTATATGTATTACAAAAATGTGTCCCCACACATGTACGAGTAGGAGGTGGTCATGCAACCTAAGTGAAAGTGAATGACGTCAGTCTAGAAGAGAGAGTAGTTCTAGATTAGATGTCTAGAGCCTTGTTTGGTATATGTGATAGATGGAATAGATAGAATAAATTTGATGATATGATCTAAGTCTTATATAGATGATATAAGATAGTTTGTGATGATCTATGTGTGTCTTTTAGGATGTAAGTTCAATATTGAGGTTTTGAGATAAGTTTTAATGATGTAAGTAACTAGGCTTTTATGAGATAAGATATGTTAAGTTAAGACATGATGTGAATCTGCAAGAGCCTCAATCTCTTTTATAAAGGAGGAGCTCTAGTGTTAGGACCAATTTTTGGGTTAGCTCAAGAGAGAGAGAGAGAGACCCACAGGGAGAAGGTCAGAGAACCTAGACTCCACGATATGAGAAATATGAGATATGTGATATGATATGTCCTAAACTAGACTACTCCTGAGTGAATGAGTTGAGTTGCTGAATGCATGATTCCTATAGTCCTTTTGGACCCTAGATGTCCTTGGGAGGACCAAACCCTAGCGACGGAGAGAGGCTAGTTATGTGTCTATATGAATAAGAATATGAGTGCCTACCATCTGGGTGAGGGAGAGAGCCCAAGACCCTAGAGGAGGTAGCTATGTTAGTTTCTGTGAAGCCTCATGCTCGGGTTGGTGGTTTCCCACATAGGAATCTTGTGGTGTATATAAGAGAGTTTTGGGTAAGCATGTCTCATGGGTAGAGACCTATGAAGAGTATGCCATATCATGTTTTGGTTTGTGCTCATGTGGCTAGAGCTAATGAAGCTTTTAGCTAGTGCCAATGAGGTAATCTAGAAACCCTAGACTAAGAGAGGGAAGATAAAGTATGTGCTTATGAGATACTCATAGAGTTGAGATAGCTCAGAGAAACTGAGCATGTAACTACCCTCGTGGTATGGGTTAGAGGAACCTCTTTTGGGCTAGATAAAGTTTTGATATATGTTGGATGAGCCACTTGTATATGATGTTTAAGCACAACATTAGTATAATGTCTATATGAGTGTGTTTTGATATCTAGATGTTAAACAAGTATATGACATGAAGGAAATATGGAAATGTTTTAATAGATATCAATGCATAAATGGTTAACCATATACATAAATAATGATGACAATGTGATATAGTTGGTTAATCTTGCGATGAAAACTTCATAAATGTGACAATTTATAATGAGCAATGAAATAAGATCATAGGAATGAAACACATTACATGAAGTGTTAATCTTAGTGCTTATTAAAAGATGAAAAAGATATAGTTTGACAGTTAGCAAAACATAACAATTATAACACCATGATATGATCTAGATGGATGACATGGGTTAATTATAGCTAACTCCCTTTTAAAAGGCACATGTTAATGATGAAAATGTTCTAACAATGATCTCAATAAATGTTGATGATACCTTGACATAATGGGTTAACTTTAGTTGACTCCTTTAGAACATGGTAATATGATGACGAAACCCTAATTTATGGGTAAAGATAAGGAAGCGACCCTAATATATGAGATATGGAATGACATAATCTTACCTTCTAAACCCTTGTTTAAGCCTTCTATGGAGTGTTTGTGCACCTAAGATGGGTGTAAACCTCCTAATAGTGCTATGGATACATGGTTCTAGGTAACCTTTACGGATATGTTACACATAGAATGGTGCCTACATGTGGATGAAGGCAAGAGAATGTTTTCCCTGGAAGTATGAGTATGGCTTACTTTCGAGGAGGAAAGTTCTTTTAAGATGTATATGATGTGACAAAGTGGGTTTTATAGCTTAATTCTGGGGACATAAGTTCTTTTAAGGTGTGTAGGATGTGAAGGAGTGGACTTTTGGAATCCTAAATGTCCAATGACATAAGTGTTTTCACACATGTTGTGCTATTTTGAGAATTCCATGTGTTTTTGGTAAAATTGAGTGTTGATAATGTTAATATAATGATTTGGATCCATAAGTTTAGGCCTACTTGAGGAATTTTATTGAGTGGTCCAACAGATGAGTTTTGTCACCAAATTTAAATAGAAGGTAGCTCGAGAGGTATGGGAGCTATGGTTAAAATTTGGTGGCATTTGGAGGTTCCTAGTGGAAGTTATTGAGGTTTGATTTTTGGGAAATAATGTGCTTGGTTGATGATTTATAGACCTAAGTTGGGCTTGATTTTTGGTGTCACGCGCCCCTTTTGTTTGGAGCTAGCTAGGTGGCCCTTTTCTGACCCTAGATCTTAGATATAACGGCCTGGGTCCTTGCAACAATGAAGCCACGGATTGGCTTAAGTGGACTTTGGCCTTTAGCCCTTGGATTATGATCCGACGGATGTCCACTTGTCTCCTACCTTGCGGTTAGAGCAAGGTAGTGGGGCAGCTGACCGTGCGACCACCCCGACCACAACCTACCTAGATCATGGGGCATGGGTGAGAAGGGACCAAGTAGTTGAGATTGCCCCTTTGCGACGAGTCGTTTAACCCTTGTTTCAGTTTGAGAGAGCAAGTAAACAAAGAGAATGAGCCCTCCGTTGCCAGCGCCTCTCCACCGCAGAGAGCAGGTCATGGATGGGAGCAGACAGAGGGAGGTAGAAAAGGGATCAGAGCAATATGAGTATGCGGGAAGGAAGACCGAGGTCAGTGGAGTCCAACCCAGGTGTCTGTAAGGACTATCATGGTGTTTTTGATGGTTGCCGAAGGGCACCTTGCCGGAGATGAAGATGGAGTTGGGGATGTCAATCTAGGACTCTACGACTCAATCCAAGGGCCCCTTCAAGTCCTTGATACTCTGCCGAAGCTTCTCGGTGCCTCATACATGAGTTTTGAGGTAGGGGAGTTCTTTTCCCCTTTCCTAGCGCCGCGGCGGCCACCATGGCCGGCGGGCTCAGGCACATGGAGCTCCAGTGGCCGCCAAAGCTCTTCAAGGAGCTGGTATGGTATGGGAAGGTAGCCCGAACTTGTTGGTGCCTTTTTCGGTAGGTGAGGACCTAGATAACTGACCGGAACACCTCGCCGGAGGTCTAGCCCCGCGGCGGCGGCCCTGTGCGGAAGAGCAGAAGCCCTCACGCAGGCATCAGGCGGATTGCGAATGCTGATGAAGAAGAAGCCAGCGGCTCAACCTGGCTCAGAGACAATTAGTAGCGAACCGGCCGACCCAGTGCAAGCCAGGAGAAAGAACTGGTCGTAGCATCCAGGGATGTGCACAGGCTCTAGGAGCCACATGGCATTCCCTGATTGGTTGAAAAAGGTAAAATTCCCAGATCTTCAATAATTCATAGAAAATAGCTCGATGCTCAGAAAAATACAATCAATATACCAAAATTCTCAGAAAAATGAGTAGAACACAATGAAAGCATAATATCAGGCTTTTGATGAACTAATATCAGAGTAATCATGTAAGATGTAAAATGGTCTTTTCATACATAATAAATAATAAACAAAGACCTAAAATTATGGGAAAATGTCAGTAACTCCATAATAATGTTTTAAAACCATATGATGTCTGTAATCATGATGTTGATGAATGAAAGCATGTAATTTTCTTCATATGGCTAATTAGGGCTCATAACCCTAAATAAAATGTATTAAATACATTAATGATCAATAAATGATGAAATTTACAGAATAAGTTCATATCAGTAACTGGAAGATAATATGTAGATCTGAGATCAGTTTTGTACACAAAATTCATGTTATATGAGATTGACCCTTAATACATGGTATGAAATCCTGATTTAGGTTAATGCATGTAACCTAAGGCTAATAGGTTCACATAATGAAGGAAAATGTGATTATCAGTTAATGAGTAAATAGTCTGGAAAATGACATCAGTATGATAATTCTAAGACTAGAATGCAAGTAATAATGGAAATATACTAAAGAAATAAGGGAAACCCTAATGAGCATGATTAGAGTTAAGATGAGATATAATAGGATGAGAACCTGATATAGTATATGGTCTTATCTTGATCATGTTTGACCAAGCTTATAGTTGACATCAGTGGTATGATGGTTAGAATGTCTCTTTGCAAGGTACACCATTATCTCTTACTTGGCTTATTATACAATATGCTTGTGTTATATGTGTAGTAAAATACTTGGCATATGATATTGGATGAAATAATTGTTCTTGTAAGATATGTTGCATGATTTTCCATGATTACTGCTATGAACACATCAAACATGATATATATGTTCCATTATATTGAAAGTACTAACTCTTTGGCAGTGTGCTTGGAAGTGACCTAACTCTTTGGTAGTGGTCACATTGTACATATGACCTAACTCTTTGGTAGTGGTCAGACCTAACTCTTTGGTAGTGGTCACAGTGTACATATGATCCAACTCTTTGGTAGTGATCATAAAGGCCTTGAGATATAATGGAAAATAAGCTTAAAATATGTGTTCTCTTTTGTTAATGAATATCCTTGTGCAAGTATATGCTTTTCTTGTATTCATCTGTTACTGTCAAGTATATTAGTTTTATCTTATTGCCAAGATATGATGAGAGGTAAATAAAAGACACGTAGGCGTACTCAGTACAATATTCTTGAAATATTGTGCTGATGTGTACCGCATGTAATCTTTTGTTTAGGTTGTGGACATATGTTCTTGAAGATCTAGGATAGTTGAGAGTTGTATGGCGAGCTTATGTACAGGTGGACCTGTTGTCTTAAGATCTTGTTGTTTAGTTGTAGTACATGTATATGTATAAGTTTGTTGTTCAATATGTAATATCAAATGTTGTAACAATTCATGTTGTAATTATATGTTGAATGGTGAACATGTGTGTATGGTTTTATTATTGTTCATGTACATGTGCTACTGATTGTTTCCTTTTGAATCCCTTGATTTTCTTCTTCTTAGCCTAGTGTGTGTGTTTAAATTGGGATTCTCACTGAGGTGAGGGTTTCAATTTGGACGTCTCACATCAGATTAAGTTTTAGAAAATCCGGGGACATCACAGGTGGTATCAGAGCATGAACAATAGCAAAGCATGACATTTTCTCATTATGCAACTCAAAATTAAAGAACCTTGAACTTAATAATCTTTAGGGTTAGATTAGTTGTCTTTTAGAGACTAGATTTGACCTAGCCTCTAGGTTAGCACCTAGATGTACGAGAACTAGGTCTAGACTGGTGCTTGTTGGGTAGCAAGTCCTTAGATGTCGTTCTTTCCTTGTAGTGCAGCGGTATGGGACGTTGCACTATTTGGAAATGATGTGCATCAAGGGAAGAGAAACCCTAGACATATGGCGCTCATTGTCTAGAGTAGCTATAGTAGTGTACACCATGATTCTCACCCTTTTCACTAGTTTTCATGACACTGGACTCTCAACTATGTGTGGGACACTCGTTTCTGGTTTTGGTTTTTGATTCCAAACGAATCGAACCTCGATAGTTTTCTCTGACACTTGTTTTATCAGAGAAAAACTATGTAATATTTTATTATGTATATGTATTACAAAAATGTGTCCCCACACATGTACGAGTAGGAGGTGGTCATGCAACCTAAGTGAAAGTGAATGACATCAGTCTAGAAGAGAGAGTAGTTCTAAATTAGATGTCTAGAGCCTTGTTTGGTATATGTGATAGATGGAATAGATAGAATAAGTTTGATGATACGATCTAAGTCTTATATAGATGATATACGATAGTTTGTGATGATCTATGTGTGTCTTTTAGGATGTAAGTTCAATATTGAGGTTTTGAGATAAGTGTTAATGATGTAAGTAACTAGGCTTTTATGAGATAAGATATGTTAAGTTAAGACATGATGTGAATCTGCAAGAGCCTCAATCTCTTTTATAAAGGAGGAGCTCTAGTGTTAGGACCAATTTTTGGGTTAGCTCAAGAGAGAGAGAGAGAAACCCACAGGGAGAAGGTCAGAGAACCTAGACTCCATGATATGAGAAATATGAGATATGTGATATGATATGTCCTAAACTAGACTACTCCTGAGTGAATGAGTTGAGTTGCTTAATGCATGATTCCTATAGTCCTTTTGGACCCTAGATGTCCTTGGGAGGACCAAACCCTAGCGATAGAGACAGGATAGTTATGTGTGTATATGAATAAGAATATGAGTGCCTACCATCTGGGTGAGGGAGAGAGCCCAAGACCCTAGAGGAGGTAGCTATGTTAGTTTCTGTGAAGCCTCATGCTCGGGTTGGTGGTTTCCCACATAGGAATCTAGTGGTGTATGTAAGAGAGTTTTGGGTAAGCATGTCTCATGGGTAGAGACCTATGAAGAGTATGCCATATCATGTTTTGGTTTGTGCTCATGTGGCTAGAGCCAATGAAGCTTTTAGCTAGTGCCAATGAGGTAATATGGAAACCCTAGACTAAGAGAGGGAAGATAAAGTATGTGCTTATGAGATACTCATAGAGTTGAGATAGCTCGGAGAAACTGAGCATGTAACTACCCTCGTGGTATGGGTTAGAGGAACCTCTTTTGGGCTAGATAAAGTTTTGATATATGTTAGATGAGCCACTTGTATATGATGTTTAAGCACAACCTTAGTATAATGTCTATATTAGTGTGTTTTGATATCTAGATGTTAAACAAGTATATGACATGAAGGAAATATGGAAATGTTTTAATAGATATCAATGCATAAATGGTTAACCATATACATAAATAATGATGACAATGTGATATAGTTGGTTAATCTTGCGATGAAAACTTCGTAAATGTGACAATTTATAATGAGCAATGAAATAAGATCATAGGAATGAAACACGTTACATGAAGTGTTAATCTTAGTTCTTATTAAAAGATGAAAAAGATATAGTTTGACAGTTAGCAAAACATAACAATTATAACACCATGATATGATCTAGATGGATGACGTGGGTTAATTATAGCTAACTCCCTTTTAAAAGGCACATGTTAATGATGAACATGTTCTAACAATGAGCTCAATAAATGTTGATGATACCTTGACATAATGGGTTAACTTTAGTTGACTCCTTTAGAACATGGTAATATGATGACGAAACCCTAATGCATGGGTAAAGATAAGGAAGCGACCCTAATATATGAGATATGGAATGACATAACCTAACCTTCTAAACCCTTGTTTAAGCCTTCTATGGAGTGTTTGTGCACCTAAGATGGGTGTAAACCTCCTAATAGTGCTATGGATACATGGTTCTAGGTAACCTTTGTGGATATGTTACACATAGAATGGTGCCTACATGTGGATGAAGGCAAGAGAATGTTTTCCCTGGAAGTATGAGTACGGCTTACTTTCGAGGACGAAAGTTCTTTTAAGATGTATATGATGTGACAAAGTGGGTTTTCTAGCTTAATTCTGAGGAAATAATTTCTTTTAAGGTGTGTAGGATGTGAAGGAGTGGACTTTTGGAATCCTAAATGTCCAATGACATAAGTGTTTTCACACATGTTGCGCTGTTTTGAGAATTCCATGTGTTTTTGGTAAAATTGAGTGTTGATGATGTTAATATAATGATATGGATCCATAAGTTTAGGCCTACTTGAGGAATTTTATTGAGTGGTCCAACAGATGAGTTTTGTCACCAAATTTGAATAGAAGGTAGCTCGAGAGGTATGGGAGCTATGGTTAAAATTTGGTGGCATTTGGAGGTTCCTAGAGGAAGTTATTGAGGTTTGATTTTTGGGAAATAATGTGCTTGGTTGATGATTTATAGACCTAAGTTGGGCTTGATTTTTGGTGTCACGCGCCCCTTTTGTTTGGAGCTGGCTGGGTGGCCCTTTTCTGACCCTAGATCTCAGATCTAACGACCCGGGTCCTTGCAACAATGAAGCCACGGATTGGCTTAAGTGGACTTTGGCCT
Organism: Alisma plantago-aquatica; assembly: GCA_963693085.1. NCBI lineage: Eukaryota > Viridiplantae > Streptophyta > Magnoliopsida > Alismatales > Alismataceae > Alisma > Alisma plantago-aquatica. The sequence goes on from OY856409.1 coordinate 972,953,938, forward strand.
TTAGCCCTTGAATTATGATCCGATGGATGTCCACTTGTCTCCTACCTTGCGGTTAGAGCAAGGTAGTGGGGCAACTGACCGTGCGACCACCCCGGCCACAACCTACCTAGATCGTGGGGCATGGGTGAGAAGGGATCGAGTAGTTGAGGTCGCCCCTTTGCGACGAGCCGTTTAACCCTTGTTTCAGTTCGAGAGAGCAAGTAAACAGAGAGAATGAGCCCTCCGTTGCCAGCGCCTCTCCACCGCAGAGAGTAGGTCATGGATGGGAGCAGACAGAGGGAGGTAGAAAAGGGATCAGAGCAATACGAGTATGTGGGAAGGAAGACCGAGGTCAGTGGAGTCCAACCCAGCTGTCCGTAAGGACTATCGTGATGTTTTCGATGGTTGCCGAAGGGCACCTTGCCGGAGATGAAGATGGAGTTGGGGACGTCAATCTAGGACTCTACGACTCAATACAAGGGCCCCTTCAAGTCCTTGATGCTCTGCTGAAGCTTCTCGGTTCCTCATACATGAGTTTTGAGGTAGGGGAGTTCTTTTCCCCTTTCCTAGCGCCGCGGAGGCCACCATGGCCGGCGTGCTCAGGGACATGGAGCTCCAGTGGCCGCCAAAGCTCTTCGAGGAGCTGGTATGGTATGGGAAGGTAGCCCGAACTTGTTGGTGCCTTTTTCGGTAGGTGAGGACCTAGATAACCGACCGGAACACCTCGTCGGAGGTCCAGCCCCGTGGCGGCGGCCCTGTGCGGAAGAGCAGAAGCCCTCACGCAGGCATCAGGCGGATTGCGAATGCTGATGAAGAAGAAGCCAGCGGCTGAACCTGGCTCAGAGACAATTAGTAGCGAACCGGCCGGCCCAGTGCAAGCCAGGAGAAAGAACTGGTCGTAGCATCCAGGGATGTGCACAGGCTCTAGGAGCCACGTGTCATTCCCTGATTGGTTGAAAAAGGTAAAATTCCCAGATCTTCAATAATTCATAGAAAATAGCTCGATGCTCAAAAAAATACAATCAATATACCAAAATTCTCAGAAAAATGAGTAGAACAAAATGAAAGCATAATACCAGGCTTTTGACGAACTAATATCAGAGTAATCATGTAAGATGTAAAATGGTCTTTTCATACATAATAAATAATAAACAAAGACTTAAAATTATGGAAAAATGTCAGTAACTCCATAATAATGTTTTAAAACCATATGATGTCTGTAATCATGATGTTGATGAACGAAAGCATGTAGTTTTCTTCATATGGATAATTAGGGCTCATAACCCTAAATAAAATGTATTAAATACATTAATGATCAATAAATGATGAAATTTAAAGAATAAGTTCATATCAGTAACTGGAAGATAATATGTAGATCTGAGATCAGTTTTGTACACAAAATTCATGTTATATGAGATTGACCCTGATTACATGGTATGAAATCCTGATTTAGGTTAATGCATGTAACCTAAGGCTAATAGGTTCACATAATGATGGAAAATGTGATTATCAGTTAATGAGTAAATAGTCTGGAAAATGACATCAGTATGATAATTCTAAGACTAGAATGCAAGTAATAATGGAAATATACTAAAGAAATAAGGGAAACCCTAATGGGCATGATTAGAGTTAAGATGAGATATAATAGGATGAGAACCTGATATAGTATATGGTCTTATCTTGATCATGTTTGACCAAGCTTATAGTTGACATCAGTGGTATGATGGTTAGAATGTCTCTTTGGAAGGTACACCATTACCTCTTACTTGGCTTATTATACAATATGCTTGTATTATATGTGTAGTAAAATACTTGGCATATGATATTATATGAAATAATTGTTCTTGTAAGATATGTTGCATGATTTTCCATGATTACTGCTATGAACACATCAAACATGATATATATGTTCCATTATATTGGAAGTACTAACTCTTAGGCAGTGTGCTTGGAAGTGACCTAACTCTTTGGTAGTGGTCACATTGTACATATGACCTAACTCTTTGGTAGTGGTCAGACCTAACTCTTTGGTAGTGGTCACAGTGTACATATGATCCAACTCTTTGGTAGTGATCATAAAGGCCTTGAGATATAATGGAAAATAAGCTTAAAATATGTGTTCTCTTTTGTTAATGAATATCCTTGTGCAAGTATATGCTTTTCTTGTATTCTTCTGTTACTGCCAAGTATATTAGTTTTATCTTATTGCCAAGATATGATGAGAGGTAAATAAAAGACACGTAGGCGTACTCAGTACAATATTCTTGAAATATTGTGCTGACGTGTACCACATTTAATCTTTTGTTTAGGTTGTGGACATATGTTCTTGAAGATCCAGGATAGTTGAGAGTTGTATGGCGAGCTGATGTACAGGTGGACTTGTTGTCTTAAGATCCTATTGTTTAGTTGTAGTACATGTATATGTATAAGTTTGTTGTTCAATATGTAATATCAAATGTTGTAACAATTCATGTTGTAATTATATGTTGAATGGTGAACATGTGTGTATGGTTTTATTATTGTTCATGTACATGTGCTACTAATTGTTTCCTTTTGACTCCCTTGATTTTCTTCTTCTTAGCCTAGTGTGTGTGTTTAAATTGGGATTCTCGCTGAGGTGAGGGTTTCAATTTGGACGTCTCACATCAGATTAAGTTTTAGAAAATCCGAGGACGTCACAGTAATGGTGTAACCCTAATATAGGGTGAAGGTATGTGAAACCCTAATTTTGGGGAAAGAGTGCATGAAGCCCTAATCCTGGGCAATATGATGATAAGCCATAACCCTAATTTTGGGTAATGGGATGAGTATTCCTAATTGATATGAAATTTGGAAATCCTAACCCTAATAAGGGATTAGTGATGCTACTCTTACATTGATTAGTGTTGATATGTAATTGATATAATTGTTATCATGTGTAGTAACCCTACAGATATCACGAGATGATGAGCATAGCCAGGTATGAGCTATGATGTGTTATTTACTTGAAATTGTTTTATGGGCCTTGTGAGCCATTATATGTTTGTTGGCTAGTAATAGGTAACAAAAGATTAAATGGGCTTTGAGAGCCATGTGAGATGCTTGCGTAGCAAGTATCATGTTTACCTTGGTCAGATGACCCGAAGGTGTTTAGTTACCAGATAAGTGGTAACAAGTGTTCTTTGATGAACTGAGGGTTTGAATACTCATATTTCATAATCATTTTGATGAGATCTTAAGTGATGAGAATTCCCATGATGAGATAAGGGATTGAGATCCCAATGTGCTATAAAGTTTTGAAAAGTACTTGATAGAAGTGTTACACATTCTTTGTAGCTTATGTCATAATAATTGATGTTTGTATACTTGTCTGATGCTAAAAGAATATGTAATACACTTAATTAATCAAGTGAAATCTTATCTTGTAGTGCCCTGACCATAGATCCATCATCGTAAGTAATTGGTGATGGAGAAATAGGTTTTACTATGGGAATTACTGGAATGAATATATTTTAATATGTGGGGGTAATGGGAGAAAATATCCTTACGCCTCATAGGAATGGTTGTGGGCCATATCCTATGCACAGGAATGGTTATGGACCATATCCCAATAAGAGTATGGCTATGGGCCATAACTCCACAATACCAGGCATTGGCTAAGGGCCATATCCTGAACAGAGTATATGCTACGGGCTATAACTCTATAGCGAGGTTACCAGTATACCCTGGAAAGCTAATTAGTAGAGACACAAGATGTCATGTATAAGATCTCGTACTGACTGAGACAAGGGAGGTTATGGAAATCTGGCTCTTCCTTAACCTATGTATGGTACTGATGCTTTACATAATCATGGTCGGTTGAAGTATGAGTAGTATACCTCATCTCCTCAGGGCTTAAGTATAATTGTAAAATGAAATCAATCGTGTAGCATATTTTCTTAAGTTTGAATTACGAGAATCATTGGTTAATGTTACCTTGCATAGCATGTCTTAGATGGATAAGTTCTATACAAGTTCTTTAGTTCTTTATTGGATAATTGACATGTTGCTTTATCAAGTTATAGTTGAATGATTTGAATAAGAGTATTTCTCTAATCTGTTTAGACATTGATTTATCTGTTGTTGATTATATATGATTCCTCTACTTAGTTTTATCCTATTAAACTGCAGTAATAATGTTTCTAGCAGAGAGTTATATCTCCTGCTGGGACAATTTCAATTGTCTCACCCCCGTGGGATCCAACTTTTTAGGTAGACGTGGAAGAAAAGGTGAAAACCCTATAGCAGGAGAAGAGCAGCAGCAACAACAACAAGGACATCAGTGATAGTCCAGGTGGAGGCACTTGTTGTCATATTTTGTGTAGAGAGTCCTATGAGTCGTCTTTATACTCTCAGGTCCTAGGAGTTAGTAATTAGTGCTTTTATGATTGATCTGAGATTTTTGCATTGAATGCCTCAAGGTTTTATGTTTCTTATGTGTAGATTTAACAGAGCAACTATTGTATGTAATCCTCGAAAGGAAAAGATACGGAGTATGTACTTTGTGAACCAGAATGTATGTGTAAATTAATATTTTGGTTCTTGTTATAAGAGTCTCCTGGAAATGGATCTCTTTCTAAATGGTTTTAATTTTTAGTGATTCTTGTTAATCCACTGTTAATGATTGCTTCTGCATTAATCATATTTGATATTTGGTGTTTTTTGTCACAAGTTAGTGGTATCAGAGCTCTAGGTTCTCTGGTCTACAGATACATAGGATTAAGGTTGTTGAGTCTGTTCTATTGTCTTCTAGTTTATCTGATAGTGTCTTCTCTCATATAGGAGAAGAAGAACTTAAAGAAGTCTGGATCACACGAAGAACATGCTGCTGAGAGAAGCATTATTGCACCAGGAAGAGGTGCAAGGGACCAGACTAGGGAGGAACCAGAACCCGAACATCCCCAGCTTAACCAAGTTGCACTGGAAAACCCAGCTTTCCATGATCTGTTGGGGCAGTTCATGGAAACCATGATTTATATGGTGGATAGGATGCTACCACCTGCACCTAGGGCACCAGCTCAAAGTGAGGGACAGGGATCCGACAAGACTTTTGAATGACTTTGATGGGTTGGAGCCACAGATAATGCTGGTATAGCTGACCCAGCAGATGCTGACATGTGGTTGACTGAGCTGGAGAAGGCTTTTAGAATCCTCAATATCCCTGAAGCAGAGAAGGTAAGGCATGCAGTGTACCTTCTAAAAGGGAGTGCTAACCACTGGTGGACAATAGAAGAGGGAAAGATGCTAGGTGTTGAAATCAGATGGGAGGAATTCCGACGAGAATTTGTCAGTAGATATTTCCCCAAGACGTTTCTAGATGAGAAGATCTCTTAGTTTGAGTGGATAAGACAAGGACCCCTGAATATTAGTGAATATGAAGCTAAGTTTATGGAGCTTATGCGGTTCTGTCCACATATGGCTGCTACAGATGAGGAGAGGATTCGGCGTTTTGAGAAGGGGTTGAATGCTGAATTGACCACTCTTGTGTCTGCCTTAGAGAACATGGAGAGGTTTGCCACCTTGGTAGAGTCTGTGAGGCGGATAGAATGGTCCATGACTAAGAAGCATCAGGCCCACAGTAAGAAGGTGTATACACAGTTCCAAGGGAAGAGGTCCAAAAGTTTTATGAAACCAAGGTTTTTTGCACCAACAACACCACCAAGGTTCAACACCCAAACACAGTGGACATCCAGCAACAGTAGAGGTTGAAGTTTACCACCAAATAGAGGCCCCAGTACAACATCAATGTCAGCAATAGGATCTTTTAGACCAGATCAAGAAAATAGAACCTGTCACCAATGTAGACAGGTAGGACATCTAGTGAGGGATTGTCCAATTGGGAACACAGTGGTGACTCAACCTCTGAGGAAGAGTCAATAGGGCTCTCAGAGGCAATAGTTTTTTAGTAGCACTAGAGGACGTGGACAAGTGTCCCAAGCTAGTTTGTCGGCACCCAACAACCGAGTACAGGGTCAAAAACAAGCAACGACGAGGGTTTATGCTATGAATCAACCCGAAGAAGTAGTCAACCCTCGAGTTGTGACAGGTCAGATGGAACTATTTCAATCTAATATGTCTTCATCCTGCTTCATATCTATTTTAATTGATCCGGGTGCTACACATTCCTTTATCACTCGAGAAGTGATTCATGACTACAATATGACTGTTAGTCATAAAGCAGATAGTCTGTTATTAGAAACCCCTTTGATGGGATCTGCAGTGTTGCGGGAGGTGTGTTCTCCCTGCATTCTTTCTTTTTCTGAACATCGCATTCAGGTGGGTCTTATACCACTTGAGATGCACATGTTCGATATAATTCTTGGAATGGACACCCTAGAAAAGTATAAGGTTGTCTTGGATTGTGAGTCCAAGCAAGCTGTGTTCACTAATGTTGGTGACACATGGATCTTTCAGGGAGATAGAAAGATTCTTCCAACCTATCTTGTGTCATCTATGGTAGCTGAGAAGCTGATGAGGAAAGGATGCTTTGCATTCTTGGCACATGTGGTAGACACCACAATGGAGAGTCCTAATCTTTCTGAAGTTTCGATAGTTAGGGAGTTTGAAGATGTGTTTTCTGAGGAACTTCCAGGTGTTCCTCCGCCCCGAGAGATTGATTTTGAGATTAATCTAATCTCGGGCATGCAACCAATAGCACAAACACTGTATAGAATGGCACCTGCTGAGATGGCATAGCTTAAGAAACAGCTGCAAGAGTTGCTTGAGAAAAGTTTTATCCGACCGAGTACTTCACCATGGGGTGATCCTATTCTCTTTGTTAATAAGAAGGACGAATCGATGAGGTTATTCATTGATTATAGACAGTTAAATAAAGTAACCATAAAGAACAAGTATCCTCTTCCAAGGATTGATAACCTATTTGATCAGTTGTGTGGTGCAACTATCTTCTCTAAGATAGATCTAAGGTCGGGATATCATCAATTGTGTATCAAGGAGAGTGACATACCTAAGTCTACCTTTAGGACAAGGTATGGTCACTATGAGTTCATAGTTATGTAGTTTGGACTAACTAATGCACTAGGTGCATTCATGGAACTCATGAATAGAATCATTCAACATTTTCTTGATCAATTCATAGTAGTCTTTATAGATGAAATCCTGGTATACAGTAGAGATGCTCAACAGCATGAGCAGCACCTCCGTTAGGCTTTAACTTTGCTAAGAGAGCACATGTTGTATGCTAAGTTTAGAAAATGTGAGTTATGGTTACCAGAAGTTTTTTTCTAGGACACATAATATCTGCCTCAGGTATCTATGTTGATCCTAAGAAGGTAGAATATATCCTGCAATGGGAACAGCCAAAGACACCGATAGAGATACATAGTTTCCTAGGACTGGCAGGCTATTATAGGAGGTTCATTAAGAACTTCAGTTCTATAGCTTTACCCCTAACTAAGTTGGCCAGGAAGGAGGTTCCTTTTATCTGGAATGATAAGTGTCAACATTCTTTCTAGTTGTTGAAAGAAAGGTTGAAAAGTGCTCCTGTGTTGGTGTTACCTGAGCAAGGGAAGGAGTACATAGTTTTCTGTCATGCATCAAATAATGGTCTAGGATATGTGTTGATGCAGGATAATCAAGTGATTTCTTTTGCCTCCCGACAGCTTAATAAACACGAGGAGAATTATCTGACACATGATCTAGAACTAGTTGATGTGGTCCATGATTTGAAGATCTGGAGACATTATCTCTATGGAGAAACATTCCAAATTTTCACAGACCATAAGAATCTAAAATATATCTTCTCACAACATGAGTTTAACATGAGACAATGCCACTGGATGGAGTTAATCAAGGACTACGATTGTACAATTGATTATAATCCAGAGAAGGCTAATGTAGTGGCTGATGCACTAAGTAGGAAATCATCATCACCAGCCTTAGATAAAGAACGTTTGAACTCCTTAGTGTGCTTCAAAAGAGATATGCTTATATCCTTGAGTCAAAACAATATGCAGCTTAAGGTATCATTGTTAGTCGAACTGTTAGCTGAGATGTAAGTGAAACCTACTCTAAGACAGCAGATTAAAGAAGCACATCAAGTTGATGATGTGGTTCAGCAGATCAGGTCAGAGTATGGTAGTGAGAAATGGGATGGCTTTCATGAATCAGAGGATCAGGTAGTCTGTTACCATGGTAGGATGGTAGTACCTGATGCCAATGACTAAGGAAGTTAGTTTTGGAAGAAGCTCATTCTTCGATGTATGCAATGCATCCAGGGAGCACCAAAATGTATCGTAACTTGAAGGATATGTATTGGTCACCAGGATTGAAGAAGGATGTAGCTGAGTTTATTATGGGGTGCCCGGTGTGTCAGCAGGTTAAAGATGAACATCAAAAGCCCACATGAACAATGCAACCTTTACCTATACCGTAGTGGAAATGGGATCATGTGACCATGGACTTTGTGGTTGGTTTTCCTAGAACAACCAAAGGTCATGATTCCATATGGGTGGTAGTTGATAGGTTGACTAAGACAACAAATTTCCTTCCTGTAAAAACAAGCTACACTGCTGAGAAGATTGCACATATATATATAGATGAAATAGTGTGGTTGCACGGGGTTCCAACTACTATTGTTTCTAATAGAGGACCCCAGTTCATGAGTCATTTTTGGGAACGACTACATAAAGCTTTGGGTACATAGTTACGATTTAGTACTGCCTTTCACCCACAGATAGATGGACAATCTGAGAGGACCATACAAACCTTGGAGGATTTTCTTAGGGCATGTGTCCGTTAGTTTGTAGGAAGTTGGGATCTACACCTGACCTTGATAGAATTTGCTTACAATAATAGCTATCAGCACAGTATTGATATGGCACCATATGAAGCATTATATGATAGACGTTGTAGATCTCCTTTATGTTGGTATGAAATAGGAGAATATAAACTTTTAGATCCTGAGCTTGTGTAGTAGCCAACTAAGAAGATTAAAGTAATACAACAACAATTAAACGTTGCACGGGATAGACAGAAGTCATACGCTGACAAACGATGAAGACCTTTAGAATTCCAACTTGGGGACAAAGTATATCTCAAAGTCTCACCTTGGAAAGGTGTTCTTAGATTTGGAAAGAAGGGAAAGTTAGCTCCTAGATTTATGGGGCCTTATCCAATCATTGAACGGATTGGAGAGGTAGCCTATAAGCTAGAATTGCCACCTGAGCTGCATAAGTTGCATTCAGTGTTTCATATTTCCATGCTGAGAAAGTGTCATCCTGACATAGAGTTAGTTTTACAACCTGTGGAGGTAGAATTAAATGATGATATATCATATGTTGAAGGACATGTGATGATCCTTGATAAAAGAATTAAAAAGCTGAAAAAGAAAGACATATGTTTTGTGAAAGTTCTCTGGCATCATCGTGGCATTGAAGAAGCTATGTGGGAGCTAGATGAAGAGATGAGGAGGATGTACACTTCTCTTTTCTCTTGATGATTATGGGGACGAAATCCCTGTTAGGGGTGGATAATTTGTAACATCCCTAACATGGGTTATGCCTAACCCTAGGTTTTTTGTTTAAGAAAGATAATTATATGCTTGCTTTTATCTTTTGAAAAGTAATTAAGGCTCAAGAGGAACTTATGTTTCAATTTTTTTCCTATTTGAATATTGTTAAAGCAATGGTTTACCTATTTTGGACTAAAGTGCAATTTACCCAATTTGAGGGGTTAACTTGCAAATGTTACATGATAAAATGTTCCTCAAGTGTTGAAGCATAATAATAACAAGAATGATGCAGAGATATGTCTTGTGGCAGCCTGAGCACCAAGAAAGAGCTTATTAAGCAATGTTTGAGCATTAAAACCTAGTTTTGGTGTAATGTGCAATTTACCCAAAACCTAGGGTTCAATATGCAAAATATCACTTCTAGAGAGTCCCAAATGTTTCTTGGTATCATTTAGAGACAAGAAAATCAGAGGGAATCTCATTTAAATCTCTTTGGAGGAGAGAGAATCTTGATATTAAAATAATCAACATTTAAGCATAATTCAAATCCTAATTCAATTTAATGCAAAAATAATTATATTAATGGAAGTTCCCTTCAACCAAATATGTGAAGGTTGCATTTATATAAGTATGGACATCCTTGTGCCTTGCAATGTCCCCGAAATATCTAAGTGAAGTGGAGATCCCACTCACATTAGTTAAAGGAAAAGTAATATCCACTCAATTTTGAATATTATTATTATATTGATTAAGGTGCTTAATTTGTTTTCTTTTGATTCATGGATAAAGAAGAGGATTTTTAAATGGATGAAGATGTCTTCGTATGAAAGGAAGTGAGGGGGATAAGTGGCATCAATTTTGGGAATTAAAGGATTTTTATAACACTTTCTCTCTCTTGAAATTCCCTTACATATATCCCATTTTCCACCCACATGAAAGACTCTTTTCGACTCTTCTTTCTTTCCTTGCTTTGGCCATGCACAAGGGAGCTTAGGAGCAACAGGAGGACGTGCCCCAACCTATAGGTAAGATCCATAGTCATCTTCAACCTTGAATTCATGGTGGAAATCGAAATTCAATGCTTATTTTCTTCTTTTCTCTACTCAATATGCTCAACCTTGATCATCCTTTGCATCCAAAGACTTGAGAATAGACCTTGGACAGTTGAGAAATCTTCATTCACCATTGAGGACGTGAATCTTGAAGCTTGGATTCAATTTTGAATGTGGGTTATATAACTTGAACCCTTAAATATCATTATTGACTTCATTTCTTCATCATATGTTGAATCCTTTTTCATTCCCGAATTTCCTTTCTATTAGTTGATGAAATCACCATAAGAATCACAGAAAATTTCGAAGGTTTGAAGCTTGAAGATGATGATGTCATCCTATCACACACGCAATTAATATCTTGAGTAAATGGTTTGCAATGTTGATGACCAAACAGTCTCAAGACCGTTTGGTGATCAAACAGTCTCCAAACCATTTGAGAGAAAACAGTCTCAAGATTGTTTGAGGTTAAATAGTCTCAAGACCGTTTGGGGTCTATTGATGATGTGGATGATGAAGATCCAATGTTTCAAATTGATTTAATCATAATGGATTCCAGAATGGGTGATCCACTGATTACAAACCCTAATTTGATTGTATGGTTGAAACCCTAAATCGATTGAGCCGGTTTTTAATTTGAATGGCTCAAACGGTCTTAAGACCATTTGAGGGCAAACAATCTCAAGACCGTTTGAGACCAAATGGTCTCAAGACCATTTGGAGATCAAGGGTTGTGATGGATGGTCATAGATCCAAGGGTTAGGATTTGATCTATTTTCAATGGTCCAATTGATGAATGATTCAATAAAGCAAACCCTAAAATCAATTGATTGATTGAAGGAAACCCTAGATGACCCTTTCGGTTTCAAGTTGGTTTGGACCAAACGGTCTTGAGACCATTTGAGTCCAAATGGTCTTGAGACCATTTGAGTCCAAATGGTCTTGAGACCATTTGGGATCAAATGGTCTTCAGACCGTTTGGAAAGGAAACGATCTCAAACCGTTTGATGTTCAATCGGTTTCAATGATGAGTTGCTCATGCAGTTTCAAACTGTTTGGAGTTAATTAATTTTTAATTCAAACGGTCTCAAACCGTTTAGTGTTTTTGAGATCAAGACCGTTTAATGGTCCAACGGTCTTAAGACCGATTGAAGGTATAGACCAAGGCTGTTTGAAGGTTAAAATACTTCAAGACCGTTTGAAGGTCTAGTACCTCAAGACCGATTGAAGGTGTAGACCAAGACCATTTGAAGGTCAAAATACTTCAAGACTGTTTGAAGGACTAGTACCTCAAGACCGATTGAAGGTATAGACCAAGACCATTTGAAGGTCAAAATACTTCAAGACCGTTTGAAGGTCTAGTACCTCAAGACCGTTTGAAGGTCTAATTGACTCAAACTACGTAAGTACTATTAAACCCCATGATTGTTAATGATGTATATCAAAGATAATTACAATGGTTGTACCTTTAAGGTACTTAAGTCACTACTACAGAAATAGCATTCAGTGTCGCTTTTCTGGGCGTCGGTTATTAAGGAAAACCGACGCCTAACATATAAGACGTCGGTTGTTTAATAAAACCGACGTCTATATTCGAAGACCAGCCAGACACGGGTACCGCTTTGTATTAAGCGTCGGTTTTTTATAAACAACCGACGCTTAAAGTCGCCCGCGAAATCCATTTTTCGATAAAAAAAATAGTGTCATTTTCAGCGTCAGTTATCCCTCTCTAACCGACGCTGAAGGTGGTTCCCGCCAAAAATTTCCATGAAAATATCGTCCAATTGGACGTCGGTTGTTTCAACCAACTGACGCTAAAGATGTTTAGGCGTCGGTTGTTGTAAACAACCGACGCTATTTGGGAACTTATAACCCCCCGCGATCGCCCGACTCTTCCCCTTTCTTCTGTTTCATTGCTACCCTATTGCGGCGATTTTCCCTGTTGCGGCGACTTTCCGGCGCTTCTCTGCTGTTGCTGCTCTCCGGTGCCCCATCTCCGGCGTCCTTCTTCTCCGCCGCCCCTGCTACTGCTGTTGTCCGCTCGTCGCCGCTGGTTGTTGCCCACCGCCCCTACTCTCCTCTAGTCGTCGCCGCCAGTAGAAGCAGCTACGGTGCTGTCGTCGTCACCTCCGCCCCCGCCGGTAGAAGCAGCTTTACTCATGCTGTCCTCGTGCAAGGTAACCCACAAACCTTCACCACCTTTTTTGTCCTCTGCCTTGCTTTTCTATGCTGCCGCCAACCTAGAACTCACGCAGGCAGCGCCTAAGTAGGTGCCAGGGCACGCCTAGGGTCCCAAGCCCAGGTGCCCTGCCTAGATAGGCCTCTGGGCAGATGCTTGGGCGGCGCCAGGGCACGTCTAGGCTGCACGTCTAGTGGATTTTTTGCTAAAAGTTATTTACTGATTGTGTTTATTTAATAATGTACTGATACATATGTGATATACCAATCTGATAGTCCATGATAGAACAAAACATAATGATGTTGACTGCAACTTTGTGTGTCATGCTATTCTTAATTAAGTGTATATTTACTTCATAATTGAATGTTTAAGTAAGTTATAGATATCTTGATGATGAACTGTAATGCACACATGTGACATGTTTGGAATGTAAATGATGAACTGTAATGCACACATGTTTAACTTATTTTATTGTTGAGTATATTGAGAATCCTAATCACCCTTCTTGCTTAATGATGAACTGTAATGCACACATGTGAATGCTTGGAATTTAAATGATGAACTTTTCCCGAAATTGCCAATCATGCTTTTAAAGACATCAATAATCACCCTAATTTGAAGAACTAGGATTTTAGGTATAAGAATGACAACACATGTATTTGTTGGCCTAGAAACCCGTCCAAGATTTACTCATTAGGAGTAAATCTTGGATAGTCCCCGGTTTGGGACTGTTCTTGAACACCTAATCTCACTTAGGATGTAAGTGTATAATGTGTATTGAGTTTTCGAGAAAATTTTGGTAGCATTTCCCTGTTTGTTCTCTAAGTACATATGTACATAGAGAACAGCGGGGAAATGCTGCCGAAATTTTCTTGAAAACCCAATACACATTATACACTTACTAGTGAGATTAGGTGTTCAAGGATGGGATAGGTGGTACACATTTATTATATATAAGAATGACATCACATGTGTTTGTTGGCCTAGAATGTGAACAATCATTGTTTTTTATATTACTTGTACATTGATATAAATTAGAATGAACAATCACTAAATTATATATTGTTTGTATGGAGTCCGGCTTCATTGTAGATATCTATTATTGTGTTTGTTGGCCTAGAAACCCGTCCAAGATTTACTCATTAGGAGTAAATCTTGGATAGTCCCTAGTTTGGGACTGTTCTTGAACACCTAATCTCACTTAGGATGTAAGTGTATAATGTGTATTGAGTTTTCGAGAAAATTTTGGTAGCATTTCCCCGTTTGTTCTCTAAGTACATATGTACTTAGAGAACAGCGGGGAAATGCTGCCGAAATTTTCTTGAAAACCCAATACACATTATACACTTACTAGTGAGATTAGGTGTTCAAGGATGGGATAGGTGGTACACATTTATTATATATAAGAATGACATCACATGTGTTTGTTGGCCTAGAATGTGAACAATCATTGTTTTTTATATTACTTGTACATTGATATAAATTAGAATGAACAATCACTAAATTATATACTGTTTGTATGGAGTCTGACTTCATTGTAGATATCTATTATTGTGTTTGTTGGCCTAGAAACCCGTCCAAGATTTACTCATTAGGAGTAAATCTTGGATAGTCCCCGGTTTGGGACTGTTCTTGAACACCTAATCTCACTTAGGATGTAAGTGTATAATGTGTATTGAGTTTTCGAGAAAATTTTGGTAGCATTTCCCCGTTTGTTCTCTAAGTACATATGTACTTAGAGAACAGCGGGGAAATGCTGCCGAAATTTTCTTGAAAGCCCAATACACATTATACACTTACTAGTGAGATTAGGTGTTCAAGGATGGGATAGGTGGTACACATTTATTATATATAAGAATGACATCACATGTGTTTGTTGGCCTAGAATGTGAACAATCATTGTTTTTTATATTACTTGTACATTGAAGGATTGCTAATTGATAAAAGATCACAATTTTAGAGACATGTATGTTTATACAAATGCTAAATGTTTTCCTTATTCTAGTTGATTCAAATGCTAAATGTTTTCCTTTTTAATGAAATTTTCAGATGGCTCACCATGATGAGAATGATGTCCATGATGAGCATGAAGTCCATGATGAGCATGCTGTCCATGACGAGCATGGCGAGGATACCAACGTAAGTTCTAAAAACATATCCCGTATTTCTATAAAATTCATTATCTTCTAGTTATGTCATATATCCTGTATTTCTATATTGGCTTAATTCAGTGTGTTTATTTTTGTCAAATTTTAGGTTGATGATGCACAGCTACCCACTGAAGCAATTGAGAAACTTGATGCGCAGCAACAAAAACTTAACAAGAAAAGGGGTATCACTCTGTTGAAAAAGTTACTTGCGCTGAGTGGCAGTGGATCCAAATTGGTTGTGGAGTTTGATAATGGAGGGAATGCAATTGGAGTGAACCGCAATAATTTTATAAACTATCTTGGGGTTGTCACTCGAAGCCATTGTGGTATTAAGTATGATAATTGGCATAAAGTTCCTCAGGCGAAGAAAGACTTGATATGGAAAGATTTATGCGTGAGTTATTATTATTTGCAATTCTATTATGTAGATTACAAATTCTATTATTTGCAATTATATTTTTTGTACTAGTTAATAACATTTCTATTTTACAGAATCTGTTTGCATTGGATGAGATGTTGCATCGTAAAAGTGTGATGCAACGCGCTGGAAAGATGCTTAGGAATTACAGGACAAATCTGAACAGAGAATACATAAGACAGGGTGATAAGAAGAAGAAGTCAGCCCTTGAACAATGGAACTTCTTGGACAAAGAAGATTGGGACAATTTTGTTGCTTCAAGAAAATCTGAAGAATTCAAGGTATTAGGCATCACTCCCATTTTAATTAATATACATTGTATTCACCTATTCAAGATAAACATTTAGTGCTACTAACCTAATTATAAATGTGCATACTAACTAGGCCCTCAGTGATGCACAAAAAGCAAGGCGTGCACTGAATGTACATGACCATACTATGGGTCCAAAAGGCTATGCAAGCGTTCGCCAAAGACTACAGGCGGAGTCTGTGGCTACTCAGGAGTCTGCGACTACTCAGGAGTCTGCGGCCACACCCTTCCCTCGCCATGATATCTGGATAGCTGGCAGGAAAAACAAGAAGGGTGAAATAAAGAAGCCTGAAACTGCTGAGGCGGCTGCAAAAATGGTAAAATACAACTCTTAGAGCAATCATTTGAATATTGATTATTTGTGGTGTTAACTTACCAATTTTTGTTTATGGTGATTAGCGGGAGCTGCACGAGCAGAGGAAACAAGGCACGTTCATCCCTCAGGGCACAAGGGATGAATTGACAGTTGCTCTGGGTAACCCAGAGCATCCTGGACGTGTTAGAGGTGCCGGCGCTGGTGTGGGCATCAAAGCATTCTTTGGGCCATCCCAGCGCAAACCCAGAGCGGGACTTTCTCAAGAAGAGGTAACATATTCTATTTTTATAATGTTACTGCAAAAGGAAATTCATTAATAAAAAGCTAATATTTGTTTTATCCATGTATAGGAGAATAAGAGAGTCGAGGATATAGTTTCTAAGAAGCTCAACGATGTGGTTGCTGAGAAGGTCAAGGAAGAATTGCTGCGGTGGCAGGCATCTCAGGCTTCCAATCAGCCTATGCCGACCCACTCTTCTCCTGGTGCACAGACTGCAAGTAATCCTGGAGACCCATCGCCTAACACGTCTGCTGTAAGTATTGTTTATGACATTGTAGCTAGTCTTTTCAAGATGATATGTTTTCAAGATGATATGTATATATGTATAACATTCTTTACGTAAATTTGTAGGCATTGAAGCCATGCCGCTTAAGAATGGAAAACTATGTTGTTGCAGAGGCGCAAGCTTACCAGTCCCTTCCTGGGGCAACGTTTCATGGGACTCCAATGCCGCAGGGCTACATTCGTGTGAGCCAGATACATGTATTACCCGATTGGAGGGAAGTTGAGTTGCCATATGCCCACCCAGATATTGATACACTTGGTGAGGCAGAAAGCGGGGTCATATTGTGGCCCAAAGCAGATGTCCTCTACACGACTGAAATTGTAAGATAAATTTACATTGATTTAGACTGTTAATGTGTATATATGATGTCAACTGATCTGAAATTATATATACAGGTTAAAAAGAAGACACCAGGAGCACCTAGGCCTCCACCTCCAATTCCCGCATTACCAACTTGGGTTCCAACTGACCTACAATACCCGTTAGGTCCTGCTTGTAGGGGAATGGCATGTTGGCTACGGGCACATAATATACTTTGCCCTATAATTGTTTCTTTAGATGCAGATTATGCAGGTCAATCATACGACAGCTCTTTATTTATACAAGATATTATTGAGCTGTTTATGTATGATTGGTTGAATACATCAATGATAGAGACATGGATAAGGTGAGATCTTGTTTATACATCCATATAACTTGTGTAAGATCCGGTGATCTAGTTTCTTATATATTAATGCATACGTCTATATGTTTTGCAGCTACTTAATCGAAGATCATTGCAAACAATTTGCATATGATCATGTGGGATTTTTGATTCCATCATTGATTAGTATGGTAGCTAAAGACCCTGATAGTGTTCAACAATACTGTATAGATGCTTTTACAATTTTTGGTCATCAAATGAAGACGATAATAATAGCTCCATTCAATGTCAAGTAAGTTTGCTTTATTTATAATTTGGACTTAAGAAAATTCCATTATTATTTTGCATTTTGAGTTATTAATTGTTAACTTTTTACCTCTAGTGGTAGACATTGGGAGTTACTAGTTATTGTCCCCGGGACGTTCACTGTTTATTATCTAGATCCCGCAGGAAGTACATTAAACACTAAAATTGGACACGTAATGAGAATGGCATTATTCTGGTGAGAAATATTTCATTTTTTATATCCGTTAACATCTTTTATTACATTACTATTTACTTATGCAACTTAGTGTGTTATATTAACATGTATGGGTTTAGATGCATTCAAAAATGCTGGAGGAAAGGTCCCAAGGAAAAAGAACCAGCCATTGTCTTGGGAGAACGTAAAAGTAAGTTCCCGACTCCCCGACTCCAATGTATATATTATTGATGTGAATTGTGCTTAGTTGTATTATTTTGTATGTTTCAATTTATAGTGCGCTACACAAGACAATGGCTGGGCATGCGCATACTATGTGATGCGATTTATGCAGATGATTATCAAACATGCCGCATTGGACATCGATACCATACATGAGGTATTATATATAGTCTCATTAGTTAGTATGAAATATATCAATCTTATTTTTATATTATTACTTATATATATACATCATTCTCTTTGCAGGTGTTTAAAACTGAAAACACTATAGGCAAATGCTTAAAAAATGTACATGCTCCATATACGAGGGAAGCATTAAATGAAGTAAGAGAAGAATGGGCAATATCAGTACAAACAGTGGCAACTGTAAGATATAATTGGGATGTTGATAGTGATGATGAATGATACTTTGTAAATGAATGTTTCTGAATGTTAAAACATGTATTTCAATGATTCTATATGTGTGAACGTGACAATTGAATTGATGTCTGAATGTATCTACTTGTGTGAATCTTTTTATGTTAATTTTGCAGGTTTGTGGCCTGTTTGTAGGCTGATATCAATGGATGTCGTAAACCTGTAGTTCAGAAAACTGAACTGCAGGTTCTCATCCTGCTGACCAGCCACAGCAGGCCTGCAAATAGATTTATAAAAAAAAAATAGATATAGGCGTCGGTTATTTACCGATAACCGTCAGCACAGACTTACAGCGTCGGTTTTTTGTTGAACACCGACGCCAAAAGTGTTCGCGCTACAGGAAATGGGAGTCATCTAGGACACTTTTCTGCGTCGGTTGTTTAGTATATAACCGACGCAGAAAGCGTCCTAGATGATGTTGTTTTCTGTGGCGCGAACCCTTTTGGCGTCGGTGTTTTATAATAAACCGACGCCTGTATGTTAAATAGGCGTCGGTTTTTTAACCGACGCTGAAGTGTCCAACCTTTTAGCGGCGCCCACATAGGCGTCGTTCAGAAACCGACGCCAAAGGGGGTTAAACAACCGACACTAAAAGGCACTTCTGTAGTAGTGAGTGATTAGAACCTTTTGAGTGGTTAACCTTTGATGCTTATGAAAGAAGTAACTCAATACACTATGGTAACCGTAGATGTATGTACTTGAATGAAGGGTTGACCTAATCTAATCAAGATTGAAGTAATCAACATCTTAGAGAGGATGATAGAGAGAGAGAGGAATTCATACATGTATAATAAGCATGTAGTGATTAAGCCTCAACACTCTCAACATGAAAATAATATGTAATTAGGATATGATCCTTGATGAAGAGAAAGAGACCAGGAAACCCTAATTGAGAAGGTTGATGAACCCTAACCCTAATTTAGGGCAATGCTATAGGAAACCCTAATCTAGGGTAATGGTGTAACCCTAATTTAGGGTGATGATATGAGAAATCCCAATTTAGGGTAATATAATAAAAAACCCTAATTTAGGGAAGTGCTACATGAAACCCTAATCTAGGGTAATGGTGTAATCCTAATATAGGGTGAAGGTATGTGAAACCCTAATTTTGGGGAAAGAGTGAATGAAGCCCTAATCCTGGGCAATATGATGATAAGTTATAACCCTAATTTTGGGTAATGGGATGAGCATTCCTAATTGATATGAAATTTGGCAATCCTAACCCTAATAAGGGATTAGTGATGCTACTCTTACATTTCTTAGTGCTGATATGTAATTGATATAACTGTTATCATGTGTACTAACCCTACAGATATCATGAGATGATGAGCATAGCCAGGTATGAGATATGATGTGTTATTTACTTGAAATTGTTTTATGGGCCTTGTGAGCCATTATATGTTTGTTGCCTAGTAAGAGGTAACAAGAGATTAAATGGGCTTCGAGAGCCATGTGAGATGCTTCTGTAGAAAGTATCATGTTTACCTTAGTTAGATGACCTGAAGGTGTTTAGTTACCTGATAAGTGGTAACAAGTGTTCTTTGATGAACTGAGGGTTTGAATACCCATATTTCATAATCATTTTGATGAGATGTTAAGTGATGAGAATTCCCATGATGAGATAAGGGATTGATATCCCAATGTGCTATAAAGTTTGGAAAAGTACTTGATAGAAGTGTTACACATTGTTTGTAGCTTATGTCATAATAATTGGTGTTTAGAAACTTATCTGATGCTAAAAGAATATGTAATACACTTAATTAATCAAGTGAAATCTTATCATGTAGAGCCCTGACTATAGATCCATCATCGTCAGTAATTGGTGATGGAGAAACAGGTTTTCCTATGGGAATTCTTGGAATGCATATTTTTGAATATGTGGGGGTAATGGGCGAAAATATCCTAACACATCATAGGAATGACTATGGGCCATATCCTATGTACATGAATGGTTATAGACCATATCCCAATAAGAGTATGGCTATGGGCCATAACTCCACAATACCAGGCATTGGCTAAGGGCCATATACTGAAGAGAGTATATGCTACAGGCTATAACTCTATAGAGTAGTTACTAGTATACCCTGGAAAGCTATTTAGCAGAGAAATAAGATATCCTTCATAAGATCTCGTACTAACCAAGACAAAGGAGGCTATGGAAATCTGTCTCTTCCTTAACCTATGTATGGTACTGATGCTTTACATAATCATGGTCGATTGAAGTATGAGCGGTATACCTCATCTCCTTAGGGCTTAAGTGTAATTGTAAAATGAAATTATCCGTGTAGCATATTTGCTTAAGGTTGAATTACGAGAATCATTGGTTAATGTTACCTTGCATAGCATGTCTTAGATGGATAAATGCTATACATGTTATTCAATTCTTTATTGGATGAGTGACATGCTACTTTATCATATTATAGCTGAATGATTTGAATAAGAGTATTGCTCTAATCTGTTTAGACATTGATTTATCTACTATTGATTATATATGATTCCTTTGCTCAATTTTATCCTATTAAACTGCAATAATAATGTTTTTGGCAGAGAGTTATATCTCCCATTGGGACAATTTCAATTGTCTCACCCCAGTGGGATCCAACATTTTAGGTAGACGCAGAAGAAAAGGCAAAAACCCTATAGTAGGGGAAGAGTAGCAGCAGCAACAAGGGCAACAGTGATAGTCCAGGTGGAGGCACTGGCTATCATATTTTGTATAGAGTCATCTCTGTACTCTCAGGTCCTAGGAGTTAGTAATTAGTGATTTTATGATCGATCTGAGATTTTGGCATTGAATGCCTCAAGGTTTTATGTTGCTTATGTGTAGATTTAACAGAGAAACAGTTGTATGTAATCCTCGAAAGGAAAAGATATGGAGTATGTACTTTGTGAACCAGAATGTATGTGTAAATTAATATTTTGGTTCTTGTTATAAGAGTCTCCTAAAAATGGATCTCTTTGTAAATGGTTTTAATTTTTAGTGATTTTTGTTAATCCATTGTTAATGATCGCTTCCACATTAATCGTATCTGATATTTGGTGTTTGTCGTCACATTCACAGTCTTATGCGAACTATTTTCCACCTCATCTTCCTGCTCTTGATCCATTGCTATAGGTTTTTATATGTTTCCATACGCTCATTTAATAAAGTGTTTCTGTTTTTTGTGTTGTCTACATTTGGCATGGATTCCTTTTATAGTATTTTTGCCATTTCCCATCCTCATTATATTACTATTACCTTGTTGCCTCCTCTTTCTCTTCAATCTTCTATTCCTTAATGGTAGGGTTGCAAGATTTAGAACTATGTCCCAGTTTACCACAACATAGACATTGGTCCATAAGAGCTTCATAATCAAGTTTATACTCCAATCCATTGATGGCAATGGTGGGTTGAATTGATACTATGGTATCCAACTCAATCAGGAGTCTTGCAAAAGGACTCCTCATCTTCTTGATTGTGTGTTCGTCCACCTTCACTATAGTTCCTAGTATGTGTCCTTTCATCTCAAAAATACTAGGAACATATAGGTGTAATGGGATATTTAAGATGCTTACCCACAATACAATGTGGTTTGGAAGTTCTTTTGAAGGTTGGAAGTTTCCATCCCATTTCTAGATCATCCAGAAACTACTAAACATGGACCAAGGTCCACCTATAAGTGTGATCTCATAGTCTCTCTTGCATGAGAATTGCACAACATTGTAATTCAAATTCAATGCAAAAACCATTATCCTCCTAATAGGTTTCAACAGTAATGGAAATTTGTCCTCTATTGTCATGTACCTAAAATTTTTGTCAATTAGTTTCATAGTAACTGCAAACTTCCATTGGATCAGTAGTGCTTCTTCTGCATTTGGAGTGATGTACAATTCAGGACACCCTTTATCAATGATGAGTACTACATCCTCTGGCTATAGAACTATGGAATCCATATCTTCTAAGAACTCCTCCCGTGAATTTGATCCCTTACCTCCCATCATTGCTTCCTTGAATGTGCTTCTCATATAAGAGGGAGCTTCTTTTCCTATGTTGGTTTCACTCACATCCAAAAATGTAGACTCTGCATCCATGCTCTTTGAATGTTGAGGTGTCGGGTCTTCATTTGTCATCCAGTCAATGTCTACATTGAACACCTTATTATAGTTGTGTGTACCTTCTTGTTATCGAATACCCTCTTGGCTCCCTTCTCCTCGCATGCTGATGTAGTGCATGTTCATTCCAACCTTAACCACATTAACAAAGAATCCTCTCGGTCCTATGTGATCTCTACCATCGGGGTCGTCTGCCATTTCCCTTCCATCCTCGCGCAGTTCTTCCCCATCTCTACTATGTGTGTACAGTATGTTGATGCCCCTAACCCCGTTGAAGTTGCATCCCAGATTGTCGAATCTAGATCCTCACCCCCGATCACAGATGCTCCCCTACAACCATAATACACCCCAATCCATCATTTTTTGTATTTAGATTTTTTTTAATTTCCAAGCACTTTTGTAGTCTCCAAGACACAAACATTGGTCTAGATGGTGGAGTGTTTGGTCCCTCAAAATGTATAGTTTGTCTTTGTTCATATGTGTTTCTACAAACCCTACCAAGGAAATGTAGGTTAGAGATAAGTTTTCACCTCTAAGATGGTTTCAATCCATTACTTGATTGTAGTTATGACAATTATGAGCATTCTTACTAAACACCTTTGTTGTCTTTTCCCTCTTACTTAATCCTTATTACAATCACTCCACAAGTATTGATTAGGACCATTTCTTAGTTATCAACATGGGCCTAAGTTTTGTCTGATTTTATTGGCTTCAAAGCTCCTTTAGTTTGTCAATTATTATATTGTTATTCATTTACATGAGCCTTAAACTTGTCCAAATTACATTTGTAGATAATTCATTTTAGTTTTTCTCAATCAAAAATAATGAATGTGCATAGGGACCTTAATGATGAAATGCCCAAAATTCATCTACCTGTTCCTGAATTTGAAGCTAAAGATAAGAATGTTATGTGTTTGAATATGATTATTGATTGCACTAGTGACTAGGAGGGAGGAAGTGATGAGGAACATATTATGGGTACTCATGTTTATGATACTTAATGTTTCTAAAGAAATCAGTTCCTTTTTTTAAATATATATGTTGCTATGTTATTCAGTATTATCACTTATCTGCAAAGTAAAATAGAAAAATTCTAGATTGATAGGTTTCTTTTTTAGGATCATTAATGGTAGGTTCAAACTGCACACAAAAAGGGAGCATCAAAACTACCTAACTATGAATAAGAAGATAAGTACCCCTTGTCTCCTTTCTATTTTAGTGAAAATACATTGCATATAATTTCATCCTACAAATAGTAA
This sequence comes from Alisma plantago-aquatica, assembly GCA_963693085.1. Taxonomy (NCBI): domain Eukaryota; kingdom Viridiplantae; phylum Streptophyta; class Magnoliopsida; order Alismatales; family Alismataceae; genus Alisma; species Alisma plantago-aquatica. Next base: position 972,977,512 of record OY856409.1, read on the forward strand.
GTAACATGAACCTAACTATGTGCCATTCACGTTGTTAGTGATGCATTCTATGTAGACTCAGTTGATATTGCTAATTTTGTTCACAAGAATGAATACTTTTTTTACGATAAGAGTTTCATATTTATGCAAAAAATAATTTATATTTTATTCAACATTACGTAGGTATCATATTATGAGCTAGAATATTGCTTCACATTGTCTAAAAGCTAGGATCTTACTCTCTCTTTTCATGAGTTTGTTTTTATATGAGTCATCCCATGACCATGACCTATCTAGTTAGCCTTCCACTTAGCCTATTACTTCTTCAATAATTCTTATTCAACGTTCATCAAGGGTTGGGGATGATAGTAATCCCTAACAAATTTTCGTGTTCATGTTATTTTTTGACAAGATTCTTAGTCAAATTCTAAGGACCTAGATTTTAGAGGGTCAGTGTACGGTGGTAAAACTATTATCATCCATACTATTCATTCATGAGTGGATTCTCTAAAATAATTAAGATATTTAATATGTGAAAATATTCTTATCATCTCTTCATGTTATTTTCACATACTATTGGACTAAAAACACCAATCGGATTTAAGATATTTTAGATTCAATGTTCTTCTTATTAGAAAATTCATGATGCTCTGTAGCAACAAAAATAGCAAGAATTCCAATAGGTATATGTAAGTCTACTAGATATTCCATAGAAATAATTGTTTCGATGATTTGTTTGTATCCATATAGATAACATTTCCTTATTTGATAATCACATCAAAAAATCATAAGAGGAAAAAACCAACTCCTTTTGATGTAGACAATAGTAGGAGGACCGAGAAACAATATATCCTTCCAACTCTCCTCCATATAATCCTAAACATAGCTATGGTGATACATCAAGCATAAAGTGAATAGTGCAGGGCAGCCAAAGTGTGGGTAACCACCACTGACTACAAAACTCCTAATATAGATTTCTTGATTCCATCTTTATTTTTAATACAACATATGATAAATATTCTCCCCTCTCCCAAGCACTAAAGTTAGGTATAACACTCCCTTATCTTCCTCTACTCTTCTTTTTCCACTACTCCCATTCATTTGCTACCAATTTTCATATATCACAACATTTACTACTTATGCGTATTATTTTTGTGACACTTGTCATGTCTACTTGTGTTGTGTTGCTATTATGTCTCTCTATTGCTTATGTATGGTACCTATTTTGTTTCAAGTTCAGATTATTTCTTCTTTTTTTACTATCACCTAAATTAACAGTTTCTTTTTCTTTGTAAGATCCCTTTTTGCTTTTAGCTAAATTCTACATGATAAAGTTATGAATTCATTGTTGGGTATTAGCATTCAAATGGTTCTAATGTTTGTGCATTTTGTTTGACAATTGGGGATTCTCCTTACTATATGTTTAGATTTGTCATTCTTCATGACTTTTTATCATTAGATGTGTTTTAGTATTGTAAGTAATATATGGTTTCTCAATCACAATGAGGAAACATAAATTGAATTTACATGTGTTATGTCACCTTTAGAAGAGTTTATGGTCTAATTTTGATCCTTCTATTTTCTCTAGATTTTGGATATTCCAGTTACCTCAGTTGCTAATATTGTAATCAGGTGAAATTATACTTGGCTTTGTGACTTCTAAAAGGAAAGGACCATCACCATGACTTCACACTAAAAAAATAAAAAATATAGTTTAAAATGTAATATAATAAGAATTTATCAACTTCACTCTATATATAACTTGCTAATGTATGTTTTTTTAGTAGTGAAGGTTCTTCTATGTTAGTCGATTATGGTTATAGAGAAGCCCTTGAAATTTTTTGAACAATTTTTTATGACGTCTTTAATGATTTTTTATATTATTCTCTATATTGCATAATAGGACTAGAAACTAGATTATTATATTACATTGATGTCATAGAAAATTATGTTGACTTGCTTGTTTTTCTTTGTTTAATAACTCAGGTCTTAAATGAATATTGTCAAGAAAAATCAAGTATACATATTAAAACCAAGAACATAGTTGTAGGCCGTTCATCTCTGCTGAAGTACAACTGGTTATTGATGGTCCCTCTGACTTAGGTTACATATAAACTCTTTAGGGATCTTTTGTTCTTTCTTTGTTAGTTTTATAATACACATGTTTCTTTAATATAAAGCTTATAATAAATACATTAAACATGCTATGTGCATATGTGCCTATGCTATAGATATTTGAAGAGGTTCTTTTTTACTTTTTTTTATCCTATCCTAATGGAGGATTTGATGGTTCTTAAAAGTACATGACCTCACTTTGGTGCCTTATGTACTACACATTGGTTATAGACCAAAATAAATTCTAGGTTGCATTATGATCTACATGTTTCTTGTAAAATTATCTAGTAACTTTGATGTTTCAGATCCTGGATTCGTGTCCCGATATCTACTGATTGTTTTTTGATGGAGCTCGACTATGTATTAGATTGTTTCAGTATGATCTTTGCTTGAAAATGAGGTTTGACTCTTCACTTTTGTTGTTTGAGTTGTGTGGGTAATTTCTTGCACATCGGAAGTTTTTCAAAATGCTTATATTTAGTGGTATGTGCAATTGAATTTTCTTGAGTGATTATGAAAGCTCATTTACTGAAGAAAGAACTATTTTTGTCAAAATATAAGTACATTGACGTGAAATGATATTTGTAATTATAATGTTATTAATGTATTGAACAAAGCTTGTTTGCTCCTTTACCCCATGCGGATTAACATTGCCTTTTATTGGTAGAAAGCTCAGCAAATTGCTCAAACTTTTTCAAAAAATTGATGATGATGGGCTTCATCACAAATATGACTAGAAGTCAAGTTCTGGTTTGGCTTTCATGAAGTAGTATTATAAGATAATTAAGCATCCTAAAGCATCTAAACACACAATGCCATTTCATTTCCCATTAATTCTTATAAATTATATATTTCTTAGCCTCATGCTTCCTATGTCATGTTGTTTCCAACTTTGAAGCCACTTGTTGAATCCAAGGGTGAATGGTTCAAATGTCGTTTTCACTTTTGTCTACTAACCATTTAACCATTTATAGACACTAACGTTGCATAGATTTTTTTATTTTTCAAAAATGATAAAAGAAGATTGAACTTTCACATTAATATGTATATATTTTTCATATACATTGTGTTATACTGGAAAGGTATATATGTTCCCAATATATTTTAATTTTTTGATATAAATGGATGTATGGCTTGATCTAAGTTACTATCAATTTCATCTTAAACATTCTTATCTACTAACAAATGCATGCATAATCTAACTACACATTTATTTACAATAAACGTTGCTTTTCCTGAAACATTAACTACTCACAAATTGTAGTAAATTCATCTTTTTAATCTATATTACTACATATACAATTTTAGTTATATATTTTTCTACAATAACATGTACAATTAAATATGTAAAGACAATATCTATCTACATTCTGGACTACCATTTTAATTTGTAAAGAATTTGTTATTTCACTAAATATTTGAAAATTTTATCTAAAGGAATTACAGAAGTGAGCATATTGTACAATTCTTATATGTAAAGAAAAATTTAGTTAAATCCTTTATCTAAAAACTATGAGGTTTATGATACATTATTGTTTTTCCATTAAAGAACATTTTTCGTGAGGTATCCTGACTGTGAAGACCCTAAGACATGATATGTGTGTACGTAGCTTGACTGTGATGGTTTCTCAGCAATTTCTTTAACTATTTTTCCTCTATTGAGAGCTAATGTAGGAATTACCCTAGTCATGCCTTGCTCCCATGACATTCTTATCCTTATTATATTTTCAATGAATCATATGAGTTTTCTATTTTATTTGGTCTCTTTATTGAGGATTATATTCTGATGTAGCATGACTCTCATAGAATGTACACCCTCACTCCATAGGAAAACTACTTGGGTCTACAATTAGAAGTGTCACTTGGTTATTGTGTAGACTACCCCCAAGGATCATAAGGCAAATGCACATTCAATGGGAATTCTAACAACTCAATCTAATCTCCATAGTTACATATTTCAAAGAAATTATGAGGGGATGGTAAATCATGATGATGAAATATCCAATAAAAAGGAGAGATAGTTCCTTAGACATGCTCACATAATAGCCATGGCGGTCATTCTCAGCTTTAGTATGTCTTAAAAGTGGCATACTCTCATTATGTATTGACCCTCCAATAGACTTCTAATTGCAATTTCGTAAACACTAGTTGCTTTTTACGTAGGCTCTATCTATGTTGATTTTGGTGTTCCCTATTAGAAGTGGTGAACAATGTTATTGCAGGTGGTGAGGTTTGGTAATAGAGATAGTTCCAAGTATGTGTGAGGTGAGTTGGACTACAATCACAATTGAATAGACTACAATGTCTTCATATTGCCTCATTTTATCAAAGATGAGTTTGTTTCCTGATTTCCATATTTGATCCACTATTCCACAAACCAAGTTTTATGGTTGTGGGTGCCTATCATCCATTTTGAGATCCATCCCTCCATTTTACCCCCTTCCATGTTTTCAACTTCACATAATTCTTTAATAATGCTCCATATACCTTTGACTATCCTTGAATCTTTCCACATGTGTTGGGTTGATTCACATCGTTCTTAACATCTTGGACAGTGGTTGTCATCAGTCATCCCTCTTATCTTCCTATTTTTGTTTGTCATCAGACCCTCATGATAGGCTCCCCATAGGGTGCATTTGACTCTTTGCACTATTGTGATATTCCATAGTCATTCCCTATACTCCAGTATTAGTATTTTATAGATAAATATCATATTGAAGTAGCCCCACTTATCACTTGTGAATGGTCATAAGTCCTCTCCTGCATGTGGTACAAGGTGCAACATGTTCAATATCTTGTAGATAGAGTCCTTTATGAACCAATATTATATGAACCCCTCATTCCAACCCCCAATCAAGGTTGAAAATAGAATCCACTTTAAGATCATTCAATTCCAAAGGAATGATTTTTCCCTCCAACTCAGATTGTTATTCATAATTAACCCATTTATCTTGCCACACTAAAGTTCGGGAGACACTCATAATGACTCTACTTGAAAACTCCTTAAATATATGTCTCTTTTCCTCCTAATAAACATCCACAACCTTGAGCCAGTAGTCATGACTTCGTCCTTCAAAATATCAGATTTAGAAATCATGGCTTCCCTCCATGGAGTTCTCCTTCCTGATTTGAACACCCAACAAACTTTTTCCAAAAGTGCCTCATTCTAAACATGAGATTGTTTGATATTTAAACCTCCATGTCTTTTTTCAATTGTGATTTTCCTCCACACAATTATTGTCATCTTCTTCTTCTCATAACTCCAAACCCATATAAAGTTCCTTGTAATTTGGTCTACGTGATCACAAACCTCAATAGGAAGTTGAGTGGTCTGCATCAAGTAACACAAACTTGAATTGTGAATAGATTGAGCTAGAGTAACATGCCCCACAATAGAGAGAGAGAGTATTGTATGCCTATGATTTGATTTTGGACAACTTCATTCTTAGGGTGTTTGGATACAAAACTTTGTTTTCCCTGGAATGAAGGATAGGGACCCCTAACTATGTTTTTAGTATTCATGATGCCTAATTTCTTGCTCACTCTTTTCTTTAATGCTTTCACAGTTCTTTTGGATAAGAAGACTATGAATGTATCCTTTGCAAGGACTTGTCCTAATACACTACTAAATCTGCTAATACAAGTGTTAATGATGCGGGCTTAAGCAATTGAAACCTCAAATAATAGAACAATATCATATGTGAAACAAATGTGTGAGAAAGAAGGATCTTTCCTTGTAATCTTTAGAGAGTTCTAGTTGTCTCTGTATTCCTCATCGTCGATAGATAACAAAACATTTCAAGGCATAACACAAACTAGTAAGGGCGGATCGGGTCGCCTTGACGGATACCTCTTTTGAGTTTGAAAGGTGGCAACATATCGCCATTCCATGCATTGGAAATTTCTCCATACATGACAATGTTCATGATCACCCAATCAATAGACTCAAGAATAGTAGTTCTCCTAAGTGTGTAAAAAATGAAGGCCCAACTTATTCTATCATATGCCTTAGATAGGTTGAGCTTGATCTCCATTGGTTTCTAACCAGATGTCCTTGTCCTCATCATGTGCACTACTTCCTACTTCATAACAATTTGTCTACTATTATCTGACCAGGTACAAAGTTGCTTTGGAGAAATGAGATCCACTCTTGGATATAATTCTTGATCTTTTCCACCACTATATTTGAGAAGATCTTAATGGTTACATTCTTTATAGCAATCAACCTTAGTTGCGCGCAGGGATTTGGTATATTAGTCTTAGGAATTAATACTAAGGTGGAGTTGGCCATCTTAGTTGGGATCAGCTTCCCTGTAAAACAATCAAGGATTGTTAGACATAAAGCTTTTTTAATCTTCTTCCACTGGAGTTGAATGAACCCTACATCCACTCCATTTAGACCGGGGGCCTTCATAGCCTTCATTTTCATCAATACTACATAAATGTCTCCTTTTGAAGGTGTAGCAGCACAACATGTTAGCTATTCTTTAGAGAGATTGGGATAGCTACCTGGGTAACTCTTGGTCAAGGTAGTTCATCCTCCTCATAGAATTGTCTCCTAAAATGGTATAATATTAGGTTGCAGATGGCTCTTGGATCCTCAACCCACTCCTTGTCTCCATTCTTTAGCTTTGTTCCTCTCATTCTTTACTTCTTTGAATTGACCACCACCTACAAGTACTTGGTGTTACAATTTCCGCGCTTGATCCAGTCACATTGTGCCCTATGTTTCCATTCAGCCTCCTAGCTATGTAGGATATCCATACATTCTTCTTTTAGAGCATGGATATTATTGTACACTCCTAATAACCCCAGACTCAAGATATCTTGAAACTTGGAATAGAGTTAATGATCTTCTCCTTCCTTCTCCTCCCCTACTCTCTTTCCGATCTGTCCAATTTCCCAATATTCCTCATGAACTTGTCCACATCCACTGTAAAATCAAAGTTTCCCTGCAACATGTTAAAGATAAATCCTCAATGGGCTTCCAATCCTTCCATCTCATGCTGGTTTTGATATTGGGATGGTCGGTGAAGAATAACACCTTGGGTTTAGATGATGATTGGAGAGTGATTAGATGATATTATTATTAGTGCCTCGACTCAGGAGTGCGAGTTTGCACCCATTAAAGGTTATAAATATCTATATCGAGTCTTTCCTATAACATACCCCTTTTAAATGATGTGGGGACCATAAGCCCCCCTATCATTCATCCCATAGCTTGCTAGGGCCTAATAGAATTCTCTCAATTGCTTATGCTGGTGTTGCTACTGCCAACTTTCTCTGAGGCATCAACAACTACGTTGAAATCCCTCACCCATCCATGGGAGATTAGAGGTACTTGCAATGGTGTTCAAGTATCTCCGTAGAATCCTTCTCTTGATCTACTTCATGCTTGCATAGATGAAGATAATGAGAAACTTCTCATTCACAAGGTCATGGATAAATTGTTTTTGGATCATGAGCACCTCTACTTTTCCTAAACCGGATTTCCACATCACCCAAACACCTACTAAAAACCAAATTGCCTCCACCCTATGGGAAGTATCATAAGACATCTTGATTACTATTTGATCTTCATTGGTCCTATATGTACATGGCTCAAGGATTGCAAATATCTCAGTGTTATGTCTCTTGGTGACATCTTTTATTTCATTCTGGACATCTGTCGAGAAATGCCCTGCACATTCCAGATTGCAATAATCATTAAACTCCTCCTTGGGGGGAAAGTGAGCTTATCTCGCTCAACCCACCCTAGTGGTATGGAGATTATTCTCACTCACCTGGAATAGTCTTCCTCCTGTGATCCCACTAAAATGATTCCTTATGGGTTATAATGTTGGATAACCTTCCTATTCCATAATTGATTCCCACCCTACTTCAGTCCAGGTGTTGAGGTCCAATTTTCTCTACTCCTTTTGAAAGATTTTTTCCAAATAGAAAGTGGTTGTACCAATATGTGATTTTGGGATAACCACCATATGGTCATTAGGAATAACTTCAGCAACATGTATGTTCTCCTTTCGTACCCTTTGCTCAATACTACTACCCTTCCTTCGACCTTCTGCCTATTGGTTTTGAGTGTTCCTGAGTGGATCTCTATTAGTGTTTTTCTCTGCCTCTCTAGTTTTTTTCTTTGAGTTGAATTTCCCTTATCTCTAATACATTCTGATCACCCTATCTGCTACTTCTAGGAGATTAACAGCCTCTACCTCCTTATCTTACACTAGGTTCAGATTGTGAAATTTATTGCTAGTTTCCACAACTCCTTTGCTTCCTTGTGAAGGGTGTCTCCTCTGCTTCGTCTCGCATGAAGGGCCTCTATGGATTCACCCAAAGGTACAACAGGTTCCTCTGAATCAAATTGTCCTTCTTGTTCTACCACCTTGAAAGATTACTTCCTAATGGATTACCCTTCATATGTATGTCCTATGCACCCACAAAACATACAAATTGATGGTAAATTCTCATGTTGTAGTTGTACCTTTTGCCATGAACTACAATCCTTTTCACCAACATCTTGCTAGTTTCTAGTTGAATAGTGACTCTAGAAAATTCCCCCCTTCTCTTGAGTTCAGTATTGGTGTCCACCCACATCGTTTCTCCAATCTGGTCTCCACCTCCTCAAGAAGCTGACATTGGTAGAGAAAAATAGGAAGCCTCAAGATATGCACCCATACAACGATGTAGTTAGGGTTTTCATTTGTAGGGATGAGCCATGGTTAAATATTTAGATAAGACCCCACCATCATCCATGTTATCCAATCAGCACTTTTAGGTAGTCATCTTGTTGCAGAATATGGACAAACAAGAATTCGTTCTCTAGATTTATGAGCCAGAAGTTTTTGATATCATTCCACAAAGCCTTGATGCAATTCTGTAACATCATGAATCCCACCTCTCTTGATAGGACCTTCACAATCACATAGTAACACTGAGGTTTAATTAGGTTTCCAAATTTGTTTTCTTCAATGTGAAAGTATGGAGTTCTATTGATCTCCTAGATCTTGATGTTGTCTTTAGATAGTTGAACAATCATATCCTCTAACCTGAAGATCGAGGGGATTTCATTATTATCGTCTCTGCTAGTGATATCCTTGTAGGAGATCAGCGTCCAGGAATATGTAGATCTTCCTTGTTGATCTAGTGTCAAGGATGGGAATTGTAGGTTATGTATGCCCAAAAGCCAATCATGTGATGATTGTGATGGCATTACTTGTAAAAATTATTTGATTATAAATAAAGGCAAGCTTCCAATTTATTCTATTTAATTTAGTTATGAGATAATGGTGTAACATTACAAATGTCTAAAGAATAATATTACTCAATGACATATGTCTTCAAGTATTAGCCTTGTCAAAATGAGATCATATTGATGTTAAGAGTACATATATATTCTTAATATCTCCCTAATCAATTGTCATTGTGGAAGGTTGATAAACAACAATGATACATAAGATCAGAGTGTGGGTTGGTTTATGACACAATCTTGTGAGTCATGATATGGCTATATCAAACCAAGAACATAGATATATGTTAGAGAATAGTGTATCAGATAGACCCACGGTGATTGACACATGGAAGCCATTTATATGGAAGTCATAGTCAGCTCTCACAATGATGGTGGTGGTTGTGGTTCTTAGACCTAAAATCACTGCACTCAACACATGTCATTGGGTACACTTTGACATCATCAAACGTAGTCCTGAAACATGGATTTTCATAACGGTGATGATTGGGTGGCTTTGACATATGGGGATTGATTATGAGTGATATACATGGGATTTGTCTGTCCTTCTGGAGTGTGATGTCCTAGGTCTATTGATAAGCTAGGCTGAGAAAAGCATGTCCATGTCCATGTGAGTCAATATGTGATATTGAGCTTACATATATCTTAGACAGTCTACTCTTGGTTCAAGAAACAAGATTGAATAATAATGAGGGTGACTGCTCCATGCCTCTAGTTCAATCTAGACATTAGTGACAAAAGAACAATACAAACACTACAACACCATACACGGATTGTAGGTTGAAGTTGTTCCCCAACTTTTCGATTTACTTGGGTAGCAATGATGTGTGCCTGTGCACCACTCTTTTCTTGTGATGTCATAAGTTGTTTTTGACATTCACTTCCAACGTGATATGGGACCCATAGGGTCACACAGATAGGAACTCATCTAGAAGAGGAGTTTCATCTTGAATGATAATTGAATTAAGTATGAAAGTGTTTAGGTACACAATTAACACAACAAATCAATAGATTGGCTGACTAAAATGTCAAACAACCATCTCATTAGGTGAGAGGGCCATTTGGGCAGCCAGACAGGCGTCTCAAGTGTTGAAATGGCCATTTGGATTGTCAGGCAGATCAGAAATTGAATTGGCTTAGTTCTGCCCTATGAACTGACTGGTTCAAATTGTTGAACCGATCGGCTCCACTCAAACTCACCAGACGGCCATCTGGGCGAGTTAGACAGGTGTCTTTCTTGTGTGAGATAGCCTGATTGGGACGAATAAAAGTTTTGTGTTTTCCTGAACTCATTTCAATTTCACATACTTGGGGTGTAAGTAAATTTATGTATGACATTAATTAGGAAATGGTTTGCCAATTTATATCTGACTAGGAAAGTGAAAAATGACTGTCTCACATCCCATATGACCATTTCACTTAGCAAAATGACCATCTTGTGTGTCAGACGACCGTTTCATCGCACACAAGTTTTTAAACACCAAAAAAAAGTGCAAAAATGTAAGATCTACTTGTCCTTTACACTCTAGATTTAGTCCTGCATCGGTTGAGGACTGATAACTCTGACCATAACCCCTCCTATATATAGAGGAGTACTGAGGGCTTCAAAGAGTATAACAACAACATAGAAAATTGAGAATCAGTTCCTTTGACAATTGTTGTCCTCTCTAGCTGTGGTAACCATGAGAGTCCAAGCAAGTCCTACCTGACAAGGGAGGGATAGCCACAGGAGAGAACAACTGAGAGTTTTTGTAGTGGGACAGCAAGTCGGTGACTAATGCACTGACGGAGAGGGATGACTCCTTCCTTTCTGGTCCAATAGGACAATGAGAGTTCTAGGTGGTCTGTGTGGACTACCATAGAGGTGGGAAGTCATTGTTTGCTACTTGCAGGACAACGTCAACTAGTAGTCCATGATAGGAGGAACCACTGAAGAAGACGACGTTCATTTTTGCAGTCCATGGTGCAGGCCAAGGAGGCACAACAGTCAGACGTGTCCTAGTGCAACTAGGGTTTAGATCTATGCATCTACAATGATGAGGATTGTCATTGGACTTGCTCCAGGACCAGGTATATCCATAAACCATCCTTCCCACATTATAGTTATTGACACAATCTACAGATTACGGGGAATATTGTAGATAAAATTTTAAATTTCACTACCTACTCTGTACCATATTTTCCTACAGTGATATCAGAGCCAACGTTAATTTACTATATTATCAGATAATAGATATGATTGGATTTTGGTTTTGTCATTCTATTATTGCATATGATGCTAATAATATCATGTCAAATCCAAACACCACAATAATCCCAAACTAATATATGTATGATATATATATATGCAATTTACATGTGTCACCCTAAAATGGTTTTGATGGTGGATGTCTTGCATGGTTATGGCCAATAACCTTTATCTATGCATGGTTGTATGTGGTTGTATTATCCCTTTATCTTGGTCTGCTTACCGAGCCTCTATCTCATCTTCCCAATGTAATGTTAATTATCTTCTAACTTTGCTCCCCTCAAATGTAACTTGAGGTTTCCCATAATCATGTAAGAGTAGGATAGTTTACTTTCCTGTTATGACAAAGATGGACCTTGGAGGACATGGTGAACAAGCCAGACCGATCACCTGGTGAACCCAACTGATCCGATTAAGGATCCATCTAGTGGTGGACAGAAGTACCAGACAACTGACAAGACGACCTAACAACTGGCTAGGAGGTGAGCCGATCGGTTCAAAGGTTGAACTGATCAACCCAAATTGGCAAGCACAAATCTTTATCAACAACAAGTTTCTGCATTTGATGTAGACCTCGATGACATAATCCCTTGTGGCTCCAAGGGATTACATTAGTATTGGCCATAACCATTGCTTTTGTTTATTGCATGTTTTCATTGTGAGATATAGCATGTATATGATATGTACTATATATGTGGGGATTGGATAAAGTATATGTATATACTTATAAAACTCACTCAATTAAAATATCAACTTTTAGATGCTTTCCAAAAGTAGCACACATGAAAAGTTTGATCAACTACGCGTAGGATCCGCCTTCGTGAGGTGCGTCGTCTATCTCGTGGAAGTGTGATGGTAATGATGTAGCTTTTGCCTCTGTGGGGTGCATTACTATCCTGTCAGATTTTGGGTCAGGCTTGATTGGTGATGCTCAGAGGGTTTGAGCCTAGAGGCATGTAGATGATTATGGTAAGGGGTTGTGCATATCATCTATCTAGAATTGCATATGATGCAATTGGCATGAGTTGTCTACCTTGATGGTTGACTGTGTTTGTGGTTGATTGGGCCACAACTAAATCATCTTAGATCTGGCCAACTAGAATATTCTACGTTGCAAGATTATGAATTGATATCGAGGGCTATCCATTTGAATAAAATAGTGGGAGTGATAATAATTAAAGACCTAGTTATATCATAAAAAATTCAAATCAAATAAAATTAAGAGAGTTTTTTACAAATGAAAATTTTATTTCTTCTATAATCAAATGACAAACAAATCATCACATTTGGACAACTTAAACAAGATTTATTTCCATAACTGGTTCAGGACCTTGAAAAGTGTTCTGCATGATCCTAAAATACCAGAGCCAATATTCACTCCAAATTCTCTTAAGACTGACATGGATGCTTATTTGAAGCATGCCAATGATGTTGTGAATATCTAGAACCTTATGATGGGCTATATAAACTATGAGTTGCATAAACAGCTTGATAAACACGAAAGGTATAATGTCTCTAAGGTGCTATTTGAGTGCAAATTGAAAAAGGGAGATCTAGTAGATCCCCATGTTCTTAATATGATTAGGCACATGGAGAGTTTTGTGAAACTGGGATATCCTTTGGGTCAAGAGTTGACCATGGATATGATTTTACAATCATTGCCTAAATCATATAGCCAATTCATTGAGTGTTATCACTTATGCAACATGTCTGGATTGTTGTCAAAGTTGATTGACATCTTGATAAATGTTGAAGCATAAATGAAGATGGACAAATTCATGATGGTGATCAACAGAGTTGAGTTCAAGGACAAAGGCATAGTCAAAAGGCATTTTGTGGCTAAGCTAAGGTTCAAATCTTCTACTCAAAGTAAGGAGAAGGATAAGGGAGCCCAGGGAGAAGAAGTAAGGGATAGAGATATCTACTTCTGGGGTATACGTTATTGAGATTAACTTCACTACTTCTTCATCATGGGTACTTGATACCAGATGTGGATCACACATTTTCTCAAATGTGAAGGATCTAAAAAAAGTATACCTTTAGAGAAAGGTGAGGTTGAACTGCATGTTGTTAATGGAACAAGAGTTGTGGCCAACGCAGTTGGAACCTATGAGTTAACTCTACCAAGTGGGCTTGTAATAGAGTTAGGGAACTGCTATTACGCGCTTGCCATTAATTGGAACATCATATATGTATCTTGTTTGGACAAGAAAGGATTTGAATTTCTTATAAAGAATGGAAGATGTTCTACTAGTAAAGATGGAATCAATTATGGAAGTGCCCCAATGTCTTATGGTCTATACTTGATAGATCTAGAGATAGGTGTATATAATGTGAATACCAAAAGGCAAAAACTCAATGAATCAAACAAAACATACCTTTGGCATTGTTGTCTAGGGTACAAAATTGAGAATCACATATCTTGACTCCATAAACATGGTTATCTGGACTCTTTTGATTTCAAATAATAAGAGACATTTGAAACTTGTTTGTTGGGCAAGATGGCTAGGACCCCTTTCACTGGAAACAATGAGAATGCTAGTGATCTATTAGGACTCATACATACTGATGTATGTGGACCTTTTAGAATAGATGCTAGAGGTGGGTTCAAGTAAATCATTACCTTCACTGATGACTTCAATAGGTATGGCTATGTTCATTTAATGAAACATAAGTCAGAAGCTCTTGAAAAGATTAAGGAGTTTATGAATGAAGCACATAACCAACTTGATAAAAGTATTAATGCACTTCATTCTGACCGAGGTGGAGAATACTTAAACCAGGAGTTTGAGGACCTTCTTAGAGCCCATGAGATTGTATCCTAGTGGACTCCACCCGGAACACCTCAACATAATGGTATATCAAAAAGAAGGAATCACACATTACTGAATATGATTTGATTGATGATGAGTTTAGATGAGCTTCCAACTACCTTTTGGGGGTATGCTCTACATATCACCGTGTTTACATTAAATTGAGTACCATCTAAATTGGTTCAAAAGACACCATATGAGATATGGAATGGGAAGCATCCCAATATGTCTTTTATGAGGATTTTGGATTGCGAAGCTTATATCAAGAAAATGTTTCCTGAAAAGCTTGGACCAAGATCCGATAAATGTTATTTTGTTGGATATCCTAAAGAAATAAGAGGATATTACTTTTATTTTCAATATGACAACAAAGTGTTTGTTGCTAGGGATGCTACATTCCTTGAGATGAACTTCATTTTCAAAGGAATCAGTGGGAGAAAAGTGGAACTCAAAGAGGTTCAAGACCAACAAGGAAACATTGAACCAATAGATGATTTGGAGGAACAAAGAGGTTCACAAGATGTTATGAAATCTCAAATTCCTCAAGTAACATGAAAACCTCAAAGATCTAATAGAACATGCCTTAAACCTAAGAGATATGGATATTTTGTGACTTGGAAAGGTAGTGAATTGGTCATAGATGATGAGCCAATTACCTATAAAGAAACTATTGAGGGACTAGAGTATAAGAAATGTCTTGAGGCCATGAGATTTGATATGCAATCCATGTATACCAACAAAGTATGGACTTTATGGGATCCACCTGAAGGGGTAAAACCCATAGGGTGCAAGTGGGTCTTCAAGAAGAAGACTTCCATAGGATGGAAAGTTCCAAACATATAAGGGAAGATAGGTTGCAAAGGGTTTTAGACAAGTTCAAGGTACCTTTTCTCCAGTGGCCATGGTTAAATCCATGATTATCATGCTTGCTATTGCATCTTGACTATGAGATTTGGCAAATGGATGTTAAAACCGCATTCCTTAATAGGAATATTGTAGAGGATGTGTATATGATATAACCTAAGGGGTTTATAGATCCAAAGTTTGCCAATAGATTCTTTAATCTACAAAGGTCAATCTATGTATTGAAGTGAGCATCTCAGAGCTGGAATCTTCATTTTGATGAGATAGTCAAAGGATTTGTCTTTGCTCAAAATAATGATGAACCTTTTTTGTACAAGAAGGTTAGTGGGAGAATAGTGACATTCCTCATATTGTATGTAGATGACATACTATTGATGGGGAATGACATCCCTACTTTACAAAAGACAAAAGCATGGATAGGAAATACAATCTCTTTGAAAGACTTGGGAGAAGCATCCTACATCTTGCGGATAAGGATTTATAGAGATAGATCCAGAAGACTTCTCCGACTAAGTCAGAGCACATACATTGACAAAGTGTTGAAGTAGTTTAGCATGGAGAACTCAAAGAGAGGAAACCTTCCTGTGTGCCATGGTGTCCCCATCTCTAGAGCTCAATGTCCTAGTTCTTGTGAAGAAAGGGAACACATGAGTGAGATTCCATATGCCTCAGCAATTGGATCAATCATGTATGCAATGTTGTGCACCTGTCAGACGTCTCGCATGCCTTAAGCATGATGAGTTGATATCAGTCAAATCCAGGTGATGCTCACTGGATAGCCATGAAGAACATCCTTGAGTACTTGAGAAGGACTAAGGATCAATTCTTTATCTACGGAGAAGAGGAAGAGTTGGTTCTAAAAGGTTACACGGATGGAAGCTTCCAAACTGATCAAGATGATTACAAATCATAATCAAGATTCATGTTTAGCCTCAACAATGGAGTTGTGAGTTGGAAGAGTTCCAAGAAAGAAACAATTGTCGATTCTACAATAGAGATAAATTATATTGCTACATCAAGTGTGGCAAAGGAGGTTGTATGGATCAAGAAGTTCATCTTTGAACTTGGGGTTGTTCCAAGCATCAGTGATGCAATTGAGCTATATTGTGAAAACAATGGAGCTATTGTGCAAGCTAAGGAACCCATATCGTATCAATTCTCAAAGCATATACAAAGGTGGTATCATCTCATATAAGAAATCATGTAGCGAGGAGATGTTAAGATTTGTAAAGTTTCAACAGAGAGTAATATTGTCGATCCCTTGACAAAGGAACTTTCACAACAGAAGCATGGTGGCCATGTTCGGTCACTAAGAATAAGATTCATGGGTGATTAGCTCCAAGTGCAAGTGGGAGTATATTGGTTATGTATGCACAACAACCAATCATGTCGTGATTGTGATGGCACTACTTGTAAAAATGATTTGATTATAAATAAAGGAAAGCTTCCAATTTATTCTGTTTAATTCAATCATGAGATAATGATGTAACATTATAAGTGTTTAGATAATAATATTACTCAGTGATGTAATGGGATCATATAGATGTTAAGAGTACATATATATTCTCAATATGTCCTTAATTGGTTGTCATTGTGGAAGGTTGATAGACAAAAGTGATACATAAGATCAGAGTGTGGGTTGGTTGATGATAAAGTCTTCTAAATCATGATATGGATATATCAAACCAAGAACATAGATACATGGTAGACAACAGTGTATTGGACAAACCCACCATGAGACTGACACATGGATGCCATCTCTATGGAAGACATAGTCATTTCTCTCAGTGATGGTGGTGGTTGTGGTTCTTAGACTTGAAATCACTACATTCAACACATGTCATTGTATACACTTTTACATCATCAAAAGCAGTCTTGAAACATGGGTTCTTATAATGGTGATGATTGGGTGGCTTTGACACATGGGGATTGAGTGTGAGTGATAGACATGGAATTTGTCCCTCCTACTGGGGTGTGATGTCCTAGGCATGTCGATAAGCACATGTGAGTTAATATGTGATATTGAGCTTACATATATATCAAAAAGTTTGCTCTTGGTTCAAGAAATAAGATTGAATAATAATGCGGGTGAATTATACATGCCTCTAGTTCAATATGGACATCAATAAAAAAAGAACTATACAAACACTACAACACCATACACAGATTGTAGGTTGAAGTTTTTACCCAACTTTTCCATTTACTTGGGTAGCAATGATGTGCGACTAGTAACACTCTTTGCTTGTGATGTCATAAGTTATGGACATTCCCTACCAACGTGATATGGGACCTATAGGGTCACACACATAGGAACTCATCTAGAAGAGGAGTTTGATCTTGAATTAAGTACTAAAGTGTTTAGGTACTCAATTCACACAACAGATCGATGGATTGGCTGACTGAACTCCCAAATGACCATCTTATTAGGTAAGATGGTCGTTTGGACATCCAGATGGGTGTCTCAAGTGTTGAGAAGACCGTTTGGGTTGTCAAGTAGATCAACAATTGAATTGGCTAAGTTCTGCCCTATGAACTGATCGGTTCAAGTTGTTGAACCGATCGGCTCGACTCATACTCACCAGAAGGTCATCTGGGTGAGTGAGATAGTCATCTCGCTTGAGTGAGATGTCTCGATTGGGACAAACGAACGTTCTGTAGTTTTCCCAAACTCGTTTCAATTGCACATACTTGGGGTGCAAGTAAATTAATATATGAGATTAATTAGGAAATGATTTTCTAATTCATGTCTGATTGGGAAAGCCCAAAATGGTTGTCTCATGTCCCAAATGACCATTTCTCTTAGTGAAACGACCATCACGCGTGTGAGAAAACCGTCTCATTTGGCAAGATGAACATTTTGTTGCACGTATGTTGTGAAACTTCCAGAAAATTTGTGAAAATTCGAAATCTAGTTGTCCTTTCCACTCTTGCTTTCGCCCTGCAATTGTTGGGGATTGGGAACCCTGACCCTAACCCCTCCTATATATAGAGGGGTACTGGGGGCTTCCTGGAGTGCAACAAAAACACAA
Organism: Alisma plantago-aquatica; assembly: GCA_963693085.1. Taxonomy (NCBI): domain Eukaryota; kingdom Viridiplantae; phylum Streptophyta; class Magnoliopsida; order Alismatales; family Alismataceae; genus Alisma; species Alisma plantago-aquatica. The sequence goes on from OY856409.1 coordinate 972,995,809, forward strand.
ACAACTGAGAATCAGTTCCTATGACAGTTGCTGTCCTCTCTAGTTGTGGAAACCACGAGAGCCCAGGCAAGTCTAGCCCAACAAGGATGGGATAGACATGGGAGATAACAACTGAGAGTTGTCGTCATGGGAGAGCAAGTCAATGACTAGTAATCTGATGGAGAGGGATGACTCCTTCCTGTGTGGTCCAGTAGGATGACATGAGTTCTAGACGGTCCATGTGGACTACCATAGAGGCAGGAAGCCATTGTTTGACGCTTGGAGGACAACATAAACCAACAGTCCATGATAAGAGGAACTGCTGAAGAAGACAACATCAGTGGTTGCAGTCCATGGTGTAAACCAAGGAGACACATCAGTCATACGTGTCCTAATGCAAATAGGATTCAAAGTTGCACATCTACAATGACAAGGATTGTCGCTGGACTTGCTCCAGGACCAGGTATATCCATAAACCATCCTTCATGCATTATTGTTATTGACGTGACCTACTGATTATGAGAAATATGATAGTTAAAATTTTAAATTCCGTTGCCTACTCTGTACCATATTTCCCTACAAGACTTGTTCCACCCCTCCATCCACCTCCATCGTGGCATTCAAGATCAATTTTCCCACATTATTTTCCATCTGCCATGACTTGCATTTTGTAAGTTTAGACCAAGGTTTCTTACCCAGTGTTCTATAGGGTAGAGATTCTTACTGGGATGCCTTCCACTCCCATAGATGCTTGGCCAACTCCATCTATGGCTCCTATTTCTTGGGATTAGGCACCATGCCCTCCACCTCCACCATGTCTGCCTCTGCTTCTCTAGCAATCCCTATCAGCATCACGTGCTCCTTGCTATCTCCTTTTCCCTAGTCTTCTTGCTTTTTCCCCTAACATAGGAGTCAATTTGTTAACCTTTTAAAATCTATAAAATATAGAGCGAAAAATCACTTAACCCACCGACAAAGTTCTTCACCTATGCAACCAACAATTAGAAGGTTATGGCTTGCACTAGTACAAATATCACCTTTAACGTCAGTTAAATAAGACTTTTGACGTCGGTTTCCAAGCGACACCCAAGTGGGTGACACTAAAAGTTGATGCCTTCAGTGTGAGTTACAAAACAGACGACATAGAGTCGTCCCCAATTGCAACCATAAAAGGAACCTCTAGTAGTGGGACCATAGATGTCGGTTATTCACTAAAAACTGACGCCATTATTCATCTCGAACAAAACAAATAGACCATAGTTGTCAGTTTTCTAGAAAGAACCACTAGCAGTGTGACCATAGGCATCGATTCATGATTTCAAACTGACGCCATTATCCATCCTGAACAAAAAAAATTGGTCCCCGGTTAGACCATAGTTGTCAGTTTTCTACAAAGAACCGACAGCAGTGGGACCATAGGCGTGGGTTATTGATTCAAAATTGACGCCATTATCCATCGCGAACAAAAAAAATTGGCCCCTGATTAGACCATAGTTGTCACTTTTCTATAAAGAATCGACAGCAGTGGGACCATAGGAACCCATTATTGATTCAAAATGGATTCCATTATCCATCCCGAACAAAAAAATGGCCCATAGTTTTCAGTTTTCTATAAATAACCGATGAGTTGGGCATTCGTTGTCAATTTTTTCTTTTAACCGATGACTATGTTTTTTTTTTCTTATCAGCTTTAAACCATGTTGTCCGGCTGGTCAGTAGGATGTAGAACCTATAGTTCTGAACTGTAGGTTTACAACATCCTCTTATTTCAGCCAACAACAGGACATAAACCTACAATATTAATAGGATGGACAATATTATATATAGATCATGTGATTCACACACATGTATAAGAACATTTAATTCATTCATATGATTCACACACATGTAGAAACCTATAGTTCTATTCATTCCTCAATTTCATATTCACACACATGTAGCAACCTACAGTTCCATTCATTCATCTCTTTTCACATTCACACACTTGTAGAAGCACATTCATTCATTCATCTTCACATTCACACACATGTATATAGATAAGACAATTAAAAAAAATCATTCAGACATGTATCTATAAGTGTGTCTTTCAAAGTTTAACATGTCATCAAATACAGAAATAATATTATGACATCAAAGTTTAGAAATGCCATTCTTTATCATCACTTCATCATTACTCCAATAATAATAAAAAACTCCCAGTGCTTCTATGTCTTTTTCCCATTGTTCTCTTATATCATCTAATTGTTCCATCGTATGGGGACTATGTACATCTAATAAATTTTCACCTATAGTGAAGTCACTAGTTTTAAACACCTGCAAAGAGAATAATGTATATATATAATTAATAAGATTGATATATATTTATATTATCTAGTGAGACTATATAATACATGTTGTATGGTATCGATTTCTAGTGTAGCATATGTGACAATTAGGTCCATATATCACATCATGTAGTATGCACATGCCCATCCATTGTCTTATTTAGCACACTATAAATTTCAACATACAAAATGTTAATAAATAAAAAAAGCATAGTTCACATAAATTATATACATTTGACTCAGGAAACTAGATTCACATTCTCCCAAACTAATGATTTATTCTTTGTCTTGCACATGTTACCTATAGCTTTTTTGAAATCTTTTAAATCCCTACATGTTAATGTAACACATTAAATTACATTACTAAATAGTAATGTAATAATAAATGTTAATGGATATAAATATGAAAAATTTCTCACGTGAATAATGGCCTTTTCATTACGTGTCCATGCATATTTATAAGACACTATTTTTCATGTTCACCTATGCATATTGATGTACCCCTACAATTAGTACCTATCTAGTCGTATAGGTCCTTTGGAAGCCAACTAGGTACTACAAGAGGAGGTGGAGGTAGAGGCAGAGTTGTAGTAGGTTTCTTTCTTTTCTACTATATATATAATTTCATATCAATTGACTTGTATATGCATGCTAACAAATTAACGTAATGTTAATTTACCCTACAAGATTAGTATAGACAACATCCGTTTTGGGCTACAATATTGCTCCACCTTCTGCTTCACCAACTGTGTCAGCATTTGGGTGGACATATGGCAATGGATGTTGCCTCCAATGAGGGAATACAAGCCTCGAGCTCACACGAACATAACCATCAGGTACTGGCGTGCTATGAATTGAATGCCCTGGAAGGTGTGGGTAAGCCTCAACCTCTACAATGATGAATTCTTTGATTCTTAGATGACATGACCTCAACCCCTACAAATTTACATAGATTATGTTATATACATATACACATAAACATATCATCTTGAAAAGACTAGCTACTATGTCATAAAAATACTTATAGTGGACGTGTAAGGTGGTGGTTCTATATGATTACTCCCAACCACCTCTATCGTAGGGGAAGATAGGCACGAAACAGGTACTGTCTGAGTGGCAGCCTGAGATGCCTGCCACTTTCTCATTGGTATGTATGCCCTGAGAGCCAATCATGGGATGATTGGTGGGATACATTAAGATTGATTTGATAAAGATCAAAGGCAAGCTTCCAATTCTTTCTGGTTCAGTGATATGAGATAATGATAGAACAAATTTAATGTTTAGAGAATGACAATACTCAATGACATATGCTTTCAGGTTGAGGACCTGAACAATGAGATCATACGGATGCTAAGAGTTTGTACGTTCTTATTATGTCCCTAGTCGGATGTCATTGTGGAAGGTAGATAGACAACAATGACACATAAGACTAGATTGTGGTGTTGGTTGATGACAGAATCTCATTAGTCATGGTATGGAGATATCAAACCAAACACATAGGTACTTGTTAGAGAACAAGTTTACCGGACATACCCACCGTGAGTTTGACACATGGAACCATGACATGGTAGTCACAGTCAGTTCTCACAGTGATGGTGGTGAGTGTGATTCTTTGACCTAAAATAACTACACTCAACACATGTCATTGGGTACACTTTGACATCATCAAACGTAGTCCTAAAACATGGGTTGTTATAAAGGTGATGGTTGGGTGGCTTTGACACATGGGGCTTTTGAGGGGTGAGTGATAGATATGGGATTTATCCCTCCTGAGGGAGTTTGATATCCATGGCCACTTAATGAGTAGGATTGAGATAGGTGTGTGCATGCATGTGTGAAAAAATATTTGAAATTGATGTCATACATATCTCCTCCCATCTACTCTGAGATCAAGAAAGTGAATGAATGTTGACAGGATGACTATTCCATGCCTTGAGTTCATTTGGGATATCAGTGACAAAGGAATTATACATTCGTTGTAACACCATTCACGGATTGTAGGATTGAAAGTTGTTATCCAACTTTCTATTTCACTTGGGTAGAACTAATGTGTGACTAGGCACCGCTCTTTGTTGTGAAGTCATAAGTGTTATGGACTTTTACTGCCAATGTGAAATGGACCTGCAGGGTCACAAACATAGCATTTAACCTGGAAGAGGAGTTTATCCACAAACCATGTTTAGATTGATTACTAAAGGAGTTTAGTAGTTCAATTAAACACTCAATTAATTAATAGCTCAAAATCATAGTATTCAAGGTGTTGGATCGATTGATTAGAGTATCAGATTGATTGAAACTGCGATTGACTGATTTGCACAGTCTGCTGCCTCAACCGATCGACTCATGTGATGAACCGATCGGCTCAGGTTGGTGAACCGATTGGCTCAAGATAGGCTGAGATGACTGATTCAAGAGTTGAATTGATCGACTCAACTGGTCTAACCGAGATCGTTGGGAAAGTGATAAGACTATTTTGCAAATACAATTTGTTTCACTTATACAAATTCGATTTGGACAAGGATTAATATTTGATTAATCGAAAACAAATTTGAAAGTCAATTTGAGTTGGACCAGGACCACGAACCGATCGGCTCATGTGATGAACCGATTGACTCAGGGGTCCCAACCGATAGGTTGAGGTTGAACCGATCGGCTCAACTCCCCAACCGACCGTTTCATGTATGAAACGATCAGTTCAAGTGGCGCAATTGGTTGTTTTTGTGGAAAATTCCAAACCCTTCTAATCCTGCTTTAATCCCACATTACTCGGGGTAGATAACCCTATCCCATGACCCTCCTATATATATAGGGGTAGAGGGGGCTTCTCAGAACAACAAATAAGTGCACCAGTTGCTCTGCAAAGTTGTCATTGTCTCTGGTTTTGGTAACCGAGAGATATCCTGAGCAAGTGCTACCTGATAAGGGAGGCACAACAAGGGAAAGACAACTGCCAAAAGCGACTGGTGGTAGGAGAGTGTGTCAGTGACTAGTATGCAGACAGGAGGGTGTGACACCTTCTGATTCCTTGTGGGACAAGGAGATCGGAGTTCCAGGTGGTCTGTGTGGACTACTACAGAGGTGGGAGACTTCTGCCGCTCAGAGGACAATTGTCAATCCCGAAAGTCCCGGTGAGACCAGGAGGTGTCAGTCCCGGTGCGACCAGGAGCTGCACAGACACAGCCCAAGATCGGAAGTAAAGATCGCACAAGCTGTGAGGTAACGTCGTCGAGCAAGCCTAGGGATAAGGTATGCCTCTACAAACCATCCTTCCTATTGTATAGACATTGGCGATTTTCCTTTGTTCTGGGTTTGGGAGAAGAAATTTTTTTTTCCGCTGCCTTCTCTGTCTCCCCTAAAACCCAACAGTGTATCAGAGCCACGTCAACTGCTCTATACTTTGGGATTATCAATGTGATCAATTTTGGTTTGTCACCTATATTTATTGCATACGATGCGAATAAAATTGGCTTTATGCATTTCCAATCCCAAATCAACAAATCCCAATATACATATATGATATGTAATATGAATGCAGTAACACCCCTCCCTAGGGTTTCTTACGTAACCAACAGAAGCACAGCCTAATCCCCAACATTATCCATAATGTGGGGTACTTGGCATTTCAGGGAGGGATTGTCACATGCATGATCTCATCTCAAGAAACAAATAACACTTGGTATTATTGAAACATAGATTCATACATAGTTCTTGGAAAGAAAACTACATCATGATTCTAAAGTTACACATATTCTAGATAACATATGAAAGATAGGATCTCCATAGATGGACGTCCCACCAGGCAACAACTTCTAAGGTCTTTGATCCTTGGAATCTCCTCAAGATGTCTCCTTCCCTTTGGATCCAACGTCTGCAGACATCTCGTCCCCAGCCATGCAAAGGAAAAACAAACATGGTAAGTAAGCGGCATTGGCATGTTATAAAGCATAAAAATAACATATAAAGTGATTTAACATAAACATGAACATGCATTAACATTAATCATTTCCTGGCATCTTTTACATAAAGAATTTGACAAGAAGTATCTGCTCCGATCATAATGCCCCATAAGGAGCCCATAATGCTCGGAAAGCCCATAATTGCTCGGAAATCTCATAATAATCAGAAATCCCATAACAAGGTGCATATAAATCTAAATCAATTTCCCCTAACCATGATCTTTCTTAGGCTTTACTTATCTTATTAATAACCTAAACTTGATCTTAATTGGGATTTCTCCCTCTTGAACATAATTGGGATTTCTCCCTCTTAAGCATGGATGGGAATCTCTTCCCTCTTAATCTTGGTTTCATGCATCTTAATCATAATTCATAGTCTTAATGTGATATCTATTCTTAGACTTAGATTATAATAATCAACATCCAATAATCATATACATTGAAGAAAACATGCATTGATCATGACTTTAACATAAAGTGCTTAATATAAATCATAAACATTCAATAAACTAATTATTATCAATTCCAAGGGCATGGCCCGCTTACCTTGAGCTAAATCACCTAAGTCAAACCTTGTTTGACTGATTGGATCCTCTTAAACACCTAAAATTAACATGTATGTCTTTCATTATACAACATTCAACAACATGTAAAAAGAGAATCATTTATCAACCTCATGGATTGTATGATGATAGCCTCTGCGTGTAGAGACCCTTGGTAGAAAAGCAATTCAAAGGATGTACTTTTTTCTTTGACATTGTATTGTTGATGGACAATATTCACATGTGATGGAGACATCAAATACTAACCAACAATGATTATGGGGGAATTAGCCACAACTTTGGAGGGGATCTACGTGATGGCCACAACAAGTAGCATGATGTCTACAATGACTGAATTAGGCACAACTCTTTATGTGAATTTTCGTGTGTGGTGTTGGGAGTTATCTCTGACAGATCATGATTAGGATCACAATAGTGATGGTCAGTTGAAGGGGATGAAGATGTAAAATACGAGATAGGCAAGATGGTGTTGACTGCTAGAGAGAGTATATTTTAGATACCATATTGGAAAAAGATGCCAACGATCTTTCCTGGGAAAGATATCTGAGGAGGACCTCAAAAGCAAGGACTAGATAGAAATTTGGGGAAGGTAGATAATGCTGGTGATGATAGGGATGGAGATAATTATTTATAATGAAGAAAGAAGAAAGAAGGCAATATTGATTTCTAGGATGATGCCTAGCGGGTGGCCAAGCCAAAAGGGACGACGACTGCCTACATGTGAAGGCTCTATTATTTTCTATCTAAGGTTAGGATGTAATGCTCCAATACCATGTTCGAAGAAGATGGAATCTAGAATGATAATTGTTATTGAGAGATGGCAAATTCTCCTCCTCTATATAGAAGTGGAGGCAAGTAAAAGAAAGCATAACTTAACCCTGATGGGACAAGACAATCAGGCCCATGTATATAGTTAATTGATTAATTGTAACGACCCCGCCTCCCGGTAACCCCCATTTAAGGGAGACACGAAGGTCAGAGCCGTTATTCAATTAACAGGATCAAAGGTTCGACAAATAATCAATAATAATTATGAAATTCTACTAACTAACTGGAATTTGGTATAAAATTAAAACTTTACTTACCTTTGAAAACTTTGGAAATCTATCTATCCAGAGCTTGAATTATTCTATCTAATCCTCCTTCCACTTTATTTCTTATTTCCACAATGTGTCACTTTACTATTTTTTCTTTCAATTGTTGTTCCTAAAACACCGACAAACAAAACGTCGGTCTGTATATCGAAATATACTGGTATGTGGGAACAACCAAAATTTCACAGATATGGCTAACAATTTAATAATCACAATCAAATTATTTATCAAGACAGTTTACATTTTCAATGTGTCATTCTCCACTGCTTTTTCCCTAACCCTAGCATACCCCTCTAGGGTTTCTCTTTTGCCATTGACTTAAGGCCACCTTCTCAATCCCGAGCTTGGTGCCTGGGAGTCACATCTCATGGTGCTCCATAGTCATGCATCATAGACCACCTTCTCATTCCCGAGCTTGGTGTCTGGTGTCACCTCTCATGGTGCCCATGTGTCTATCCTCCTAGGCCTGACCTTTATGGCATCTTCCATTAGGGTGGCATGTAGGTGCGAGCTAGAATACACATTTCTTTATAATTGTGATAACCATAGTGACTTTATAATTTTGCAAGTATGAACATCCAGCTGTTTAGATTGCATTCAATATGAGGAAACATTTGGAAAACCATCAGGAAACTAATGCGATTAACCATAATTAACTACATACCTGATATGACGATGAACAGAAATATCCATGCAAATAAGAATCCAAGCAAGAAAGCATTTTCAACAAGATCCTGAAATAATCACGTAATTCCCTTTTTATTATTCATGTCATCAAGATCCATTAAACCTAGCTCGCTTCCTAGGGTTTCACTTTTAGGGTTTCTATTGCAATTAGGGTTTCCCTTCATCTTTTATAATTTCAAACCCTAATTTTATACCATTACTCATAAACCCTTATTATTTTATCTATTCTTCAACATTAAGGTTATCTTAAGGACATATAACCCTATTCTCAGATTTAAAGCCACCATTAACCATCAATTGATTTCATTAAGCTTCTTTTACATCAAAGCTACTATTTTTATTCTTTTTAATCCATGACAAAGTCATTATACTCGTTTATCATCAATTTGTAGTTCATTATTATCTAATACTCATATGAACGTTATTTATCATTAATTCTACCTTTTATTCATGAGAAAACCCTAATTACTACATTTAGGGTATTTATACACAAATTAGGAATTGTAATGCTCGAAATAGCTTATAGTCATGAAAACTCAGTTCTATACATGAAATCGAGTAATTAAAGCCATTAGTAATCCTAATTACCAACATTAGGGTTTCAAGGCCCTTTAAAGCTTATTTATGCACATGAACTCTCAATTAAACTACTTACGTGCAAAATTCATCTTTTTCGATCTTAATGTATCTCTTTATGATTAACAGGTTAATATCAACTTTAACCATCACTGAAACCCTACTAAACACATTAATCATATCAAAATAGGGTTTCTTAATTATCATTACATTAAAGTTAATAACTTCGATTAATTTTCGAATTGCAATCAGAACTACGTTTCAAAAATATTTTTATTGTATTCCTCTCATTTTTCTAAGCAAATTTCATATTTTATGCGTAACCATACGAGCTACCATTTAGGAGTTATGATTTTTGCATTAATACACTTACTTGAGCCAATTAGAAGTAGCCACACCGCCTTGGCCCCATGCACTTGCTCGCTGGTTTGCAAAAAATATAACGCAATGAAGAAACTGCCCTTGCTTAAGTTGCAACCTCTTCAGCCCGCGGAGGGGCAAACTTGTCCAACGTATCTTTAACCTTCTTCCACCTCGCGATCAGCTGCTGCTTCTGCCGCAACAACCCTAGCTGCAGCTTGCGCTCCTCCTCCACCCTCTCCTGGACCCCATCGACCACTGGAGACGATCCCTCCACCTCTGAAGCTCCTCGGCACTCCCCTAGTTGCCAAGATCTCGCGACCAAAGCCGCTAGCTTCCGCAGGATAGGTTTGCCTATGCGGTCGACCCTTGCAGCTGTCCAGGGGCTGCTGCGTCCAGGTGAGAGCAGAGAGACGACCGCCAAGCCTCCCTCCGACTGTGTGGGTGTTTCGCGCCTCCAGCAGGACCATGCCATAACCTCCACACGATCCAGGGTTCCTCTACCCATCTTGGCTAGTTTTTTCATGGATAGAACAAAGAGGAGAGTGTGGGATCTCTCTCTCTCTCTCTCTTAGACTCGAACCAGGGCTCTACCCTTTATATAAGGGTGGGTATCCACGCTCTTGTAGGCTTGCCCATGAAGCAACCAAGCCCTCTTTCAATTAGGAATGTGTTTCCTTTACCAAAATTCAAGTTTTTCTCTCTTAAACATCTCCTTAAAACAACATATTCATTGGATTTTTGGGAATACGAAAATATTCTCCCTTATTATCTTTTGACTTGCTTTTTAATTCATTAATCACGAAATTAGGTTTTCCTTAAGTAGAAAACACCTCCTTTTAAACAATACCGCATAATCCATTAATAATGTATTCACATTATATTCTTATTTTCTTTTATAGCTATTTTCTCTTTCCTCTTTCTTCATTGGGACTCCTTGGATCCCAAGGCACTCGATTATTTCGAAATTCCTTTTTAAGGAATACTCATTATCCTTAAATGTGTCAATATGCATTATTTCACATTATCTTGTTTATTTCTCATCAAAATAGCTCTTTTTGAGGTTCTCTCTTTATTTCTCTTTTATTTTCCTCATTGGTATTCCTTTCAACATTAGGAATCCTTGGGATATGAAATTCCACCAAGGATAACTCAAGTAGACTCCTTTCCACTTATTTCCCATATTTTCTCATTATTTTCAATTTCTTTCTTAATAAGGAAATATTTATTTGATCTTTTCTTTTCTTATTGCATTTTCTATGCAACTTTGGACTCCTTCGAACCCAAGGAACCCAAGAGACACGAAATCCACCTTTGGATTACTATTTTGCCTTCTAGAGGTTTCCACACCTTTCTTATCTCAAAAGCTTAATTATTGATTTACTAATTGAATTTCATTGTTATTGGGCCCAATAGCCAATAAAGCCCACAAAGCAATCATCAAGGCTATTGTAACGAAATTCATGCAGTCAATCTTTATTTGTTAATTTATCTTTAATATGAGAAATTACATTTCTCAGCAAATGAACCCAAAATTTTAGGTTGTCACATTAATCTAACATGTTGCACCCATGCCACAAAGATAACTCTATTATTCCATCTATAATACAATTAAGGCATTTTATTTTCAAATCAATTCTTATATTTATATATTTCAAATTCATCAAATTTGAGGATATTACAAAACCAATGTCATGGGTGTGACAAGAGGTGTGTGACAAAGAATCACAACCCATTCTAAATTAGGCTATTATATCAACACCTTAAGTACCAATGGAGGATCATGATGATTGGGAGGACGTGTTGTGTTAGATCATTAAGAAGAAGGAAAATCTTTGAAAATAACCACCCACTTCAAGACAAGTCAAAGATAGTGATGCCCCTTTTTTGGGATACCAAAGGATGCATTCTATAGGTATTTGGGAAAGACCACTGGAAGTGTCAATGTCAGAACATGAAGGTCTAATAATGGTGTTGTAGCACATGTCACTTAGACAATAGATCCACCATGCCTAAAAATGTCTAGGTCAGAGTACCAAATCTAGAGGAATTCCCAACATTGACTAAGGTGAGAATGGTAGTATCACCACCCTAGATCCACCATAAAACACCATAGATGACATGAAGGTGACTCTCAATCCAAATTGAGAGAAACAAAAGGAAGGGGGAAATTTTCAAAATCTTCAAAATATAGAAGATGGGTGACCAAATCATGACATGTCTAGTCTTGTTGAAGCATGTCATGGTGATCTAGCTGACATTATTATTGATTGAAAGAATGGAATCTCTTCGAGAACTCCTCTTTTATGATATTGAAGAAGCTGAAGGGTTTGAATGTGTAAGTCCACCAAGTCTTAATGATGAAGAACTATCTATTGTAGGTGTGGATATAATAGAGAAGGTTAAAGGATAGAAAAGGGAATGTCATTTGCATGAAGGAATCTGATACTTGTGTAGAGATTAATAATAAATCTAGGAGACAATGGCATGATTCAGATAGTTGAATGGTCTATCCATGTGGCAAAAACATCCCGACAACTCTTTTAGGGTGTTGGAGAGGCTTAGTGTGTTCTCAGAATATATCCCCATTCTTCTAGAGGTATCCTACATGAATAGAAGATTTATGGTTGAGATTCATAAAGTTTCTGATGTTTGCAATGGGTCAGAAGAAACAATTATTATTGGAAAAGGAAAGGATATTTAGTTTCCTTAGGAGGCCTTCTACACCTCCTGAACCCCGCCCTAATGCAATCTAGTCCCAGCGAAGTAGGAGAAGATAACCTAGAGAATTAGACATGTCTGAGGTGCAGATGGATACATGAGAAGGATTTGTCCTAGAGATTAGACAATCTAAAGAAACAACATTCCGTGAGAAGAAACTAGGTTAGCAGTGTATGTCTGAATTATGATGTGTTAAAGACCATAATGGAACCAGGAAACTTCTCACCCTATGACAGTAGGGAGATTTTGTGCCATATCAACATTACAAGAAGATAATCTAGGAGACACCCAAAAAGGCCAAGGGGAGGTATAAGGGATGAAGATCTTAGCTTCACCAAGATTATGTATTTTAGGATTCCAATAGATATCAGTGGTGCACATCTAGATGAGGAGATCCAAGAGAGAAAAAGATGAGACCAGAAGTAGAGAGTGGATGAAAAATGGCATCGATGATAGTGTCCATAAAGTCTCTGTAGATGAGGAGGAGGACATGTATAGAGATAGAAGGCCAATTTCACATTGATAAATAATTGCTTGGAGTATTATGTAGATGTTCATAGTGTATCTATACATAAGATGATATTTTGGATCATGGCGGGAATGAAAAGCAACAAAACAAAAAGGGTGTTGGGGACTCAATGTCACTGGTTTAAACCAAAGGTGGTTTTGACATTGAAACCATGAGAGTGGAAGAACTCCACGACAATACTAGGTTGGGTTGGTGTTGCACTAATGAGAGAGGTCTAGAAGATTAAGATGTTTGCATATGGAGTACTCCAGGTCATAATATTTGAAGATCATGCACAACAAGAGATGATACTGGACCAATTAGGGGGCCTTTGGTTCTGTCAGTACAGTATACAATGGATGTGATATGAGAGAGAATAGAGATTTTTGGAGTCTGAAACATTTACATGATAGAGTTAGAGATAAATAATGGTTAATTCTTAGTGATTACAGCATCGTCAGATGAAATCATGAAACGAGGGGTTGAATCCCACAGAAAGGGGGGTCATGAGTGACTTTAATGAGTGGGTATGGGATATGGGAGTAGAAGAGATAAATTTTAAAGGAAGACAATTTACTTGGGTTGTTAAGCAAAGGGGAAATCTTTCAACTTGGGAGAGGCTAGTCAGAGGATTCTTAAACCAACCTTGGAAGACATTTTACTAAATGAAGGTAAAACATAAAAAGTGGGGTCAATCACCAGACCATTTCCCTCTTCTACTCGTGGATAGAGGTCAACATACTCCTCATACAAGGGCATCCATTTCTTTCAAAGTGGCTTGGTTGAGGCACATGAATTTTTCTACATGGAATTGTAGATGGGTGGTCATTTGAGGGTTGGTCTGAGCCCTCAACCTACTTCTATGTTAAAATGAAGAACCTTAGGAAGAATCTATATTTATTGTGTCATGAAGTCTATGGGGACTTGAGAAAATGTAAGACAGACCAGAAAGATATGGTGCATCACCACCAAATAATCTATAACAAGGATCCTACTGGAAACACTAGTAGGCTCTTAATAGAGTCTGAGGAGGAACTAAACAATTTTCTTTGTCACAAGGAGGCGCACTAGTACATTTTTGACCTTTGGTGTCACTTTTATTAATGTCCATTTACATACAAAAATGACAGTACACACATATATCGTCGACTAATAAAGCACAAACGGCGCCACTGGTCAAGTATTGTTGATTAGAAAAAAAACATGGGCACTACCTTTGATTGTAATTTCCATTTCTTGGGGTAGAACTAACGTCATAGACAGCCCACAAAATTTCAATTTTCCTAGAAGATATAGGTGTTCAATGTCGATAATATAAAAATCAATGACACAACCCTTCCTACAAAATTATAAATATTGCCTCCAAAAAGCCTTTTTGTTGGTTATTCTCTATAAAAATTGACACCATAGGTTACATCTACCACATTCATTTTACCTCCAAAAAGCTGGTGGTGTTGGTTCCTTCATACAGAACTGATGGTATTGGATTCCTGCTACATGCCCTGCAAAAATCATTCCCCCCCAAAATGGGTTACATCATTGGTTTTGGTCTTGAAACTGACTAGGTCTTAGTGAGGCTGGTACTCTTTTTGTAGGGATAATGAAATATGCCATTGGTTCTAAGTGTGTAAACTGTGATAGATATTAACCTGTGTTTTCAGTTTTGCTAACCAAATTGATGACTTAGTCTATAGTTAGGTTGGCAATTTTTATTAGGGACAATGACATATGTTGTCATTTAGTAAGTGTCTAGTTGATGCAATAGTTTAACGTTTGCCATCTGTTTTGCTGACCAAACTGATGACTAAGGTCTTAGTGTCAATTTTTCAAGACCAATTAATAACAAAGTTCTCCTTAACAACACCTCAAAACTTTCTTTCCCCTAATCCTTATTTCATCGGGCGATAGCTAGAGCTTTGACAATCAGGCTTTTTTGTTCAACTGTTGCCACTGCTCTCTACTATTGTCAATGCTTCTACTATGTCATTATCTCATCTGTCGCCATTGTATAAGCCTACTATTCCTCCTATGCTACTGATGTCGTCCTATTCACCACCATTCTTCCAAACTCTCCTCTGATTACAGTGTCACTACTTGTCTGAGTGCCACACCACCATGCTCTCCATAAACCACCACTACCACCACTATTATTTCTACTTGAGTAGACTCCATTTCCATCACTATTGCTGCTTCTTGAGTTGCTTGCTTCCACCCTCTCTTCTCTGCTCTGTGGCTATGATGCGTTGCTTTTTAGCTATAATTGTTAATTTTCTATGTTATGGATAAACTTTTGTTATTTATTACGTGCTTGACTATCTCCATCTATGGAAATGCATGTATTGTTTCTTATTATTTTCTTGTTAGGTCCCAACCTATAATTGCCTTTTTAATTAGAATTAAAAATTATGACTAGAAAATTGCATGTGTATCTTTTTGTTTGGTTTGTTTATAATTCTCCATATAAACCTTGAATTCGGTATCATTTTGCAAATTTGGTATGAAAATTATGTAACATACTAAAATCTAGCTACTCTGACTTTAGAAACCCTAACTCCATAAATAAGAGGTTAATGAGCTTAGATCATTAGAATTGAGCAAAATAAGTTATAGTTGAAAACCTACGTGTTTATTTATGTACAAATGAACATATATAACAAATAGTTCACATTTTTGAACCCTAATGAATACCTAATGCACATAATATGAGTAACTAACATATTCATCTTAATTTTAGATACACATGATGTTGACCATGCCATAAACTCTAATGATATGAAGAGTAAGACATATTGGAACTTAACTCTAGACTTAATGCATGCTAAGAATAGATAGGTGACATATATTGATAATGTTGACCTAAAACCCTAAGATGTAATCATATAACCTTTTACATATAAATCCATGATGACTTTCATGATACATTAATGACATTAGGTGTCATAATCAGATAACATACTTTGATACACATAAATGGAATATAGTCACCTAATCATAATTTAATCAAGTTATCAATATATGTAATGCATATCAACTTGTTCTTTAATAACCCCTAATTTTTTCACCTAATTATCACATTGGTATGTGAAACACTTCATTAATATTTAACATGTTTCACCGTGTTCACTAAAATACATATAGTGACTCAAATATGGATATTGAGTAATTTGGTTTACATAAATATGCATGTATGCTTAATGCATTTTTAAATATACATAATTTGTAGTAGTGAATAAATACGACTAAATGATTTATAATGAAATTAACATCAATAAGAAAGGTAATGTGTAATATAGATATACGTAGTTAATTTGACACTATTTGGATTAATTGGAGACTTAATAACTTGTTGGATAATATTATCTATTTCATGCGAAATAAAATGTTATGATTCCATATGGTGATAATAGGAGGATAGTGGAGTCTAAATCCAAATTATTAAGGATAATGGTAGACATTGAGATAATTAAGTGAATCCTAATTGTACTAAAATTCTTAATGATATAAATAAGAAATATATATATAGGCTTGTGCATAATGTATAGATGTAACACTTTTGGCTATAAAGAGAACATAATATGACACAATTAAAGGAATAATAATGATGTTGAAATATAATGAATATAATACTTATAATGCCAAAATTATTAATTGTGTTATATTTGATAAAATGCAATCTTAATAGTAAAACCATTAGTGATCCATGAGAACCTGGCCTATGATTAGTGCATGTGAAGTCTCCTAAAAGTATCATAGATTAGAGGTAACCACCTTGAGCTTATAGTTGAGATGTTACGTACTCACCCTTATCCCTTTGTTGAGATTTCGGGGATGAAATCCTCTTTAAGGGGTGGAGTGCTATAACATATCAAAATTTCACTATATTTTCATTTTAACCCCTTTCCAAGTTCCTTTCCTTTATATCCTTTTTGGTCTTTTTCTTAAATTTTCCTATCCTTTTGTACTCAATGTTGAAATTGTGGAATTATTAGTGGTTTGGAGAATATTTGATTATTTATGCCAGTAAATGGGTTTGTGCACAAATACCTCAACTAGTATTTTAATTAGAGTGAAAAATGCAAAATGACCACTGAAGTGAGATAATGATTAGATTATATTGGTTTGGAGTTTTCTATGGCCTTTTGGGACAAGGAATGAGATATAATGTGTAATGGAGTTAGTTAATGAGAATAATAATCCTCTTTTCTTTTCTCTCTCCTCTTAGAGGGAAATAAAGCACAAAAGTGAATAATGTGGTGAGATATGACTCTTGAGTTAGTTTGTGGTGACCATCTCGAATTGTCACTCAAGGATTTAATTAGAAAAGATTTTTCATATTAACTCACCCTTTTCATACATTAATATATACAGTAATGGCCAATATTAGAATTAAGGGCCAAATCCTATGCAAAACTAAAACCTAACCATATATTAATATTCTAGGCCATAAATTTAGTCTATGGTCCAAATTTGAGACCATTTGGTCAATATTTAAACCCTCAAATGAATTAAACAAGAATTAATTATAGTTTGACCTAGTTTTAGTTATTATTTCATTGATGCAAGTGATTAACCCTATAGTTCGGTTATTGTATCCTATCATGTGTTACTTTCCCTCTTCCACGCTCATCCCATGACCAATATTTAAGATGATTTCGATCGGACGGCCTAGACGTCATCAAATACCTTTGTGTTCCTCGTAAACAAGAGCATTTCCCTAACCCTTCACTCCTCAATCTCTCCCTCTCTCATCTCATAGTTGTTTTACAAATTTCATCCTCCATTGAATTTGCAACTCTCCATCATTTCCAACAAGCCAAAACTTGCCTTCTTCTTTAACTTGTAGATGAAATGCCCATTTAGGGCTTTTCTCTTCTCGCCACCCCAATTTGTAGAGCGAGTATAGGCCATCTCACGGCTATTTAAGAGGTCGAGCATGATCCTTAGAGATCACCCTACTCTCCTCCTTACTCAATTCAACCTCTAGCACTCTCAGGGTCCCTAACCTACTCAATTCCAGTTTCCAACGACCTCGACTCCATCCCAGCCTCATCTGCCATCTCTTGTGCAATTGGTGACCGGGTAAGCATCAAGGGACCTTACTCCTTGTTTCCTTATTATTGTTTTGGCTCATGATGAACTCAATCATCGTAACCTATCCCTCACCTACAATTAAGTGCCTCATCATTTCAGCACTTCTCCAATCACTGAAATTCATATGTTGCCCTTGCCTTGCCTTCAAGAATGATTTGAAGACTCTAGTAGGGGCTAAGATCCTTATTTTCAGTGGTTTCAGGCTCCGACTTCAACCCCTTGTCTTCTGGTTTTCCAGAAAATGCTCTGACTGCAAAGGTCATTTACACTCACATTGGTGGCTTCGAGCTTCTTCAAATCATTGCAATCTAACACACACCCTGGTTTGCCTGTTAGCTTCACCAACACCTCCCTACCCCCAAATGGAGCTAGCCATCGCCATGGTTGATGGCTAGGAGCTTGGTGCTCTAGAGTGCCCCAGGACCTGAGCCTTGGCTCTTTGGGTTCGTCTGGGCATGAGGAATCATCTTCTATCTTCCCCTTCATCTGATTAATCACAACTTGGGAGCTTTGATCAATTAATCCCCCTCCAAGTCCCTTTCTCATGCCTGCTATGAAGAAGGAAAAAACCATGTCGATAAATGACCATGGTGCCCCCTTCCCACTTAATCACATTATTAAAAATGCAAGGGTAATTTTAGGTTTTTTGTATGTTGCCACTCACTAAGAAATACGACACTGACATGGCGATCCTTCGTTGGGCCAGCTGGATAATCCTGGTCATGGGTCTAATGTGGATTTTTCTCATTTTTCTATTGGTCATTTTTTATAAATTCACAGTTAATCAATGCTATATCAAAAAACTACAAATAAATAGTCATTGAAAAGGATATTTTGAGTAGATTCCTATTTTAGGGTTTTCAAGTCATATTTTTCCACCCTGTTCTGATGTTTTATTATAAACCTTAATTTGACATATAAAACCATAATCCATGTGATGTAATTTGTAATTAGGTTAAAGAGATCTTGGAAACAACCTAGTTGGTGGAAAGTGATTATTAGGACTCTACATTGAGGTATGTGCTTATGTGCATATGTGTGTATGTCGATTTATTAACCCTTAAGTTGGGCATTTGATTATCCAATCCTGGTATTCTCAATGAGGCATAAAGTTATCCATTAATCTTATCATTCTCCTTTTGGCACATGTACTTCAAATATTTCTTGGGTTTTGAACCCCTATGCAATATTTGATTTATTTAATCTACCATATGATTCATTTTCTTGCATGATGAATTATTGACTATATAGCAAATTTAGTGTACTTATGAGAAACTACCCATTTGGCATGTGTTATTTTGCCCTGGGGAATGTGTTTACTCTCCCCACTTATATATATATATATATATATATATATATATATATATATATATATATATATATATATATGGGCCCATATTTATTGCCGGTGCGGGTAGCTACCCGCCCACCCTTCCGACCGCTTTTTTTCAAAAAAAAAATTTATTATTGTAGAGGACTATTTTGTCTAGCTCTACAAAAAATTTTGGCCAAAAGTAATATCATTTGCCCCTCCAAAATCAAAAAACCCGTCCTTATATATATCTGTTGTATATTTTGTACAGAGTTACTTTTTTTGCCAGCAGAGTTACTTTTTTGGCCACCATAGTTACTTTTTTGACAGCAGATTTACTTTTTTTGCTAGGAGAGTTACTTTTTTCACTGCAGGGTAGTGAAAATCCAAGTCACCCGCGCGGGCAACGAATGAACGCCCTATATATATATATATATATATATATATATATATATATATATATATATATATATATATATATATATATATATATATATATATATATATATATATATATATATATATTAGGTGTTTGGGAATGTGTTATTCCCCCCACCTATTTGTTGATTTTAGGTAGGTGCCACAACCCTACTTTAGTTATTGTAGTCATATTAATAATCATTCATGCAACTTTATTAATTATAGTGACAGAATCATTATCTATTGCATGGCACATACTTTTGACATTTCTTAGAATAGATGAATCATTATCCCTTATTTACTTTAGTTATTTATACCTTGTCCTTGTTCCCCATTTGACACATACTTTATTTCTTCTCTTTCTAGGCGATCCCAACCACCAAGGTTTAGGATCTGAGTGTGCAGCCAGAGTATGGAAATCCAGCCTAGGATTAGGATGAGAAATATATGGCTTCTACCACAAACCTAATTCATGAAGCTATTGTTTGGAGACAAATTGATATAGTTTTGTTTCCATCTATCTTAGATCCTTTTGTTATTTTCATGTATATCCTTACGGGCGGACAAGATGTACAACTATTGTGTAATTGAATATAGTCATTATTTGATTCTGCTACTATTCATTGGTCTTTTATTTACCATTATTAGTAAAGGGGGGTTTAGAGTCTTCTTTACAAATTATGTCTAGCATTGTTTATGAAACCAACCCCCAACCGAATGTTGATAAATTATGATAAGTGAACAATAGATGTGTGTCATAAAGACCGACCCTAATCTCTAAATCCTAATTTCTTGATCATAGATTTGGCCAAGAAACTCATCTGAGATTTACAAAATAGGCGTAAATAGTTGTGATGTCCCCGAATTTTATAAAATTTAATCTAATGTGTGACGTCCAAATTGAAACCTTACCTCAGTGAGAATCCCAATTTAAACACCCACACTAGACTAAGGAGAAGATATTTTTGTATTTTTATGATATTTTGATACCTTATTTGTATTTTTATGATATTTTTGCTATTTTCTATGATTTATCTAAGATATATGTTTTTTCTGTGATTTTTAGTTTCTCTGGGCTAATCATACGCCACCACGTGGCCTGTGAGAGGCGCAACTCATTTGCCTTGGTTTCTTGGGTTCACGGTTGAACCGGATGATTTTGGCTTGGGCTAGACCCGGTTTGAGATTTGGCTGATTCACGGTTCTCTATTCCCTTTCTCTCCGCCTCTGCTTAACGCTACTTCTCTGTATCGCGATGGTGCTGTGGCATAGCTCCAACCCTAGTGTGCGATATTCGTTGGTTCCTCCTCCTCATCAGCATAATCCATCGCCTACAGTCTCTTATGGCTCTACTCCATGCCGCCATCCTCTCAGGTCGCTTCATTGCAGATCATCCTCGCGGATTGAGGAGATCGCTGTTGCAGGCTGCAATAATTTCACTATCCGAAGGGCTGGCACAGAGGCGTGTCTAATTCTATGGAGGAGATTTTAGAATAAATTATTGACTGGTCCCACCCATTACATGCCACCCCACTTATCTTTATCAAAAAAAAAACATGCCACCCCACTTATAATCCTAAAAAAATTTTGATCCCGCGAAATATTTCCCTAAGTCCCGCTGGCACCCGTTCATTCCTCCCTCTGCCCCCAAATTCTTGCAGTTTTTCCCGCCATCAGCAACTGCGCCCATCCCCAATTTTAATATCCAGCGCCCCAAGTTTTCCCCATCCGCCAACAATTTCTTCTGGTCTTGTCTCTTGGTCTTATATCACATCGCGATCCACACCTCCTCCTCTGATTCTTCCTTCACAGAAACCATTCTCCTTTCCTCTACCACCCCATCTCGTATTTTCTTTGGTCGTTCATAAATGACAAACTGTTGAACTTGCTGCTACTTCTGCGCTCAGAAGCATCAGGTAACTAGATCCAGCGGCAAGTTCTGTTTCATAAAGGTACAACCTTCGAGGGTTTACTGTCTGTGCATATTCTCCGAGAACAAAAGATCGCCAAAAGTACTTGATCCCTTCTAAGAGGTATGCGGGAACAAGTGTTGGATGCATCAATTTTGCCAAAAGCAAAAACTTTATTTCAATTGAGATATCATCTTCATTTCTTGCACTAACGATGAAGAAATAAAGCCTTGAATAACTACCTTTCTTCCTTCCCATTCTGTCAAATCATGCCATCACGAATTTAATTTATCCACAATTATCTGTCTCTTCAGTTTAAATGTCTCTTCAGTTCTAAAATAGTCCGTTGTAGAATACTAGCACCCTCAGAAAACGTACGGTGTGCCCTTTGAATATGGGTGGGTATAAAATTCCCTTTGTCTTTATTATGCACGGTCTAATTAGTTACTGTCCCTTTTTTTCTTCTGGAAAGAGCCGAGAGTGTGTCCGCTTTCATGTCTTTTGCATATGACATCTATAATTTTCATCTTCTTTACATATGTTATTCAGATTTGCATTTATCAGACACAAGTAGCTAGCTGCTTCTAATCACATGTAATTTATTTTTATAATGTCATCCATACACCATACATGGTAGTTACTTACAATTTTCTTTCGCATATGATAACCTTACTTTTGATAGTATTAAACGACAAGTTGCTTTTTGGTAACTCTTTTTTCGGTGACCATATTTTTTCCTTTAGCTCAATTTCGATAACATCATCTCATCATTTAAATGAATATGCATTCTATTTTTAGAAGGTCTTCTAAAGGTAGGAAACAGATCTACTAAATTTTTTTACTACTTCAACCAGTTAGAAAAATATTTTCATACAACCGTCCTCTATTCCTAACAATCTTTTATTTATGACACTTGCATACATGAAGTGTGTATTAAAATGTCAAAAGTTGTAAGTCATTGTGTGAAATATAATGGCTGACACATTTCTAATATCTTAGGTTGGATTATGTCGCACACTGATATCTGAAAACTTAAGAAACGTTATTATGAAATACTACTAGATTTTACAACCTCCACCATGATTAATTAGATACAGTCAAAAGAACAGATTTGTTCAGCAAGTTCTATATTTTTATTTTGTAGAAAAATATGTATTTGTTTCCATAAATGATAAATATTGTGATTCAGGAAATAAATGTAGCATATTATATTTGAGGTATGTGTGGCTCTAATCTCTACCATTGTTAAGAACATCATGGGTATTTGATGTATTTGAAATATTTTATATTGCATATCTTATTTCTCTTTTCTATATTAAATTTCATCTAAGATCACATTCAACCAACCTCTGTAAAATGTTGCCCTCATAATGTTTGGCCTCATCTACTACATATTTTACTCTGGTCATAACTTTTTCCTCTGTTGTTCTATTTGGGTGTGTTATGTATCTCTTTTTTTGTTCTTTGTTGTTCTATTTGCGGATGTCCAGTATGTTTTAACCCTTTAAACATTCTTAATTTAGTTTTCATATATATAAAATCAAGTGCAATAAATTGATGTTTACTCTCAAATTTAAGCCTCCTTTTCACTCTGAACCCAAGATAAAATTGGCGCTACATGTAGGTTATAATCACAGTCAATGATCTCTCATATTGGAGGTGGTTATGCTCTCTAACAATCCTTGAAGGAAGATACCAGATCATCTTTAGTTGTCTATAAAATATTCTGAAGTGTGTAGGCGAGACATCTCTTGAACAAAAAAGCACCAGTTGGCACTACCAGGTTACTATTTTTCCCTTTAATTAGATTTCTATGATCTCCATGCTATGTTTCTCTTTTGTATTTAATTTACTGCAATGTAGTAATTAGTCAAATTATATTTTACATAATTCTTTGTAGCATTACTCAACTTGCTATTTAGGAAAAATATATTTATTGTTATTGCATGGTGTTATGAAAAATGAGAAATGATTTATTCATGATAATGTCTATGTGTGTAAATGCAATTCTAAGCTGATTTAATCGTCCATATTTTTGTAAAAGTGTGTACATATTCAGAAAGGTGCTAAAATATCCTTTGTTCAAAATTTCATATCCCTACAAAAGTTGTTGCTACATAATATGTCCACATTTAGATGTTATTTGACACCACATCTCATTGAATATTTTTTTGAAGAATATACAAAATGGATCTGCCATGTAAATAATAGCGGTAGACATAACCTAGATAATATGAAAATGATAAAGGGTTGAATATGCAAAATAATGTCATGGTTAATTAAGAGGTATTTATATTGATGGTTCAACTAGAAATCAACCTCTTGATCTAGGAAGCACAGACACTTTCATACAGCTGTCGTGTCCGTGTCGAACACATTTCAAACACGGACACTTCCAGGACACACCTCAAAACATTTTGGACACAACATAGCCATGTCCTATCAATTTTGGTCATTTTTTACAGTTCAGACATAGCTGGACATAGTTCGGACACTTCCCGGACACTTCATGCAGAAACTACTTAAGTATTAACCTATTTCAGAGTGTAAATTCTAGAAATACAGCCACTTGAAAGAGTTCTTGTGATTGAGAACATATAACAAAATGAGATCTAATCAAAATTACAAATAAAATATTTTAAAAAGAGTCAAAATTAAAAATCCAAGATGACTTCTATATCATGAATCACATTTTGGTCTAATAAATTAATTAAATCAATATTTATTCATTCTGAAAATCTAATGTAGTTACCTAAAAAATGCAGCAGGTTTATTTGTCAACTTCATATTGTTTTTACTTCACATAAATACACATTTGCATTCATATTCATATACTATTATGCATACATGTATTATACACTCACATATTTATATATTAGAAAAAATAGCCCTCATCAACATCGTGTTCGTTTCCTATATTTTATAAAATTGCCGTCTCCTGTGTTTGTGTCTTCAAACATGTCCATTCTTCCTTGGTCTTGATGCTCCAATTATCAACTATATTAGAAGAAATCATTTAAGATTATAATTAGATACAGTCAAAAGAACATATTTGTTCAGCAAGTTCTATATTTTTATTTTGTAGAAAAATATGTATTTGTTTCCATAAATGATAAATATTGTGATTCAGGAAATAAATGTAGCATATTATATTTGAGGTATGTGTGGCTCTAATCTCTACCATTGTTAAGAACATCATGGGTATTTGATGTATTTGAAATATTTTATATTGCATATCTTATTTCTCTTTTCTATATTAAATTTCATCTAAGATCACATTCAACCAACCTCTGTAAAATGTTGCCCTCATAATGTTTGGCCTCATCTACTACATATTTTACTCTGGTCATAACTTTTTCCTCTGTTGTTCTATTTGGGTGTGTTATGTATCTCTTTTTTTGTTCTTTGTTGTTCTATTTGCGGATGTCCAGTATGTTTTAACCCTTTAAACATTCTTAATTTAGTTTTCATATATATAAAATCAAGTGCAATAAATTGATGTTTACTCTCAAATTTAAGCCTCCTTTTCACTCTGAACCCAAGATAAAATTGGCGCTACATGTAGGTTATAATCACAGTCAACGATCTCTCATATTGGAGGTGGTTATGCTCTCTAACAATCCTTGAAGGAAGATACCAGATCATCTTTAGTTGTCTATAAAATATTCTGAAGTGTGTAGGCGAGACATCTCTTGAACAAAAAAGCACCAGTTGGCACTACCAGGTTACTATTTTTCCCTTTAATTAGATTTCTATGATCTCCATGCTATGTTTCTCTTTTGTATTTAATTTAATGCAATGTAGTAATTAGTCAAATTATATTTTACATAATTCTTTGTAGCATTACTCAACTTGCTATTTAGGAAAAATATATTTATTGTTATTGCATGGTGTTATGAAAAATGAGAAATGATTTATTCATGATAATGTCTATGTGTGTAAATGCAATTCTAAGCTGATGTAATCGTCCATATTTTTGTAAAAGTGTGTACATATTCAGAAAGGTGCTAAAATATCCTTTGTTCAAAATTTCATATCCCTACAAAAGTTGTTGCTACATAATATGTCCACATTTAGATGTTATTTGACACCACATCTCATAGAATATTTTTTTGAAGAATATATGAAATGGATCTGCCATGTAAATAATAGCGGTAGACATAACCTAGATAATATGAAAATGATAAAGGGTTGAATATGCAAAATAATGTCATGGTTAATTAAGAGGTATTTATATTGATGGTTCAACTAGAAATCAACCTCTTGATCTAGGAAGCACAAACACTTTCATACAGCTGTCGTGTCCGTGTCGAACACATTTCAAACACGGACACTTCCAGGACATACCTCAAAACATTTTGGACACAACATAGCCATGTCCTATCAATTTTGGTCATTTTTTACAGTTCAGACATAGCTGGACATAGTTCGGACACTTCCCGGACACTTCATGCAGAAACTACTTAAGTATTAACCTGTTTCAGAGTGTAAATTCTAGAAATACAGCCACTTGAAAGAGTTCTTGTGATTGAGAACATATAACAAAATGAGATCTAATCAAAATTACAAATAAAATATTTTAAAAAGAGTCAAAATTAAAAATCCAAGATGACTTCTATATCATGAATCACATTTTGGTCTAATAAATTAATTAAATCAATATTTATTCATTCTGAAAATCTAATGTAGTTACCTAAAAAATGCAGCAGGTTTATTTGTCAACTTCATATTGTTTTTACTTCACATAAATACACATTTGCATTCATATTCATATACTATTATGCATACATGTATTATACACTCACATATTTATATATTAGAAAAAATAGCCCTCATCAGCATCGTGTTCGTTTCCTATATTTTATAAAATTGTCGTCTCCTGTGTTTGTGTCTTCAAACATGTCCATTCTTCCTTGGTCTTGATGCTCCAATTATCAACTATATTAGAAGAAATCATTTAAGATTATAATTAGATACAGTCAAAAGAACAGATTTGTTCAGCAAGTTCTATATTTTTATTTTGTAGAAAAATATGTATTTGTTTCCATAAATGATAAATATTGTGATTCAGGAAATAAATGTAGCATATTATATTTGAGGTATGTGTGGCTCTAATCTCTACCATTGTTAAAAATATCATGGGTATTTGATGTATTTGAAATATTTTATATTGCATATCTTATTTCTCTTTTCTATATTAAATTTCATCTAAGATCACATTCAACCAACCTCTGTAAAATGTTGCCCTCATAATGTTTGGCCTCATCTACTACATATTTTACTCTGGTCATAACTTTTTCCTCTGTTGTTCTATTTGGGTGTGTTATGTATCTCTTTTTTTGTTCTTTGTTGTTCTATTTGCGGATGTCTAGTATGTTTTAACCCTTTAAACATTCTTAATTTAGTTTTCATATATATAAAATCAAGTGCAATAAATTGACGTTTACTCTCAAATTTAAGCCTACTTTTCACTCTGAACCCAAGATAAAATTGGCGCTACATGTAGGTTATAATCACAGTCAATGATCTCTCATATTGGAGGTGGTTATGCTCTCTAACAATCCTTGAAGGAAGATACCAGATCATCTTTAGTTGTCTATAAAATATTCTGAAGTGTGTAGGCGAGACATCTCTTGAACAAAAAAGCACCAGTTGGCACTACCAGGTTACTATTTTTCCCTTTAATTAGATTTCTATGATCTCCATGCTATGTTTCTCTTTTGTATTTAATTTACTGCAATGTAGTAATTAGTCAAATTATATTTTACATAATTCTTTGTAGCATTACTCAACTTGCTATTTAGGAAAAATATATTTATTTTTATTGCATGGTGTTATGAAAAATGAGAAATGATTTATTCATGATAATGTCTATGTGTGTAAATGCAATTCTAAGCTGATTTAATCGTCCATATTTTTGTAAAAGTGTGTACATATTCAGAAAGGTGCTAAAATATCCTTTGTTCAAAATTTCATATCCCTACAAAAGTTGTTGCTACATAATATGTCCACATTTAGATGTTATTTGACACCACATCTCATAGAATATTTTTTTGAAGAATATACAAAATGGATATGCCATGTAAATAATAGCGGTAGACATAACCTAGATAATATGAAAATGATAAAGGGTTGAATATGCAAAATAATGTCATGGTTAATTAAGAGGTATTTATATTCATGGTTCAACTAGAAATCAACCTCTTGATCTAGGAAGCACAGACACTTTCATACAGCTGTCGTGTCCGTGTCGAACACATTTCAAACACAGACACTTCCAGGACACACCTCAAAACATTTTGGACACAACATAGCCATGTCCTATCAATTTTGGTCATTTTTTACAGTTCAGACATAGCTGGTCATAGTTCGGACACTTCATGCAGAAACTACTTAAGTATTAACCTATTTCAGAGTGTAAATTCTAGAAATACAGCCACTTGAAAGAGTTCTTGTGATTGAGAACATATAACAAAATGAGATCTAATCAAAATTACAAATAAAATATTTTAAAAAGAGTCAAAATTAAAAATCCAAGATGACTTCTATATCATGAATCACAGTTTGGTCTAATAAATTAATTAAATCAATATTTATTCATTCTGAAAATCTAATGTAGTTACCTAAAAAATGCAGCAGGTTTATTTGTCAACTTCATATTGTTTTTACTTCACATAAATACACATTTGCATTCATATTCATATACTATTATGCATACATGTATTATACACTCACATATTTATATATTAGAAAAAATAGCCCTCATCAGCATCGTGTTCGTTTCCTATATTTTATAAAATTGCCGTCTCCTGTGTTTGTGTCTTCAAACATGTCCATTCTTCCTTGGTCTTGATGCTCCAATTATCAACTATATTAGAAGAAATCATTTAAGATTATAATTAGATACAGTCAAAAGAACATATTTGTTCAACAAGTTCTATATTTTTATTTTGTAGAAAAATATGTATTTGTTTCCATAAATGATAAATATTGTGATTCAGGAAATAAATGTAGCATATTATATTTGAGGTATGTGTGGCTCTAATCTCTACCATTGTTAAGAACATCATGGGTATTTGATGTATTTGAAATATTTTATATTGCATATCTTATTTCTCTTTTCTATATTAAATTTCATCTAAGATCACATTCAACCAACCTCTGTAAAATGTTGCCCTCATAATGTTTGGCCTCATCTACTACATATTTTACTCTGGTCATAACTTTTTCCTCTGTTGTTCTATTTGGGTGTGTTATGTATCTCTTTTTTTGTTCTTTGTTGTTCTATTTGCGGATGTCCAGTATGTTTTAACCCTTTAAACATTCTTAATTTAGTTTTCATATATATAAAATCAAGTGCAATAAATTGATGTTTACTCTCAAATTTAAGCCTCCTTTTCACTCTGAACCCAAGATAAAATTGGCGCTACATGTAGGTTATAATCACAGTCAATGATCTCTCATATTGGAGGTGGTTATGCTCTCTAACAATCCTTGAAGGAAGATACCAGATCATCTTTAGTTGTCTATAAAATATTCTGAAGTGTGTAGGCGAGACATCTCTTGAACAAAAAAGCACCAGTTGGCACTACCAGGTTACTATTTTTCCCTTTAATTAGATTTCTATGATCTCCATGCTATGTTTCTCTTTTGTATTTAATTTACTGCAATGTAGTAATTAGTCAAATTATATTTTACATAATTCTTTGTAGCATTACTCAACTTGCTATTTAGGAAAAATATATTTATTGTTATTGCATGGTGTTATGAAAAATTTCAAGTGCAATATTTTAATTGTTGAATTTATGACAATAATGTGCCTTTTTGTTATTATAGCAATATTAAACTAAGAGCAAACAATATTATACATTGTACTGAAAGCGAATATAAGGATTGGAATAAGAAAAATAATTTAGAGTACTAGGTGAAACAATGAGCAGCCCACAAGATACCACTTTACATGGTAAGGCTCCCATTAACAAATTGATTGTGAAGGGTCTTATTACCAACTTAGTTGGTTTACTCATGTATGTATTTATATATACCAAGGTTATATATCATATGATGTTTTTCATCAATGAATTCTTATACAACTTAGATATTTAGTAAAGTAATGCTCCCCATTTTTCATCTATTTGGGGTATTATCTTTGGACAATGTGCTTATTTTTCATCCACATTTAATCTTCTCATTTCTAAAGTGATATTTTTAAAATCCCTCATGATTGACATATCTATTTCTATAGTTTAAATCATTGGTTACCAAAATATCCTTAATTGTTATTAATTTATGTGAAGGTTGTTATGGGTAGAGAATTCATGGAAGATAAGAGTGTATAGATGCAGTACTAAGTACGAGAGACTCAATGATCACTACTTTTATGAAGGTGTAGATGTCTTTTTGAAATTTGCATTCACAGATGATGCTAACTCTCAAAAGCTTTGCCCTTGTAAAATTTGTGAGAATAAGTTTTGCCAACATTTATATATTATTCAATATCACATCTTCTCTAATGGGTTTCTTGAAAGATACACATCATGGATTTATCATGGAGAAACAACGGGAGGATGTGTATCAGGAAACTTGCAAAATAAGGAGACATTGAATATGCTAAATGATATGATGGGTAATTATG
This sequence comes from Alisma plantago-aquatica, assembly GCA_963693085.1. Lineage (NCBI taxonomy): Eukaryota > Viridiplantae > Streptophyta > Magnoliopsida > Alismatales > Alismataceae > Alisma > Alisma plantago-aquatica. The sequence goes on from OY856409.1 coordinate 973,025,945, forward strand.
AAGAAGTTGAGCAAGTAAATGATTCATCTACACCACAATAATTTGATGATTCAAACATTAGAAACTTCAAAGAAGTAATGCATGATTCTAATACTCCTCTTTATCCTAATTGTTTAATTTCTAAGTTTGACACTATTGGAATCGTGGAAAAGGAAATGTGACAATAAATGGACAAAGAATGGTGCTTCTGATGTTTTGGATTTTTTTCATAAAATTCTCCTCCAAGTAATACACCACATAAAACTTGGTGTGAGTGTAAAAAACTAATGAGCAATATAGGTCTCAAGTGTAAGAAAATCCATGCTTGCTCTAGTGAGTATATGTTATATTATGGAGAAAATGAAAAGTTAGATTCTTGTTTAAGGTGTGGTAAATCTAGATAGATTTATTCAGTTGATAAGAGCAAGAAAGTACCAACAAAAATTCTTCATTACTTCCCTTTGATTCCAAGATTGACAAGACTTTCTTGTGTAAATCTACCTCTTCACTAATGACATGGCACAAAAAAGCACCACCGGGAAAGGAAGGAGAAATGAGTCATCCTCGTGACTCTGAAGCATGGAAAGATTTTGACAAAAAATACCCAATGTTTAGTAAAGAAGCACGCAATGTCTAACTAGGGCTAGCATGTGATGGATTCAACCCTTTTAATATTTCGAAGGGTACTAATCGGTCAATATGGCTCATGATTATGATAGTGTACAATTTACTTTCTTGGTTTGTGTTAGATCAATCATATTTTATGTTGAATCTTTTAATCGATGGACGTAAAACACCAAGAGATATTGATATTTATCTTTGACCTTTACTTGACAAGTTAAAATTATTATGGGTTGATGGGATAAATGCATATGACTCTGTTGCTTGTGAAAACTTTACTACGCATGCCGCTTTATTGTGGACTATCAGTGATTTTCTAGCATTTGCAATGTTGTCTGGGTGGATCACAAAAGCGTACAAAGCATGTCCAATGTGTCATTCACATGTTGGATCTTGTTACCTTCATGCTAGTAAGAAGGTTGTATATCTTAGGCATCGACGCTTTCTGCCTTCTGATCATCCATGGTGTAATGATGCTAAAAATTTCAATGGTGATATTGAATTTGTTGCTGCTCCAAAACCTTTGAGTGGTAAAGAGGTAGAATCTCTTTTGAAAGATTATGATCATACTACTTTCTCAAATAGTGGGTGGAAAAAAAGGAGCATATTTGTTTAGCTTCCTTATTGGAAAACAGTATTTTTGAGACATAATTTAGACGTTATGCATATTGAAAAGAATGTTTGTGAAAATATCTTAGATTGGCTATTAGAAAAGGAGGGAAAAATAGAGACATCAATGCAAGATTAGACTTGGAGGACCTCAACATAAGACAACCATTATGGATTAATAATTCATAAAGAATGAAAAAGTCTATTGTTCCCACTACACTTTACAACATGACAAATGAAGAAAGAGAGGTTTTCTTGAAGGTCCTAAAAGAATTGAAATTACCTTATGGGTTTTCTTCAAATATTTCTAACAAAGTCCAAATTTCAGATTAAAAAATTGTATATTAGAAAAGTCATGATCATCATGTTCTAATGCAACAACTTCTACCTTTGGCGCTAAGAACCACAATATCTAAACCTCGTGGATTGGCAATCAATGAGTTATCCTCTTTCTTTAAAGAAATTTGCAACAAAGTCATTGATGTTAAAAAGATGGAACAATTGGAACAAAAAATCCCAATAACTCTTTGCAAGATCGAAAGAATCTCCCCTCCAACATTATTTGATGTAATGGTGCACTTGAGTGTTCACTTGGCTACTGAGACAAAAATTGTTGGTTCTGTGTATTTCAGATGGATGTATCCAATTGAAAGATATTTATTTAGACTTAACTATTATGTTTGTAATAAAAATAGTTTAGAGGGTTCCATTTTTGAAGCTTATCTGATGGAAGGATCTATCACTTTTTGTTATTGATATAAGAATCAGATAACTACCAGATGGGGTAACTCAAAGAGATATGTTGATGGGCCGATTGGAGTAGGTGTTGAGCATTTAATTTTTAAAGAGGATATATTTCAGGCACATGGTTTTATGTTCTTTAATATAGATGAAGTACAACCATTTTTGAGGTAAATTTATGCTATAGTTTCCACTGATGTCATTCCTAAACTCATTATTAACTTTATCTCCATAATTGTAGGATGAATAAAATGATTATGCAAGCCCATAACCCAAATTGGAGTCAATTTCAAGTATAAAAAGCACAACATGAACAATTTGTCTGCTGGTTTAAGCAACATGTAAGTTTATCAATTATTCAATACACGATTCATTAAATCTATAGATGTTAAATATATTTTCTTCTTCATTTCAGATTTTAGATCTTGAAAAATCCCTTGACTTGTCAGAAGATATAAAATGCTTAGCTCGTGGCCCTAAAGTTGGGGTAGTTTCTTACAAGGGATATTATGTTAATGGTTATAAGTTTGAGATCAAAGAAAGAGAAAATGTGAGAACCACACAAAATAGTGGGGTAGCAACTCTTGGAGAAGATGGAAGCATATTTTATGGCACATTAATATATATCATAGAGATTTCATATTCTAAGAATATTGTCATGCATTTGTTGAAGTGCATATAGTATGATACAAAATATGGGAGCCAAAAAGATGAATACAATTTTACTATGATTTATTGTATGCAAAGGAGATATAAAGATGAGCCATTCATCTTCCCTTCATTAGCACACCAAGTGTACTATTCTGTTGATCCAGAATTTTTAGAATGGAGTGTTGTTCGTCATTGGAGACCTAGGCACACATATGGCAGTCCTAATTTTTCCAATTTTGATGACGAAATTGAAAACATAGTTATGTCTAGTGATGTTGGAAATGCATGTGATTAAAGTGATGATAGTAACAACACTAAATTGTGGACTAGATTGGATGTAGAGAATGATGTGTACTTGTAGATAATCTAACAATAGATAAAGCTAGAAAATAGTTAAAAAGAAAAATGAGACAAGGTAACATGTCCTGCTTTTCATTTTATAATGTATTTTTATGCAAATTTAGATTAAAATTTTGTCTCTGTAAATGCTTACATTGTAGGATGAGTAGAATTGGGAAAATCAAACCATTGTTTGAGATCACATCTACACTTAATAAGAAAAGAGACACAATACAATGTGAGGAACACAATCAACATGGTATGTGAATTTATTAAAGTATCTTTGGGGGGGGCACATATGGAATTCATAAATTCATTCTCCTATATTTGTTTTTTGAAGTATCACTAGGTGCCCATTCAGGTTCTTCAAGTAGCTTGCGTGAACCTTTACTCAACCTTCCTGGTATGATCTAGATACTTTCATGCACTAGTAAAAACTTCTTATTGGTATTCATTACTTTTTGTAATCAACATAGGAATTAAGGCTCCTTTGAAAAAGAAACTAAGGGTTCAAAAGGAAAACAATCGCTTGATCTTAAAGGAAAATGGTCAAGACAAAGGGACAAATGAGGTTGCTTCTATTGATGATTTTATTCCTAATGCATTGGAAAAGTATAATATTGCTTCAGGTACTTATTTCTACTTGCATTAGTTATACAATTTTTGAACAATTGTTTGGGATCTAACATTTTGTAAAAAATATTTGCTTATGATAAGAACTTATGTTATATTTTAGGTTCACCAATTAACATTAGGAAACATTCCACCAATTCAAAAGGTTGTTGTAAATTACTTGAAATTACATATAATTTATTGAAAGTGCATACATAGTGTTCATGTGTATTTATATTTATGTAATAGCTTGATTAGTTAATGACAGTCTCTTACTTTATACTATCATAGATCATTTTAGACAACCAATTGCAAACTTTCTACAATCTTTAGAGAATGAGTATCCTTTGAAAGAAATAGCAATGCAAAAGTTGTTAGAGCATATCCTGCCAATATTTCAAGGTATATATACTTTATGCCTTTTAACATTCATTGAAAATCATGAAATAGATTTGGTGAATAGATGTATTTATATTGATTCCAATTTTTGTTTTAAAGAGCATTGTATGGAGCCATAAAAAAACACCCAAATAGCTGAGAATGAGGAAAGATCCCCTTGCAGATTGATTCCAAATAGACCTGGTAAAAGATGTATTTATGGTTGTTAAACATTAATTTGGGTAAATTATTTAAGTATAAATGACACAAGTAATTTTTATTAGGAGGTTGCCCTAGGGAGACTAGAAAAAAGGGCCCTAATTTGTTGGGAAATGGGAAAAGGCCTCTTTCGCATGACTCAAATGAAGAATTCAGAAATAGAACTGGTATTTCTGAAGTTTTACATTGTTTATAGCATTTTTTGTAGGAATCATATATATTTTGATGACTTAACTTGTTCTCTATTAAAGGTCAATCTAGGGATATGAGAGAAAATTTTGTTGACTTAGTCAAGGATGAGGAAGGACCATATTTTCATGCCTTAAGTAAATCAAACAACCGCCACGATTCCATTCTACACTCAAATGAAGATTGTGCAAATAGAATGGGTATTTTAGAAGTCTTTACATATTTTGTAGTGTCATTGTTGTTTGAATCATATGTAATTTGCTAACTTAAATAGTTTTTTATCAAAGATCACCCTAGGTATCTAAGAGAGAACCAATTTGACTTGGTTAGGAAAGAGGAAAATCATCTTTGCATGTGTTGAGTAAATCAAACAACGAAAACAATGTCATTTCACATTCAAATGAAGATTTCAAAAATATAATTGGAATTTCCGAAGTTTTTGCATATCTTACAGTGCCATTTTTGTTTGAAAAATATTTTTTTACTTAACGTGTTTTGTATCAAAGGCCTCTCTAGGAATCTGAAAGATAACCTGTTTGACTTAGTCAGGCTTGAGGAACGACCACCATTCCTTGCCTTAAGTAAATCAAACAACTGTCACAATTCCATTCCACAATTAAATGATGATGTTGAGAATAGAACTGGTAGTTTAGAAGGTTTATATATTTTCTAGCATTGGTCTTATTTGAATCTTATATATTTTTTCTGACTTCTTTTCTGTCAAAGGACATTGCAGGGATCTGAGAGAGGACCCTTTTGACTTAGTTAGGAATGAGGAAAGATTGCCTTCCCATGCCTTAAATAAACCAACCAACTATCAAACTTCCATTCTACACTCAGATGAAGGCATTGGAAACATAATTGGTCTATACAAATTGTATAGTTTGAATTTCATCAATAATATATCCTTTCAGACTTAACTTTATTTTTCTTTTTAAAGGTCACTCTATTGATCCTAAAGATAATCTTTTTGACTTATTTGAGAATTATGAAAGAATTATCACATGCCCCAAGGAACTCAGACAATCCACCCAATTCTTTTGCACACTGGGGTGAAACATTTGAAAATCAAAATGGTATTTGAATAATCTTTACAAATTATAGTCCTTGTAGGTTAATCATTTATATTATTGCTAATTTAGTTTCTTTCTCTCAAAGGTTAATCTAAACTTCCTAGAGAAAATACTTTTGACATGGATGAAAATGATGAAATGACACCTCCATTTGTAGAACTTAGTGAAAATACAATTGAACGACATGTTTCTGATTTTCCAAGACCTCCATCCCTTAATACCCAAAGCCTACCCACTCAAAGAATGAGTACATGAAATTTGGGTATATGCATATCATGCTTTTGTTGTTTGAATATTTTTTCCTTATAGTATCTCCAATGTTTCCTTCTATATTTGTTGAAGAAAATATGAAATCCGTTCTTCTATAGAGTCATTTTAGAGGGCCTACAAAGTTAAGCTCTTGCAGACTAGAAAACGAAAAACTACACAAAATTTTCTTTCACCGTGGTGCTCCAATTGGTAAGGAGGAAAAGAAACTTACTAATTTTCTTATAATACATGCAAAAAATGGCATGCAATTTCCACTACATAAAGAATGGGGTGAGGAGAATATATTGGGTTTCGAAACTACTATGGATGTTGTGATGGTGTGTACTAAATAAATGTATTGTTTCATTTTGTGTAAATCATAAAATCTAACACTATTTTTTATAGGATAACTTCTCATTTTTCATGTTCAATGGTGACATAATTGAAAACTTAGAAAATATAGAGCATCAGGTTGCCGATATGGAAGAAGTTGTGCATTGGTGCTACACTAATATGCAAAAGAAGGTCAAGTCATGGCGTAAGATGTTGAAGGATAAAAAAGGTGATCTTGATCATCCAAATAAGGAGCATCAAACTTCACCCGATTCTAGAGTTTCTAATGTTGAATGGGGAAAATTGTTGGAATATTGGAGGTTACCTGTGAAAATGGTTGGTATTCAATATAAAATATATTCTTCTCCTAATTAATGATTGATTATTTTGTCATTGTATTTATTTCAAATGATGGTTTATTTTTTTGTCACATAGGAGGAGAGCGCTAAAAATAAGGTTAGTCGTGGAGGCCGTCTCCCTACTCACACAACCAGGGCAAAATTGTATTCTAGATGCTATCTTGAATGGTATATGCAACTATTCACATGATTGAGTGTTTTGAACTAATTTGTTTTTGAGGAAATGTGAATTTATACTTGCATGTAATGTAGATGTAAAAAGGAGTTATATCATGTGAAATGGAAGCATATTTCAAATTTCACCAAAATAAAATGGGAGACTATCCAGACCAATACATAAAGAAAAAATTTCTAAGTCTTATAGACACAATTTATAGTTATCCTCATTTGTACAGTGTTGATCACTTGTAACATTTGTAGGAGGAAATTGCTATAACATGCAAATAATGCCAAGTTGAGGACACGACAAATCATGAAGTTTTTAGAATACTTAATGAAGTATATGGTAAACACTATGGTGGTTATGAAATAGGGTATGGTGGAGGGGTTTCAATACAAAGATGGAGAGCATCCCGTTTGCAATGAGTGAAGATGAAACCATATCTTAGGCAGCAATCTCGAATTAAAGAGCTCGAACTTGAAGTTGCTATGCTACGAACATAGGCACAACATGTGGAATAAACTTTTTTACATTGGTGAGACTCACTAGAATTATCCAAGTAGTGTGACTGTATTTTTTATTAGGGTAATCAAGAAAGAACAACTAATTATCATGACCAACATCACACTTCTAACAATCAAAATCACATCTAGGTATAGTAGTTACATGATGAATTTGTAAAATTTTAGTATGAAATCATGTAATATAATTAAGAATTTATATGTAAATAGGAACAATGCTCATCTCATGAATCTCAAGACTATGGGAATTGATTATTTCATTGGCAACATATTTTTGTAGATTTTGAATGGATACTACTTTCTGTACATAATGTATGTATTCCTAAAAATGCATTCTCATTACATTAGATATGCTTATTGGCATCTTTATTATTCATTTCTACTTTAAGATTACCTTTATGCATTGACAAGGTTCATTTACTCAAAAACTCTATGTTCTCAAAATTTTAGGACTTTTTGTGTGTTGAAGCTGAAGTTTTTTTTTGAAGACATTTGCTTACACAAATTTTGCAGGCTTTTGGAGCAGATACTCGATGGTTACTGCTTGACATGAATCATGTGAGTCATTTTTTGGATAAAAAAGCATGATGAATATCATTAGATATTTTATGTATCCTTATATTTGATAAATTTATGTATGATAAGGTTTGGTTACTCAAAACCTCCAAATTTCAGCCCTACTTTGAATGCTGAAGTTGAAACCCTTTTTGAAGACAATTGCTAAGGCAATAGATTTTGCAATTTTGGAGTAACAATCCTATGGATACTTTCCCATGAATGATGTGAGTCATTTATTACTCTAAATAGCATGCTCAATGTCATTAAAGTATTCTAATTGGTCTCTTTATACTTTGATAGACTTTGTATGATAAGATTCATTTATATAACTTGTACGCACTCAAATTTTTAGCCCTCATGTGATTTCTATATCTCAAACCCTGAGCAAAAGATTTACAAGATTACTAATAACTTGCTTAACGCCTTCACAAACGAAATGGAATCCTCTTTTATTAGTCTTTTTTGTTAGGATAGTTCTCTGATAGTCGCTAAATGAAAAATCTAGTCCTACAAACTTGGTGGTATTGTAAAAAATGTATGAAACATACCAGTCGCTTAAAATTTGTAGATGTTGTCTAGTACTGACAACATATTCAACTACATTCTTCAGAATAAACATTCTCAATTTAAGTTGCATGTTTGGTTAAGTGTCACATTCTCCTCATAGTGAAGTTTCCACTGACTATCCACTTGATGGATTCGTTGTGTAGGCATGGAAGAAATAAAGGTTACATGGACATTATTGCTTTTTTATTTTGTACTATAAGATTTAATATTGATGGTAACCAACCAACATGACACTATACCAAGTAGTCTACCATATTACAATAGGATATATCAAGCTAAAGATGAGTAGATTGTAACATCATCCATAACACCAAACATAAGGTTAGAGACTATATGTTGAACTAATAAGGATTCCTTAAACATGCTAGGTTTTCCAGAATTAGTACTTTTCCTACACCCCATTGGTCTTATTGCTTCACTAGTAGTTGTTACATTCTTTTCATAATGTCCATCATCAACGGAGTTGGGCCAGCCTTAGTTCTTACATTCTCTTCATGTCCTTTGTATGTGTTATTGTTGGGCCAGTCTTAGTCCCTATTTGTACATGCAACCAATTGTGCAGTAAAGATCTTCCGCAACCATATTTTTTGGTTCATGGGTGAATATTTATTAGGCAATAAAATTAATAGGATTAAATAGATAATGTGAGGAAGAGAGTCTAAGGGTAGTCACCATAGTTTGATAAAACAATGATGTGATGTCAAGTGAATGAGACAAAATGGGATTGGTTGGGACAAGTGAACATGGGTGGATTCAAAATACTTTTTCTTTTTAGTAGCATGGAAGGAGTTGCCATATGAAATGCATTATGTGGTCAATCTGGTCCACATAGAATGTTAGGCATGCCTTTTCAAATTATCTAGAGTCATTGCATTGTCACACCTCCATGGTGCCTCAATTCTAGGATTCAAAGAAAAAACATAATGGGAACATAATGGGAATGGGAGGGAAATGGATGTGAAGGATTATGGATGTAATTTAGGCTTGTTAGTATTTGAAAAATGGACCTACTTTTAACTATTTTGTCTCTCTTGATGAGAGGGTGAGGGCAAGCACAAGGGAGAGGTTGAACGGGAGAATTTTTTATTGGGGGAGAGGTGGAGGGGGGAGCTAAATGAGTTGACATCAATGGTTACTCCCCCTGGATCACAAGAAGCTAGGGGAGATGATCAAATTCTTTCCCTATTATAGAAGCTACCATCAAAAGTGATGAGACACCAAGGACAAAATATTATGAGTTGTCCACTGCTCCGCATCCCTCACAAACTTACTGGGAAGACTCTGTCGAGCTCTCTTTTCTAGTCTCAGATCCAACACCAAACTCAGTGGATGTTGACTATATTTTTCTTAGTTACTAGGGGAGAGAAGCAAAATATGTCTCCGCTATCCCATTTGTGAAGTCAATTATTTTAGACGACATTCAATTCGTGGAGAATCAAGGATCCAAAGGAAAGGCTCCTTCCTGTCATGATCACATCTCGGTGAGGTTCTTAGGTTAAAAAGTTGTTTTGATGTGTCCTTGTGGGGTGGATCCATAAGAAATGGCATCCTCACAGAAAATTTGAAATTAAAGTGGAGGAGGGTTTCATGGTTTAACTACCTACAAAGGAGTTGGGAGAGTATTCTTGCCTCTGAGCCAGGAGAGTAGTCTTTCTGCAACACCTTGAACTTTTGATGGCCTACTAGCTGTTGTGCAAGAGTGGTCGCCAAGTTCTCTACCTCTTCCCTATTCTTTCTCCCCAGGACCAGTATGGTTCACTATTGAGAATCCATGTATTCCTTAGATCCTAGATGAATTAGTGAGGATTGCAAGCACCATTAGAAAGTCATTGGATTATGAAGGCTCAGTTCTTATTATTGAATTTTTTACTACTGTCAAAGTTTGTGTAGAGGACAAGGCTTCATCTCCTCTTCCCAAGGTTGATGCAGTCATCATTTATTGTGGTGATCCAATGGTTTAGAAGATTGAGTGAATTGCAAAACCTAATCTTTTCAAGGGATGTAAGTCCTTTGGTCACCATCTCTTCTTGACCAACAAAAGTAGTCATGTTCAGGACTACAATGAACTTCAACTGGGTTTTGGCAAATAGAAGGATGATTGAACATCAAGTGTTCATACGAATGCTAATGTAGAAGCCAATGTACTCGTCTTTGAAATAGTAGAGGTATCAATTGGTGCAGCTGTAGAGGTTCCAGGAGACCAAAGTATGCTGTAGTGGTGCAGAACAAAGTTTCAGCATCTAACCATCCCCAGGGTAGTGTCAATTCAACCAAGGAAACTCATATTTTCCTCAGTAAAGAAGTTTTTGGAGAAGTTAATTCTAGTGGCATGGATAATAGGGTGAATGATGAGACAAGAAAGGGATCTCCTAATCCCTAAATCAACTCATTTGTGGAAAACTAGATATGTTCATGTACTTTTCCGGTGGCGAGTGCTGGAGGTTTAAATCTAGTGTGGGAGTTAAATTTATGTTTAACTCATGATTGTCGTGTTTTTTTCTATGCTAACCAAGTTATGTAAAGCTGTGACATCTTGTTGGATTATCAATAAAGGAACAAGGTTTGTAGTGATCTGGAAGGTGTATGTGATTTATTTGATTCTAATCAAGACCTTCGGGATGTTCAAAGTCAAAGATGTTCCTGACCTACAAAGAAGATGTTACAACCCCAATTTTTGGTTTTGTTTGGTGAGAAATGTAATTTCTCATATTAAAGATAATTGAACAAAGAATGGTATAATTTGTTTTGAATACATGGATTTTGTTTACAATAGCCTTGATGTCTGTGTTGTGGGATTTATTGGCTATTGGGCCCAAATAACAAGGAAATTCAATTAAGGAATGAATAATTGAATATTTGAGAAAAGAAGAATGTGGAAACCTCTAGAGGGCAAATCCAAAGAGGGATTTCGTGCCTCTTGAGTTCCTTGGGTACCAAGGAATCTAAGATTGCAAAGAAAAGGCAATAATAAAAGAAAAGATCAAATAAGTATTTCTTTATTAAGTAAGAAATTGAAAACATTGATGAAATGTGGAAAATATGTGAAAAGATGTATAAATGAGATTTCTTGGTGAGATTTCGTATCTATGAGGTTGCTAATATTAAAAGGAATGCCAATGAGGAAAATAAAAGAGAAATAAAGATAAATTCTCAAAAAGAGTTATTTTAATGAGAAATAAACAAGATAATGTGAAATAATGCATAAAGATGCATCTAGAAGGATAATAAGTATCCAATAAATAGAATTTCGAAATAATGGAGTGTCTTGGGATCCAAGGAGTCCCAATAAAGAGGAAAGAAAGAGAAAATACTAAAAAGGAAAAATAAGAGGATAATGTGTTGCATTATTAATGAATTATGAGGTATTGTTAAAAAGAAAGTAATTTTGATTAAAGGAAATAGAATTTCGTGTCAATGGATTAAAAGCAAGGAAAGAGAGAATAAATAAGAAGAAATTCGAATTTCTAATGATTCAAGAAATAGGATATATCAAAGGAGAGAGAAAACTGGTGTTTTAATGAAGGAAATTGCCTCCTATTAGGAAAGGAGCTTGTTTTCCCTTGTATGAACGTTTTGGGAGCGTGGATACCCCCCCCCCTATATAAGGGGTGGAGTTTTGGGTCATGTGGGAAGGAAGTTCCACACAGCCATCCCTCCCTTCTTCCTCTTCCTCTTCATCTTCTTTAACCAAACCCTAGCCACAAGAAGAGGAGTTATCCTTAGAATGAGGGGAGCAATTAGGGGCCAACGAAGGGTACCACAGATAGCTAGATGCACCACGGAGCTAGGGAACAGCATGGCCATCGTGGCCGCATCTTAGAGATCGCGCATCAACCCTAGGACAGATGCAAGGTCAGCCGTAGAAGAGGGCTTGGCCAGCGTGGGCCAGCAGGTATGGCTACTTCAAACTAGTGTCCTTGGGAGCGCTACGGAGTGCCGGAGGTGGAGGCACCACCGCCGGTGGTCGCTGAGACCCAGGAGGGAGAGAGGAAGCCCCGCCACCTGCGGCTAGGGATGGGATCGGCGGCCAGGTCGGGCAGCGCAAGGTTGAAGAAGCCCGAAGTGCCATTGGACGGTTCTACCCTCGGCCATACAAAGGACGGGTCACTCAAGTGAAGGGCAGAAGCATCTTTCGATTCTAATTCTATCAAACAATGTTGCATGTGTTGCTTGACGTGGCGCAATCCGATTGGCCAGGGTAAGTAAACTTTGCAAAAATCATATCTCATTATTCGTAGCTCGGATGACAAAAGTTTATATATTAATTTTGATCAGAAGAACATAAGGAATCCAATAAAAATAGTTTTATAGCCAGAATCTGAGCATAGTTCGAAATATAGTGTAAATTATCATCTTTAATGAATTAAAGATTAAGAAACCCTATTTTGATATGATTAATGTGTTTAATCGGGTTTAATGGATCTTTAGAGTTGATATTAATGTTTTAAATGTAAAAAGGAACATTGAGTTCAAAAAGGAAGAACTTTGCACATGATTAGTCTAATTTAGGGTTTATGTGCTTAAATATGCATGAAATTTGAAAAGGGCATAAAGTTATCATCTTTAATGATTCAATTAAGGAAAAACCCTTAGATTTGATGATAGATGGATAATTCAAGCTGATATTAACCTATTGTTAATGAAAGAGAAAATAGGATTTAAAAATATGATCTTTTTATATATTTGGTTTGATTTAGGGTTTCATGCATGATTATGCACTAATGAGCTTGAAAACCCTAATTTTGATGAATATGTCTTTTAATTGGTTTAATTGTGTAAATCCATGAATAAAATAGAGATATGATGATCCTAAGCCAATTTGAGCATAAAAGATCCTTAATGTGGATAATTTGAGTAATTAGGGTTTTTATGAGTGGAAAAGTTGTTTTAGGCTTTGTTAACTTAAAAAGGATAAAGTTTGAGAAATTGATCTAAGAAACCCTAATGCATCCTAATGAGACTTAGAAACCTTAGAATGGTGTCCCAAGTCAATAAGGAGTTGTTTGGGATATGCTTGTGACATTTAGACATTATACATGTTTTCAGGGATCAATGTTTGCTTGATTGATTGATTGGCTTGCTTGATTGGACATCTAGTTGGATTTGGATAAATTGTTGCTTGAGATCTCCAAGACAGGTATGTGGTTACGATTATGAATAACCGCTATAGTTTCCCGATGGATTCCCAAATGTTTAATCGCATTGAATACAACTAAACTGTTGGATGTTTATTTATTTCATGCCACTATAAAGTGACTATGATTATCACCATAAATGTGCATATATAACTGGCTAGATCCGGGTCCACCTCTGTTACTTTGAAAAGGCTAAAAAAGGGGTAATCCTAGAGTAAGGTCTAGGTTATTGTGAGTTAGAAACTGGGCTACCTACGTGTAGTACCATGAGACTCTTTAGTATATCCCGAGTTAAGGAGTGGTCTACTTACGGGTAGTGCCATGTGACTCAACCCTAGAAACGGGTTCACTTATAGGTGGATCATGAGGGGTTTAATGGGGACAACACAGAGGATAGGGTACTCTTGGATTGTGAAGTTATATCTAAAACGTAATATTGGTTGTTAAATAAGTAATTGAATGATTACATTGTTATCATAGTTGCATGTTTATTTTTTCCCCCACATACCAGCTACGGCTGACCGACGTTTTGTTTGTCGGCGCTTTAGGTACAATGAAAAGAACAAACAGTAAAGTGGCACATGTGATACTAAATAATAATTAAAGTGCAAAGGAGGATTAGATAGATTAGTATCGGTGTGGATAGAAGTTTAGAGATCCAAGTTTTCAAAAGGTATGAAAAAATTTATTTTCTTACAGCTTTCAGTATAGTATGTTAAAATTTGATAATTATTCTTGGTTAATTGCCGAACCTTTGATCCGGAAGTCATGGGTGCGGCTTCGACCTCTCGGTCTCCCTTAATTGGGGGTTATAGGGAGGTGGGGTCGTAACATTTGGTATCAGAGCTTAGGTTCCTCAGTTAACCATTAATAATTATTAAATTTTACAAACTCCATAGAACCCAAGGGAGTTATTAGAGGAGTATCCGAAAGACGGAGGTGTCTAGAAAAGGATCACGACCGGGGGCTGGCAAGATTTTCCTCCGCACCGCTAGTCGGAATACGAGGACTCCCGGATCCGTGTGACTGCCTGGCCAAAGTCTTAGGGTATGAATCGAAATAAGATACCTTTAGGACTTCTCATCTTATTCATCCATTCTCATCACAAAATTCTGATAAGGACCTAATGGATTAGGGTTTTCTTTCTTCTCCTCACCCTCTTGAGGTATGGGTAAGGCTAATGAGGTTTAAGAAATCCTCCACCAAATTAATGAAAGGCATGTAAATAAGATGTCATGGACATACGCTTAATAGATTAAGCACAAACTAAAGAATTGATACATGGTTAGGTCGTATGACATAAGTTGTAATGTCCTCAGAAGAGACCTGAGGCTAGACCTTCTTGTCAGGAGGATAAGTTAGTCTTGGAGATAGAGATATCCATTGCAAGTAGAGACCTGGCACATCCTCTGAGGATGATGCTAACCCTAACCCTAAGTGAAGGTTAGAGAGAGAGAGAGAGATGAGTTGGACCAGGTGTTTGAAAGGACATGCCTTTGGAATGCCATACGATCCATAGGTGACCTAGCACCTTTGGCAACCCAACCCTGGGAAGGGTCGTGCATGTTAGGGTAAAGGATAGCTCCTTGGATGATGATGTTAGTGAAGGACCATAGAAACCCTATGGGCTTGGGCAAGTAGGGCATAGCTGGCACCTAGGGAACGTCATAATGCTGACAGTAGGATGAAACCCTGGATGATCTTGAGCAACCGTAAGTTCGAACCTAGGCTTCAACCACATAGAGTATGCTTCTAAGGATGATCCTTCATGAATAAAGGACCTCAAATGGTGAGGTTGGATGTGGGGTTAGCTCTAGAGAGAGAGAAGGAAACCCAGCAAGAAGGTTGGAAGCCTAAAACCCTGAACAATGGATGATAGTGGTTGCCTCATGATCGATCCCTGAAAGTTGATGATATCTTGGTTGCCTTTAGAGGGACCAACCCTAGAGAATGAAGATGAAGCATCTGGTGCCTATGTGCCTACAGTATATGTGTTTACCTTCTGAGGTAGGAAGAAGAGTTCCTTAGACCTAGAGAGGTTTAGTGAACAGGTTCCGAGGCCTTGTACCTTGTTGGTTGTCCTTAAGGAGGATCCAACTCTAAGTTTTGCTCGAGTTGAAGGATGAAAAGAAGTGCATGTCATGCCTTTTGCATGCTTGGTTCGTGGTTAAGAGATGGGGCATGCAGTTGAACACCTACAAGTAAACCTAGGGTTCCTAGGCCTAAGAGGGGAAGTGGTGTACCTAAGGCTCATGATGAGAAGTTGAGTTCCTATAGAATTGAGCATGGTACTCCTCATGTATAGAGGAAAAAGGGGAAGCCCCTTAAGTTTAAGGTTGATGTGTTCCTATAGAAGTTGAGTTCCTTAGAACCCCTCACAACTAGGTTGATAATAAAGGGAAAGTTTGATCTTGATCCAACATCGAGGAAAGAAGGATAAGTATGACCTAGCATGGTACAGTAAGTGATCTGCTTGTGCCTTAATGGCTTGCTAGGGTTAAGTAGGCTCGTGGGGATGTAAACCCTAGACCTAAGAGCTTTTATGACCTTAGAGATAGTTTTCCTCCCATCCTGGGAGAGGGACCCCTTTAGAAGGGTGTATATCAGTTTTATTGGTTCAAGGTAACCTAAAGAGGTCTCATAGGATCTTGAGAAGCTAAGTGAAAGGTACATGGAATGAGAATGAATCTATAGACCCATAGATATCCATCTCTATTGCATGTGAATGTGTTACCATGGAGGTAACCAGTATGGGGCTTGACCAAGGTAGGAAGGTTGCCATGATGCCTATGAACGGATGAGAGTTAGCCCATGAATGCAGAAAGAGAGATGATGAAGACTTGGGTAAGGTTCTAAGTGAACATGTTCTGTAATGGGGAATCCTAAGTCTATCCTAGGGTCAGGTAGGGATAAGACCGATGAAAGTAGGAGTTGCCTAATTCCCCAGTTGCACATGACCATAGGGTAGGGAGGTAACAACTGTCATTGTCTGAGGGCCATGGGTTAGGAGATTGATCACCTTCATGAACTCATGGGACCCAAAGGGCAGATGAGTAGGGCACTCTCTTGATGCACCAGGGAAGAGGGATGACCCCAAAAAGAGCCGGTACCCTATAGACCTAGAGGAGATGACCCAGGATATAAACCTTAGTAGGTTCAAGACTAGTTTGATATCATGATGTCTGTGATGTAAAGACATATGTGGCACATAAAGGTGTATTGGCAAGGTGGGATGTACCATCTCTACTCTTGGAACTGGAAGAACTCTGTATTTGGACTGCAGCCAAATGCTTATTTCCTCTTGTTATGGGGGTGAGAGATAGGACATTATGCATGTCATACACCAAGGATAAGAGATGATGTAGGTTGGAACGTTGCCACGAGAAATGGGGAGAGAGAAGATATCTACCCTGGTAAAGTGAATGATACATGGATGGTTTGTAAACACTAAGAGGAATGAGGTAGTCCCCTTATGAGGATGTTTTTATCATGAGCTATGTGGAACTTACAAGTTATACCAGGTTGAGTTTGATCACCATGATGATGGAATCAGAGAGTGTTCTTATGAAGATAAACATATAGTTTGAGGTGACATGATAAGTGAAATACATGGAAGTGTAATGTTACCTAATACCTAAGGATGTGAAGTGGGAATGGATGCTCTGGTTGAGATACATCTGACTTGTTTGACCAGAAGCTAGAAAGGGTTGATTGGCTAACATTAAGTTCGAAAAGGAGAGGTGTTTGGATAACACTTAGATGTAAAAAGATACATTGAAAAGTTATGGTTGTTTGGTTAGCCAGTCTAGTCCTGGATGCAATGAAAGGATGGTGGTAAAACCTCAGATGTACCTCTTTGGAAGAGAAGGTGATGAAACCCCAACTAGAGTGGTTTAGGGTTTCGGAGGAATCGATCTTGGAAGAATTATGACATATAGGAAATTATGATTGAAGATCACCATACACCATGGAAAATGGCAATAGCACTTTGGATGCTTAAGATGAAGTTGCATGTGGTTTATGACCATGCAAGCCAGGAGGTAAAGGACGAACCCCAGTAACCCAGTGTATCGATATAGAGGATAAAAGAATCCCTGAGAGGGAATGAGAGCTCAACACTATGGATGTTGTGATAGGTCTTCCCTGGACCGAGGAAGGTCAAGATGCAATATGGGTTATGGTAGATCGCCTTACCTAGATGAGATAAGAAAGAAAGAGTTTTGTCAAGGGACAAATCTAGTTGAACTACCCATGAGAGAGATGGTTCAACTACACCATAAAGCAAGTTCAAAGGTTCTTGAGTTTGAACTAAAGGTTCCCTTCCAAAAGGTGGAAGTATGTACATGAAGAACTCAATGTTAGTATAGTTTATCACCCCTAACTATGGTTAGTATGATCCAGACTAAAGGGTCTGATGAGGGCATGTGTGCTCGTTCAGGGTGATATCTAGAGACAATTCTTGTCCTATGAAAGATGTGACAATGACTACCATAGCCAGTATTGGGTTTTATATGAAGCTCTGTAAGGGAGGTCGTGTCGGTCACCACTTCAGTAAGGTGATGTTGGTGAAAGGACCACATGATGGTTAGAAAAGGACCACATGATGGTTAGAAAAGGGACCCCAGTGCGTGTAGATGAAGTCACTTTGATTGTGAAAGGGTTGAAAGGAGCCTAGAGACAATGAGAGTCGTGAGCAGATGCAAAGTAGACAATGAGAGCCGATACATGGGTCCATTAGAGATGGATGGGTGGAGAAGGTTAGGTTTGACCCTACCCCTCAGAATAGAGTAGAGGGAGATGTTTTCCATGTGTCTAATTTAGAGCACTATGTGAGGTACCCCGACCATGTGCTGAGCAATGAACCTAGTGAGCCCCAAGGGAGGCTGAAATGGCCTTAGTCACCTGTGTAGTTTATAGACGCCAGGATGAAAGAACTCAGAGAAAAGAATATGTGATGATAAAGGTTCTTTGGAAACGCCATGAGTACGGAAAAGCCACATAGGGGCCAATGATGGGCATGGAAAGGTCTTATTCTGAATTGTTTGTTTGCTTGTTTGAATTTTGAGGACAAAATTCCTATAAGAGGGGAAGGATGTTACAACCCCAGTTTTTGGTTTTGTTTGGTGAGAAATGTAATTTCTCATATTAAAGATAATTGAACAAAGAATGGTATAATTTGTTTTGAATACATGGATTTTGTTTACAATAGCCTAGATGTCTGTGTTGTGGGCTTTATTGGCTATTGGGCCCAAATAACAAGGAAATTCAATTAAGGAATGAATAATTGAATATTTGAGAAAAGAAGAATGTGGAAACCTCTAGAGGGCAAATCCAAAGAGGGATTTCATGCCTCTTGAGTTCCTTGGGTACCAAGGAATCTAAGATTGCAAAGAAAAGGCAATAATAAAAGAAAAGATCAAATAAGTATTTCTTTATTAAGAAATTGAAAACATTGATGAAATGTAGAAAATATGTGAAAAGATGTATAAATGAGATTTCTTGGTGAGATTTCGTATCTATGAGGTTGCTAATATTAAAAGGAATGCCAATGAGGAAAATAAAAGAGAAATAAAGATAAATTCTCAAAAAGAGTTATTTTAATGAGAAATAAACAAGATAATGTGAAATAATGCATAAAGAAGCATCTAGAAGGATAATAAGTATCCACACTAGTACAGAAACATCGTTCAATGTCGCTTTTAGAGGCGTCGGTTTTTTCATAAAACCGATGCTACTCACATTAAATGTCGGTTAATACGGACATCCGACGTCTATATTTGAAGACCAACCAGACACGGGTATTACTTTTCATTCAGTGTCGGTTGAAGAAAAGCAACCGACGCCTAAAGCAGCCCGCGAAATCCAATTTTTTCGAGCAAAAAAAAATTGTGCCAAAGTATCAGATACAACGGCAGTGTTTTAGCGAATAACCGACGCTGAATGAAGATAAAATTTGTGCCAAAAGTTCTAATATGGGTGTCGGTTGTCTTATAATAACCGAAGTTATAAGTGTGCGCGCGCCGTCCCCGCCAAAATTTTTTACACCCTTATTACGCCAGTTTTTTATGGAAGCCAACGCGGTTAGGCTGTAGTGTCGGTCATTTAAACAACCGACGCTTATGTTTAACTTAACAGCACCAACACGAACGACTCTTCCCCTTTCTCTGTTTCATTCCCGATTCTTCTCAGTTAGGTCTGGCGATTTCTTGCTCGTCGCCGCTCGTTGCTTCCTCCGGTCATTTCTTGGTGCTGCCGCCGGTCGTTGCTCCTCTCCTCTCCTCGCCTCCACCCCCGCCGGTAGCTGCTTCAGTGCTCTCCTTGCCGCCGCCAGCTTCCTGCCGGTCTCTGCTCCTGGTGGTCGCCCACTAGCTGTTCTCCTCCGCCGATCAAGGTAACCCTTCTATCGTCCACCTTTTTTCCTCCACCGCTGGCTTTCTCTGCCGCCGCCGACCTGGACCTCACCCAGGCGGAGCCTAAGCAGGTGCCAGGGCACGGCTAGGGTCCCAAGCCCAGGTGCCCTACCTAGCTAGGCCTCTGGGCAGATGCTTGGGCGGCACCAGGGCACACCTAGGATGCTGCTGGGGTTTGGATTCATCTACTGGATTGAACGCTAGATCAACCTATACAACGGATGCCCAAAAATGCACTTATTTCTGATTGTGTTTATTTATGTACTGATTTCACCAAGCTAGTGGAATTTTTTTTAAAGTTATTTACTGATTGTGTTTATTTATGTACTGATTTTTTTATGATTTATTCATCTTCTTATTTGTATTTTTCATCTACTTATTTGTATTTTTTGTCTACTATTTTTTATTTAGTTATCTACTCATTTGAATTTATTTGTGTACTACTTTTGAAATTATATAATCATCTAGTGATGTAACTTTATCACAGACTCGTTATGAACCATTAGATCTAGATCTTAGGGTATCTCTACCATCCTAACTACGAAATTGGTAACTTGTTTCCTTTTTGAGTATATTGACAATGTGAATCACCTAACTTGAAGAACTAGGATATGAATGATGAAACTAGGATTGTAGGTATAAGAATGACAACACATGTATTTGTTGGCCTAGAAACCCGTCCAAGATTTACTCATTAGGAGTAAATCATGGATAGTCCCCGGTTTGGGACTGTTCTTGAACACCTAATCTCACTTAGGATGTAAGTGTATAATGTGTATTGGGTTTTTGAGAAAATTTTGGTAGCATTTCCCCGTTTGTTCTCTAAGTACATATACTTAGAGAAAAAACGGGGAAATGGTACCGAAATTTTCTCAAAAACCCAATACACATTATACACTTACTAGTGAGATTAGGTGTTCAAGAATGGGATAGGTGGTACACATTTATTATATATAAGAATGACAACACATGTATTTGTTGGCCTAGAAACCCGTCCAAGATTTACTCATTAGGAGTAAATCTTGGATAGTCCCTAGTTTGGGACTGTTCTTGAACACCTAATCTCACTTAGGATGTAAGTGTATAATGTGTATTGGGTTTTTGATAAAATTTTGGTAGCATTTACCCGTTTGTTATATGTACTTAGAGAACAGTAGGGAAATGCTACCGAAATTTTCTCGAAAACCCAATACACATTATACACTTACTAGTGAGATTAGGTGTTCAAGAACGGGATAGGTGGTACACATTTATTATATATAAGAATGACAACACATGTATTTGTTGGCCTAGAAACCCGTCCAAGATTTACTCATTAGGAGCAAATCTTGGATAGTCCCCGGTTTGGGACTGTTCTTGAACATCTAATCTCACGTAGGATGTAAGTGTATAATGTGTATTGGGTTTTTGAGAAAATTTTGGTAGCATTTCCCTGTTTGTTCTCTAAGTACATATGTACTTAGAGAACAGTAGGGAAATGCTGCCGAAATTTTCTCGAAAACCCAATACACATTATACACTTACTAGTGAGATTAGGTGTTCAAGAATGGGATAGGTGGTACACATTTATTATATATAAGAATGACATCACATGTATTTGTTGGCCAAAGTTTTAACCATGCAAAAACTTTAATCTGTTAACCCCTAGACCCTAATCTTGTTGTAATATATACTTGCTTTCTATTTGATCATAGAATGGATAGATCATGGATGTCCATTCGCAATCGCTGCACCCCAGAGTTTATTTCTGGTCTTGACCAATTTATTAGATTTGCCGAGGAACATAGGAAACAACCTAGAGATAGGTTCTACCGATGATCCTACAAATGATAAATGGTCGGTTGTTCTTCATGGTAAAAGACAGTTCATTGAAGATCCTATAGATGAAGAACAGTACTATGATAAGTATGATGACTCCAGTCCATTCTCAGTTGGGTTGCCAACACCAGAAAATATTGAAGCTAATGATGACTTGTATGTGCGCGGAGATAACAATGAAGGATTGTTAATTGATAAAAAATCGCAATATTAGAGGCATGTTTATACAATGTTTTTTTATATGTTTTATTTTTCTGAATGTAAACTTTACAATGTGAATGTGAACTTTACAATGTGAATTTTACAATGTGAATTACTTTATAATGTGAACTTTACAATGTGAATGTGAACTTTACAATGTGAATTTTACAATGTGAATTACTTTATAATGTGAACTTTACAATGTGAATTACTTTACAATGTGAATGTGAACTTTACAATGTGAGCTTTACAATTTGAATTACTTTACAATGTAAACTTTACAATGTGAATGTGAATTTTCAGATGGCTGAGCATTCTCCTGATGACCGTGCTGATGATTACCGTGAGGGTGAGGACATCAATGCGCCGCCTCACAATGTAAGTTTTAAAAATATATCATATATTTATATCTATATGTCCATTTATAGTTATATCTTGTAAATGAGTTTATTTTGTCAAATTTTAGGTTGATGATGCACATGTACCATCTGAAGCACTTGAGGCACTTGATCAGCAGCACCAAAAAGTTGACATGAGAAGGGGCATCACTATGATGAAGAAGTTAATAGCGCAAAAGGGCAATGGACCCAAACTTGTTGTGGATTTTGATAATGCAGGAAATGCATCTGGTGTGAATCGCAATTCATTTGTTTCATATCTTGGGTATGTTACTTGTAGCCATTGTGGTTGTAAGATAGATTCTTGGCATAAAGTTTCTAAGGAGAAGAAAGACGTAATATGGAAGGATTTATGCGTGAGTTATTATTAATTTGCAATTATATTTTGTAGATTATTAATTTTTTGGATACTAGTTAATAGCAATTCTAATTTGCAGAGTATATTTGAATTGGATGAAAAGTTGCATCGTAAATGCATGATGCAACGCTGTGGGAGAGTCCTAAGGAACTATAGGACAAATCTCACCCGAGAATACATAAAAGAAGCTAACAAGAGGAAGAAGACAACCACTGAACAGTGGAACTTCCTGGACAAAGAAGAATGGGATGCGTTTGTTGCTTCAAGACAAACGGATGAATTCAAGGTATTAGGCGTCAGTCCCAATCTCATTAATATATGTTGTATTCACCTATTCAAGATTAACATTTACTGTTACTAACCAAATCATTAATGTGCATACTAACTAGGCCCTCAGTGAGGCACAAAGATCAAGGCGTGCACTGAATGTGCATGACCACACAATGGGTCCAAAGGGGTATGCAGGCATTCACCAAAGACTACAGTCTGAGGCTACTGCTCAGTCTGCTGCTACTCAGGAGTCCTCCACTGTAGGTAGAACACCTCTTCCTCACCATGATATCTGGATAGCTGGGAGGCAAAATAAGAAGGGAGAAATAAGGAAGCCCACAACTGCTGAGGCGGCTGCAAAAATGGTAAAATACAACTCTTACAACAATCGTTCAAATATTGATTATTTGTGGTGTTTACTTAATTACAAATTTTTGTTTTGGCGATTAGCGGGAGATGCACGAGCTGAGGAAACAAGGCAAGTTCATCCCTAAGGGCACAAGGGATGAATTGATAGTTGCTCTGGGTAACCCAGAGCATCCTGGACGTGTTAGGGCTGCAGACGTTGGTGTGGGCATCAAATCTTTTTTTGGGCCATCCCAGCGCAAACATGTCCCAAAAGTGGGACTTTCACAAGAAGAGGTAACATATTCTTTCTTTATAATGTTACTGTAAAAAGAGAATTCAATAATTAGAAGCTAACGTTTCTTTTATCCATGTATAGGTAGATAAGCTAGTTGATAGGAAACTGGAAGAAGCACTGAAAAAGTGGCAGGCATCTCAGACTGCCACTCAGCAGACAATACCTATCATAGCATCCCGCTCTACTCCTACTGCAGAGGTTGGGAGTAATCCTATAGACCCACCACCTAGCACATCCACTGTAAGTATTTTTATGACATAGTAACTAGTTTTTTAATTCAAGATGATATGTTTTCAAGATGATATGTATATATGTATATAACATTCTTTACACAAAAATTTGTAGGGGTTGAAGCAATGCCGTCTAAAAGTTAATGAATATGTCGTTGCAGAGGCGTCGACTTACCCATCCCTACCAGGGGAAATGTTTCAGGGGTCTCCATTACCAGCTGGTTGGATTCGTGTGAGCACGTTACATATATTCCCCAAGTGGATGGATCTTCCATTGCCATATGCCCACCCAGATTGTGAAACACTTGGTGAGGCTTTAGGCGGAGTGATATTGTGGCTAAAAGTGGATGTCATCTTTACTGAAATTATATGGTAAATTTACATTACGTTAAATTGTTAGTGTGTGTATATGATGTCAGTTGATCTGAAATTATTATATATATACAGGTTAAAAAGAAGACACCCACAACATCTAGGCCTCCACTTCCACCTCCTACATTACCCAGTTGGGTTCCACATGACCTAACTGTCCCGTTAGGTCCTAACTGTAAGGGTATGGCAATATGGTTAGGTGAACATGATATAAACTTCTCTATAACTGTTTCTATAGATTCAGATGCTACAGGTCAATCATACGAAAGCAAACTATTTATACAACATATTTTCGAGTTGTTTCGATATGATTGGCTAAATACATCTGTGATAGAGCTATGGATAAGGTGAGATCTTCTTTGTACATCCTATACCTTGTGTAGGATCTGGTGATCTGGTTTCTTATTTATTAATGCATGCGTAATTAATACATATTTTGCAGCTACTTAGACAAGATATGTGCAGATTTTGCATTCGAACATGTAGGATTTTTTATTCCATTTTTTATTAGTCTAGTAGCTAAAGACCCTCTGTCAGTTCAACAATACTGCTGTGAGGCTTTTTCAATTTTTGCTCAAAAAAAGAAGACGATGATAATGGCTCCATTCAATGTAGAGTAAGTTTACTTTGCTTATTAAGAAAATTACATTTTTATTGTGGATTTTGAGTTATTAATTTTTAACTTTTTTACCTCTAGTGGTATGCATTGGGAGTTACTGGTTATTGTCCCCGAGACGTTCACTGTCTATTATCTAGATCCTAAGGGGAGTAAATTGAATACAAAATATGGACACATAATGAAAATGGCATTATTCCGGTGAGAAATATTTTATTTTCATATCCGTTAACATATGTTATTACATTACTATTTAATTATGCAATGTACTGTGTTACATTAACATGTAGGGGTTTTGATGAGTTCAAAAAGGCTGGAGGAAAGGTCCCCACAAAAAAGAACCAGCCAATAATTTGGAAGAACGTGAAAGTAAGTTCCCGACTGCAATATATGTATATATTATTTATGTGAACAATGCTTAATTAGTTGTATTTTTTAATATTTTGTATGTTTGAATTTATAGTGTGCCACACAAGACAACGGATGGGCATGTGGATACTACGTGATGTGATTTATGCACATGATTATCAAATATGCCGCAATGGACATCGATTGTATTGCTGAGGTATTATATAGTCTCATTAGATAATATCAAATATATCAATCTTATTTATAGCTCATTAATTATATATATACATCATTCTCTTTACAGGTGTTTACAACTGACCACACTACATGAAATGCCTTACCAGATGTACATGCTCCCTATACGACGGGAGAATTAAATTAAGTAAGAGAAGAATGGGCAACAACCATACAAGTAGTGGGGGATTTAAGATATAATTAGGATGTTGATAGAGAATAATGACTAAAGAATGATATTTTGTAAATGAATTTCTGAATTATAATATATGTGTGAATGTTTCTACATGTATGGATGTTTCTACATGTGTCTTAGTGAAAATGAATGAAACTGTTGGTTGCTATATTTGAATGTGAAAATGAATGGAACTACAGATTGCTAGCTACATGAATGTTTCTAAATGTGTGAAAATCAATTGGAACTGCAGGTTGCATTGCTAAATGTGTGAATATCTTTCTTGTTAATTTTGCAGGTTTGTGGCCTGTTGTTGGCTGATATCAATGGATGTCGTAAAACCTGTAGTTCATAACTGAAATACAGGTTTCTCATCCTATGACCAGCCATACAGCAAGTCTGCAGACTGACAGAAAAAAAAGGTGTCAATTATTTGTATAAAACCGACGCCACATCGTTACAGTGTCGGTTTTTATCTAATAACGGACGTCTATGTACTTAACACCATGGCCGTGCTGGCCAGCATGGCTGTGGCAGCGGACCAGACACCACGGCCGTGCTGGTCAGCACAGCCGTGGCAGCAGACAAGACACCACGGCCGTGCTGGTCAGAACGGCCATGGCAGCGGACCAGACACCACAGCCGTGCTGGCCAGCACGGCCGTGTTGGGAGTGATATGACGTCGGTTTTTCTCTAATAACTGACGCTAATAGTGCCCAACATGGCGCCCTTTCTGTGGGGTGAAAGTATATGGCGTCAGTTTCTTATCTAAAAACTGACGCTTATAGTGCCCTGCTGACGCGTTTTCGGTGGCGTGTGAAGGGTTGTGGCGTCGGTTTTTGAACTGTCGCGTAACAGCTGGGCTTTTAGCATCGCCCACATAGGTGTTGCTTAGAAACCGACACTAAAGGTCGTTTATGTACTAGGGCCAATAAATAAAATTTTGAAATAATGGAGTGTCTTGGGATCCAAGGAGTCCCAACAAAGAGGAAAGAAAGAGAAAAAACTAAAAAGGAAAAATAAGAGGATAATGTGTTGCATTATTAATGAATTATGAGGTATTGTTAAAAAGAAAGTAATTTTGATTAAAAGAAATAGAATTTCGTGTCAATGGATTAAAAGCAAGGAAAGAGAGAATAAGTAAGAAGAAATTCGAATTTCTAATGATTCAAGAAATAGGATATATCAAAGGAGAGAGAAAACTGGTGTTTTAATGAAGGAAATTGCCTCCTATTAGGAAAGGAGCTTGTTCTCCCTTGTATGAACATTTTGGGAGCGTGGATACCCCCCCCCTATATAAGGGGTGGAATTCTGGGTCGTGTGGGAAGGAAGTTCCACATAGCCATCCCTCCCTTCTTCCTCTTCCTCTTCATCTTCTTTAACCAAACCCTAGCCACGAGAAGAGGAGTTATTCTTAGAATGAGGGGAGCAATTAGGGGCCAACGAAGGGTACCACATATAGCTGGATGCACCACGGAGCTAGGGAATAGCATGGCCATCGTGGTCGCATCTTAGAGATTGCGCATCAACCACGGGACAGCTGCAAGGTCAGCCGCAGAAGAGGGCTTGGCCAGCGCGGGCCAGCAGGTCTGGCTCCTTCAAACTAGTGTCCTTGGGAGCGCTACGGAGTGCCGGAGGTGGAGGCACCACCGCCGGCGGTCCCTGGGACCCAGGAGGGAGAGAGGAAGCCCCGCCACCTGCGGCTAGGGTTGGGATCGGCGGCCAGGTTGGGCAGCGCAAGGTTGAAGAAGCCTGAAGTGCCATTGGACGGTTCTACCCTCAGCCATACAAAGGACGGGTCACTCAAGTGAAGGGCAGAAGTGTCTTTCGATTCTAATTCTATCAAACAATGTTGCATGTGTTGCATGACGTGGCGCAATCCGATTGGCCAGGGTAAGTAAATTTTGCAAAAATCATATCTCATTATTCGTAGCTCGGATGACAAAAGTTTATATATCAATTTTGATCAGAAGAACACAAGGAATCCAATAAAAATAGTTTTATAGCCTGAATCTGATCATAGTTCGAAATATAGTGTAAATTATCATCTTTAATGAATTAAAGATTAAGAAACCCTATTTTGATATGATTAATGTGTTTAATAGGGTTTAATGCATCTTTAGAGTTGATATTAATCTGTTAAATGTAAAAAGGAACATTGAGTTCAAAAGGAAGAACTTTGCACATGATTAGTCTAATTTAGGGTTTATGTGCTTAAATGTGCATGAAATTTGAAAAGGGCATAAAGTTATCATATTTAATGATTCAATTAAGGAAAAACCCTTAGATTTGATGATAGATGGATAATTCAAGCTGCTATTAACCTGTTGTTAATGAAAGAGAAAATAAGATTTAAAAATATGATCTTTTTATATATTTGGTTTAATTTAGGGTTTCGTGCATGATTATGCACTAATGAGCTTGAAAACCCTAATTTTGATGAATATGTCTTTTAATTGGTTTAATTGTGTAAATCCATGAATAAAATAGAGATGTGATGATCCTAAGCCAATTTGAGGATACAAGATCCTTAATGTGGATAATTTGAGTAATTAGGGTTTTTATGAGTGGAAACGTTGTTTTAGGGTTTGTTAACTTAAAAAGGATAAAGTTTGAGAAATTGATCTAAGAAACCCTAATGCATCCTAATGAGACTTAGAAACCTTAGAAAGGTGTCCCAAGTCAATAAGGAGTTGTTTGGGATATGCTTGTGACATTTAGACATTATACATGTTTTTAGGGATCAATGTTTGCTTGATTGATTGATTGGCTTGCTTGATTGGACATCTAGTTGGATTTGGATAAATTGTTGCTTGAGATCTCCAAGACAGGTATGTGGTTACGATTATGAATAACCGCTATAGTTTCCTGATGGTTTCCCAGATGTTTAATCGCATTGAATGCAACTAAACTGTTGGATGTTTATTTATTTCATGCCACTATAAAGTGACTATCATTATCACCATAAATGTGCATATATAACTGGCTAGATCCGGGTCCACCTTTGTTACTTTGAAAAGGCTTAAAAAGGGGTAATCCTAGAGTAAGGTCTAGGTTACCGTGAGTTAGAAACTGGGCTACCTACGTGTAGTGCCATGAGACTCTTTAGCATATCCCGAGTTAAGGAGTGGTCTACTTACGAGTAGTGCCATGTGACTCAACCCTAGAAATTGGTTCACTTATAGGTGGATCATGAGGGGTTTAATGGGGACAACATAGAGGATAGGGTACTCTTGGATCGCGGAGTTATATCTAAAATGTAATATTGGTTGTTAAATAAGTAATTGAATGATTACATTGTTATCATAGTTGCATGTTTATTGTTTCCCCCACATACCAGCTACGGGTGACCGATGTTTTGTTTGTCGGCGTTTTAGGTACAATGAAAAGAACAAATAGTAAAGTGGCACATGTGATACTAAATGAGAATTAAAGTGCAAAGGAGGATTAGATAGATTAATATCGGTGTGGATAGAAGTTTAGAGATCCAAGTTTTCAAAAGGTATGCAAAAATTTATTTTCTTACAGCTTTCAGTATAGTATGTTAAAATTTGATAATTATTCTTGGTTAATTGCCGAACCTTTGATCCGAAAGTCATGGGTGCGACTTCGACCTCTCAGTCTCCCTTAATTGGGGGTTATAGGGAGGTGGGGTCATAATAGAAGAAGAAGAGGCTAAAGAAGATAATGCTTGTTATGAATTCTAGATTGGAGTTTGAAAAGATTATATATGCTATTTTAATCCGTTATGTAGATCTCCAGGCTTTTCTTGGCTGAGTTTTTATTCCTGAATTCTAAAGATATAAGTACAGTCATGTACTTCCTATCATGTGGTGATGTTTGACCTGGTAAGGAGTGTTTTAGTGGCCAGGTCTGTTGCATCTCCTTGCTGGAATGTTGGTTTCTTTGAGATCTATTTACATTCCCTGTGTTGAATGATGTCAACTATTTTTTCTCTTTTGTATTGAATATGTCCTGGTCTTTATTGGATCCTTGTGAACTCAGATGACCTTAAGTTTTATGTCTCTAGAGACTTAGGACTATGGGAGTGCATGTATGACTTTTCCTAAAGTCTGGTAATAATAAATATCCACACTTATTTGACCAAGTAAAATTATTTTGTCTCGCAAAGGATGCCTTCATTTTGTACTGTATGGATGTCTTGAATCTGTTGATCATAAGTGTTGACCCCACAACTTATGCATATTAAATAAATGTCTTCTCATTTGTAAGATGTGATTTAATTTTCAAATTATATAAGTGCATTACATTTTCTTTTATGACTGAAATATAATTGGTTGTTTGATACATGTAGGAAATTCATTTTCTTATCATGGTTGAAATTTCTTGTTGTATTACAGGGATATGACCAATCATGTTGTTGTGGACCTTGTTTTAGTTTCTAACTACTTGCAGTACATTAACCTACTAAGAGTCACATATGGCTGTCCAACTGGAGGTAGCGGCTACTTAGATAGCATTATACTTGTCTTTGTTTTATGTATCAAGATGGTTGTCTTTGGTACATGAAAAGAACAATAGTCTAATGAATATTTCTGTTACATGGAAGTAGGTATCATGCATGATTTAGAATATGCGTGAAAATGAGAACTTGAACTGCCATTTTGTATCTATGAACATGTTTATCATATATATATGATCATACTAACTTATCACAATTATGATTGTGTTCATCTATGTTTTTGAGAATTTTCATTTCATATTAGGAGAGACTTGTTATTAATTTATTATTGTGATCAGAATGAGCTATGTTTAGAAGTTGCCCATATAATTTATCTCTCTTGGATGTGTTGGAAAATTTTCCGTGGAGACCTACTGGCTCTGTAGTAGCTTGATTAGTTATGTATGGTTGTGTGGTCCACATTTAGAAGACCATATATTTTCTCTCTCTTGGACGTGTTGCAAATTAACATTTTGAGATATGTTTCTTTCTGAAGCAGCTTGAATATTTGTGTACTTATGTGATCTACATTCAACAGTAGATCATACTTTTTTTTCTGTTGTAGGTGCTTGAATTTGATGCATGTACATGTGATGTTTGGAGAATAGCTCATTGATGTTTCTGGCTCAAGAATATGGCGTTCCTGTCTATCATCTCTTGATTTATGTGTCAGGATTTCACTATTTTTTGCCTCCAGTATGGAGAACATAGATGAACTGACGCCAGCTACTGATTTGATATATCTTAATGTCCAATTGGCATAGAATATTACACGCAGTTGTGTTGAATTCTTCATAGTTTGTACTAGTGATTTGCGGCAGAGTAAAGGTGTGTTATTCCCCAATGAACTGGTTGTGCCGCTGGTGGCTTGTCGAGGCACAACCCTTCCCCGACAAGGAGTCAATCACCTCCAACCTTTCTGGGTCGCCACTGAGACTCCCGAGCTCTACCCCCTCCGTTTTAGTTGTTTTTTCCATCCAAAGATATCACAAACCCTCTCTCACAATTCAGACTCCTTGATCATCATCATTGACAATGGAGCTAGGGCTTAATCGATCTCCTTCTCACTCTTCCATTATAGAATATGAGCATCGATACTAGATCTTCCTTCACTAAGAGATCAAAATTGCTCTGCTCACCTTCATCTCTTCTCTGACCTTCCATATTGATTAGCTCAAAAGTGAGTTGGACTTTTTAATTTATAACCTGAAACCTTCAAAGACCCCCACAACTTTTATTACAGGGTCGAAGTAGATATACATGGATGAACACAGGGACGTGGTGACGTTTAGGATGCAAGAGATTTCATTCTTGGGTCAGATAAGCCAAAATGATAGTCGATGAAAATATGTTCTAGAACTAGTCTAGCGGGTTGTCACGAATTAAAACAAAACAAAGAAAATAAAAGAAAACAAAACATAGCTCGTGGTTCTACTAATCATAGAAAGGGAGTTCCTAGCTATGTAACCACAAGTTGGGTAGTCTATGCACCCATTCTTGGGCGTAGACAACCGTCGAACACCTAAGCAAGCATCTAGTACGCACAGTGGCATCTGTCATGTGAGTCATCCCACTCGCTCTTGCGATGCGTGACTAGAACCATCAACGATATGTCATCGAGCCTCTCTCAAGGATGACAAATCCACACCCTAGAATACTCTAGATTGCCTCTCGGGTTTTAGAGTATTATGAAATGTTAGGAATAGAGTACCTTAGATCTTCCTCCTCTTGGGTTCAGGTCCAAACTATCATCTTGTAGCTATTCCTACAATGGATATCTCGATACAGGAAGAAATAGCAGTTCAAGCAAGTAAGAGATCAACCAAACTAGCAATCATAACTTAGAAAGAGAAAATAGAACATGCAATGTACTAGATCTGATATGAATATACTTGCTTAAGGCAAAAGTACATATACATGCCCAGATCGGGCTACATAGCCAAGAAGGAGCTAACTAGCCATATACAATAATTGTTAGCACCGAACAAAGATAGACGAACATCATTTGTACAGAAAACAAAGGAACACAGTAGAATGAAAGAGAAGAAGGAAGAGATAAAACTCGTAGAGGAGAGGTGGCTCTCGTTCCTTGGCCTCCGTGCCAGCCAAATCTCATCCTTTGGTCCTCCTCTTCATCCTTTTGGACTCCTTGGTCCTCCCTCTCTCTAGAGCTACTCCGAATAATAGCCCGGTGGAGGTGAGAGAATGTTGGTGGAGACTGATCTTCTCTCACCTCATCTTCCGCCTTTGGAGATTATAGACCAGTGGTGGAGGATGGCGGTGAAGCGGATCTTCTCTCTCCTCAGTGGTGATGAATTTGGCACATATCTTCTCTATCCTCCGCTTCTGCTATTGGAGAGAGTAGATCTGAGATGGAGATGGAGGAGAGACTGAGTGTGGAGGTTGGTGGCTGTTGGAGCACGTAGGCTGAGTTCCTTGATCCTCTCAGACCTTGGGATGCTCCTACAGGGTTCTGGCTCCAATCCATCAGCCTTTTAGCATCAAGACTCCCTACCTTTAGAGTGGGGGGTGTTGTTCTATTTATAGGCACATGTTGGGTCTGCGGGATGTGCTCTGCACATGTCTTTTATTAAGTTGAATCAGTGTTCAGGAACCCATATTTTGTGTGTGACTGCGGGCTAGATTAAGGAGACCACTACCATGGTCTAGGGACACCGTGGCCGCGGTCCGGAATTCTCAGTCGAGGACTTTCTTCTTCGTGATCGCGGGAAGTGCCTGCATGGTCACGGTCCTCTTCTCTTCTCGAGTCGCGGTCTCCTTTGCTACTGATGGGTGTGGGCGACGGCATAGAGATGATGCTGAGGTCAAGGGAGGCAACGATGGAGTGGTTGCTAGTGTTTGATGGAAGAAGAGCAGTGAGCGGTTTGGAGAGGAGAAGTAGCAGAGGAAGAGGATGTGCGGAAGAAGAAGGGAAGGTGAGGTAGAGGCAATGTGAGCAGAGGTGGAGAAGAGGACTTCGATCGCGGTCATTGGCACCGCGGCAGCGGTCTGTTACTTAGCCACATGCAGTTTCATTTCCTGATCGGGGTGTTGGGCTGGGAGTGTAGTTGTCTAAGGCAGAGACTGTTGGCTTAAGACGCTGGAGGTTGCAGTTCACATGGCTCGCCCGCAGTCAGGGTGTTGTGCTGCTACAGCTATGTATGGAAGTGAGGAAGGGCATGGTCACGACTATATTGGGAGGTCACGGTTGGAAGGGTCATGTCCACGGTCTGCATTGGTAGGTAGGTCACAGTGTACTTGTTAGGGAAGACTGCTACACGGAAGAAGCAGAGAGAGGGGGTTGTGGTTTTTGAGGATAGCTGTCTGCGGTCTTGGAGATGATAACCGCGACTGCGGTTAGCTAGAGGGGGGGCGAGAGACAGTGGAGAGGGGGGTCGCAATGTGCTGGGAAAGAGATATCACGACTGTGGTTTTTAGGGTAGGATGAGGGAACTGCGAGCAGGTGGTTGGATGAGGGGGTCTCCGTCCTTGCTACTAGTGGCAGGTCAAGAAGGAGATCACGGTGGAAGATTGTGGTCTGGTGGTCGAAGTCAAAGAATCATGATCGGGTGAGGAGGATGGGTCGCGACCTTATTGATGTGATAATCGTAGTTGTCTCCGAGTCATCAGTGGCATATGATCGCGGTGTGGTGTTGGTGAAGACCGGGGGCTGTGGCTGTGGGAACAGATCACAATCAAGGATGAAGAGGCGATGATCATGATCCCTTGTTGTAGGAGTACCCGCGGTTAGGGTGTAACTTGAACATAGAAGAGAGGGAAACTGGATTAGTGGATGGGCTGAGTGCTTGTGGGCCCATGATGCCTAATTAATATGCATTCATCAACCCTGCTCAAATCGACCTGCATAGAGACACAAATCAATCAATATAAGGATAAACTAATTAGGCTAAGTAAAATTGTAATGTGAGAAGAATTAGGTAGTAAAAGCAATTAATCGGAACAAAATTGATCCCAAGGTAGTGATTTGAACTATGATGATTATGAATTCATCATTAGAATATATAGCAAAATATACGGTTTAAAAGGGCCTCAGAGAGAGAAAACATGGGGAAAGATGTCATCATAAGTTTAATGCCAGCTTGTCCCAAAACTAGCTAGATTGGCTACTTTATTGGCTAGTTAGTTATCTTATCTAAGAAAAGATAAAAGAACTAAAACATAAGCAATTGAGGGCATATTAAGGCTAAAGTGACATAAAACCATAGATAAATAGCATAGAGAATATGCATAGATTTGGGTGTTATCAAATACCCCAAGCTTAAAACTTGCTTATCCTCAATCAAGATGGTGCTCAAAGAACAAAAAGATAACATCCAAGTTAAGCTTGGCAATATATGCTAAGGTTAAGAAAAATTGTTTAAATCATCTATTCTCCTGATCCATGTTGTTTCTGAACAAACCCCCACCAATCAACAACAGTCCTTCCAAACCAAGATCAAAGGGTTTCCAGGAAAGATTAAGCGAATTCACTACAACCTGTCAATACTCATGAGGGTTTGAATCATAATTATTGGACATGAAAGAATTATCACATTGGTGATCACGCGGGTGATGACCATTGAGCCATCACCATGATTCCATGCATACCAATCAGGAACACCACACCTCTCACTTATTCATGTCCTAAGAAACAAAGCAAAAGACTCTAATGACTTCTGAGGATCTCGATCTGTGTCAGGTTGGTCCATGTAGCGACCAATAGTCCCTACAGTTCGAGCTAGTTGGCCAAAAGTAGTTAGATGAACTCCTCGTACTGTGCCCAAACCAACCCTGCTACTGAGATGATCTCATAGGTCTCCTAGGGTTTCCTAGTGACTCTCTAAGGAGCTTATGAAGTGATACTACCAGGCACGACATACTTGCATTCATGAGCACAATCATACACCAGCTAGGCACCATCCTCAACTCTCCTAAAAGAGGAAACAAGCGCTCATTTATTCACACTCAGGCTTTTATTATCTGCATTCTATTTTGTAGGCTTGGGTGAAAACTATATAGATATTTTTGGGATATTGTGGGCGGCCAAGCCTCTTTTGCAACTTTTTATATTTTTCATCTTTTTGACTCAATCTAATGTGAGAAGGCATGTAGTTCATCAAGGAAAAAATTTCATCTTGATAATAGATCAATGTCTATCATGATTCGGTTGACACCTGTGTGAAAAGTAGCAATTATGATTCAAGGATCCTTAGAATAGAGGCAAGTTTGTGAAACTGAAGCTAGGATTATTTAATCGTGTTTTAGCTCATTCCATCGGTCCTTACCATGGATTTGTCATTCACAACATAGATCAAGGGAATAAAGCTTTAAGCTATGAAAAAGGCACATAACCTTAGATTTATTACCAAACTCAAGGAAAGAGTCAAATAGCAAGTCGTGCGAAAGGTCAAGCAATGTTTTAAGATGCAAATTGTGCATTTAGGCATACAGTCAAGCATTTATCTATTAGATTCACACCATATAGGCATAATTGCAAAGCTAAAAATCTGATAATTTAAAACTAAAAGTAGGAAGTAAACATGCATGCTTGAAGGATGAAGAGATATAAGGGAAAATAGCCCTACCACACCAAGCTTAAAATGTTGCTCATCCTTGAGCAAGATCTAATCTTAGGATAATAGGGTGGGAATGCATGTAAGTTAGGGTGGGAATCTTATCAAAGTCTTAAAATGATGCATGTATGTAAGGAATTAAGGCATTTAGAGGAAATAAACTATCTAAGCAAGATTATGAAAAACAAAATTTTATTTTAACAAAAAGAAAAAAGAAAGAGGTAAAATAAAGGGGGTGGCTGCCCCACGATATCGACATTGGGATCCCAAATCCTACGTTTTGGGACTAGTGCCATCTGTTTCTTGCCAGCGGGGTCCACCTCATGATAGGAGCAAAATAGGTGGAGGTGAGGGCCCTTCTGAGTCTGAAGTAGAGGAATAGAATATGATGGCTCAGTGAACTCATCTATCTGTTGGAATCATCTTGAACTACACTGGGATGAATTCTTTGGCAAATCATCTTCAAGGTACCTTCCAAGATACGAATATGAACATGAAGGCCCTAGGATGTCGACACATGATGAAATAGATGAGAGAGGTTGGATGTCTTTTGGAGGACTCATATCTTCTCTCTCCATCTCTACACTTGAGGTTGAATGCTCAGATAAATCTTCATGTATAGTCTGAGTCATCCAATCATTTTATGAACAAGAAGTACCCCCTGAGGAATCTATTTGTGGTTCTACCACCCCAAGCATATCACCTGGCATGGAATCAGGGGTATCTTCATGCTGAGTAGCCATGTTGTAGTGAACCGTCCATCCTGCCCCCTTGACATCCACCCTACCTTGTAAAGGTAAGGGTGTAAATGGCGGCTCGTGCTACTCCAACTCGTCGTCATCAGTATACTGACTGCTCCATGTCGAGCAGGCGTCGTCATCATCATTATCGAACAAATTGTTCCAAACAGTGGTTGGCGTACTGCTCAAAGAGAAATGACAAGTCTCAATATGAGAGATGTCACTCTGGTCTGGTTCAATATCTGACTCTAGTTCCTCAAACCAAGCTTCTGGTTGTGAGGTTGATTGGCTTTTTGAGTCTTCATCATCATCATCATAGACCCATTCATGTCTATGACTCATATCTTCCATTGGTTCATCAGCTGGGTCATATTGATAGAATGAAGGGCTTCCCCAAGTGGGTTGGTCTTCACAGAAAAATCCTGGTGTATCCAGTTGATGGTTTAAATAGGATGGTGATATATACTCCACTTCAGATCTAATGGATTGGTCTTGATGACTGAAATCTTCATTATCTTGTGATGGCATTTGCAATCTGATTGTAACCAAATCAATGATCTCTTAGAGCCTTCTGCCTTATTCAACATCTATATCATGAAGTTGTTGTACTTGAGCAGCAATGCTTTCGAAACCTGTTGATTCTTCCGTACACATCTGATGGAAATCCACTGTATCAAACTGATGTTTCTGGACAAATCCTTATTCAACAGTTTGAAGCATACTTCTACTATTGTCTGCAATCTCCATTACCATTTGGAGTTGACGCTCCTTCTTATCTAATAGTTCTTAGAGTAGACTGACGTTTTCTTGGAGATGAGGGGCTAAGGAGGTGAGTGTGTGAATACTTTCCCCAACCAACTCCACTGCCTTAATCAGTTCTTGATCCCATGATAGCACGGAAGTCGAAGGCTGATTGACAGTCTCCATTATTGTAATTTCATCATACGATGACGGTGGAGGTGAGTATAACTCAACTAGTTGTAGAGCACGACCTTCAATTATTTGCCAGCAGTCAGAACAGTAGAAAAACTCAGGAGGACAGGTGGACAAGATGACTTGTCTCGCTGAAGTGAGATTCATGGTTGAAAAAGGTATAAGAAAACGGAAAACTATTCAGTATATATGGACAAATATGTTTAAAACAAAAGAAATATTATGCATATATATACAGAGATAAAGTATGAGAACAAAAATCTTTTAGGCGTGTAAATGTGGAAGTCCCTGGCAATGATGCCAAAAAGTTGATCGGCTTAGAAGTGAGTCGGACTTTTTAATTTATATATTGAAACCTTCAAAGACCCCCACAACTTTTATTACAGGGTCGAAGTAGATATACAGGTTCGAACACAGGGACGTGGTGACGTTTAGGACGCCAAAGATTTTGTTCTTGGGTCAGATAAGACAAAACGATAGTCGATGAAAATATGTGCTTGAACTAATCTAGTAGGTTGTCACGAATTAAAACAAAATAAAGAAAATAAAAGAAAACAAAATAGAGCTCGTGGCTCTACTAATCAAAGAAAGGGAGTTCCTGTCTATGTAACCACAAGTTGGCTAGTCTATGCACCCATTCTCAGACGTAAACAACCCTCAAACACCTAAGAAAGCATCTAGTAAGCATAGTGGCATCTGTCTTGTGGGTCGTCCCACTCGTTCTCGTGATGCGTGACTAGAACCATCAACGATATTTCATTGATCCTCTCTCGAGGATGACAAATCAACACCCCAGAATACTCTAGATTCCCTATCGGGTTTTAGAGTATTTTGGAATGTTAGGAACAGAGTACCTTGGATCTTCCTCTTCCCGGGTTCAGATCCAAACTATCGTCTCTTAGCTATTCCTACAACAGATCTCTCGATACAGGCAGAAATAGTAATTCAAGTGAGTAAGAGATCAACCAAACTAGCAAACATAACTTAGAAAGAGAAAATAGAACATGCAACATACTAGATCTGATATGAATCTACTTGCTTAAGGAAAAAGTACATATACATGCCCAGATCGGGCTACATAGCCAAGAAGGAGCTAACTAGCCATAGACAAGCATTGTTAGCACTGAACAAAGATGGACGAACATTGTTTGTATAGAAAGCAAAAGAACATAGTAGAATGAAAGAGAAGAAGGAAGAGATACAACCCATAGATGAGAGGTGGTTCTTGCTCCTTAGACTTCGTGTAGGCCGGATCTCATCCTTTGGTCCTCATATTCATCCTTCTGGACTCCTTGATCCTCCCTCTCTCTTGATCTGCTCCGAACAACAGCCTGGTGGAGGTGAGAGAATGTCGGTGGAAACTGATCTTCTCTCTCCTTAGCTTCCGCCTTTGGAGATTGTAGACCAGCGATAGAGGATGGTAGTGAAGCACATCTTCTCTCTCCTTAGTGGTGATTAATGTGGCACAGATCTTCTCTCTCCTCAACTTCTGCCTTTAGAGAGAGTAGATCTGAGATGGAGATGGAGGAGAGAGTGAGTGTGCAGGCTGGTGGCTGTTAGAGCATGTAGGTTGAGTGCCTTGGTCCTCTCGGACCTTGGGATGCTCCCACGGGGCTCTGGCTCCAATCCAGTACCCTTTCGATGTCAAGACTCCCTTCCTTGAGAGTGGGGGGTGTTGTTCTATTTATAGGCAAGGGTTGGGTCTGCGGCATGTGCTTTACACATGTCTTTTATTAAGTTGAATCAGTGTATAGGAACCCAAATTTTGTGCGAGACCGCGGGCTGGATTAGGGGGACCGCGACCGTGGTCTAGGGACACCGCGGCCGCAACCCAGCGTTCTCGGTCGAGGAATTTCTTCTTCACGATCATTGTCAGTGCCGGGATGGTTGCGGTCCTCTTCTCTTCTCGGGTCACGGTCTCCTTTGTTGTGGCTATGAGTGGGTGATGGCGTGGAGACGACGCTGAGGTCAAGGAAGGCAGCGACGAAGTGGTTGTTGGTATCTGATGGATGAAGAACAATGAGCGATTTGGAGAGGAGAAGTAGCGGAGGAAGAGGATGTGCGGAAGAAGAAGGGAAGGCGAGGTGGAGGTGCTATGAGTGGAGGTGGAGAAGAGGACTGCAACCGCGGTCATAGACACCACAACCGCAATCTATTACTTATCCGCGTGCGGTTTCATTTCCTAATCGCGGTGTTGGGCTGGGAGTGTAGGCGGCTAAGGCGGAGACCGCGGGCTCACGATGTTGGAGGTCGTGGTTCACATGGCTTGCCCACATTCAGGGTGTTGCGTTGTTGCGACTATGTATGGAAGCGAGGAAGGGTGTGGTCGTGGTTGTATCGGGAGGTCACGGTTGGAAGGGTCATGTCCGCTGTCTGTGTTGGTATGTAGGTCATGATGTAGTTGTTAGGGCAGACGGCTACAGGGAAGAAGCGGAGAGAGGGGGTCGCAGTTTTTGAGGATAGTTGTCTATGGTCTTGGAGACGATAACTGTGACCGCGATTAGCTAGAGGGGAGGTGAGAGATAGTGGAGAGGGGGTCACAATGTGCATGGAAAGAGATATCGCGACTGTGGTTTTTAGGGTAGGATGAGGGAACCACGAGCAGGTGGTTGGATGAGGAGGTCGTCATCCTTGCTGCTGGTGGTAGGTCGAGAAGGAGATCACGATGGAAGATCACGGTCTAGTGGTCGAAGTCAAAGAATCGCGATTGGGTGAGGAGGATGGGTCACGGCCCTGTTGATGTGATGATCATAGTTGTCTCTGAGCCATTAGTGGCAGATGATCACGGTGTGGTGTAGGTGAAGACTGTGGGCTGTGGTTGTGGGAACATATTGCTATCAATGATGAAGAGGGTGATGATCGTGATCCCTCCTTGTAGGAGTACCCGCGGTTAGGGTGTAACTTGAACATAGAAGAGAGGGACCATGAATTAGTGGATGGGTCGAGTGCTTGTGGGCCCATGATGCCTAATCAATACACATTCATCAACCCTATTCAAATCGACTTGCATAGAGACACAAATCAATCAATATAAGGATAAACCAATTAGGCTAAGTAAAATTGTAATGTGAGAAGAATTAGGTAGTAAAAGCAATTAATCGGAACAAAATTGATCCCAAGGTAGTGATTCAGACTATGATGATTATGAATTCATCATTAGAATATATAGCAAAATATACGGTTTAAAAGGGCCTCAGAGAGAGAAAACATGGGGAAAGATGTCATCATAAGTTCAATGCCAGCTTGTCCCAAAACTGGCTAGATTGGCTACTTTATTGGCTAGTTAGTTATCTTATCTAAGAAAAGATAAAAGAACTAAAACATAAGCAATTGAGGGCATATTAAGGCTGAAGTGGCACAAAACCATAGATAAATAGCATAGAGAATATGCGTAGATTTGGGTGATATCACATACTGTAAAGTTGGGTGGAGAGGCAACGTATACAAGGAGGTGGGACTCCCTCATCTCTACTATGTAGGTTGTGAATGAGGGGTCTTTCCACTTCCGTGTTGATCGTAAGACAACTTCTCTTTCAATTTTGTCTATCTATCCACAACCACAACGTCAGAGGATGGGTTTGGTTCGTGGTCATTGTTAACCGCATGATCTCTAGCCAGACATGAGGTAGAGGATGAAATTCACCCATTAGATCCAAATGAATGGTCAAGAACAACTCTCCTCAAAGCTGATTTGTGCTTTAAAAAGGGATGCCTAGCCCATGCACATTTGAAAGGGCAACATGACATCTCCATTGATTCAAGCCTAACCTTTCAATTACGATTCATTGCTCAACTATACATCAAATACACATAATCTTATCATTTTTGAACTTCAATATCATCTTCTAGGAACATCCAATTGTCCTATATTTTAAGGTATATCTTTATCACAATTCAAGTCGCATTGTAGTCAGATTTGATGTCAAAACTTAATTGTCTAGTCACTCAAATACATACCTCAAAAGACATGAACTTAAGGATTGTAATCATTATATCAACATCAATCAACACTCAAACATTGCCAAAAACTTTGAGCTCTCAATATAACTCATCCATATGATTTCACTTATGCCATTAGGTATCCAAATACACCAAAAGTTCACTCTGTCACAACAGTCCTCAGCTTAGGATAGTTATTGAATACTTTTTTATCAGTAAGTGTGCCACTATATTAACCAAAGAAACAAGTTATTGAATACTTAATCTAACTTTGGAATTCAATGTGTAATGTGTATTCAGTTTTCAAGAGTTTTGTCAACAATTCTCCATTTGTTCTACACAATCATATGGGAAATGTTGTCAAAATATTCTTGAAAGTCGAATACTCATTATACACTTACTAGTGAGATTAAGTGTTCAAGAATGAGATAGGTCATGCACATGGATCAGAAAACCCTAAACCCACCCTAAACCATGAGAAATAAATACTAATATCTAAACAAAAATAATTGGACCCTAATCTCTACATACTAGATTCATATTCATTTTCTCTTTGATCATATGATTAGTCGATAATAGATGTCCATTCAAAATCAC
Organism: Alisma plantago-aquatica; assembly: GCA_963693085.1. NCBI lineage: Eukaryota > Viridiplantae > Streptophyta > Magnoliopsida > Alismatales > Alismataceae > Alisma > Alisma plantago-aquatica. The sequence goes on from OY856409.1 coordinate 973,067,555, forward strand.
TAAACTCCATAATTTTTTTACTGGTCTTGATCAGTTTATAAGATTTGTAGAGGAACATAGGAAACAACCTAGAGCTAGGTTCTATTGCCCATGTAGGAATTGAATTAACAACTTGAAAGTCAGTGTTATTGATGGAATGAAGGCATTTCATGTGCAAATAGATTCTATATGGATATACAGAATGGTAGTGGCCTGGAGAGATTCCTATTGTGGGATATAAATATGTCGATGGCAATACTTATGTTAAAGAATAAATTGTTGATGATGATGATGTGAATGAGGTAATTGTGATAGACATGGTTGATGTGATGCTGATAGTTTTTGGGTGAATCTTACTGATCATTTTCCTTAGATAGAAATGTTGTGCATGATACCAATAGATGATTATACTTAGGTTGTACTAAGTTTACAAAGATGAGCGTTGTATTGAAATTGTAAAATCTGAAGGCTAACAATAAATGGACTGAAAAAAGCTTCATGTATCTGTTGTCTTTGTTGAAATAAATTCTATCCGAAGGCAATGAGCTTCCAATATCCAAATTTGAAACAAAGAAAATATTATTCCCAATGGGAATGGAGGCTAAGAATATGCATGCATATCCAAATAATTGTTTGTTATTTTAATAGAACTATATCAATTTGAAATATTGTCCAAAATGTGGGACATCAACTTACAAAATGATGACTTATGTTAAGCCCAAAATGGGCTCTCATGCTAAGGTGATGTGGTATCTAAGTATAATACCACAATTTAAATACTTGTTTGCCAATACCATGGATACAATAAATTTATCTTGCAATGCAGGGGTAAAAAAACAATGATGGGATCCTAGACATGCAGATGATTCTTCACAATGGAAGAACATTGATTTAAGGTACCCATAATTTTGTGAAGAAGTTTGCAATCTTAAACTTTGGTTCAGTACCAACGATATGAATCCATGTGGATCATTAAGCAGCCAACATAGCACTTGGTCTATTATGATTGTTATATATAATCTTCCTTGATTGTGTACGAAAAATAATTACGTCACATTGTCCTTGTTGATATTTGTCCCAAACAACCAAGCAATGATATCAATTTTTTTTCTTGAACTTCTGAATTAAAGAAACTCTAGGGACAATGTTGTTTGCATGCTATGTTGTTTCACACTATTAATGATGTTCCATCATATAGGAATTTGTCTAGATATAGTGTAAGACGATCCAAAGCATGCCCTATATGTGAGGATCACACTAATTCAATATGACTAAATCATGACAGAAAGACTGTATATCTTCTTTATCAAAGGTTTATTCCTAAAGTTCTTCCTTACCGAAGGTTGCAAAACATTCAATGGATCAACTAAGTAACAGAGTGCATCTAAACATGTATCGAGTAAGGATGTTTATGAAAGAGTAAGATACTTTGTCAATGCATTTTTTAAGAGATAACAATGTAGTCTCCCACACAGAGTGACAAATCATTTTTAAAGAAGAGGTCAATATTCTGGAATCTTCCTTATTGGAGTTCTTTATCAATTAGGCATTGTATCGATGTCATGCATGTTGAGGACAATGTTTTATAGGATGAGCACCGTGGCGATGTGAACAATGAGGATGACTCCAGTGTTAGTTGTATTCTTAAATTACATATATTTGAATTTCACACTCTCTATCTTAGTTATATAGGCTACATTGTTTACCACTTATATGTGTTTCTTGACAGTTTTAGGATAAGCATCTTGATGTAATGTGCACCCAGAGGAGATCCTATTGGGAAGAATCACAAAATATGAAGGGGTTATTATTTGTAGTTATCTGGAAATAACAATTGAATTATGACATAAAGTTGATCCTATGTTAAAAACCTCATATGGAAGGATGTAGTTGTGAGATATTCTAATTTTAAAAGATATTCAAATTCTATTTTTTAAGTATGCCATTCATTATAGGAACTTTTGTAGAGAATATTTAACCATAATAAAAACCTACATCTTAAAAATGTGTTGCAATAGTGTGGGAGGACATTGACGAATTAATGGACAAATCTAACAAGAGAATACTTAATTAATTACATGAGGAAGAAGCATGCCACTGATCACTGGACCTATCTTGATAAGAATGTGTGAGAAGCATTTATTGCTTCAAGACAAAATGATCAATTGAAGGTATTACACATCCTTCAAAATATATTCTTATGAATAATAAAATAAATTAAAGTACTATGTAATTGAAATATGTTTTGGATTAACTAGGCTATACACAGAGCTAAAAAAGAAAGGCGTGTAAAGTATGTGCATGAACATAAGTTGGGTCCAAGTAGTTACGCCTTGTGTCTCCATTAAAGACAACAAGCGTCTTCTACTGATAAGCCTACTCTTGGGTCTCTTGAGTCTTCTACTACTCCTACACCTCTACCTTAGCATGATGAGTGAATAGATGCAAGGTAAAGCCTCACTAGAAAAATACCCAACCCCACAACCTCATAGGTGGTTGTAAAAATGGTAAAATTCAAACATTAGAGTGCATGTTGATTTTTTACCTTGATTATTATGTTATACTGACCAAATACTATTTATGATGATTAGCGAGAGCCGTACAAGCAAAGAAAAGAAGGCAAGTTCATCCACCAAAGGGATGAATTGACAGTTTCTCTGGTTATTCTAGAGTATCATGTATGTGTTAGGGTGATCGGGGTAGGTGTAGTTGTAAGATCCTTTTTTTGCATATTAGAGAAAAAGGGCAGATCTATAAAGAATGGGATACTACTACAAGAGTAGGTAGAGGATATTCTTGCAAAGATAATAGAAGAAGCAATGAGATAGTTTTAAGCTTCTCAATATCAACCTCTTCAGACAGTACCTCAACTGCACCAATCTTCTTATGAGGTAGACCCTCCTCAGACATAGGTTGTGGAAATATTCCCTTGGATCCTCTAGGCATGTCTGGTGTAAGTTTTTCTATGATATAAAATTCTTTCAGGTGAATTTATTATATGTTGTGTTTGAGTATATATAATATTATATACAAAACTGTAGGTGTTTAGGTCATGCCATATTGCATTACTAGAACCTCACTTTGATACCATTGCACTAGGCGATGATTTCCCACCCCTTCTAGGTGAAATAATTTATCATAGTCCAATGCCTGACAATGCAGTTTGTGTGAGTATCATGCTTGTTTATCAAGAATGAAAAAATACACTACTGCCATTTAGCCACCCGAGCACAACATTATAATAGATTTAGAAGGTGAAGTGGTTGTGTGGCCCAAAGCCAAAGTTGTCTATGAGAATGTATGATAGGTTTACATTAAATTTGTATTTATGATTATTTTCTACAAGTGCATAAAATTGGCACTGATATAAGAATACATGCAAATTATAGTACCTAATAAGCCCCCTACAGTTACTCCTTAATTACCTTGTTGCATTGCAAATAACTTTTCTAATTGAAGGGTCCTAAGTGTAGGGAGTTGTCACTATGGTTACACAATTTAGAAAAAGGGTCAACGATGATGGTCTATATCTAGGAGGATGTTGCAGGTCAAGATCATGATACTATCATATATGTAACAAATATTGTGGACCTATTTACTTATGATTGGTTGCATGCAATAGTGTTAGAACATTAGTTGAGCTGAGATCTTATGGCTAAATACCTCATTCTTTATATTTGAAAATATGTCTTGAATTTTTTTTCTTATGTATTAATTCATACATATATGTTTTGCAATTAGTTATATATGGTATTTGGACAGTTCATGTTATGCAATGTAGTGTTTCTAGCTCCCTTATTGATTAGTTGTGTAGTTAGAGTCCAAATATTTGTTGGAGATTAGTTTTCTAATTCATTTAAATACTTTGGTATTGTGGGAATGCATGTGGATATAGATGTTTTCAACGTTAAGTCACTTTTGAGAACTTTTATTATAATTTTGACTTATGATTACATTTTGTAGTAGAATTTGTTTTTTCTTTTATTGGCCTTTTTTTGCTCAGTAATAATCATTGGGAGTTTTTGGTAGTTGTCCCTAAGATGCAAGTCATAGGTTATCTATATTCTTTAGGTAACAAAATAGGAAGTGGGGGATACATAATTAAAATGGCACTAGAAGCGTAAGTAATTTTTTTTTATCCATAGACATATATTAATGTCTGCATTTTACTATGACTATTTACTAATTTAGTTAATTATATTACTTTTACTTGTATGAGTATAAAAACATTCAAATAGACTAAAGGAAAGGTAGATAAAAAAAGAAATTATTAACTTGAAAGAATATTAAGGTCATTTACAGATGCCATTGCATATATATGAAAAGTAAGCTTACTTTTATTTATTAATGTTTGACATAACTGAAAATTTATACTGCCATATACAAATTAGTAATTGGGCATGTGGATAGTACATAATGTAATATAAGGACTTGATTGTCAAATAGGCGCCCCAAGATATTGATTTCACTAGACTTGTCAAACTGGGTCAAAATCTGAGGGCGCCCATGGGTCGATGTGGCAAAGTGGTTTCTGGCTTAATTCCGAGGTCGGAATTTCTTTTAAGGTGTGTAGGATGTGATAGAGTGAAACTTTGAGGTTCTTGGTTATTCAATTCAATAATTAGATCATGGATCAGATATTGGAATGATACATTTGGGCATGTATGTATGTATGACGATGATGATGTATGCATGGTAATAGTGTCATCCTAATTGGTTTTACATTTTACAATGGCTTAGCACCTGAAGTGTGTTGTGATCATACGGAGGCACTCCAATTGTTTTGACGTAAGTAGAAGTCTTTTGATGCTGGTATCACGATAACCACCCTCAACTAGGTGTTGTTTTGAATGGAGTGATGGATCGGTCAATTAATGGTAGCTTGGCCTAAGTTGCCGGCATGTCCCTTGTCACACCTTGGTGAAGCGGGAGGGTGACATGGTTGTTTTCCTTACTAGGCAGTACAGTCATACACAGCCATCAGGTTACAGATCAATAACATGGAAGTATTTTGGCCCTTCGATGGATACACGAGAGGGTTGAGAAGTTATCCCCTACTCCAGTTCAAGCTGCAATGTGGGAGGCAGTTCAGCCCTTGATGGATCATGCTGACATGATCATTGATCGTGGGTGTAAGCCGGGAGTTCAACTGGATGAGTGGGTGGTTGTCTTAGCACAGAGAACTGTAGACCAACCCATTACCGAGTTGTTCCAAGGAAAGACGAGAGAGAGACAAACCCCACACCACCCATGGTTGGCGCTGCGGACTTGCATCCTAGGAGAGCAGAACGAAGGTGAAGGATCCAGAAGAAAGCTCCAGGCCGACGTACAAAGGAGCATGTGGAACCCTTGGTTGAGATAGACCTTGGAGGAGGGGCCCTCCTCCGGATTTTTTGGCAGCAGGCTTGAGGAGTGACCGATTCCAACCCCGCCCAAACAGCGAGCGTGAGAATGGGAGCGATCGAGAGGAGTGCGTAGCTGTGTGGCGGTGGCTTCTCCCAGGAGATGAGGCACCCCAGCGTTGACCGACCAGGTATATACGTGAGGCCAGAGGTGACGAGTTCTGCAGGAGCACCTCGTGGCGGTGCCTTGGGAAGAAAGGGGTGCATTATGCTGATGAGGAGGAGAAACTAGTGCCCTATCACCTGCCTAAGGCCGAAGATGCCAACCTGCCCGGCCTGGTGATGGCACTGCCATCATCAAGAGATGGTGGTTGATGCAGATCCCAGGCGAGCAGAGCTGCATCGGTATCCCACCAGGAACCAAGGCAACGGGCAGCATCGAGTAGGAGAGGAGAGAGAGAGAGAGAGACCAGAGATCCTGAAGCGGCAGCCGTAGGGGACCGAGTCCCACAAACTCACAACAATAGCGAAACGCTGCAAGACAGAGGAGGAACCTCCAGAAGCAATCCACGGCTGCAAGCCAGCCTAGATGAAGAACCGAGATGTGTACTACTACTGTGAAGTCGGAGGAGACATCTACAATGCCGACTGGAGAACAGACGAGCGCGGCACACTGCTGTGATCGCGTCCAACGCGAGAATAGGAGGAAGAAAGAAGAGTGAGTCGGTTAATCTAGACCGGGTCCCAGTGCCCAGGTCAAAGGCTCAAGACTAGGCGGACACGTGTCAGCGACGGATTCGCTTAAAAAGGTAAAATCTTCACAAAATCTCAGATCTCATATAATGCATAGTAAATACATCCAAAGTCAAAAAATACAAATAAAGTACCCAAATGTTCATAAAAATGTGTAGAATATAGTAGAATAATAATATCTGACTTTTAAATCATTAATCTCAGTGACATCATGTAACATATGTAATGCTTTCTTAATGGATAATAAATACTAAATGATTGTCTAAAATTATGGGAAAATGTCAGTAAGTCTATAATCATGTTTATAGTTCTTATGATATCAGATATGGTCATGTTAATGTACAAAATCATGTAATTTGCTCCATATGGCTAATTAGGGCTAATAACCTTAAAGAAAATGTAACAAATACTTGCATGGTCAATAAATGGTGAAATTTATAGAGTAAGCTCATATCAATATATGGAACCTCACTTTTAATTATGTGATCAATTTTATACACGAAATCCATGTTATGTGAAGTTAACCCGTAATACATGGTTTAAAACCCTAATTTAGGTTAATGATGTAACCTAAGTTTAATATGTGCACAAAAATGATATGTAACCTAATGTTTAGATAATGAACCATATTCTAGAAAATGACATCAATAAGATAAATATAAGACAAGAATGCAAGTAATGATGTACACATCCTAACGAACTAAGCTAAGCCCTAATATGGACGTAATTAGGGTTAAGACGAAATGTAAGATGATGAGAACCTAATGATAGTATATGATCTTGTCTTGATCAGGTTTGACCATGTTATAGTTGACATCGGGAATATGTGGTGATTAGGTTGTCTCTTTGGAAGGTACGTCATTACCTCTTACTTGGCTTATTATACAATATGCTTGTGATATATGGTAGTAAATACTTGGCATATGGTATTGCTTGAAATGATTGTTCTTGTATGATATGTTCCATGATTCTCCATACTTATTGCTATGAACACATCAAACATAATATATATGTTCCATTATATGAAAGCACTAATTCTCTTTGGTAGCATAGTGCTTGAAAGTGATCATTCTCTTTGGTAGCAGATCACATTGTACAATGATCTAACTCTTTGGTAGTAGATCATAAGGCCTTACATCTCATTCTCTTTAGTAGCAGAGATGATGCATTATTCCCTCATGTGGTAAATTCATGGATATATAAAGGAAAATGTGCTTAAAATATGTGTTCTATTTTGCTAATGAATATCTTTGTGCAAGTATACGCTTTTCTTATATTCTTCTGTTACTTCCAAGTATATTAGTTTTATCTTATTGCCAAGATATGATGAGAGGTATATAAAAGACACATAGGCATATACAGTACAATATTCTTGAATATTGTGCTGACGTGTACCGCATGTAATCTTTTGTTTAGGTTTTGGTTATGCTCTTGAAGATCCAAGATAGATGTGAGTTGTATAATGAGCTGATTTACAGGTGGACCTGTTGTCTTAAGATCCTATTGTTTAGTGGTAGTACATGTATATGTATAAGTTTTCTGTTCAATATGTAATACCAAATGTTGTAACAATTCATGTTGTAATTATATGTTGAATGGTGAACAAGTATTGTATGGTTTTATTATTGTTCATGTACATGTGCTACTGTGTTTCCTTCTGACTCCCTTGATTTTCTTCTTCTTAGCCTAGTGTGGGATGTTTAAATTGGGATGCTCGCTGAGGTGAGGTTTCAATTTGGACGTCACACATTAGATTAAGTTTTAGAAAATCTGGGGACATCACAGTCGACCTATTTATATTGGGTTTGGGTGATGAAATTTTCCACCCACTAAAAATTACCCAAACCCATACCCACTCGTGGGTGGCCTACAGGTGACCCTCCTAACTGAATTACTTATATAAAATTAAATATAATGGTACACTAGTGCTTCAAATAAATAAGATTTTGTACTGCAAACTATTAATTTTTAAGGTGTTGCAATCCAAACTCAAACTTTCCCAACAAAATTTGATATAAGAGGAAGACATTGGGGGAAAATAAATCCAACTCTAGTACATTATCTAATTGTTCTATCAAACTTAATCTATAGTTATACTACAAGTTACTCACTCTAGTTTATTGACCATATTTATACATAAGAGGATTTTAATTGTACATTAGAGAATTTTATATTTTAAAATATGTATTTTCTTGAATGGTTGTAAAAATAAAACATACTTTTTTATTTGACAATGATTATGTCTAGTAGTTGGTTGTTCTTATGCTATATTTTATTTAAAAACACTAGCGAATGGTCTTATTTTACCATTACAATAATAACTTACAAAATAATTGTTTATTGAACACATTACATGGGCACCCACGGGTGACTGACAACCCACTTGATTGGGTTGGATTTGTCTTTCTTCGATCTGTTTAGAATTCCAACTTATTCACCCTCACCCACGAGACTAAAACCCACAAAGACCCAACCTAAACCCAATCCACCCACTCGTTTGCCAAGTCTACATTGTACATAAAAGCTAATCTATCTAGTCTTGATCATCATAAGTAAATAGTATCATTTGATAAAAGAAAACTCAAATCAAACTCAATTAAGTTATCTCATTTTCTTCGTAATTGTTTGACACAACAAATCCCTATACAAATGAAGAACTAGATGATATATGAGAAGAGAGAACACATTACTTCATTAAGGAAGTCAACTTTGCATTTGATGGGATGAAATATAAGTTTTTTTAAACTTTGATGTCATTATTTCTATATATATGTGATGAATCTAAAATTTTGGAACTTTAAACTTGATGCAAGTGAATTGTTGGTGCATATATGAATAATGTGTGTATATATGAATATGTGTGTTAATGAATGTTAAAAAGGGATGAATAAGATAAAAATTTCATTTGTGATTGTGATAAGTATGTAATAGGAGAATGGAATTGCATATGTATTTTTTGACTTGTGTATATACATGAGAATGGAATAAATTGTTGATGAGAATGGAAATGCATGTGTTTGAATGAATTATGTGGGTGTAGACTCTTTTATGCATTTAATATTGTAGGTTTTGTAGGTATAATGGCCTATTATTGACGTTGTATACCTACCTTGTCGGTCCATCAAAATCGATAATACATCTGTCCATATTAGTTACATTTAACTAATGAGGAAGTACAACATTGGTTCCTTCAAACAATTACATGAATACCTATTTGTTGATATTGCTCTATCTCATCACTTCCTTTGTGTAGAACCTACGACACAAATGTGTCATTAGTTCCTTTCAATTGAACTGAGAACTATAATCTTAGAACAATCTTATAATTATTGTTGATATCTCTTTGTGTCATTGGTTTCTTTTTTGATAGCAACTAACACTGGTTTCGTTCATCATTTTTAGGTTACTCTAGAAACCAACACAGAAGGTCCTTAGATGTAGTGTCACCCACATAAGTGTTGGTACAAAACAAACATCACAGGTTAAATTGAACTGACATTATAGATGGTGTATGTACTAGTAGTGATGTGCAAATAGAGGTAAAAAATTAGCTAGTTGTAGAATGGGGAGGGAAATACATCCTTTTACCATGCAATTGTGAAGGGGACAAATAAGAGGAGGAATTCAACAAGGATGGTTAAGGAAAATGATACAATGTTGGAAGACCCAAAAGAGATGTGTCTGGAAGCAACACACATCTTCGAAGAGGTTTTTTCTTGAGAAATTGGGTAGTGGTTTTGTAGGTGGGGGACCTTGTCATTTACAAAATCTAGGAAGTCATTAACTTGGAGGAAAATATGCTCATGATGAAAATTCCCACATTGGAGGAGATTCACATTATGTTGAAGACCATAGAAAGGCATACAACAACTACCCCATATGCTTAGGTTTCTTAATGTTATGTTAATTTATAAGGTTTTGTTCCAAATTCTCAATTTTCATGGTAAGTTTGAACTTCATTTCATGATAGGAGTGTAGGGGATGTGAGGGTTTTGCAAACTAACTAGAGAGTCAATGAAACTTTTGATAAAACGAACAAGATTTTCTATGGTTTGAGCCCTCATCAGACCTCATTTCATCGATTCGAACCTCCATCGGTGTAGTTGATTGACAACTTCCCAACATCACCCCAGGGGTTGGGTTTGTTTCTAAATAGGATCATCATTAATCGACCAGTGATGATCAGGCCTTGCCACTGACACTTGACCTTAGACAACCCTCCATCATTTTAAACTCCCATTATCCATTCTCTAATGCTCGGTCACCCTCCAATGGTCGGGAGGACCAACACTCGAGGACGATCTGGCAAGATGAACTGTCGGTAGAACCATGGCCTCATAAAATTATGAACATGTAGACCCCAATGCCACTATAGGGTTTCTTGGGAAGGAGGTACAATGGAATATTAAAAATCCCCTCCTAGAATTCCTATGCTAATGAATCCATTATAGCTATAAAACTATGAAATATAAAATAACAAAGTAGGTACAAAGGTGATACCTTTATGCACGCATATTTTCCAACAACAATATGTGTCTTTTTTGGTGAAGATCTTGATCTACCAAATTTAAATCTGATTTGGCAATAGTGAGATCTAGATGGAGTTGAAAAGATCCAGATTGTCCTCCAAACAATAGACTTTTGTCATCTAGTAGAAGATGGTATCTAATCCCCCACACATCATTCCTTGGCCTCTATTTCATGAACATAGATGAGGGAGGTCATGGTGCACCACCTTAATCACCCCATTTTAGATGAGCAAATAGAGTGGATCTTCTAGTTGTCGTGGAAATTCCTTTATTCTACTAGCTTGGGTGGAAACCTTGGGATTTCTCTTTCTTTTAATGAGAGAGATAACAGACAACTTGTTCCTTACAGATTTATCTAACCATTTGAGGCATGCCTCTTTATATAGGAGAGTCATGGGATTGGAAAAACCTAAATCCAATCCATTTCCCATTTGCATTCCCAAAAATAGTACAATGCTAAAAACTCGAACAAGATTCGTGATTGACTGATCATGCTTTGCGATTGTCTGATCACAAGAGACTACATCTATATCTGATGTGTTTTTTATTTTTAACTTTCCTTGCAACATTGTGATCTCCCAATCAGTTATCTTGATTGTTCAATCACATGTAGACCATGGAAATATAATTTGATCAATTGGAAATCAACTGATATATTGAACCAATCAATATGATCACCCAATAATATATTACGGTTGCCTAATCATTAGGGTAAGTAAGAATTCTTTTTGATTAAGAAATATCCTAATCATATGGTTGATTGTGAACTTCAATTCCCTTATGCATCCTTATTTGTCTGTGATCCTTGTAGGTTCCTAATTACATTGATAACAATGTTCAAAATAACACAAGTAAAGAGCATTGTCTAGCCACACATCACTACCACTCAAGTAATAGGAATGAGTTGGAGAAAAACTACAATCTATATAGTGATCAACATTTTCATGACCATGGAATCCCCTTATTATATATGTATGGTGATTGAAACTACATCATGAATGTTATCCTCTAAACTTCCAATCTAAGTTCCTTGTATAAGATAAGACTATTTGAGAAATTGTGAGCTATATATCTTATATTTACTCACCAGAGAAAGGCCATGCATTTTATAGTTATGCTTATCAAGTGGGAAGGATATCACTCCTAATGAAGGGACAAGTCCCATATACATCACTCACAATCATCCCCAAGTGTCACAGTGCACTTAATCACTACCTTTTTGGAAACCTTTATATCATAGTATGTTGGGGTAGTGGCCAAAGCACACAAAATGACTTGTCATTCTGTAGTGACTTTAGGTCAGAGGATCACAATCACCATATCAAATTGAGATATGACTCTAATATGTAACTACATGACTTCAATGTGTCAAACCTCAAGGTGGATCTGTTCATTATAACTTGTTGTCTAACAAGTGCCCTTGCATCTGTGTTTATATCCAATATCGTGACCAAAGAGACATATTCATCTCTCATCATACATGACTTGTGTATTATTGTTGTCCTATGGCATCTACAATAATAGCCAACTAGGGACATAACAACAATGAGTACTCTTACTATACATATGATCTCATTTTCATGTCTTCACCCAAACCATATGTTAAGAAGTCATTTTATTCTTAGGACATTAATAAAATTTATTTATTATCTCACTATTAAAACAAACATTATAAGTGGAATTTCTTTTTATTAATAATAAAATTAGGTAGAGGTATTCCTATTACAATCATCGCATGGTATCTAAGTTCATATGACAAACAATCTCCCACTTGCACTGGAGCCAATCTTCCATGAATATAGTTCCAAGTGAACTAACATGACCATGATGATTCTTCTCTGAGAGGTTTTTTGTTAGGGAATAATCAATGTTTCTTTTTGTTGGTACTTTAAAAATCCTAAACTCTCCCCGGTGTACAATCTCCCGTATGATATGGTAATGGCTGAGAATGTGCTTGGAATGCTGATGTGATCTGGATTCCTTAACTTGTGCAATAGCTCCATTTTAGTTACTATAAAGGACTAATGCATCTTTAATGGTTGGAACCATCCCAAGTTCACTAGTGAACTTCTTGATCCTTTATGATTAAATAATATACTTAGTCTCTATTGTAGGATCATCCATGTATGTTGCTTGAAACTTTTCCATCCTATAGCTCCATTGTGTAGGCAAAACACAAATCTTGATTCCAATCTGTAATCATCCTTGTTAGTTTGGAAGCTTGAATTAAAACAACCCTTTACAACTAACTCTTCTTCATCTCTGTAGAATTAGGAATCAAACCATGTGTGCTTCTAACTATATCAAATGGTAAATTTGTTTGTTATAGAATGCAACAAAGAAATGAGAGGGAAGAAAAGAAGAAATGTGTACATCCACTATGACCTATCTATACAAGACATGATGTAAGGAGTGGGTCCTAGAGATGGGACCACTCATTAATTATTTTGAAATGAACAATACAACCCCCAAATATATTCATCAAAACAAAATAGAGGGGTGCATAGTATTATTCAAGATAGTATGGAGTACAAAGCATTGTAAAGAGTTTGTAGTGGAAGAAAACTTAAGCTATTACAAATATAGAATTTGTCTATTATACTGGTACATACTGAACAAAAGGAGATATAAGTAAAATTATCAAAAACTAATAGGGGTTGAAGAGGAGGTCCATCTAGACATCTCAGGTTTTTCTTCTACTCTTGAATGGGTTCCTAAAATAATATCCCAAAGTCTTGATCTTCTAACTCTTGGTCCATAGTTTGCCTAGGATATGGGTGAGGGAATAACACCCAACAAAAGAAACAAAAGATATGTGCCCCATAAAATCGGTATATATGCAATAAATAAATATTTGTGCATTCAAAGAACACAAAGACCCAATAAAGGTGTTCCCAATCAAAAGAGGGTTATAACATTTGGGTATGTTAAAGAATAAGTACAACCAAATAATGGTGTTAATACAATGGTAATCCAAAGAATGAGGCATTCATATGAGATGAGAAATGAAATAATTTTCCTTGCCATTTTGAATGAATTCACAAACAATGGTAAATAAAGAAATGCATGTTGATAACTACAAAGACTAGCATAATCTAAAAAGTAGGGTTGGAACCCATATACTCCAAACCAACGGCAGGAGGACTAAAACCTTAGTGACAAATAAATATAGAGTGGTTGGAGTACTAAAAGCTTAGTGTCGGGTAGGAGGACTAAAACATCAATGCCTATATATATATATATATATATATATATATATATCATTTGGAAGTGGGAATAAAACCCTGGTGCCTGGAAGGAGGAATAAAACCTCAGTGTCTTGGTAGGGGGACCAAAATATCAGTGTCAATAAAATATGGTGTAACTAGTTCTAGATATGACTAGTCAAAACCACACATACATAATATAGTAGGCTAGCCAGATTAAAGTATAACAAATACAAAAAGGATGAAAGTATCCAATATATAACAATTGGGGTCAAAGGACCCATATACATGTGAAGTAGGGTTTCTTTTATCCCGTTGCCATGAGGTTTCGAACTTGTGAACTCTCAGTCATAAAACATCAACTTTACCACTCAGGTTCCATTACATTGGTATCTTAAGTAGGATTTCAACAATCATCAATGAAGAAATATGTCAATAATATTTAAGATTCCAAAAGGATTCAAGAGATTTTAAAGGAAAAGTATTACTCAAAATATGTATCATTTATAACGGATAGGATTTAGTCATTATATGCCCAAATAAAACTAGGAATAAGCACATACCTGATCTTCACAGCTAAATGCTAACTCTATTGTTATATTTTGTCCAGTTAGGCAAGTTTTCTCCCTACAAGCACATTAGGTATGTTAGTCGAATGAATAAGATCATGCATATACATGCCTAGTTTAATTTCATCTATCATTCTCATCCTAATCTTGATTACCTAAAGGAATTTTAGGATTATTAATCTTATGATTATTAATATTATTTAGTGAATAGACACTCCATCATATATTTATTAATGTCCTCATCATTTATCACATGTATATATCTCCATTATTAGGTTGGGTACAACATTTTTCCTTACATAGTCATCTGTGATCACATAGGTACTACCATTTAGTAAAAGACTATACATAGGTGGGTTACATTTCATATACACACCTCATTCTCATAGTAAGTCACATGTTGATATCTAGGGTCAAGATTGACATTTTCAACTTTTATTATGCTCCTTCTTAATTTGTTTGTTCCCAATGTAGATCTTATAATATTTGATCTTATGCATCTAATTTCTTATAACAACGATGATGAAGATCTATGATATAACAATTTGGCTATAGACATCCCATCTTGAATCTAGGGCTCATTATGGTTTCATAAGTGAGTATTTTAGAGAGAGATAGGACATACACATTAATATAATAATCATATAAAGTATCATGATAGTCACTTAAGGTATGAAAAGACTAATATATTATATATTAAATTGATGTTTAAGCATTCAATTAGATTTGACAGGATCATAGATTTAAATTTCAGACTAGGAGTATGAAACATATAAAGATATATTCATGTGGTTGTGTGTACCCACATGACTTGGTATGACTTACAAAAAATCAATTTAGTAATGCATTTAATAATTTATTAGTTTTAATCATGTTATGGAGGTATTTAGAACTCTTGATAACTAGATTCAAATACAAGGAATCCCACTATGTTTACTGATGAACATAAATATCATAAGATGGTATAACCTATATGTTTGTCATTGTGTACATCCATTATAGTCTGGTAGCAAAAAAAATATTAACCTATCGACTAGATTAGGTATGCCGTATATTACCTAAACAAAACCATTTCAAGAATTAACTTGTGCATTTGGAATTGGTCATTGATAACCTAACTAGAATACATATATAGAAGTAGTCGTTCGTGCATTTCATAAAATAAGAAGGAACCATGAAGAAGATGGAGGAGAAGGTAAGAAATGGAATGTTACCTTTGGTAGATCTCACACTGATGCTAGATGATGTGTTGTCATGAACTTTTATTGCACCTGTTGGCAAGTTTAGTCGTCAATCATCTCATTTTACTAGTGCCATCAAGTGGGACAGAAGAATATCATTAGGAATTGAAGAAGAAGGTTCCAAGGAGGTAGGGAGGAAGTACTAGAGGCTAGTGAACAAGGATGCAGAACTGAGGGTAGGTGGGGAGTTGTACCCCACTTTGACCACAGGAGGAGGGGTGAAATGATGTTCTAGAGATTGGTGGTCTTTAGATTGCATTGCATTAGTTGCATAGTCACCGAGTAGAGATATACTTTACCACAGGGAGGAAGAAGGCAATGGAAGTGGTAGGGATGGGTGATGATTTGTTGTAAGGTGACGGTTGAGATGGTTCTACTAGAGGATGTAGATCCAGAGGTGATGAAACCTGGTGAATCAATGTGTTTGGGGCCACCATAGGAGTGCACATGTGGAAATGGTAGTAGTTGGCAGTTGGTTTTCCTATTGCAGGCTGTTGGGCACAGTGAAGAGTTACAAGTGGCAGTAGGTTGTCCTTGAGATGGTGACGGTCTGAACTATGAAGAATGGATAGATATTTGTCTATCCTGGTCCATGAGGTAGCCTCTTTTGGTCTCTTGTAATTGCAGATAGTCGTCAAGCACTAAGCAATGGCCATTGGGAACAGGTAGAGCGGATGGTTGGATGGTTGGCGGCTAGGGTTTGAGTGGATCATGGAGGCAAAGGAAGGTTGGATGAAGAAATAGGGGAGAAAGGAAAAAGAAAGGAGGGAAGATGGAGAAGAGAGAGGAATATTTTCCGATATAGTAGCCACAAACCTCATGAGGGAGATGAACCATGGATGTGATAAATTGGATGGTTAAAGGAGTTCTGATTGGCACAAAATTTCCATACAAGATAATTATGATGTTCCTAATCCAACTTTACCATTAATTTCTTATTTTCAAGATACTTAATATTTGATTTCTTTATTTGGTTGTTAAGTACACAGTTAAAACATTTATGCCCATCTTAATCAATTTGATATATCATTGTGTTTTAATTATTTCCTTTCATCCCTAGACTTAATATCAACCTAGAGTGACAAATTTAGGCCAAACCTAATTAATAGGTGAATTTATATATCATCCACTCACAATTGAGACACCATTAAGTAGTTCATCATTAGCAATTCATAATGGTTATGTGTTGAAACATTGTATATTCTTGACTCTAATTACTATCGTTTTATCTAATTTGATGAAAAATAATTTAATATTATATTATTACAAATGGTACCAATTAGGGGGATGCTCGAGCTAGATATTGAGATTCGAGTATGTTACAACATTCCACCCCTAGAAAGGGATTTCATCCTTGAAATCTTCACATTCATAACCTAGTCCACCGATATGCCTGTCATCAAATAATTTGATTTACTTAAATCATGAACTCATTACACTTTGGTAAGTACAACCTATATTTTATCTATTTAGGTTATCTAGTTACTGCGCATGACATTTAGCTTGGCCTAAATTACATAGTAGTTATATTGTGTGACATTTGACTAAGGGATTTTTCCAAGGTTTACCTAATGTGTTCATTATTAAGTCCAAACAATTATAAAGTTAAATTATCCTTCTAAGTTAATAATGTGATACCCCGTACCACAAACCACAAGATAACTAAAAAAATGCGGAAAAAAAACTAACCAACAGATTACCAGAAAACACTGAAAATTTATAACCATTTTCATTAAGCACCATAGCAGCAAACACCTTTACATAGAAGTCCTTACAAGACACAAGATACTTACATCAACTTGTTCTTATCACATATGTCAACCACCATGTTTCAAGAGAACCTATTCCAATCATATATACATGTTCACTATAACTTTACATTAAAATGGAAACACGAGCCAAAACCATGCATCGAAAGTATGTCTAAAAAACACACCCAAAACCATCCCAAAGACCAGAGTGTACATGGATGACTCTAGGACTCTAACAACAAAAGGGCCATAAACAACACTTCTAACCTTGTCAGCTACTATCATTCTTGTTGTTTCTCATCCTCCGCTGCACGATTACTACCTCCTCATGCACGTCCACCTTAAAAGATGTGGGGAACCCACAGGGTGAGATTCCAAATCTTAGTGTGAGATATAACTCTCCACCAACACTATTATTAGCACAAATAAGGTGATAAAGAATACAAGTAAAGATACAACTATGATTAGCATGAAATTATCATTAATAGTATAAGAAACTACAATTGGATTATGAAACATCTTATCATCATAAAAGGAAATATGAAGAACATGTATATCCACTACCAACTATCTTATACTAAATCAAGCAAGGCCTCATCCAAAGTTTTTGTATTAGAATCTAAGAAAGATACTACATGAATGATTATGCATTTTATTATGCCCTGAGGATTTGAGTCATGCCACCCAAATCAAATCAACCATTGCTAAGTCATAACAAGTGACATACAAGGTCTATCAAAGAGTTGGAATCCACGGCCTCACCAAACCTAGAAGTCAGTACATGAGTACACAATAGAGACATACCAGTCAAATGCAACCTATGACATATAGTCAACAATGAAAGTCCCATCCCACCTCAGTACATGTCACGGTGCGAGTGAAACTGAACTATAACCCACAATCACACTCCTACCAGGGTATGGCCCACAGCCAATCCTATGGAACCTCATAAGAAACATATCACTGAGCTATGGCCCGCAACCACACTCCTTCCATGGTATGTCCCATAGCCAATCATGTGAATGGATATACTCAACAATATATTACTCCAAGCTTCCTCTAAGGAAAAGCATGTTTCACCATCCAACAAGTGCTGACACTGAGATGGATCTATACCATAGGGCAAACAACTTGATTAGGTTCCACTTGTTTAGTTAAGTCAATTAGGTGCCTTTTAGCATCAATCAAGTTACAATGTATAAAGTCATAACAAACTCTACAAAATTAGGGGTGTAACACATTTCTAGAAGATATAAACATATCAGGTGTGAACTTGTCACACTGTCACTACATGAGGCTTGTATTATTTCCATTCACAACATCATCCAAAAAGCCACATACCATGGGATATCAACCCCACAACTCATCTCATATTAGGCCACAAGTCACTTCTAGGTCATAGGACCATTCACATCAATCCTATATCACAAGTAAATTAACATGGATCTCAAGGATCATTTAATTTATGTTATATCATAGTCACTATAGCATGCACTAGCTATGATTATCAATATTATAATACATGCATGGTTAGAATTTCATAAATAAGAGAGAAAACCATATTCCATCATAACCATTCCATGATAGAGAAACAAGCAAGATCATTGTTCATTATTAGGGTTTGGGTTTCTTCATAGCCGACTAGAGGTTACAAGACTAGGTAAGACTATCCACCCAAGAACCATCACCCTCCATCATCTTGGAGTGTATGAGGATTAGGAAACATCATTAGAGTTGATTAGATAACATTCCAAACAACACTATGCATGGCTTATGTATCATTCATATATGATTATCATTAAGTATTCATATGTGTTTCACAACCACTTATCAATACCGTATGTTGACCATATGACCACATAGGTAGGAACCACCCATCATGGTCCATGTCATGAGCATGACCCTCATGTGTATCAACCATCCATCACATGTCACCACCTCCACCTTCTAGGTCATGTCGCACCTACGACACTAGGGTTAGGGTTCCACCAAAACATCTTGACCAGAAGGTGTCTCGACCTCATGGGTGTCTCGATGAAATATCCTCAACCACAATCATATGTCATGACATAAGACCCTCATGGTCATGACCCAACACATTAGAGAGTCCCAACCCAAACAAAGCCCCAACACCTAGGGCAACTAAGTCACCACACCCAAGAGTCTCAACCTATCATGACTAGGTCAAGCTCAACCACAAGATGGGTATCCCATTCAAAGGCTATCAAGGTTACGATCACCTAGGGAGGAATATCATGACCCCACCAAGATACACCATCTAGGTCACCAAAATATAGCTGAAACCATGGCTGAAACTATAGTTATCATGAATAAAAGGCCTCATAAATACAGTCACCAAAACCCAAAGTCATGGGTCAAGAAACTACCAAGGAAGAGAAAACCATGCTCAAGATAACCAAAACCGAACCTAACATCCCTCCAACCTTTAGGTGTACAAACACCATGTATGAGAGCAAGGTAAAGAGCAAGACATAGAGAAAAACCTTCATAACCCATTATCTACCAAATCGGGTACAAAAGATCAAGGTTTCAGATTGCTTTCAAACCAAGAAAGATAACTTTTACCAAAGAAACTCTAGAGACTACCATTTAATAGAAGCATGATAAGGAAGTAATCTATAGAGAGAAGTTAGAAACAAAAAGTATTAAGAAGTATAATAATAGAGTAGGTTTAGGGTTATATAACCTGTGTTAAGTTGATCACCACCAAGAGATCCAACTCCAAGATCAAGAGCTCTAAGAACACGATCCAAGGGTTAAAGAAGCTTCTCCAAAAGGTCCTCATTCAGACTCAAGAGCACCTCAAGAACAAAAAGACACCAAGGTCAAAGCTAGCCTAATAAAGAAGCAAAGAAGCATGAACCAAAGAGGAAAGGAAGAAAGAGAGGAGAAATCCTCTTCACACTTGGGTCTACCTTTTCAAGACATGGTATAAGACCCTTGTGATGAGGGATTTCTCTCCCAAACGATTACCATGGAAGAACCATGGTCTATGGCTAAAAAAAGAGAGGAAGATGAAGGTAGGATATCAAAAGAAACATCCACTTAGAAGACAAACACTTATGAAGGATGGAAGATGAGCTCAAATCACCACCACCACCACATGCAAGAGGAGATTGATCCCCTAAGATCCAAGGATGAACCTCCTTGCCACCAAGCTCCAAGATAAGCAAGGAAGGAGGAAGAAGATAGATGGCTGAAAAGGGTTGCAAACAGGGAAAGATAAGGGGTTATATAGATGAAAGATGAGAGAGAGAGTAAAGGGTGAGGTGTAAACACACTAAGGAACCCAATTGATACTTGTCCTCAAAAAAGATGAATATGCACCCACATGAAACCAGTTAAACATGACATGCAAGACATGGTGATACACTCTAGGGAGTGTCTCGACCACCTTATCATACCCCATGGTCGCGTTCACAGCCATCCTAGGGTGCACCTCCCATGGTCCCGACACCATCAACGAACACCACCTCTAGGTCGAGACAAGACAATTCCACAAACCCTAGGTCAAGAAAACCCAAGCTAGGTTAACCATCTCGATGCAAGCCTAGAGGTCGTAACTTAACCACCTAGAGGAAGTGTCTCGAATGTGACACCCTCCAAAATCAGCCTTGGTCGCCACCAACTCACACATGGTCAAGGTACTCAACACTCATCTCAACTTAATCACCACCTAGGGTGATACTTTCTAACCAAGGCTCAAGCAAGGAACCCTCCTCTTTTTATTTCCTCTAGATGATGTCAAGAAAGAGAGGGAACACTCTAGAGGTGGTAAATTGCACATCAACCACCCCTACACTGGGTAAATTGTAATTTGCACAAAAACTAGCACATAAGGCACAAAAAACATCCAAGCAAGGTCAAACTGGAGACTTAAACTCTCCACAAACCCTAATTACATCTAAAAATATTAGATAAAGGTTCTAAGCATATGATTAATCCAAAGAAAATAGGATTACCCTAAAACTCAGGTTAGGGTCCTTACCAGCCATAAACCCCTAACAAGGATTTCACCACTGAAATCCAAAGAGAAAAGAAAGGGGTACCTCCTCTTCATCTCTTCCTCAAGTTCCCACGTGGCTTCCTCAATAATAGGGTGATGCCATAGAATCTTCACAAGCACTATGTCCTTCTTCTTCAATTTATTTACTCTTCTATCAAAGATCAACACTGGGCCTTTAACAAAATACATGTCTCCATCAATCTCTACCTCTACTGGCTACAACACTAACTCTATACCAGGATGAAACTTTCTCAACATACTCACATGAAACACTGGATGCAACTTGTGCAAATCAGGTGGGAGTTCCAACATGTTGGCAACCTTCCCAACATGTGCCACTACTGGGTATGGTCCCATAAACCTAGGAGCC
Source organism: Alisma plantago-aquatica (assembly GCA_963693085.1). Taxonomy (NCBI): domain Eukaryota; kingdom Viridiplantae; phylum Streptophyta; class Magnoliopsida; order Alismatales; family Alismataceae; genus Alisma; species Alisma plantago-aquatica. The sequence continues at coordinate 973,089,322 of OY856409.1, forward strand.
AACATACCCTTCTTACCAAAACTCAGAACACCTTTATAGGGAGAGACCTTGAGGTACACTCTGTCTTCCACTTGGAACTCCAGGGGTCTATGACGATTATCTGCATACGACTTCTATCTGTCTTGTGTTTCCTTCAACTGTTGTTGAATCAATTTGAACTTTTCTATCGTCTGTTGCAAAACTGAGGACCAAGAAGATGGTATTCTCCCAACTTATACCAACACAGTAGAGACCTACAACATATCCCATACAATGCCTCATAAGGTTCCATTTCGATGATTTGCTGATAACTGATATTGGAGGCAAACTCTATCAGGCTGAGGTGTATATCCCAACTGCACAAAAATTGAAGAACACAGGCTCTCAACAGATCATCTAAGGTCAGAATGGTCCTTTCAGATTGGCAATCTGTCTATGGGTGAAAGGTAGTACTGAACCTCAACTACGTACCCAAAGTTGTGTGTAGTCGCTCCTAAAAGCGACTTGTTAATTGAGGACCTCTATTAGACACGATACTTGCTGGAACACCATGCAAGCACACTATCTCATCAACATAGATCTGGGCAAGCTTCTCAATTGTATACATCGTCTTCACTGAAAGAAAATGCCCTGACTGGGTTCACCTGTCAATGATCACATATATGGAATCATGATCTTTGGGTTTTCTAGGTAGACCAACCACAAAGTCCATAGTCACATGATCCCATTTCCACTATGGTATGGGCAATGGTTGCAACGTCCCTGTAGGATTTTGATTCCCGATTTTAACCTTTGACATACAATGCATCTTACAATGTGATTAGATACATCCTATTTCTAGACAAGACACCAAAACATGTCTTTGAGATTGTAATATATCTTGGTGCTACCTAGGTTCATAGCATACATGGATGACTGAGCCTCTTCCAGCACAATCTTCCTTAGGTCATATGCATCTGGAACCACAACACTGCCATGATAACAAACCATCCCATCATCAGACTCATAGAAACCATCATGCTTCTCACTACCAAACTCTGATTTAATTTGTTGTATCACAATATCAACCTATTGTGCCTCTCTGATCTGTTGTGTGGGTGTGGACTTCACCTACAACTGTGCTAACAATCCTACTAGCAAGGAAACTTCCTACTTAACATTCATTTGATGTAGGGAGATCAGCATGTCTTGCTTGTAGCATACTAAAGAACTCAGATGGTCTCTATCATAGGTGAAGATGAAGACTTTCTGCTCAACGCATCTTCCACAACATTAACCTTCCCTGGATGGTAATCAATAATGCAGTCATAATCCTTGATTAACTCCATCCAGTGCCTCTATCTCATATTCAACTCTTACTGTGACAAGATGTACTTTAGGTTCTTGTGGTCCGCGTAGATCTAAAACTTCCCTCCGTGAAGATAATGCCTCCAAATCTTCAAAGCATGTAGTAGGAAAGCTAACTCCCATGTTGTGGGTCAGGTAGTTATCCTCGTGTTTGTTAAGCTGTTAGAAAGCAAAAGAAGCCACTTGCTTGTCCTGCATTAGCACACAACCTAGCCCATTCCTAGACCCATCACATAAGACTATGTATCCTTTTCCTTGCATATGTAAGATCAAAACTGGTGCACTTGTCAACTTCTCCTTCAATGTCTGGAAAGCACACTGGCAATTGTCATCCCAGATGAACGACATGTCCTTCCTTGTCAACTTTGTTAGGGCAAAGAGATATCACTTGAGTCCTTGATGAAACTCTTATAGTATCCTGCCAAGCCTAGAAAGCTACACATTTCTATCAGCATCATTGGCTTCTCCCACTCTATTACTAACTCAACCTTCTTGGGATCCACATGAACTCCCGTAGCAGATATTACATGCCCCAGAAAAGCTACCTTTTTTTAACCAGAAATCACACTTGCTAAATTTGGCATAAAGTTGATGCTGCCTCAGCACGACCAACGCCTGACGAAGATGCTATTCATGTTGTTTACTGTCATGACTATATATCACGATGTCATCTATGAATAGCACCACAAACTGATCAAGAAATGGTCAGAACACTTTGTTCATCAAGTCTAAGAATGTTGTCGGTCTGTTGGTCAGCCCAAACGGCATAACCACGTACTCATAGTGACCTTGCCTCATCCTAAAATATGACTTAGATATGTCATCATCCTTGATCCTCACTGCTGATATCTTGATCTCAGGTCTATCTCTGAGAACATAGTCTCATCACATAACTGATCAAACTGGTCATCTATCCTTGGCAAGGGATACTTGTTCTTTATCATCACCCTGTTCAACTATCTGTAGTCTATTCACAGTCTCATGGACCCATGTTTCTTCTTCACAAATAGCACTAGAGCACCACATGGTGATGTACTCAGCCTGATGAAACCTTTATCAATCAAATTTTGCAACTGTCTCTTCAACTCTGCCATCTCTGCTGGAGCCATTCTGTACAGAGTCTGGGCTATTAGTTGTGTGCTTGGGACTAGAATGATCTCAAAATTAATCTCTCAGGGTGGGGGAACACCTGGAAACTCCTTAGAAAACATGTCCTCAAACTCTTTGACAACCAGCACCTCCTGAATACTAGGAATCCTCACCTTAGTATCCAGCACATATGCCAAGAATGCCTCACAACCCTATCTCAACAGCTTCCCGACCACCATTGCCAACACTAGACACGTCAGAAGAATATTCCTATCTCCCTAGAAGATCAAAGTCTTACATCCATCTACAAACGTCGCCTGCTTGGAACTACAATCCAAGAACACCATATACTTCTCCAAGGTCTCCATTCCAATAATTACATTGAACGCATGCATGTCAAGTGGTATGACATCCACTTGAATGTTGTGCCCTAAAAAAGAAAGGACACATGAAGGATGTTGTAATGAATTGAATCTCAAAGTAATTGAAATTCCATCCCATTCATAAAGATATCCTATTTTCTCTATCAGTTTGTCCTTAATGTTGATTTTGTGGAAGTTGAGTGACTAGCTGTAAATATGCATGCAAACATTTGGGGTTAGTGCACAATTACCTCAATTAATATGTTATCAAGTGTTATGATTACAAAATGTCCACAAAAGCTAAATGATTATTCGATAAATTTAGAAATAAAACATAATGTAAATAAAAGTTTTTAGTGAGTATCATGATCACCTCACATCACCTTTCTCCTCATAAAAGGAAAAAAACATGAAAATAAGGATATTAAGTTAATTGATGACCTTTGAATTAATTAGGACGGACTACCTCATATTTGCATTCCAAATTTTAATAGAGAATATTTTTCGTATTAAATCCATTTTCATATACATTAATTAACATACTAATGACCAATATAGTGGTTGACAGCCAAAATATGAATAAAACAAGGTTTAAAGTCATAGGAATATTCTAGACTTTAATATGGGCCTATTGTTCAAATTTGATATTAATTGCCCAAGGGTTAACCCCTCAAATCAATTTTAAACAAATTTAATAAGGTTTTATTAAGATATTAATACAATTTCATTTGTATCGCACATTTAACCTAGTCGCCACATTAATCACTGTCATGCGCTACCCCCAATTTAATGACATGTATGCATCCTAGCCATTGGATGGCTGATTCGACAGCCCAAACTTCATCGTCTACCTCAGCTCTCTGTGAGTCAGTGGCGTTGCACAGTTGGTTTAATCCCCAATCAATTTCTTAGTTAATTCCCAATTTTTTTTGATGATTTCTTTTGCTGCAAATTCTCTAGGTTCTGACATTTTGAATGAGCCATTACTCATCGAAAATTTCAACCAAACTAGGAAATGCCCAATCTCTCATATGAGAGGTTCTCACTGCTAACTCATTTTCCCATCATACCACCCACGCAACTATAAATACCTACACCTGTGTCATCACCAAGACACGAGCAATTGTACGCTTTCCTCTATTTGACCAAACCTTCTCCCTACATCCACCAAATTAATAATCTCCTCCCTGGCCTAGAGGCCACTCTCATGGACTCTTGATGTTGGCTGCGTGCAAATTGGAGACCAGGGTGAGTTCGTCGCCTTCCCATCTTCATTTTACAACCTTTAGTTCGATGCTTCATCAAGTTTCACAAAATTATCCAAAAGCTCGAAATCCCACAACCAAGCTGCTCGCATCATGATGCTACGATGGAGGGGTGGGGGAAGATAACCCTCAGTGATTTCCTGACTCCACTCACACTCTCCCTTTTTTCTTTGTTTTTCCCCAAGGGCATTTCGATCTTTTTACCCCCCCCCCCCAACTTAGTCGCTTCTAACCAGAGTCACGTGAGCACAGACCCACTACCTGGACACACATGATTGGCTTAGGTCAGCATGGGCCCAGCTCCACACCAATTATTTTTGCAAGCCTTTTTGTCATACATTTCCAAATTTTTTGATTGGTGAATTTTAGAAAATTCATAACTAATTACTCGATACACAAAAAATATAAATAAATATGCTATGGATTCAAAAAAATAAACCCTATCCAATAAAAATGTTTTCCCATCCTCATTTCTAAGTTTTCAAGGAAGATTTTTCAATAAAGCAAAATGATTAATTAAAAATCCCTAAAATGTATAAGTAATTCATTTAACCTCAAATTGAATCAAAAAATATTTTTTCCTAATTAGATAAATATACCAAATCATTTGGCCTAGTTTCAAGTGCAAAATTGAGGATCTATATAGACGACCCAAAAATTAGGGTTTTTACATTAAACATATTACAAAACCCTAATCTTTGTGATCAAACTTGTATCTTGAATAAAAGTGGCATTGGACATATATATTTGGTGAAAAGTCTTCCCTAGGAAACCTCTAGTGAGGTATGTGCATTCTAACCCTAAGTTGGGCATTTTTTTATCCACTCCTATTTTCCCAATGAGGCATGAGCCTATAACTTAATTCAATATTTCTTGTTATTTCATTTTAAATATACTAGGGTCTTGGACGCCACTTGCATAAGTTAACAATTTCTTAAATTTTCCATTGAACTATTTTAGCATGATTATATAAATGACTAATTAACTAATGTAGTGTACATGAGTACAAACTACCCATAGTGGGCATGTGTTATTTTTCCCAGGGGAATGTGACCAATCTCCCCATTTTATATATTATTTGGGTGCTTGGGAATGTGTTACTCTCCCTCACCCAGAGGTTGAGGTTAGGTAGGTTCATCAGCCCTATGTTAGCTTAATGTAGTCATATTAAATCATGAATGCAAATTTTACTATTATTTGAACTGGCATAATTTTTATTTGTATACTTGCCTCATACTTTTAAAATCTCTTAGTTTAGTGAGCCTTTACTTTTCCATATTTTAAAATGATTAATGTCCTTATTCCTTATTTGACACATACTTTTATCTCCTCTTGTTGGATGACCCCAACCACCTAGAGCCAGGACAAGGGATATGATCATAACAAGGAGTAGCTAATTAGGAGTGAGACTACAAAGATGACTAGGTTACTATTGCTAGATCATGTAGTCTACTTTCTAGTTTATTTTTCAAACTTTTGAAATGAAGCTATGTAATAGCTTGGATTTTCTTTCGTTGCTACTATTGACAATTATTTGTATTTGGTCCATGCTTATTTAAATGGAATTATTATGCATGCATCCCTCATCTTCAAAATTTTATAAAAAGATGGATGTTGTGTATTTTTTGTTAGATTTTAGTATGGAGGTGATCTCACCCATTTACAACACGGTATCAGAGCCTGTAGGGTAGTGACTAAGGCACAAAGTTGAAAGTGATGGTTTCTAGAAAGGGTAAGAACCTAGGGGCTGGCAATATTTTCCTCCATACCACTAGCCTGGTTTATGAGGACTCCTTGGTTCATATGACATCGGCATGGCCTGATCTGATATGGAATGCTCGAAATAGCATGCCTATAGGCAATAGTAGCCTCGTCTATTTCTATCAAATACTCCTAGAAATCTTACACTATGACCTTGTCTTTCAGGAGGGGTAACTTGTTCGGAGACATCTCAGACAACTCCAACCACCTAGAGACTCCTGAGACTCCTATCACACTAACTCCACCAACCTTGACACCTGAATAGGAGTTGACTATGCTACATCAACTTCTCTCAACAACCTTGGTGGGACATCTCATTGCTGCTATAGCTTTCTCCTAGCAAACTGAAGGATTTCACCTTGACTGATTTCATAAAGATGCAACCACCATCTTTCAAGGGGGAGAATGAGTCCAACATGGTGGATAAAGATGACGACTGGGTGTTAGCCCTAGAATGCAACCTTGATGGCATGGTGTGTCGTCACCAAAAGGTCCGCTTTGCAGCCTATGTTTTGGATGGGCCAACCCGCATATGGTGCAATGGAATCTCCTGTATCCGAGCCTGGGAACAGTTCCTTAAAATTTTTAGAGAGGAGTATATCAGTCTAGCTTACTTGAAGAAGAAGGAGGTTGAATGGTACATCCTATGTCAAGGAAACATGAGTGTCTCTGAATACATTCAACGTTTCCTATTTCTTGAATGATATGTTGTTGACCTTGGAATGGAATGAAGAATAACCATCTTCCTCTAAGGACTCAATTACAATGTAAGTTGCAACCTTGTTGCCCAACTACCACTTACCATTAAGCAAATGGTGGACAGGGCCCTAGCTATTGAGTCATACCTTGGCTTTCAATATTTCAGATCAAGTGGCAACAACAAACAGAAGATCCTTGGAGGATATCAAGGGTGAGATAGATGCAATAGATATTCCTAATCGCATCCACCAGGGAAGTTCCCGGAAGGCAATGATCCACCTCAAAGGGAGGATCGACATGCACCTATCTGTCACAAGTCTGGCCAAGTCATACATATTCAACCAAATTGTCCCAAGTTTCAACGCGGACAAGTCCCAGCCCAAATGCCACATCAACATCAAAATCCACCCCTGTCGAACAAAAACAACAACAATAACCAACAAGGGCACCGACTGTCGGTAGAAATGTGGAATGGAAGTGTTTTTTATATAGATGATGAGGAGGTTGATAAAGGAAATGAGGTCATCAAGGGTACTTTACACCTTAATATGCATCCAATTACAACACTTTTTTATTCTAGATAGTCATATACCTTCATATCTACACAATTTGCCTCTATGATAGAAATATAATCTAAATTTATGGACCATGTGTTAGATGTCAAAACACCTAGCGGTAAAATATGCTCCTCTTATCTCAAAATTTTGACCATGGAGATCTACATCTTGGGGAAGTTGTTTCCTTCAGACTTTATCTTGCTTGACATGACGGCCTTTGACATTATCCTGGGGATGGATTGGCTGAAGAAATATAAGGCAGTCCTATTCTGGGAGGAGTTGAAGGCTAACTTGTTACACCCTGAAGAAGGAAGGATGTGTATCAAAGGTACGGAGAGAGAAGAACGGAAATTTATCATCTCTTCCATGAAAGCTGAAAAACTCATCTCGCAAGGGTGTAGGGCATACTTAGCATCTATAGTTATAGATGCCATACTACATGGGCAAACAAAACCCATGTTGAGAAGTTCTTGAAGCTGCTTCTTGAGCTCAATGAGTTTAGCTGGTGCTAAGTAGTAAGGTGGCTTCAAGATAGGTGAAGTTCTAGGTGCAAGCTCAATGGAGAATTCCACATCGTGAGTTGGAGCTAACCCAGGTAACTCTTCCAGAAATACGTCAGGAAATCCTTCATCACTTCTATATGGTTGAGGGCAGAACAAAGAGAATATAGTGATAAAAATCAACAAAGTTTAGGATCTTGTGGGGCATAGTGAGAGGGACCTTGCCACATATCCCTAGTCCAAAAAATATATAATTAATGAGGAGCAAGCATTAAAAAAATGACCAAGGTGGGAGGTCATGGGGTATGTAGTGAAACTATTCCCATTTCGTGATTGAAAAATATAATTCATGCAAGGAGAAATGTTGAAAAATGATTAATGGCATGGAGATTTCTTGTGAAGCATAGAGGATCACACATGTTTCCTAGATTTATAAAATATAGCTATGATAAGGAGTAGACAATGGAAAATGGAAGACAAATTTGGGACCTTGTAGGATGAATAGGCGATACTCACCATGTTCAAAACGTTCAGAAAGAAACAAAGACCTTGTTCGGGTCTCTAGTGACAATGATGTTGTAGTGCCCAATTGATTCACCACTATGATTTTTACTAATTTTTAAACAAAGGGTGGACACCAAAGCTTTGGTAGGAAAATAATCTCACTACATATAGTTTATAATGACAATGAGGGAAACTAGAGAAAGCTTAAAAAGTCAAGGATATGGATAAAGATCAACCAAATATGTGAGTAAGGCATCAAGTCATGTGTGGTGTAACATGCTCAATATTGGGAATTTCATATCTGATTCATGGATATGATGTGATAATCAAGGTAAAATAATAAACCAAATATGATGACCTTAGTTGATGAATGTAAGTCTAACTTAAGTCTCTAATTTAAGTAGATAAAGTGAGATTGAGGAAATATATTAATATGAGGCTTAACTTGAGATATTAGATTGGCTAAGGACTCATTTTTGTAATTAATAAATTTAATGTTGATGGATCCCATGATGGGTACCCCAATACAAGCCAAATTGGATCAATTAGGATTTACATATGGGTCCCTAGGATACAACATCGGGAAATGAGTATTTTGTGGTCATGATACTATTCATGGCAATAATAAGTGATTAATTATTGAAATATAACATTATTGAATAAATTCTAGATGATCCTCTTCTGACCTAGGTAATTAATTAGAGAACTAGCGTATATCTTGGATAACCAAGTCGTGATAGTTAGTGGATATTTAAGCTTTTATCCATTAGCTCACAAAAAATAATAGTAATACTAGAATTATCCTCAATTTTGGGATCAATTGGATATCCTAAATGATATAAAAAATTATCATTGTGTTTTGGATTTTTATCTTAAGAAAAATAAAAGAAAACCCTGAAGAGGAGTCTAATTACACCTTGAATCCTAGAACCATGTAGAATTGAGGATAGGGAGCTCATCTCCTATTACAACCCCAATTTTTGGGTTCATCTGGTGAGAAATGTAATTTCTCATATTAAAGATAATTGAACAAAGAATGGTATAATTTGTTTTGAATACATGGATTTTGTTTACAATAGCCTTGATGTTTTTGTTGTGGGCTTTATTGGCTATTGGGCCCAAATAATAAGAAAATTCAATTAGTGAATGAATAATTGAATATTTGAGAAAAGAAAAATGTGGAAACCTCTAGAAGGCAAATCCAAAGAGGGATTTCGTGCCTCTTGGGTTCTTTGGGTTCCAAGGAGTCCAAAGTTGCATAAAGAGTGCAATAAGAAAAGAAAATATCAATGAGGTATTTCTTTATTAAGAAAGAAATTGAAAATAATGATAAAATGTGGAAAACAAGTGAAAAGAGATATAATTGGGTTAACCTTTGTGGAATTTAGTATCCCAAGGATTCCTAATGATAAAAGGAATATCACGGAGGAAAATAAAAGAGAAATAAAGAGAAATCCTAAAAAAGAGATATTTCAATGAGAAATAAATAGGATAATGGGAAATAATGAAGTTTAATGCATTTAGATGCAACTAGAAGGATAGCGAGTATCCAATAAAAGGATTTCGAAATAATAGAGTTTCTTGGGACCTAAGGAGTCCCAATCAAGAGGAAGGAAAGAGAAAATACTAAAATTGCAAAATAAGAGGATAACGTGAAACATTATTAAAGAATTTTGTGATATTGCTAAAAAGAAGTAATTTCTATTAAAGGAAATAGAATTTCATGTCTTTTGGTTAGAAGGCAAGTGTCAAAGAGATTAAGTAAGAGGATTTTCGAATCCCTAATTACCAAAAGATATGGTTTATCAAAAGAATAAGGAAAGAGGGAGGAACTTGCATCCTAATGAAGGAATTGAATTCCTTTTGGGAGAGAGAGTTTGTTTGCTTCGAGGGCAAGCATCCCAGGGCGTTCCTACACTCCCCTATATAAAGGGTAAGGCCTTGGGACGAGTTCAGAAGATCCCACACACCATCTTCCCTTCTTCTTCCATGTTCTCATCCATAAACCCTAGCGGAGGAAAGTGATGTGATCCTGGCACAACTAGGAGACCAAGTGGGTTGCGGATGAAGCTGTACCTTCCTCGATGTCAGAGCAAGCTCCAGCAAGCATCGCCATGCCCTCAACAATGCGCCATAGCAGCAGCACGGCTGCACAAGAAGGCTGCAATGGTGGGTAAACCCTGCCAACCCTGGCCATCTTGGCTGAATGTTTAGGGTGCTGAGGGTGCGCCCAGCCATGGCGGAGGTGGGGCGCAGGTGGGCGTGGAGTTTCATGCCTTGGAGAGGGCAGAGCAGACCTGCAAAGAGCCGACCTCGGCGGCCTTGCAGCTGGACAAAGGTAGAAGACGACCTAATGGTCGTTAGACTGTTATACCCCTCTGCAATGTGCCGGATCTATTGGTTAAGTGGAGGGTATTTCCTTCTTTTCGTTATGTTTACAAATCTGCAAGGCAACGTTGCATAGAGCAGGACAAATGGCGCATTCTGATTGGCCCAAAAGTAAGTGATTTTGTAAATTTCATAACTTAAGATTGGTAGCTCGGATTAAAACAAGTCTTATATGAACATTGATCCTCAGAATGAGAGGAATACAAAGAAATTATGTATGAAGCCTAATTCTTCTTGAAACTCAAAAAGTATAGGGTTTTACATCTTTTTATGTATTAATGGATAGAAAAAAAAAACCCTAGTATGATGTAAAAATGAACATGATGAATCTTTTATATATTTTTGATCAATCTTAACCTGTTATGAATAAAAGGAATGATAAAATCATAAAAGATGATTAGTATGTTGGTTTTAGGGTTTTATGATCATGAACATGGTTTAATGGACTAAAAACCCTAATTTGAGTAAATATGAGTTTTGGTGGCCATAACACGATATTGCAAGAATACAATTGTAATATAATGATTCTTGAACATAGTTTGGATTAGAGAATCCTTAATAAAGGTAATTAAGATGATTAGGTTTTTGTAGAAAACCTTAGAAACCCTAAATTGAATATAAAGGATACATCTTTGAAGACTAATAGGTTAATTTGAAAGATATTAACCTGTTGATTGATAATATAGAGTTTTCATCCGTTTGGTATACAAAATTGGTAGTTTTAGGGTAGTAATCCATAAATGAAGAATAATTCATATGGGAACCCTAATTGGGATAAAAGAAGAGGAAAACCATGATATTTCTGATTAGGGAAGTAAAATACTAAATGAAGATCCTAAGACTGTTAAGAATATTAAAAGGAAAGAATTTAAAGGTTTTAAGTAGATTTGATGAATTAGGGTTCTTAATAACTAAGAATGGAGGCAAAACCCTAATTCCCAAGGAAACCCTAAAATTTGAATAGAAATCCTAAGAATGATGATGATATTGAATGAATATTAATAAAAGGAAATTGGTATATTTATTTCAGGATTTTGTGCATGATTGGTTGCTTGATTGGTATTTCTATGTTCTGATTAATTCTATATCTGAATCTACAATACAGGTATGTGGTTACGCTTATGAATATCTCAAGTTAGTTTTCTGAGATTTACCAAAGTTTTCATCGATGTCTTGAATAAACTGTTGGATGAATTTAGTTCATGCAAACTATAATGTGAATATGACTATCACATAATATATGTGCCTACTAGCTCAGATCCCAGTCCCCTCTGTGTCTTAATGGCTGACCTAGTATATGGCTACCTAGAGGGTAGGTCCATCAGGTCATGGAATGACTTAGTATATGGCTACCTAGAGGGTAGGTGCATCAAGTCACATTGAGTTAGATATTGGGATACCTTCGGGTGGTGCCATGCCACTCTACCTTTATGGAGATATTACATAAGTCCTTACAGGGACAACACATAGTTGTGGATAGGTATGGATTGAGTAGTTTGGCTTAAACCGTAATCTTGGTTGTTGAATGACTAATTGAATGATTATGTTGTTAACATAGTTGAACCTTATTGTTTCCCCCACATACCAGCTTCGGCTGACTGACGTTTTGTTTGTCAGCGTTTTAGGTACAATGAAAAGGACAGACAGTAAAGTGGCATATGTGGTATTAAATGTGAATTAAAGTGCAAAGGAGGATTAGATAGATTAGTATCTGTATGGATAGAAGTTTTGAAATCCCAGTTTTAAAAGGTATGCAAAGTTTTAATTTTTACCATATTTCAGTATAGTTGGTAGAATTTAATAATTGTTAATGATTATTTGTCGAACCTTTGATTCGGGTTATTGGTTAACGGCTATGTCCTTTTGGTCTCCCTTAATTGGGGGTTACCGGGAGGCGGGGTCGTAACAATTGGTATCAGAGCGTAGGTTCCTCACTTAACCATTAATAATTATTAAATTTTACAAACTCCATAGAACCCAAGGGAGTTATTAGAGGATTATCCAAAAGACAGAGGTGTCTAGAAAAGGATCACGACCGGGGGCTGGCAATATTTTCCTCGGCACCGCTAGTCGGAATACGAGGACTCCCAGATCTGTGTGACTTCCTGGCCAAAGTCTTAGGGTATGAATTGAAATAAGATACTTTTAGGACTCTCTCATCTTGTTCATCCCTTCTCAACTCAAATTCTATTAAGGACCTTAAGGATTAGTGTTTTCTCTCTTTTCCTCACCCTCTTGAGGTATGGGTAAGGTTGATAAGGATTAAGGAATCCTCCATCAATTTAATAAAAAGCATGTAAATAAGATTTCATGGACATAAGCTTAATAGAGTAAGCATAAAGGAATAGATACATGGTTAGGTCGTATGACATAAGTTGTCATTTCCCTCAGGAGAGACCTGAGGCTAGACCTTCTTGTCAGGAGGATGAGTAGAGAAAGTGAGTCTTGGAGGTAGAGATCCCCATTAAAGTAGAGACCTAGCACATCATTTTAGGATGATGTTAACCCTAACCCTAAGTGAAGGTTAGAGAGAGAGATGGCATGATGAGTTTAGACCAGGTGTTTGGATAAACATGCCATGGATGCCATATGATCCATTGGTGACCTAGCACCTTTGGCAACCCAACCCTGGGAAGGGTCATGAATCTTAGGGTAAAGGATAGCTCCTTAGATGATGATGTTAGTGAAGGACCTTAGAAAACCTATGGGCTTATGCGAGTAGGACATAGCATGAACCCAGGGTACGTTAGTAGTGTGAGTAAAGGGTTGAAACCCTGACCAGGAGAGTATGAAGGATGGCTTATGAAATAAACATAAAGAACTATGGATAACCTTGAGCAAAACATAAGTTGAACATAGGCTTCATCTAGGTAGGGGCATGCTTTTGAGGTCGACCCTTCATGAAGAAAGGACCTCTAATGTTGAGGTTGGGACACCAAGCAAGAAGGGCGTAAACCTAGACCCTGAGATATGAGGAACAGTGAGGAGTCGAGGATGATGTGACCTAAGTGGATGATAGTGGTCACCACATGCTTGATCCCTAAGGTTTGCTGATGTCTTGGTTACCATGGGAAGAATCAAACCCTAAAGAGAGGATGAGTCTACTGATACCTCTATACCTATGGTATAGATGACAAGGAGAGTTCCATAGACCCAGAAAGGTATAGTATCAGGTTATGATGCCTTGAACCTTGTTGATTGTCCTTGAGGAGGACTCAACTTTAAAGTGTTGATCAAGGAAAAGATGACATGAAGTGTATGTCATACCCGTTACGTGTTTGGTTTGTGATTAAGAGATAGAGTATGCAGTTGGACACCTATAAGTGAACCTAGGCCTAAGAGGGGAAGTGGTGTACCTAATGCTCATGATGAGAGTTAAGTTCTGATAGAAGCGAACATGGTACTCCTCATGTATAGAGGAAAAGGGGAGCCCCTTAAATTTAAGGTATGTTTGATGAACCCCTCATAACTAGGTTGATGATAAAGGAAAGTATAATCTCGATTCAGCATCGAGGAAAGAGGACAAGTATGACTTAGCATGGTTCGGTAGGTGATCTGCTTGTGCCTTAATAGCTTGCTAGGGTCAAGTAGGCTCATGTGGATGTAAACCCTAGACCTAAGAGCTTTTGTCACCTTGTTGTCAAGAGATAGTTTTCCTCCCATCTCGGGAGAGGGACCCCTTTGGTAGGGTGTATATCAGTTTTGTTGGTTTAGGGTAACCTAATGGGGTCTCAAACGATCTTGAGAAGCTAAGTGAAAAGTACATGGTAGGAGAATGAACCTGTAGACCCATAGATATCCATCTCTAAGTGCATACGGATGAGTTACCATGGAGGTAACCAGTAAGGGGCCTGACCACGGTGGACAGGTCACCATGACCCCTATGAAAGGAGGAAAGTCAGCCCATGAATGCAGAGAGAGAGATGATGAAGGCTTGGGTAAGGTTCTAAGTTGGACATGTACTATAAATGGAGAATCCTAACTCTATCCTAGGGTCAGGTAGGGATAAGACCGATGAAAGTAGGAGTTACCTAATTCACCAGTTGCACATGACCATAGGGTCGGGAGGTAACAGCTATCATTGTCTGAGGGCCATGGGTTAGGAGATTGATCACCTTCATGAACTCATGGGACCCAAAAGGTAGATGAATAGGGCACTATCTTGATGCATGAGGGAAGAGGGATGACCCCAAAAGTGTCGGCACCCTATAGACCTAGAGGAGATGACCATTGATTGAGAGGTGACCCAAGTAGGATCGAAACCAGATTTCCATGGAGGTAACTTGAATATCAAGATGATTGTAATATAGAAGCATAAACAACACGTTTCAACTTAGATTTAAAGGTGTACTAGCAAGGTGGGATGTACCATCTCTACTCTTGGAATAGGAAGAACTCTGTATTTGGACTGCAACCAAATGCTTATTTCCTCTTGTTATGGGAGTGAGAGATAGGACAGTACGCATGCCATACACCAAGGATAAAAGATGATGTGAGTTGGAATGTTTCTATGAGGTATGAGGACAGAGAAGATAACATACCCTGGTAAAGTGAATGATACATGGATGGTTGGCAAATGCTAGAGAGAAATAGGGTAGTCATCTTATAAGGATGTTTTTAGCATGAGCGATGAGTTATACCAGGTAGAATTCAAAACCAAGAGGTGAGTCTTACAAGGTTGAGTTTGATCACCATGTTGATAAGATCAGAGAGTGTGATTGATGCATACATACCTGGAGTTGAGATGGGATGATAAGTGGAATACATAGAGGTGTATGTTACCTTATACCTAAGAATGTGAAGTGGTAATGGATGCTCTGGTTGAGTTATAGCTGCCTAGTTTGGCTAGAACAGGTTGTTTGACTAGAAAGGAAGATATGTGTGGCTAACACTAATGTAATGAGATCAGTTAATGGATGTTTGGTTAGCCAGTCTAGTCCTTGATGCAATAAAAGGATGGTGGTAGAACCTCAGATTCACTTCTTTAGAAAAGAAGGTGATGAAACCCCGACTAGAGTGGTTTAGGGTTTCAGAGGAATCAATTTTGAGGAATCACGACGTACAGGAAATCATGATTGAAGATCACCATACACCGTGGTTCTACCAAAATAGTAAATGGCAATAGCACTTTGGATGCTTAAGATGAAGTTGCAGGTGGTATATGGCCATGCAAGCCAGGAGGTAAAGGACGAACCCCAGTAACCTAGTGTATCTCTATAGAGGACAAAAGAGTCCCTGAGAGGGAATGGGAGTTCATCACTATGGATGTTGTGATAGGTCTCCCCTAGACCAAGGAAGGTCAAGATGCAATATGGGTTATGGTAGATCGCCTTACCTAGATGACATGAGAAAGAAAGAGTTCTGTCAAGTGACAAATCTCGTTGAACTACCCATGAGAGAGATGGTTCAACTAAACCATGAAGTGAGTCCAAAGGTTCTTGAGTTTGACCTAAAGGTTCCCTTCTAAAAGGTGGAAGTAGGTACATGAAGAACTTGATGATAGTGTAGTTTATCACCCCTAACTAATGGTTAGTATGATCCAGACTAAAGGGTCTGATGAGAGCATATGTGCTCGTTCAGGGTGATGGCTAGAGACAGTTCTTTTTCTATGAAAGATGTGAAGATAACCACCATAGCCAGTATTGGGATTTAAAGAAGCTCTGTAAGGGAGGTTGTGTCGGTCACCACGTCAGTAAGGTGATGTTGGTGAAAGGACCACAGTGTGTGTAGATGAAGTCACTTTGATCGTGCAATGGCTGAAAGGAGCCTAGAGACGACAAGAGTCATGAGCGGATGCAAAGTAGTCTGACATGCAGCTCACTGTGGGAAATATGTGACATGAAAATTCCGACCCCTCGGAGCTACAGCCAAGGAAGTTGGGTCCCCAATACATGGGTCCATTTGAGATGGATTGGTGGAGAAGATTATGGTTTACTTTATCCCTCAGGATGAAGTAATGAGTTTCAGGTGTCCGATTTAGAGCACTATGTGAGGTACCCCAACCATGTGCTGAGCAATGAACCTAGTGGGCCCCAAGGGAGGCTGAAATGGCCTGAGTCACCTGTGTCATTTATAGACGACAGGATGAAAGAACTCAGAGAAAGGAATATGTGATGATAAAGGTTCTTTGGAATCGCCATGAGTACGGTAAAGCCACATTGGGGCCAATGATGGACATGGAAAAGTCTTATCCTGAATTGTTTGTTTGTTTGATAGAATTTGAGGACAAAATTACTATAAGAGGCGAAGGATGTTACAACCCCAATTTTTGGGTTCATCTGGTGAGAAATGTAATTTCTCATATTAAAGATAATTGAACAAAGAATGGTATAATTATTTTTGAATACATGGATTTTGTTTACAATAGCCTTGATGTTTGTGTTGTGGGCTTTATTGGCTATTGGGACCAAATAATAAGAAAATTCAATTAGTTAATAAATATTTGAATATTTTTGAAAAGAAAAATGTGGAAACCTCTAGCAGGCAAATACAAAGAGGGATTTCGTGCCTCTTGGGTTCTTTGGGTTCCAAGGAGTCCAAAGTTGCATAAAGAGTGCAATAAGAAAAGAAAAGATCAATTAAGTATTTCTTTATTAAGAAAGAAATTGAAAATAATGATAAAATGTGTAAAACAAGTGAAAAGAGATATAATTGAGTTAACCTTTGTGGAATTTCGTATCCCAAGGATTCCTAATGATAAAAGGAATACCAAGGAGGAAAATAAAAGAGAAATAAAGAGAAATCCTCAAAAAGAGATATTTCAATGAGAAATAAACAAGATAATGGGAAATAATGAAGTTTAATGCATTTAGATGCATCTAGAAGGATAACGAGTATCCAATAAAAGGATTTCGAAATAATAGAGTTTCTTGGGACCCAAGTAGTCCCAATAAAGAGGAAGGGAAGAGAAAATACTAAAATTGCAAAATAAGAGGATAATGTGAAGCATTATTAATGAATTTTGTGATATTGCTAAAAAGAAGTAATTTCTATTAAAGGAAATAGAATTTTGTGTCTTTTGGTTAGAAGGCAAGTGTAAAAGAGATTAAGTAAGAGGATTTTCGATTCCCTAATTACCAAAAGATATGGTTTATCAAAAGAATAAGGAAAGAGGGAGGAACTTGCATCCTAATGAAGGAATTGAATTCCTTTTGGGAGATAGAGTTTGTTTGCTTCGAGGGCAAGCATCCCAGGGCGTTTCTACACTCCCCTATATAAAGGGTACGGCCTTGGGCCGAGTTCAAAAGATCCCACACACCATATTCGCTTCTTCTTACATGTTCTCATCCATAAACCCTAGCAGAGGAAAGCACTGTGATCCTGGAACAACTAGGAGACCAAGTGGGTTGCGGATGAAGCTGCACCTTCCTCGATGTCAGAGCAAGCTCCAGCAAGCATCACCATGCCCTCAACAGCGCGCCACAGCAGCAGCACAGCTGCACATGGCGGCTGCAATGGTGGGTAAACCCTGCCAACCCTGGCCATCTTGGCCGAATGTTTAGGGTGCTGAGGGTGCGCCCAGCCATGGCGGAGGTGGGGCGCAGGTGGGCGTGGAGTTTCATGCCTTGGAGAGGGCGGAGCAGCCCAGCAAAGAGCCCATCTCGGCGGCCTTGCGGCTGGACAGAGGTGGGGCGCAATGTGTCGGATCTATTGGTTAAGTGGAGGGTATGTCTTTCTTTTTGTTATGTTTACAAATCTGCAAGGCAACGTTGCATAGAGCAGGACAAGTGGCGCGTTCTGATTGGCCCAAAAGTAAGTGATTTTGCAAATTTCATAACTTAAGATTGGTAGCTCGGATTAAAACAAGTCTTATATGAAAATTGATCCTCAGAATGAGAGGAATACAAAGAAATTATGTATGAAGCCTAATTATTCTTGAAACTAAAAAATTATAGGGTTTTACATCTTTTGATGCATTAATGGATAGAAAAAAAACCCCTAGAATGATGTAAAAATGAACATGATGAATCTTTTATATATTTTTGATCAATCTTAACCTATTATGAATATAAGGAATGATAAAATCATAAAAGATGATTAGTATGTTGGTTTTAGGGTTTTATGATCATGAACATGGTTTAATGGACTAAAAACCCTGATTTGAGTAAATATGAGTTTTAGTGGCCATAACACGATATTGCAAGAATACAATTGTAATATAATGATACTTGAACATAGTTTGGATTAGAGAATCCTTAATAAAGGTAATTAATATGATTAGGTTTTTGTAGGAAACCTTAGAAACCCTAAATTGAATATAAAGGATACATCTTTGAAGACTAATAGGTTAATTTGAAAGATATTAACATGTTGATTGATAATATAGAGTTTTCATCCATTTGGTATACAAAATTGGTAGTTTTAGGGTTGTAATCCATAAATGAAGAATAATTCATATGGAACCCTAATTGGGATAAAAGAAGAGGAAAACCATGATATTTCTGATTAGGGAAGTAAAATACTAAATGAAGATCCTAAGACTGTTAAGAATATTAAAAGGAGAGAATTTAAAGGTTTTAAGTAGATTTGATGAATTAGGGTTCTTAATAACTAAGAATGGAGGCAAAACCCTAATTCCCAAGGAAACCCTAAAATTGGAATAGAAATCCTAAGAATGATGATGATATTGAATGAATATTAATAAAAGAAAATTGGTATATTTATTTCAGGATTTTGTGCATGATTGGTTGCTTGATTGGGATTTCTATGTTCTGATTAATTCTATATCTGAATCTGCAATACAGGTATGTGGTTACGCTGATGAATATCTCGAGTTAGTTTTCTGAGATTTATCGAAGTTTTCATCGATGTCTTGAATAAATTGTTGGATGAATTTAGTTCATGCAAACTATAATGTGAATATGACTATCACATAATATATGTGCCTACTAGCTCAGATCCTGGTCCCCTCTTTGTCTTAATGGCTGACCTAGTATATGGATACCTAGAGGGTAGGTCCATCAGGCCGTGGAATGACTTAGTATATGGCTACCTAGAGGGTAGGTCCATCAAGTCACATTGAGTTAGATATTTGGCTACCTTCGGGTGGTGCCATGTGACTCTACCTTTATAGAGGTATTACATAAGTCCTTACTGGGACAACACAGAGTTGTGGATAGGTATGGATTGAGTAGTTTGGCTTAAAACGTAATCTTGGTTGTTAAATGACTAATTGAATGATTATGTTGTTAACATAGTTGAACCTTATTGTTTCCCCCACATACCAGCTTCGGCTGACCGACGTTTTGTTTGTCGGCATTTTAAGTACAATGAAAAGGACAGACAGTAAAGTGGCATATGTGGTATTAAATGTGAATTAAAGTGCAAAGGAGGATTAGATAGATTAGTATCTGTATGGATAGATGTTTTGAAATCCCAGTTTTAAAAGGTATGCAAAGTTTTAATTTTTACCATATTTCAGTATAGTTGGTAGAATTTAATAATTGTTAATGATTATTTGTCGAACCTTTGATCTGGGTTATTGGTTAACGGCTTTGTCCTTTCGGTGTCCCTTAATTGGGGGTTACCGGGAGGCGGGGTCGTAACATCTCCCTTACTCAAACTCTGTGTTATCCCACATAATACCATAAAGCCTATAAATCTCTATCCTTCCTTATCAAGAATTCACATGCCAATGACTTTGGGAGATGACATAAAAATCTACAAATTCCATAGTTTCCATTGTCGTGAAGGATAACGACAAAACCCAAATCCCAAAGATCCAAGGAAGCTAGGGAAAATTAGTTATCATCTCTCTTTTAATCCACATGCCTCTGTAAGGCATTTAGAATCATAGACATGACCCCTGAGCCCATTTATCCTCTTAATTTCTATAAAGACGCTTCTAGACTCCCCATCAGACTCTGTGGCCTAATTGGTGATATGGACCTTGACCCAATGACATAGAGCATCTACAACAAATTCATTTGGCCTAGATATCTATGAGGGGTCCACGAGAGTGATCCAATCCCTACGAGGATATGAGGAAGTCTGAGGGCACATCTCTAACCACCAATTGTTGAATTTTGAAGCTCCTTGTATGGAAGCCATCAACAAGATCACATGACCTCACGAAGAGTAGAAATTTATCTTCTCAACTCCAAGAATCTCCTACAGACTTCATAAATCCTTGCTTGAACTAGTAATTCCTCTCCTCTGATCCTTCCCCTTATTAATAGGTGTTGGAGTATGGTGTATGTCCAACTAGTTATCCCTAACAACCCCGAGGGGTTCGACAAGTTTGTTACATTCCAAAAAAATTTACTATGACTTTGGTTATCATCACTAAGCCTTGTCTTTGAGAGTCAACCTTTTTGTTGACCTTACAACGACTAGGTGAGGAACTACCTGATCCAAGGAAGGGAAGAGAATCCCTATGGAACAATGAATGAAATGCACCTCCCTACATGCAAACACAAAGCACAATGTGGGAGGGGCACATGGGTCACATAACCCCTTTCAAGAGCTCATCCTGCATGAACCAGGTGTTGATGTGGGGTAAGCTCATTGGTCAGTCTCTGCCCTGTGAGTGGAGTAGATAAGGTTATAGCTATTGACATCTAAAATTATGAATGTTAACTTAATGATAATCTTATAAGCAACATATGAAATGAACCATATCTCAAAATATAATGATATTCAAATCATTTTTATCAGAAAAATATGTAGAATCTAAATAAAATAGTTTGAATGCCTAATTCTTATTGGACCTCAAAAATTATATTCTAAATCATATATTGGTAATGATCATTCTATGCAAACCATTGCTTCCATGAATTATATTGATGTCTTGTTCGACTGAACAAAATGATATAATGTAATGATAAGAATACAATATGATTATTTGATTAGTTAATGTTACATCCAATGCATATTTAGGGCTTCTTACACTTATGGTATTGTAGGATTTAGCTTGTGACTCTTAAATTTAAACCAACACCTAGTTTTGATTAGTATAATGCTAAACTTATCAAAATTTCATTCTCATGTGAAATAATCTTTTGATAAAGACTATTAATGGGTCCAAAGATTAGAATGATCATGACATATAGTTAGGGTTTATAAATCATGGAGGCCGTGTATATGAGAATTAGAGTTTTGACACCTAACTGTGATGTCAACCCTAGACCTAAATCCTACACTCAACCCTGATTTGTATCACATGGATATATAGTGACACTTTAAGGTTGTTTCTGATTAGATCATGTTGATTGCTTGAATCCAACATATATTTGGTTATTTATGATGTATACTTGTAGTACACTACATGACTTCTTCCTTGAAGGTACATGGTTATCTAATGAATAGTTGCAAGTGTCGGCTTGCAAGGGTTTCCTATGATCTCTTAAAGAAGAAATAGCTTTTATGTATATTTAGTTCCATTTCAATATATAATTCCTATGTGTATCATTTAAAAAAACTATGAGATTTTGAACCCAATGGTAGACCTACCAAGGGGTAGCTCATATAACTCCAATGATAGAAAAAAAGTAAATTCACCTGAGGTGACAAGACAAGCATGTGTGAGATTATCTATATGAAATTACAAGCCCATATGTGCAAATATTTGGATGTTGAATATATCTGTAAATACACACTTTAGTATCCATCCACGTACACAATATAGCAACAAATTGATGCATGATTTGTTTGTTGACATATTAGGTTGCTAGCTGACATTGTAGATATGAAACTATGAAAGTCAAGATGGAAATCTTTAGTATTTTGTAGTTAATATCACAAGAAGGAATAGATAGATAGTAAATCCCTTCAATGTAGTATATATTGTCATGTGTCTTCTTTACCTGGAAAATAATGTAAACTTCTATATTGGAGATATCAACAAAATTTTGTATCGTTCAATATTTTGAAATGAAATTATTTGTTATTTCTATAGTTTTGATCTAGGAAAAATGGATGGTGATCCTTTGCCCCTATAATATGTCTTTAATTATCGATAACTGGGGGATGATGTCATAACAATTGATATTAGAGCACATAATCATCACAAAGTTCATAATAATTTATGTTTTCATATTTTCTATAGATACATAAGGAAATTACAAGGGCATCATCCATATTACAATGGTGTCTAGAAAGGATAACAACTTTGGGTCTAGAAATATTTTCCTCTGCAAGACTAGTTAAACAAATAATCCTAGACCGTGTGAATTTCACCTGGCCACATTTTTTGAGGTTTTTCTATTGAGTAAAATACCTCAAGGTCCTCCCATTTTAAATTTCATTCTCTTCTCATCTATTTCCTTTATAATCCTAGATCTCTCCTCATCTTCAGTTATGTTTTAGGAAGAAGTAGGATTGAGACACTCTTTGCATAGTAAAGATAATATATTGTTAATGAAAGAAATAGATATGGAAGTTGTGATATATAATTTACGTCCCTCTAGTAATAGTAAATGCTAGAGACACATAGAGGTTGGTTGGAATGACCAAGTAGGGTACGATAACCTAAGCAGGTTGAAGAAGGAGTAAAACGCTACTCTAATCAAAATCCTAATTTTGGTAACATGTACACACAAACAAGCCTTAATATGAGGATAAAGGAAAGAGAAAATCCAAATGAGTTTTGGTACCAACAATTAGTAATCACTAATTTCCCATGCAATAAAGTATGTAGGGTATAAGCAGTTATGCATGCATGATACACATAAATGGTTTTATACATGTATTCTAACATATGTTATTAGAAATTACATAAGGAAAATATATAAGTCCGTCAACTCACCTTCTAGGGTTGGCATCCAAACCTGGGGTGGTTCAAGATGAGAATGGGTAAAAGACCTAGGAAGGATGGATGACCCTAAAACTGTCAGGTCAGGTTGTGTCTAGAAAACTAACCTCCTATATGAAGCCAAGAAGGAAACCTAAGTTAGGACCTTTCCTTGAAGGGTGAGTTGACCAACCTCATTTGAGGTTTTAGGGTAACTTACACATCCTTAAAGGACTCAAACTTAAAGATATGGTATATATTGGTATGGTATGGGTGTAAAGTAGGGAAACCATCCCTTACCTAGTCATAATAAGTTGTCCTAAGTAACTGGATAATGTAATTGAAATGTAAACTAAATGTGAAAACCTTGGGGACAAAAATTACTTGGCATGTATGTAATCTCAAGAAAAGTACTTTCAAAGAAATGTAATAATGATCGTATAAGGTATGCAAGTCCTGATACCACCCATACTTAATAGGAGAGGTGTGTGTTTGACTTAATGCCATGGATGCATATACATATAAGATTGAAAACTTTGGTTAGAGAAATATCAAGTAAAATTTTGTACTGAAAGTTAACATGTTGAAAGAAATTCAATGGAATAAATCTAATTTATAGACTCTTCTTGAGTAGGATGAGTCATATGTTAAGGACCTATAATGATATTAAAGACTCGTGTCCTAATATATGGGGTAATTAATAAGAGAAACCATAAACTCATGGCATCTTAATTAACCCTAGGTAGAGTAGATCTCTATATTAACCCCAGGGTCAAGTAGGGAGACGTAAAGGTACATAAGAGGGAAGGGATTAGGGAGTAATCATACCCATAATTACTTAATATTCATGGGCTCAAGATATATACTAGTGACATTGACCTAGTCTCGACATCAGAGAGCATCTGTAGTCAATTCACTTGTCCTAGAGATCTACTAGGGGTTCATTTGAGTGCTAGAACCCCAAGAGGATATGAGGAAGGCCTAAGGCACATACATGACCTCCAACTGCCAGAGTGTAAAGTTCCTCACTAGGAAGCCATCACTGACCATGATGAGACCTTGTCAAGAGTGGAAGTTCATCTGCACACCTCCAAAAATCTCCTCCAACCTTTATAAACTCCCTGGACATTGGTCATCCCTCTCCTCTAACCCTTGTGTTTTTAAATAGGTGTTCATAAATAGTGTATATCCAACTAATCACCCGTAAAAACCCTTAAGGGTTCTACGTGTTTGTTAAAGTCCACCAATCTGATATGTGACTTTGGATATCATCGTCAATACATGGGATAAGGAGTCAACCTTCTGGTTTAGCTCACTATGGTTTGGTGATAAACAACTACAACCATGGAAGGGAGAATAATTGATGTATCCCAATAAATGAGATGTGCCTCCCTACGTACTAACACAAAGTAGATTACTGGAAGGGCATATGGGTAATTTAGCCTCTTTCAATATCTGGTATCATATGGAATATGGCACTGATGTGGCGCAAGCCAATTGGTCAGTCCCTACTCCTCATCTAGAGTAGTTATGGTTATTGTTATTGATATGTCATGTTATGATTGATAAAATAATGATAATCTTGAAAATAATGTAATAAACAACCATAACTATGGATATAATGATATTTGATTTATTTCCACAAGAATAACATGTGGAATATAGATAAAATTATTTAAATCCCTAATTATGATTATAGCTCAAAAAGTGTATGTTATATCATGCCATTATAATGATGGTTACCAACAAACCATTGAGTTCATGAAAAAATGTTGATGTCTTGTTCAGTTGACGGAAAAGATCTAATCTAATGATAAGACTATTATATGATCATGAGTTAGGGTTACACCTAATGATTAATTAGGTTTATGACCCTTATGATATGATTGAATTAGGGTTGTGACTCTTATGCTTAATCCAATCCCAAGATTTAATAAATAGAATGCTAAACTTATGGAATTGATTTCTCCTGCAAAATAATCTAATGATGTTGAATAATAATGAGATCTAGAGATAATATAATGATCACGACATCTAATTATGGTTTATAAATCATGAGGCTCATATATACGAGGATTAAGGTTTCAACACCTAACCTTGAAATCAAACCTAGACCTAAACCAAGACTCAACCCTTATTAGTATCACATGGACACATAGTGTCACTATAGGGTTGTACGTAATTTTAGATCACGTTGATTGCTTGGATATAAAATATGCTTGATTGATTAGATTATATACATGAAGTATACTACATATGTATTCAGTGAAGGTAGGAGGTTAGCTTATGAACACTCTCAAGTATCCACTTTCAATCATTGTCGATCATTTCTCAATGATTTATTTGATGAATAAACTTATTGGATGTTTGTTAAATTCTAGTTCAATATATAGTGAATACATGTATCATTTAAGAAAACTAAGATACTCTAAACCCAAAGTTAGACCAACAAAGGTGTAGCTCATACAAGTCCAATGATGGACATAAAATTGAATGCAACCAAGGTGGAAAGACAAGCATTTGTTTGATTATATAAATGAAAATACATGTACATATGTGAAAATATTTGAAGGCGGAATATATATGTGCATTTACACTTTTTTTGGAACTCATATACATAGTATAACAATATACTTATCCAATTCATTGTTTGTTGGCGTTTAATGCAACTGACCTACAAAAGAGATATGGAGATATGGATGTCTAGATGAATTTGAAGATCTTAAAATTAATGTCACAAAGAGGAATACATAAATAGTAAATCCCTTCTATATATTATATCCCATTATTAGTCTTTCCTTAGTTGGAAAATTATGTAAACTTTAATGAAGGAGAAATTAGCAACCTAAATCATTCAAAGTTATGAAATGAAATTATTCATTATTTCTTAAGTTTAGTCTTAGAAAATTGAGAGTATTATCATTGTCCCAAGGATCCTCCTTCAATAGTAGTTAACTGGGGGAGGGGGTTGTAGCGTATTGGAATGGTATTAGGATTCCCATGAAACCCTTTCAATATTGCAAATCCTTATTGTGTGAACTATCTTTTGTTTAGAAAAATAGGAATGTGTCAAAAAATGATTGAAAACCACATCCAAGAGACATATTAACACAATATGATATGGGAAATTACCATTCTATGGTTAACATATCATGACACCATTCTGGGACTATAAATGTAAATGAGAGTGTAGTCTACGTTGTTTGAAGATTGAGTTCTACCTTGCTTTAACATTGTAGTGTGAAATGTCGGTGCTTTCCTTCTTTTATCTAATATGGTATGAATGGGACAAATTTTTGGGTTTTGACGTAGAGAATGTAGTGCTAGGGCTGATTTTTAGTGGGGATATTTTTTTTCTCAATGGAAATCTTGAGGCATTATTTGGTTTCTAAATATTCCAACCCTTACAAATGGCAACCAAGGGGCTATATTTATTGGGGATAGTGTGTTACCTAGGGAAATGGTTTATTTGGAGTCTACCTCATGCTCAAGGAAGACAAAGATGGCATGACATAGGAAAAAGGTCCACCCTCTCTTTCAAATACATATGTGTGCATTTAAATGATATATTGTTGACTGGATAAATTGAAGAAGGCAAGGTTCATGCTTGGTTTTCCCTTTCCTTCTAGAGACTTTTGAGGGCATATAAAGATGCTCTATTGACCAAGAGAATTGAGGATAGATGGTCAAATTCCTAATGTTCATACTTTCTCTCACGTCTTGCATCAGTTTGAGTTGATCACACTAAAGACTAACTCATGGTGTGTTAATGTAACGTCCCCAAATTTTCAACACCTTGACCCATTGTATGACGTCCAAATTGAAATCCTCACCTCAGTTAGAATCCCAATTCATACTTACACACAAGGAAAAGAAGAAAAAAATCATACGAACTCATAAGGAAACAACATTAGCACATGCTCATGAACAAGAACAAAACCATACAACACATGTTCAGTATTCAACATATTATTACAAAATGAATTGTTATAACATTTGATATTACACATTGAACAAAATACTTTTATACATGTACACCATCTAAAACATGATCTTAAGACAATAGGTCGACCTATAGATTTTCTCAACACACAACTCACAACTATTAAGGTCTTCAAGAGCACATGTCCACATCACCTAAACAAAAGATTACATGTGGTACACGTGATCACAATATTTAAAAATATTGTACTGAGTACACCTGCATGTCTTTTTATATACTTCTCATTACTAAGACTTGGAAATAAGATAAAACTAATACTTGGCAGTTATAAAGAAATATAACGAAAGACATATACTTGAATATAGATGTTTATTAACAAAAGAGAACACATATTTTAGGCACATTTCCATTATATACTCGTGCATCTGCCTACCAACTAGATAGATGCATTAAGGCCTTATGATCTGCTTACCAAAGAGATAGATCATTGTACATGTGATCTACTTACCAAAGAGAAAAGATCACTCACTAGCACTATGCTTACCACACTACGAGAAAAATATGATTTAGCTACAGTTAACTTAACTACAAATATTATAGTTGTAGTTAAAAATTATTTTCTTTACAAAATAAAATAATGTAAGCAAAACAAATATAGCTAATCGAACTAACTACAAAATTGACTACATATACCAACTAACTACAATATAATGCTCTTTCCTAATATCTCTTGGTCTCTCTCCCGCTCTCCCAGATAACCAAACACTCAAAATTCAAGTTTTTCCGCGTGTTACTCCCTTCCCTATTGGCGCGACACACCATTGTGTGCATACTCCCCCCCCCACCATCCATTCTGATAGCACCCAAATCTCTTTCTCTCTCAGTCTCAAACTTTTCTCCTCCGCCAACAACCCCTGATCTGAAGAGGCACTCTCCTCTCATCCTCTTTTTCTCTCCCACATCCTCCATCTCCTCTCGTACACCTAGAGACTAGGAAAACCTGGATGTAGAAGAGGAGTGAGGGTAAATCAGACCTAGAGATCACTAGTTGCATGACGATGTGAAATCGGCATTGCGGCAGAACCATTGAACATGTATCTCACCATCTTGTACGAAACATCATTTTTGTAATTATTTCTATATTTAGTATAATCTCTCAACCTTCCAGTACAAATGTGTGAAAAATGAATGCAATTTGTAGTTTCTACACAGGCAATATTGCGTTACAGCAAGTAGCCACTAGGCTCAAACATCGTAGGCTTCAATTTGGAAAGGGGTATGAAACCTATTCTATTCTAACGCAACCATAATATTGATAAACACCTGCTTATACATTCTTTCCTACGATTTCCACCTTTGACCCCGATGCAGAACCCTTAGTGGGTATCCAAAAAAAGGTGACAATGCTAGATCTAAACTAAAATCCACGTACACATATCAAGACATATTTTGGCAGGGTAGGAATATAGAGATAATTTCAGAGGACTATTATGGCTCAACCTTAACTGTAGGAGAATGAGGTATTATGTCTAAGTTATGGACTAATGGGTGAAACAGTGGAGTGTTAGTGTGATTTATATGCCATAGTGTTAGTGTCTTAAATCACTATAGTAGTTGTTTGCTGAGTACTTTATTTTAGATAATTCTGTAGAAACACATACTAATGAATACATATCGTTTTGCAACATGGTTGCACTTAGATGTTGTCATCTATATTGGTTTTTGGGAGTTATCATCCTCTTCTTCATACTTAGTTTCCAAGTGACGGTGTGGAGTGATGGCTGGTATAGTGTTATTAGCTTTATGCAGTTTTCTAGAGATATGGTCATATCTTTCTGCTAGTGTTCTATATGATTTGTAGGATTCCTAAACAAAATCAATCAGATATGTTCTGTTCTCTAGATATATGGTCATATCTTTCTAGTAATGCCCTATAGGGCATGCAGGATTCTTGGACCAAACCAATTAGCTCTGGTATTTTCTTGTATGCCTAGTTTTTGGGGATCATGAATGGTTGCTAATAATGATATAACATATTAGGGGAAGTCAAAATTTAAATTACTTACAGATGACATCACTACCACTAGTAACATCCTATGTTGTGTCATTACCTTTCCTAAAGCTGGATGAATTGTCATTTTATCAAAAATATAAATAAAATTCTTTTATCCTTCAATCACCATTAGTTTTTCACTTAATTTTATCACAGAGCCATTCTAGGGATGTAAGAATCATTTCTTCTTTATTACATTTTTTGCTCTCAGTTCTTGTGAGGCACCCCAACAGAAACAAGACATGGTCAAGATCATACAATTAATGCTTGATTCGTGGTTTTTCTCATATTTTGTATATTTATACTGAAGCAGCTTCTATATCATTCTTGGTGACAACATACTTTCCTGGTCATGATCTAATGGATCTTGAAGTCGCTTCAGAAGCTACCCTACTAAGAAATTCTTGTTGTCCACAATGTTTGTTCCATCTTGGTCAACTTTGAAACAATGATGTAGACTCGTCAAGGTTGAATATGCGCGTTCTAGGTAGGTGCTCGGATAGGATCCAAGAAGCTACTAGAATTTTTAGATAAGACATTTGTTGTCTTAAATACTCAAGATTCTATTATCTAAAATGTGTAGGAATTCTGATTGCTAGGATGGGCCTACGTTTCTATGGATGTGGCAAGCTTTTCGACCATAATACATTTTTGGTTGGTTTAAAAGTAGTTGCTATAGTGAGGGGTTTTGCTTCTTGTTCTGCATCCTAAGAGTTAGTCATATGAATTGCCTACCATGCTAGAGGTTGTTTAATGCGCAACATCCAGTAAAGATGTACATTTGTCTGTGAACCAAGTTGCTATCAGTGGTTTGACACTCTCTTAGTAGGTGTTGATGGATTGGACTTGGAAGATCAAGAATTGTCCATGTACAATCCTTATAGCATATGCTCCATCATCTTCTCTTTTTTTGTTTTGGCTGCATTGCATAGAGAAGCATTTGAAATTTTGTTTTAACCAATACTATATTTAGTAGCTGACTTCTTAAATGTTAACTATGGAGTTCTAGAATATTTTAACTCATGTAGCATTTGGCTTTGATTGGACCAATTCAGACCTAGCCTTTTGCATGTTCTTCATATGTTACCTAGTTTCTAAAGCATAATTGGGTTTTATCTTGAGTATATTTGTTTCTAGAGCATTAAAGGTTGCTTTCTAATGACCACATGAGTGATCAAGCCAGAAGGATTTTTTAATACGACAGTTAAGGGGATTTAGGTATGGAGAAAGCATAAGTTCCTAGCATTTTATATAGCATAAGCCGTGTATCATATATGTTTATTCTTTCCGGGATCAAAATTTAAATAGGGCTTGAGATATCTGAATTTGCCAATGTATGACTAACGTTTTTCTTTTTTTACAGTATGTTTAATTGTTCTATTTTATATTCTAAGTATTATGTTATTGTGATAGATTTTACATCTTAGACTTTTATGTTATTTCTAGATTGAAGCTCAAATATGTTAATAATAGATTATTTTTTAAAGTTATGAGAAACCCACAATTAATAGATTAATTTGAGTGCTCATGCCTAGGAAACTCTTACACCAATATATCTCCTATATGTGTATAATACTTGAAAGAAATATGTAAAAAGATATTATATACAACCCATGCAAACTTGGGATTTGTTTTGTTTTCATAGTCAAATTCATTTTTAAGTGTGGATGTACATACCCACCTCCTTCCCCCACTTCTTATAATTGCACATTTTAGGTCACTTGCAGTGTGCCTCTTCCATCCTACCCTAGTATTTTTTTCACCAAATATTTCCTAATTGTTTCTTGCACCACTCTTTGCTTCTACTCCTTCCTTATGCTTGCTCAGATTAGATACTTGAACCATAATGAAAAACTTGAAAACTTTGCTTCATGGGAGTGCTTCTAGATTTCAGCAATATACGAGTAATACTCTATTGCATTTTCAGTTGGGAGCCATGGGTCACCACTCATATTTCTTCCTATCAACTTGTAATAATTGTAGATGGCTACATGACAATGTGTATATGGTCATTTGAACTATATACATGCATATGTTTATAACTAGAATATATAGAGAGAAGCTATATATGCATGCCCTCATGTTTGTATGTAAAAGCTTACATTTGATGGTTTGTTCATTACTTGAAATGCAAATGGAGGTTTAAAATACAGAAGGTATCAAGTTCATGGATGGAATAACATTCACCATGTTGGATCTCTTATTGACTCTAGCAAAAAAACTTGTTATCTTATTATAGGTTAAAGTTTTCAATAGCATTCACCATGTCGGAGCTCTTACTGACTCTAGCAAAAAAACTTACAGTAGCTTTCACACAATAGAAGCAACACTCAACATTTATATGAATGTGAGTCATAACCATAATTATATCTGAGAATTTTACAAGTATCCATTAAAAATGATCTAATAAGTTTCATTGGCAGTGTAAACTTCCATCAAATAGTGTCATAGTAAAACAAAATCTCTTGGATTTTCCACCTAGATTATCTGAGAAAATAAGTGAATCACATGAATATAGGAGACCCTGTCATTAATTACATGATTCCTTTGAATATGTCTGGTTGTTTGGTGATCAGGAAGACTTTTTTTAGTTCTTTCTTATGTTCTCCATAATATGTTTCCTTTTAGTCAGGAGCACATGTTCTGGTGACATTCTTGGAGTTCCACAAGTATGTATTACATAGAGTTCTGAAGTTCCTTACTAAAATAGGTAGAAAACATATTTTTTGATGATTAACATTTACCATGATAATATGTTCAATATCTTTGGTTTATTCTATACTATTTGTAGCTGGTTAGCAGTTTTATTTACATGTTGGATAGTGAGTTTAGAGTCCTCCAATTTTCCTTTTAGCTTTGTATGCAATCTTGATAAGGTGGTCCAAATTTTCACTGACCCACTTAAAAATATCAGGGAGGATTATCAATACTTTATTCTCACATGATTTCTTACATGCTAATAATAAGTCATTGTTTGCAGAAGCCAAGATGGCATGTAAGATGGAAACTCATTTTCTGTATTCATTCTTCACATTGGAAATAATGTTTCACCCAGATCTTTGAGCTAAATGAGAGAGTCCTATATTGTTCTACCTCTGGAAGGATAAGGTAGAACTAATTTTATTTTTATTATTTTTTCTTTGAATTATGTATTGTATAACCTGGTTTATAGGAATTTCATGCTTTAATGAGAAACTCACCAGCCTAAAATTTATTCATCCCCAAGCTGGCAACAATAGTGTTAAATCTTCTACCTTCAATGGGAGCATAGTTCTACTAGTATACTTTGGTTGCTCAATAAAAATGATCTTTAGGCTCTCTTAGGTGATAGATGCACACATGCATTTAGTGTAATGTCATGGTGTGTTTTGTAATGTGAGTAATGTATCTTTTATATTTTAATTGAATTTGGATGCCAGCATGAAGGTATCAACTGTCTTTCTTTCTTGAGGAGATTCAAGCTTCACGTATACTAGGTGATGACATGGAACTACAAAAACCCTTTAGGCATCAGCTATAATAGCTTTCAATATAGCTAAAAAAATCTACTGCCACAACCAAGAAAATCGAACTTAGGAACTGGGGTTCACTTTATTATTTTTGGCATACATGAACTCACTTTCCACTAGACTCTAATATCTTAGAAAGAGATTCATTCCTCGTGTCTTTCAACAAAACTTGGTTGGTAATCTCCTCATGTCTCACAAAAAAACTAGGTCAGTAGTATCAATATACGTTTTCTCACCACTTTCCTCAAAAAAAAAGATTTGTATATTTTTAAAGGAAAATTCAAGACAACCAGATCAGTAGAATTCTTTTAAAGAACATTGAAGAATGTTTTTCAGATTGAATGATGGTGTTCTATCAACATATGCACTAAATGTAACTAGTTATGCGTCTTATTGTTTATCTCACAAGCATGCCTACAGAGAAATTGGTGTGGGACATATTGATTCTAAACTAGACTACGATAGGAAATCTTAAATTCTACCTCAACTTTGGTCATGTGCTATGGAAGGACCAAGCCACATACTTGGATGAATGGGCTGATATGTGAACGTGAGATCTTCCTTTTGAACCCATTAGAATCATTCCCTCCCCTATTTCTATTATCATTCTAAAAGGTACCTTGCATATATTATTTCCATCCACGCATTCTTACACAGATTTAACCTACTTCATAGAATATATATTCTTTAATGACCAAGCCATATTGTTTGTAATTAGTTGAATGACTAGTGTTTTGGTTTGAGATGATAGGGAGGATAAAACACAGATGAGCTTTCAAATGATTGAAAAGATTTCCTTGGCACCTAGTGTTTTTTGTTTCTACAAGTTCCTTCACACTTGGCTTCTTTGTGTTGATTGATAGAGAATGGGTGAATATAAAAGGTCTATTGTGCCTTTCCTTCTTGCACGTGGTCTCTTGGTTCTTTGGGTTTTAGTTGCATATTTTCAAATTGTTCTTTTCCTGGGTTCACAGAGCTTTCAATTTCTCCTTACAATATCAATAGTTGTGGATGTTCGGCTGTTGGGTTCCTTTATTTGTTGGGATGTTTGTTTGCATTAGCCTTGTTGATGGCCCGTGCAAAAAGATGGTGCCCACTAATTGCTGGTGCTACATGATTAGTATGAGTTGATCTTCAAATCTGTTCTGTCAATTCTCTATTTTCTTAGCCTTACTAGGTTTAGTCTCAACCTTCCTATTTGTTTCTACTATCTGATAAATTCAAATATTGGTTGCTTTATACATGCATTGTTTTTCACAAATTCTATCTTAAACATCTTATTATTTCCAAATACAATATATATTATAGAAAGGAGATACATGTATTTATTAAACTTAACTTCTAAAATGTTTTTCTTAAAGAGCTCTGTAATACCAACTTAGTGAAGTTGATTGGGTATTGTATGGAGGAAGAACAAAGGCTACTAGTATATTAACGTTTTCCTAAAGGGAGTTTGTAAAACCATATTTTAACAAGTATGCAATCGAGATTGAAGATTCTCTGATGTATTCTGTTCTTGATGAAGGTGATCTTCATATAGTTCTTTTATTTCTTCTATGACTGAAATTAGCAATGTGGATCCATGCATTCTCCATGCTCACTAGACTTAGTGCATTTACTTCTGTCATTTTGTACTTTCAAGAAAATGAATAGAATTAAGGGTCAATAGCATCTTCTATCTATATATTATATGCATGTTCTATCATATATTGATCATTTATGGTCTTAGTACTCACACAACCACAACCAATATGTATACAAATTATCTTGTATGCTTTTTTCCATTAATGCAGGTTCCTGAAAATTTGGTTGTAGAAGATTTACGATTACTTAGCCTCTATATTTTCATCTATAAAGACAACATGCCTTGTCCTATTCTTCTGTAATCGATATACATAGGAAAATTTCGAAATAGTATATTAAGGAAAAGTTTAGATTCATACTTGATACTAACATGAAACTTTACTAATAAATCTAAATTATCATACTGATTGGCATGAGAGTTCTCAGGAGAGCCTCAGATCTGACTGGCTGTATCACTTTGACTTAGAGAAAAACACATATCTCTATATGAATATAAACTACAAGAATTGTTCATTTTATCTCTAGTCATGAAACTTACCCTGATAAGATTGTTGTCATCCCTGGTCATGTGATTTGTTTTGTAGATTAGGCATAACCTTATGGTTGTTTCTTTCCATTATGCTTTCATTAGATGAAGACATAATGAATGAAAAATTCCCCACCCCATATTTCTGAATACCTTTTTGCATATTTTTAATACATATTGCATGTTTTCCAAATGATAATTTCTGAATACTTTTTTTGTAGATTTTATTTCTTTTGGAAATGCTTCTTAGGTCAGTGCATCCAATCAGCTATACTCAGTTCTAAATTATATATATTAATAAGAAATTTTACATCATATACACAATCATACAAGTACAACACTTGCACAAAGAATGGTACTTCTTGTATGACCATCGTATAGTGATGCTTCAGTTATTATTTGTATGTG
Organism: Alisma plantago-aquatica; assembly: GCA_963693085.1. Taxonomy (NCBI): domain Eukaryota; kingdom Viridiplantae; phylum Streptophyta; class Magnoliopsida; order Alismatales; family Alismataceae; genus Alisma; species Alisma plantago-aquatica. The sequence continues at coordinate 973,124,526 of OY856409.1, forward strand.
TTACTTCCAATACATTTCTAGTTTGAATGACACAAGTTGATTTTTGGTAGTGATTGCTTTAAATTCAATTAGTTCATTTGTCAAATTTTTAGTTATCTATTTCATTTTCTATATTCTACTGAGAGCATACATAGTGAATAGATAAATCTCCATGATAAAATACAATTTGATTATCTGATTCACTCATAGTGTGGTTTTCCACCTAAATCATAATCTTAACAAGTCCTTTTATTGTGTCAAGAACTTTGCGTTTGAGTATTTTACTACTAAAATATCTCCACCAACAAGTGAATGTGAAATCTATTATGCACTAGCTTACCAACATCTATTATGCACTGCTAGATAGGATGAACTGCAGGTGATGAGAGTTCTTTCTGAGAGACCTTGTCAGTTGATGTCTCTGTAGTGATTAAGAATGATTTTTTTCCTTATGTCTTGTTTATATCTGCCTTAAACTAACTCAAAACCTAAATGGTATTATCAACTAGGCAAAGTCTTTTATTGATTAGTTTAACATCTGGTGGACACCAATTTCATTTTATTTTAATTATTTTTTATCTGGTTCATAAGAATGCACTAACAGTTCTACTTCCTAAACTTCAATATGAAAAGAGGATAGACCACGGCCCATCTTACTGACTTGGACTTTTTCCAGCCCAAACTTCATACAACTCTGGTACAGTTGACCCTTATGGTGCATATGGCGGATACCTACAAGTATGTTTTCTTTTGTTGTAATGGGTATCTATGTTACTAAGTTTTCATGTGACGCAATTCTTGGTGTGTAAGTATATATTATTATGAATTTCAAGCTCTTAGACTTGTTGTATGGAATTCACATTCTTATATGCAATTTCAATATATGGTCTAGGTGAACTTCTTTATAGATGATGGAAACAATATAAATCACAAATTCTTTCCATTTGGTTGGATATGTTCATGTAGTTCATCATTTGTAAGAAAGGGATCTCTTCTTCTAGTTTTGCATCCTCTGCATACTAATCAGAACATCTGAGGATGTGTAGAGACCATATATTCCATCTTTCAGTTGCACCTCAATTCCAATGCGACAAAGGCATTACAAACATAAAAGTTCCCTACTCTACCACTTTTAAGCTTGATGTATTTTTTGATGTAATATGTCTCATGATTTCTGTGCAACAACATTTGAGCATCTTTCCCAACTCTAATTTGGAGTAACTGTTACGAAAAGAAAAATAAGAAGATGCCATATACAGAATGTACCACTATCAATTCATTCCAAGCAATGAAGTTGTTATGCAAAAAATCTTTGGTTGCCAAGTTACTTGTTGGCTTTTTATTTTAAAGTCTTGATGCTTTACTGAGAATACTGATATACACAGTTGGTGTATGTACACAAGTTTTGTTACTATGTTGGATTGATAATTTCATTTAGGTTTGTTTCAAGTTGCCGCTTATGTCCCTATTTTCTTCTCTGATGCTACTGCAGAAGTTAGATGATTATCAGTGCTATGAGATTTTTGTCTAGAATAGCAATTTAATTTGATTGAAAGTGGTGCTCCTTGAAACATAATCATCTATTGGTCATGAACTTCTCTTTTTCTTTCTCAGGTATCATGTTTTTTATCTTTGGTAGCCATTAAGTGATCTTCAAGCCATTGGCATTATATTGTTGACCATCTGACTGGATTTGTATAAATATCACTTTGGATGGCAGGTTAGCACAATCTTCTCAGTTTGGGATGTCTTACGATTCTAAGTCTCTAAGAGTTAATAATCTTAGGTAAATTGTGCTTGTTTGATATTAATACCAGCTTTCCATGAGGATTCCGATGCATATTGAGAAAGTATAGAGGTTCCTTGCTTCGGGCGTCATCCCATTGAATGCTTCTAGGAATATTTCATCATGACCAAAATCTATTCCATAACTGCTCGATGCTTATTTGAGTTGATTATGGTAAAATTTGATTAGTGTAATTGGTATTAAAAGGAGGACTCCCTTCGAGTAGTATTTATCAATGTCAATTCCCCTAGGAAAAATGCCACTGGGTTTTAAAGTGTTCATTTTTATTGTTTGTTCTAAACTACTAGTAACATCTTGATTGCAGTGACCACAAAGACCTAGAAGAGGACAAAGCTAAAAGAAAAAGTGACGGAGCATGTTTTTGAGAACATGGTAATGACTTCCCCACTCATCCCGAACAACATTACAATACTTTTAATACTCTCAGTAACATTGGTTTGTCTTCCCTACTCCCTATCGTTGAGTCTAGTTTTAGATTAGAAAGGGATTATAACTATTTTTTCTAATACAAAATGTTCGCATGATCACTACTTATATCTCCTTCTAAACCATTTGTCTTCTTGGAAATATCCCAAAGGGTTCAAGTAAATTATCTTGAAAGAGTGATGCATTTTCCTAGAACAATATGAAGATGTCATGGAGCTACTAAACCTTCCATGCAACCATCATTTCCACACAAAATGACCATCAAGTAGCTCTTTAATAATGCAACATGCCAACTCTGTAAATATAATATTAAGATGGATCCTCTCTTTCAGATTGTTGGTGTAGAAAATGTTTGGCGTGTAGTATTTTAGGAGGTTTTGCCACACCTTCTTAGCCCATTTGTAGTCCCTAAGTTCATGGGTCAAGCCCATTGGAAATTTTTCTATCTACTGGTTTATTGAGTTGCAGGCGTATCTCTTTTTTATTTTATGCCACAGTCTGCAGTGTTAAATGTCTGCCAGGTTCATGGAGCTAAAGGCTAATATCTCATTCCCTCCATGTTGGGGACTTGTTTGTGAACTTGTGTTCTATGTGAATTTCTTTAGGCTTAAGAAATCGCTCACTAAGTCTAGTATTATTTGTCTTTTCAGCCTGTGCTTCCCTAACTATGCCACTTAATGGTGTAATATCAGTAGATGCAATTTCTTCTAGCTTTTCTACTAGAAATAGTGCAGGCAACTAATCTATAGATGCCTTGATATTAACTAATGTGTTGTCTTAAACAAGTACATTTGGGTTTGTTGACGTCATACATTTTTGGTATGATTTTCATGATTAGCTCTTTGATTATGCACCTCTATATTAATTTCTTGTACAGATGCTTCAGATATGGTGGCTAAAATCTTCCTTTCGAAGGTTCCATTATTGATTAGTGACCGGATTACCATATCTCAGGTTGGATTCTTTCTACATGTCCATTCCTCATGTATATTATTAGTATTCCAATTAGACTACTAATGTTCTCATGAGGCCGTCACCTTTTTCTTTAACTCCACAACCAGAATTACTTATCTAATATATTGAAAGCTAATTTAAAAAAGGCATAGCCCAGACTATGAGAAAACCCGCCGCTAGAGCAAATCTAGTGAGAAACTAAGTCTAATAACTAGAAATGGCAGCTGCTGCTCATCCAAGATATGAATAACATGGATGGAAACATTACAGTCCACATTCCCGAGTTATTTTAAAGGAGATAAGCTCATTATAGCATAAAACTATTCTAATGTAGGAAAAATATTCAGTACTAATACTAAATCCAAATAAGTTGTATCATGGATACTCGTGGGTGTTGTACCATCATCTCTCAGCAGACTCTATACCCCATTGACCTTGGTTACAAGTACTTTGAAGTTGTCCAAGATGAGATGTCAGGTTGTCATGCTGCTAGCAAAATGCTTGTGGTAGTAACCTTGGAGCTCTGACACTAGTGGTCAGGAAGATGCTACACTAGCCTGATAGACTGTAGCAGCTACAAAGGAGTTGATTCTTGTCTCATGAATACACTCTCCCTCTAGAGTTCCAATCTAGTCTACATTTTTCAATTAACAGCCTGCTCATTCAGTAAAATATTGTCTATGAAACATCATACACCACAAAACCTACATTTATATGCTCATTGAATTACTCATTCCATTTTCGTAAAAATCCATACAACCCCAAACAAAGGGGATACATCTCTTCCGTGATCCATACATTACTACACTAAGTTGAAGAGAATTGCAACAACCATTCTTTTATCACCGAAATGGAAAAGCAAGAAAAAGGAAAACATACAGAGAACATAGCAATCCTTGCACCTGACACATTATCTAGAATTAGCAACGACCAGCTCCCTTTGGTAGTTGAAGAGACTTGTAGAATGTAGCAACCCCCTCGCTGATGTTCTCCGGTAGGGAGAGTGTCAAAGGAGGGAGAACTAGCAGAGCATTGTATTCCTGCTTCATTGACATGGGAGACGCAATTACAGGCTGTCATTTAGCTAGATCTTCCATTATGCATGTGAATGCACCCAATGTAAGGCAGTTCTGAAGAAGGGCTTATGGTGTTCCTGATGTCGAGATATGGAGTTCTTATTAAAGGAGTGGAGAATGAAAAACATAAAAAAGAATAGAATCAGATCATTAGAAACAGAACAAGAAATCTTTTGTGGCCACCAAACACATGGAGTTCAAGCCCTTGCGTTCAGATAGAAAATATACTAGCAGAGCAGACCCGGTAGCAATTAGTCTAGTGAAATATTTATGTAATGGCTATAAATCATAGAAATAGTATAGACAGATGCTAAGAATATCATAGCATTAAAATGTAAACTTCTCGTTTAATTTTTGAATAGCGATGTGAAATTATGGTGTTGTTGCATATGATTTAAGGGAAAACCTGCACACCTCACATTTTCTTAGCAAGATACTTTCAACTGTGCTACAAGAGAAACTATGTTCATGTCTCCAAGGGTATTATTGGTGGTGGATATAGAAAACATCCTAGTTTTATAGGCAAGTAATCATCAATAGTTGTGATTTCCCTAGGTCAATGATCAGTGGAATCAAAGACTATTACATTTTATTTTCTGTTTGTTATTCTTTACTGAATTATGTATTATTCTTCCTACACCATAAAGAATATTAGATGAACAATGGGATCCTACCTTCCACAAAAGCCCAGTAGATTCCTTGCAGCGCAACTTCTTCAAATCGAGAAGTACATGGGATTGAAGTGAATTAATGTCTGACTACAGACAGAAAAGAGTCAATAGTTGATTCTGTAAGTGCATAGGTGACTATATTATAAGTTTTATTGTATTGAATCAAATTGTGATAGGTGACTATATTAATGCATTTTATTGCAGAATCATTTCAGTCTCTTATAGAGTATTAGAAGAACTTCAAGAAAAAAATGGTGATTGCGAGAGAGTCACTCATTATGGTATATTTACACGCAATGTTGGGTAGATGAACTTAAATGGACAATTTAATGTAAATGATGTTGAATATGTTGCAGAACAAGCACTGTGTCTAGCGCATATGGTATAAGACCTCAACAATATTTTTGTCTTTGAAAGGTTTATTTTATTCTTCTTCTTGTTCATTCCTACATCTATGTAGTTTTTCACCTTTAGAAATTCCAACATAGTTCTCATAAGGGTATGCCATTGTAGTGTATAGCTGAATTAATACATAATATCAAACTATTTGATTGTTGAATTGAAGCTTATTTTATATCTTTCAGTGTGCTTTGCTCCAAAGACAATGTGATGCCCTTTATGCTTTGAAGTTGCTTTTGATTCTTGGTGAATATCAAAGGCTTATAGAGAAACTTCTACAATAATGGGAGGTGATCAGAAAAGGATAATAGAAGTGGTGGAATAAATAAAAAAGAAAAATCAATATAGAAGAAGATGCACATGTTCATGTGGTATATAGAGTCTGTAGTGGATAGATGTAGTCAGAAGAAGATATTGTATACATGTGTCTTTTTTCCATACATATTGGATAGATGTAGTCGTGCTTCCGTTGTTTCTTATACAGAGGAGCAAAAGAAGCAAAGCACATCTTCTTGAGATATCTCCTAGAAGATACCTCCAGGACCAACATGCGGCCTTCACGAGCTCAACCTCATTTTCAAAACATGGTGAGGAGGGCTCCATAATATCTTCTGACCCAGTCGTATTGCTCTGGAAAACTTCTTCGTCTACTATGGGTGAGGCCTCCACATGTCAAAGAAACTCAGTGTCGAGATTCCAATGGAGTCGGAGAATCTCTATACCTCTCTCAAACTCAAAATCAAACACTGTTTCTAGATTCTTTTTCCTCACATATCTATGGTACAGTTGGGTAGAGATACAACAAGGTTGGGGAGATGGAACTCCCTTAACTCTCCACAAAATGCCTCAAATGAAGTGTTAACGCAAAGTTGTTGACATGGAAAACTTGTTCGTACACTCATAACAACCACAAGGTAGGGGATGATCTAACAATCCTCATATTTTGTCCAAGAATCCAGATTCCTCCTAAAGCCTATCCATGTCTTCCACTCTCAAAGGGCATGTGGCACCCAAAAATTAGTATCATGGCTTTGGGAAATGATCATAACTTGGTTCACCAAATACATTAAATATATGTAATTACACTATTCTCAAAATCCCAATAACTTCTTCTAGAAGCCTCAAAATTCATGTGATTTTAACCATAGCTTTATCACTACTCAGGGTCCATTCCATTCCATTTTTGTGCCAAAACTCGACTATTTGACTTGGTAATTAAATTCCTTAAAAACACAAAATGTAGGGATCTCAATCATAATTTCCACATCAATCCACACTCAACTGTAACAAAATACTTGGAATTCAAATATCCCAAACACATGAATTCACTTATGTCATTAAGTATTTAAGGATTTCAAAAGTTCACTCTGTCACATTTAGGTTCCCCAAAGTGGGTCACACGTGCATGGAAGGTGCTCCACTCGACCTTAGTACTTGCTTGACTTTAGTTTGGTTGTATTTCATGTGGGTCTGGATATGATCATGGATCATAGAAATGTGCATGTTTTGGGTTGCACCACACATGGTTTGCACTAAATAGCTCATATTGAGTGAAAGGTACTAGGTTATGAAACTCTCTTAGGTCGCGGCCTTAGTGACAATGTCCAAAAAAGGTACTTATGTAGGAAATGTCCAATAATTTGGCATCTATTTTTTGTCTAAATTTAATGTGAACAACTTCTAATCATGTGATATTTATGATCATTTTTTACTAATTCAATCAATGACTTTGAAGTATACTGACCAATGAATTATATATCAATAATTGATCCAGACATGGTCAAAACTATTATAGTTAGTCATGTTCGTTGAGTTGTCTTATGAAACATCTTTATGCATACAAATGTCCCCCAAGATTATTCTCATAGACCAATTATGTTTATGATGCTTCCTCTCCAAGTTCCCCTTTAGTGCCTCCTGGCTAGATACTGGGGACTATAGGCATACCCATATTTAATGACACATCTCGTATGATTTCATTTTTTATGCATATATTGATCTTATTCATTATCATTGATTGATACTACTAGATCTGATTCATAATGAAATTGAATGTGAACTCAAGCACCAACCTTCACTAATTAAAACCCATTCAGAAATGATGAGGCAAATCATGGCTAGTTCTCAAATACTTTTTGGGTATCTATTTTAGTTTTTAATCCATTTGTTAGAACACAGTAAATTTGAGTACAAAATTTTTGAGTCAGGACATAAAATTTAATAAAATTGGTTGTAGAGTTGAGTTTACTTGCAATTTAAAAACTTATCATGTGACTCTATTTCAATTATGAGATAACATGAAAGATATGTTTCGTGGTTACATGTGGTCCTATTATCTAAAACCATTTTCTTCCTTACGAAGTCTGACTTAGGGTTAGATAATGAATCTTAATTGCATAACTCAAAGTTTCCTTTTACATACCAATTTTTTTGTAAATTAAGGTTTAGTGGGTCCAATTTAGTTTTACAATTTTCTTCTAGGATTATCTTCAAAAGTGGGATCTTAATCATGGAACCCAAGGCCAATTCCAAATCTAAACCAATATGGTTTTGTAGCCCAAAACCATAATTTGTGGCCCTAAAGTGCCCAGTATAGTATGTGTTCTTTCTTGAAAAAGAGTTGTATTACATTGGTTGTTATTACCTAATTATGCATATTAAGTGGTTAGTTTATGTTTGCTTGTAAGCATGACCTGTTTGATATTCTAGACGCAATTAATACATATCTCTCCATTATTGAGATTTTGGCATCCATGTAGGGATTTTTATTTTGTACTGATTGATCAAAATAATAAGTTTGTTATAATTCCCCCATGTATGTCACTAAAGATAATATTAGTGAACCCATGTCATAATCCATAAGAGTGCTTTGATAACATCCATTTCTACATCAATTGAGAAATCCAACAAAAAATTCCCAATTTTTAAAGATATGGTATTAACCTAGAAATTCTACATGCATACCTTCATATTTGGTAACATTATATTTGATGATCGCTAAATTACAATGTTAAAAATCATTAAAAGATACAACGTATATATTTATTGTTTGTTTGTAGCAAATACTCTTTTATATGTTTTTTTTAATTACATTGTGTGACCCCAAGAAAACACATCATGTGTTGACGTCCAATTTTTCTTTCTTTTTCATGTGAAGATACAATCCTAGGAAAAGTGAAATAAATGTGAAAAAAGATGGAGCTCTTAAGAAAATTATAGTGGACTAGCTATTTTAGTCTCTACTTTATCTCTTACAAAATCAAACTTTCCTTTCAACAACATTTTAATGAAACTCTCATAAACACCCTATATTTTATTTTGTTCAAATTTTACTTATATATTGGAAAGAAATATTTCTATGTTTTGATTATTGTGATAGAATCTTGATCCTAATATGCTAGCTACATTGAAACTATTGTCTTCCTTCTTCTGATATTGGGAAATGTTGGGGTAGAGGTGGTCATATCATATGCTTCAAAATGCAATGGGATTGTCATATTATTGAGGAGGGCTCGCCTCATGTGTCCTTCCAAACGTGGCCATAAATTTTAGTATTGACAATATGATGTTTGGGAATTGCTGATAGAACCTATAATTGGTGTTTTAATATCATCATGTATCGACAACTTACACACAAAGTAGAATGAAGATGAAGCAAATTATGGCTTCTTTTTCTATCAAGTAGTCTTGTATGGACAGTCTGAGAATAAAGTACAAGGCTGGACGGGGATCAGGCTCTCTCTTGCTGGCAAGTTAGTTCTCATTAGATCTGTTCTCCAAAGCATGGTGCGGTTCTGGGCCGAGGTTTGTGACATACCTCCTATTATGGATGAATCTATGAAAAGGATCATAGCTGGCTTCCTTTGGAGGGAATGAACCATGTTGTCGCCTGGGAGGTTCTCGCCCGACCTTTCAGCAAATGGGGTCTCAATGTCTTACATCCGAAGGTGATCGTTCTTAATGCCCAAACCAAGTGGATTGATAGATTCCTAAGGGATAAGACTAATGTGTGGTCTAAATGGATGATGAAAAGGTATGGTTTTATGCCCAATAACTCCGACATATCTTCTTCTAGGACGTGTAATAGCATGTGTAACAGGTGGATGGAGATCAGCGCTATGTACATTGTCGATGAGCGTGAGATGGTGTGTCTTGTTAACCAACACACTACCCCATGGATCAACAGTGATATGTCTGCTGATATAGGCTGGGCCAAGTTTCTGTGGGGGCCTTTCCACTGTCCAAAGTGGAGCACTGCTGCTTATAGGGCTATCCTGAGAAAGCTCCCAACAAAGGACCGGTTGGCGAAATGGGGCATACAGGTTGATGCGCTATGCCCCCTTTGTAGGAGAGCCAATGAAAGCCACGGTCACCTCTTCCTTGTTTGCAGCTACACCAGGCTCATCTGGGCCTTGATATGTCTGAAGAATGAGCGGGGCCCGAACCAGAGTCACAGCTTGGATGATATGGCAGACTGGTTACTGCTCAATCTTAAAGATAAACATCAGCTGGCTTTTGGGGGCCTCTGTCTAACTTCCTTTTGCTTCAATATATGGGATGAAAGAAATAGAAGAGTCCACTCTAAAGGCAGCCGAACAGAGACAAAACTGATCAAAAAGATAAATTTCAATCTATGTAATCTAATCTATGTTAAGAAAGACATATTGAAGGGTGTGTCTCATCATGATAAAATATACTGGGGATTTTGTATGTAACGTTGTATATACTAGTTTAGTTACGAGGGGTTTGTTTGTTTAACCCCCTTCTTTACAGATCATGCCCCATGATCTCTGACTTGTAAGGTGGTAGTTTTCTCTACCCTCCTTTTGGCAATATATTTGCCCATTTCCAAAAAAAAAGAAACTCATCGGGGTAATCATGGTTGACTTATCTCACTAAAGACACGCAATAATTTGATACCATTTAATATAATTCACATCAATGAAGTCTCCCCTCTAACCTTGTACATCACATATAGATTCTAACTGATACCATACTATTTTCCACAAGAACCCCATCCAGGCTCATGTATCTTTCCAACAAATGGCTACAAATCCTATAATCTATTATTTCATATAGAAAACAATGGATATTTGTTCAACTTCTGGGAGCATTCTACAATATTATTAATCCATCTATTCAATTGCATCCATGTCCTATAGAGAGCAAAATAACAATTTGGAGTTTGGGCCGGTGTGGGAATCTAGTGGCGTCACATGGTCTGTAGCATTACTAATCCCCCAACTTCTAACTGCCCCCCTATTTGCCACCTTGGTGGTGATCTTCATGCTCACCTCTTCCACGATCCTACAATACAACAGTAGTAGCTCCTTTTTTATGAACAACAATAGTATCTCTTGGTATGTCATGTATAATTTCTAGGACTTTTCAGAATGCGTGTAGTATAATTACATTCAAAGAAGTTATCGCTATTATTTATTTTTGCACTTGGGATAGTACTCACTACTTGTTGATATTTGTCTTGCAAATAGAATATGGTTGTTCATGTCCCCAAAGCGGCATACATGGTTATCCAGATCTTGTTAATGATCTATCCTAATCATGGGGAAGCAATTGCCTATTGGATTCCACTCTTGATCCTATATGGCATTGTAAAGATTATAGTTTTCTCTTCTACTACATTTTAATGCTTGATTATTACACATAAAACTAATAGTTTGGTTTTTTTTCCTATTACTTTATTAGTTACAGGTTTTGGGGCTAGCTATGGGGGTTACCACGACATTCACTTTCATGACAAACTTCCAGATGATGTGGCATGATAAACTCAAGCTACTTGAGGGGCAATATTTGTCATGAGGTTAAGACTGGAAAAATAGCATCGACAAGGCTACCCAAAATGGCAACCTGGAAACAAGTGCCAGAGGTGGATCATGAACCAATTTTCCACACTCAATACACGTTGATCATGAAATCATTTCTAGTAGTTCATATCGTTAGGGAGAAGGTCTATCATAATAGATACCATTACATGTCTCCTAAAATTTTACTAGTTGATACTAGATATGAAAAGATTATTTGATTAGGTTTTTGAGTTTGTAATCTCGTATTTCTTTAACAATTATAACTTTTCAAGGAGATATTGTCGGGGCCTCTCTTTTCATTAGCATAAATGCTAACCATTAGAGAGAAACCCTAAGTCTAAACCCAAATTCAGGAAAAAACCAATATTATCGACAAATATGATTAATATAATATCCAAAAAGCCAAGTGAAGTTTTTTTCTTTTTCTTCACAAAACCTTAGAATGCAATTCCACATGAGATTAACCACATGCACAACTATCACAAGTATCATTATGTCAAATACAAATAAGACATTATTGCTCATGCACAATCTAGTTTACAACAAGTACATGTACATGAAGTATTTAACTCTATCTAAAACCCAACCTATGAAAGAGAGAGTACATGCATACTCAAATCTAAATCTTACATTTACATCTTCTTTGTCACAACCGCTCGGCTAGACAACACTATACTTGAAACATTTTATACAACCTAATGCGACTCATAAAGAGTCCTAGTGAGTTGATACTTCCTACTCAAGCTAGGTATATGCATCATCATTAAATTAAGTATATTGAACTCATAAGAAAATTTTAGATATTTCTTTATCTTACATATAGCTACAACATTTAACACATTAATTTTATGACAATAATATGATAAATGAGTATGTTATTCACTTAAGCCAAATCCAATTTGAAAATATCTTTAAGAGCATGCATATGAACAAGTCAGTGCATACTACTTACTATCGAATGACAATCCTTAGGTATGAGTAACGATTCAAGATATAAACAACTAGAATCAGCATATAACAATAACATCATCCTTGTCACGCCCCACTAGTTGGACTAGGAACACATCCCGTAGTCATGAAGATGAAGTACACATAAGACATGTATACCATACTAGATGTAACATACTAAATTCTAGGAACATAGGTTAATCATCCATTGTTCTAGTGTAACATACCAGATCTTGGACCCTACCCTAAAACTGTGACCTTTTGGGTTTAACCAAACAAGGTTAAGGTTAGAGTGATCCTAATAATCTTATGCGTGAATAATGTAATATAATATGTCAAATAATTCATTTGGTGATAATAAGATGATAAATAACTTAATTGGATGCATAATGATGTTAATGGGCCTCTAATGGGCCAGATGACAAAACCCATGTAAGAAATTCTTAAAAGTGGAAATAAACTCCAAATTCATAATCTATACATAAAAATAAGTTTACATGTCAATTTTCATCTAATTTGGACCACTTTTAAATAATATGGTAAGTTAGGAGAGAGAAATTGCCCAAAAGGTGTAACTAATAAATAAATATAATTCATGACACCAAAAGTAGGAAATAAAGGCAAATTCGTGTTCAACACACTTAGTTAACTTGTGGGTCAAATTTTATCATGTTTGGATAGTTCTAATGCCATTAATGAAGGAGGAAAGAAAAAATGAGATTCGATTTATTTAACACATTAAAGGTTTCCAAAAGGAAAAACTAATTATATATTTGGATTCCACATGCATAACTTAGCTTATATGCAAAATTTGGTTTAATTTGGATAAGTCTAGAACCCATGAATGAGGAAAGAGAAAATACATGAATTATTTGGATTCCACCTGTTTAATTCGATTTATTTTCCTTTTTTTGGTTTGTCACACAGCTCTTTGATGTCGGAGTCTTTCAGGGCCCTTGGATTTGGATCTGGCGATGGAGGAGTTATCTCCTACCTCCAATCATATTGCCTTTTTCGAGCTACAGTACCAACGATCTCCCCTTGCCCCAATCCTTCTCTACACATCACGTTTTCCTTTTCCAATCTTTCCATCGCAATCCTCTCACTTTTCCGCTCCCTTCTATCCTAAATTTTCTAGGGTTTCATTGTTCTATTTTCCCGGTCAGCTAGGAGTGTCACCTTTTCCCTTGTTTCCTATTCTAGGAGGGAACCCAACCTCAGCAACCCCCTTTCCCCTATATAAACCTACCCTCTACCATCCTCGGACCCTAACCAGTTCTCTTGACATCCCGTTCAACCCCCAGAATCTCCGAACTTTGCTTGACCTGAAGTGGCTTTCTTAGGCAACCTCACTGACTCCAACCATGTTCTTTTGGCCTTCCAACACCCTTCCAACTGCTACTTCATCCTCGTGAAGATCTTGCGGTGCTTCTGGACTACTTGATTGTTTCCTTGTACGTCAATTTTCCGTTTCCCGCTTTTGCTTTGGTTTCTGACCTTCGAGTCAATTGTAGTGTTTTTCTTCACCTCGACACTTGTTTTCTTCACGGTTGGCTTTGGTGTGGCTTGTCGACACCCCCTGTATAGTTTCATTTGAGGTATTCACTTTCCTTTGTTGTGCTGTGTTTCTTGACCTCAAGCATCTTGGTCGGCTGATGGCTTTCGAGCCCCTGTGCTCCGGTCAGCCTGAGTTTGGGCTTGTTGAGACCGGAAGCCTACCAGGTTTCTAAACCTGACGTCAGTTTTCGGATTTGTTGCTTCAATCACCTTCGGCTTCACCTGATTCCTCTTTGGCAAGCATGTCGTTGCGCAGACCCAAAGGAAGGAACAATGGTTGTGATGTTTTCCCTGTTGTGCCCTTCTCAGCTCTTCTATTTTGTTTAACGACAAAGGGTAATATCATCTTTTCGTGTTCTAGTCTCTGGCTTTGGAATGAGTCAAATGAGCCATTGACCTGCTGATTTGGTCGGTGTTCATTGGACCAAGTCATGCGGGCCCGGCATGCTTTTGTGGATTTTCTTGCCTATGTGGCATTAACTAATTATTTGATTGGTCGTTGATTAAAAATCTATAACTAGTTAACGAATGATCAGAAAAATATGGAAAAATACTCATTGGAATCAGAAAAATAAGGCCTATATAATGGTACATGTTTCAATAACTAAATCTAAGGATTAATAACTAGTGTTTTCAATGGATGTGATTAATGATGAATAACTTGGAAAAATCATAACTAATTAATTATAAATCGTAAAAATATAATAAAATATGTTTTGGAATCCTAATGATATATACTAAAAAGTGGAATGTTTTTAAAACCCAATTCACATGAGGATAAAAAGGTGGTTTTTAGGGTTTATTAAATCTATGTAAATCTAACCCTAATCCCACATATGTGCTTAATATGTTATTTGGATGCCTAGGCTTGGACCTAGATGTGACTTTGGACTTTTAACTCTGAAGTTGAGGTCAGTTGCATCTTCAATTATTCATGTTGAGCAATTCTTCTCACTTATGTATGTTGTATCCCCTATTATTCTATGTTGAGCAATTCACCTAAATTATTCTTTCTCTTGGTCCTATGGACAATAGCCTATACACATTGCTCTTATCTTTTGAAAATCATGGTTCATGTGAACTATCATATTTTTTTATTGATCTTATGATCACAAATATTCTCTTGGACTCTTATTTTATTTTCGTGGTGCATGTTCATTTTTTCATGTTATATGCCCACTGTGATGTGGATGTTTTGATATTTTTCCCCCACTTACATGTGGATGTATGTGTTGTCCATTGTGTGATGGAAACATTGTATATTCTAACTATACTTCTTACTTGCCTCTACATTTTACATGCTATGTGATTCAGTAGCATCAGAGTAGTGTAATTGCATTGGTTTTGTTTATAGTAGATGTGATATTTCCTGCTCTTTTGGGACAGAAAGGAACCTCGTACCCTGGGTTTTCAACTTTATGAGGGTTGGCCCACTTTATATATATTTGGGTGATTGGCATTATTCCTTTCTTTATCATGTTTCAACTTTATGAGGGTTGGCCACCAATTGTGTTTATATTGTTCTAGGGCTATGCTTATCTCTCATGCATGCAGGTTGATGATGGGTTATGTGCCCAAAAATATTGATGGGTTTTGTTCCCAAATCATGATATGTGCTTCTGTGGCATTACTTTATTGTTTTGATTATGGCAAGTATATTCTTTTATTATGTGAAGATGATTCTTATCTTTTATGCCTGATTGGGTAGTCCTTATCTCTTGCATGGGAAGCTTTTTATTTTGATGTCCCTTATTCTTTATAAATTGCTCAATTTTCTTTTTAGTATGCACATACCATCCTTTGTTGATGTTTCATATTGTTTGTCTTTTGCTGGGGTATGCTTCCAACCCTAGGTGGAGGACTTGGATGCAACACATGTTGACGTGGACTTAGATTGTGTTGATGAAGGTTGGAGACAATCTTGAGGTGGTTTATATTCCCTCTACATGGATCCTTATGATGTAAGTTTGTAACCCTTTGTTTTATAATTGAATATAGTCATATTTTATTCCGCTGCTATACTTTGCTCTTTTGTTACCATTATATAAAAATTTGAAAATTTTACACCCACTCCATCATACCTTCTGAGTGTGTTTGGACTAGAGGTTTTATTGTTCAAATTTTTAGTAAGGAGGTGTTTTCACGTCTTTATAGCATGGTATCAGAGCCCATGGTATTCGAAATCTGACTATTTCAGTTTTGGTTCCCTATAGAACCCTTGACTTAGTTAGTTACCTCTATGAGATGTTGACCCTAGACTTGATCAATGATGACCTTTATATGCAAAAAGGTTTTGTTTGAAGATAAGATTAGGTTATGAGGAAGTATTCATATGGAAATATTGTGACTTGGTTCTCGTATTGATTTTTAGGGTGCATGTTGGTTTTACATCGCAAAGTATTTCCCTAACAAAAATATTTTTCATTATACTACTATATGTACAAAAAATTTCTCTAGTTTGACGATGTTTTCTTGAACTAAGTCACAATGATGAGAAACCCTAGAATTAGTTGTTTAGAATATAACCCTAGTTTTGTGACTAGGATTGATATAATGGTGTATTTGACCTACCCTATGACTTTTGGATGTTCATATAGGGTTGATAGGTTAGAGGCACGAGGACCTATAACTCAATCCTAGATGGTGATTTTAGTTGGAGACATGGGAAATATTAATCTCTAAAAACTTTCACAACTAAGAGATGTAGGTAGCTCTAAAAAGTTGTTTAGTTTGACTTGTTAGGTTGAACCTTTTTAAGGGGTGGAGAGTAGTTAGTTGTTGATGTTTGATCAATAGATTTCGAGGATGAAATCCTTTTAAGGGGTGGAGTGTTGTAACATAACGGATCTTGGACCCTACCCTAGAACTGTGACCTATTGGGTTTGACCAAACAAGGTTAAGGTTAGAGTGATCCTAATAATCTAACGAATGAATAATGTAATATAATACGTCAAATAATTCATTTGGTGATAATACAATGATAAATAACTTAATTGGATGCATAATGATGTTAATGGGCCTTTAATGGGCTAGATGACAAAACCCGCATAAGAAATTCTTAAAAGTGGAAATAAACTCAAAATTCATAATCTATACATAAAAATAAGTTTAAATGTCAATTTTCTCTAATTTGGACCACCTTGAAATAATATGGTAAGTTAGGAGAGAGAAATTTCCCTAAAAGGTGTAATTAATAAATAAATATAATTCAGAACACCAAAAGTTGGAAATAAAGGCAAATTCGTGTTCAACAAACTTAAGTTAACTTGTGGGTCAAGTTTTATCAAGTTTGGATAATTCTAATGCCATTAATGAAGGAGGAAAGAGAAAATGAGATTCGATTTATTTAACAAATTAAATATTTCCAAAAGGCAAAACTAAGTATATATTCGGATTCTACATGCTTAACTTAACTTATATGCAAATTTTGGTCTAATTTGGATAAGTCTAGAACCCCTAAATGAGGAAAGAGAAAAAACATGAATTATTTGCTTCCACTTGTTTAATTCGATTTATTTTCCATTTTTTGGTTTGTCACGCGGCTATTCGATGTCAGAGTATTTTAGGGCCCTTGCATTTGGATCTGGCAGTGGAGGAGTTATCTCCTACCTCCAGTCATATTGCCTTTTTCGAGCTACAGTAACTGCGATCTCCCCTTGCCCCAATCCTTCTCTACACATCATGTTTTCCTTTTCCAATCTTTCCATCACAATCTTCTCACTTTTCCGCTCCCTTCTATCCTAAATTTTCTAGGGTTTCATTGTTCTTTTTTCTCAGTCAGCTAGGAGTGCCACCTTTTCCCCTATTTCCTATTCCAGGAGGGAACCCTACCTCAGCAACTCCCTTTCCCCTATATAAACTTGCCCTTGACCATCCTTGGACCCTAACCAGTTCTCTTGACAGCCCGTTCAACCCCCAGAATCTCCAGACTTTGCTTGACCTGAAGCGGCTTTCTCCGGAGACCTCGCTAAATCCAACCATGTTCTTTTGGCCTTCCAACACCCTTCCAAATGCTACTTCATCCTCGTGAAGATCTTACGGTTCTTCTGGACTTCTTGATTGTGTCCTGGTACATCAATTTTCCGTTTCCCTCTTTTGCTTTGGTTTCTGACCTTTGAGCCAATTACGATATTTTTCTTCACCTCGGCACTTGTTTTCTTTGCAGTTGGCTTTGGCGTGGCTTTCCGGCACCCCCTGCATAGTTTCCTTTGAGGTATTCACTTTCCTTCGTCATTTTGTGTTTCTTGACCTCAAACAACTTGGTCAACCAATGGCATTCGACCCCCTGTGCTCCGGTCAACCCGAGTTTGGGATTGTTGAGACTGGGAGCCTGCCAGGTTTCCAACCCTGATGTTAGTTTTGGGATTTGTTGCTTCAATCGCCTTCATCTTCACCTGGTTCCTCTTTGGCAAGGCTGCCGTTGCGCAGACCCAAAGGAAGGAACAATGGTTGTGATGTTTTCCCCGTTGTGCCCTTCTCGACTCTTCTATTTTGTTTCACAACAAATTAAAGGGTAATATCATATTTTTGTGTTATGGTCTCTTGCTTTGGAACGAGTCAAAAGAGCCATTGACCTGCTGAATTGGTCGGTGTTCATTGGGCCAAGTCATGCGGGCCCGACCTGCTTTTGTGGATTTTCTCGCCTATGTGGCATTAACTAATTATTTGATTGGTCAATAATTAAAAATCTATAACTAATTAACAGATGATCAGAAAAATATGGAAAAATACTCATTGGAATCAGAAAAATAAGACCTATCTAATGGTACATGTTTTGATAACTGAATCTAAGGATTAATAATATGTGTTTTCAATGGATGTGATTAATGATTAATTAAATTGGAAAAATCATAACTAATTAACTATAAATCATAAAAATATAATAAAATGTGTTTTGGAATCCTAATGATATATACTAAAAAGTGGCATGGTTTTTATAACCCAATTTGCATGAAGATAAAAAGGTGGTTTTTAGGGTTTATGAAATCTATGTAAATCTGACCCTAATCCCACATGTGCTAAATAGGTTCTTTGGATGCCTAGTCTTAGACCTAGATGTGACTTTGGACTTTGAACTCTAAAGTTGATGTATGTTGCATCTCCGATTATTCATATTGAGCAATTCTTCTCTCTTATGTATGTTGTATCCCCTATTATTCTATGTTGAGCAATTCACCTAAATTATTCTTTCTCTTGGTCCTATGGACAATAGCCTATACACATTGCTCTTATCTTTTGAAAATCATGGTTCATGTGAACTATCATATTTTGTTATTGATCTTGTGATCACAGATATTCTCTTGGACTCTTATTTTATTGACGCGGTGCATGTTCATCTTTTGATATTATATGCCCACTGTGATGTGGATGTTTTGATATTTTTTTCCCACTTACATGTGGATGTATGTGTTGTCCATCGTGTGATGGAAACATTGTATATTCTGACTATACTTCTTACTTGCCTCTACAGTTTACATGTTATGTGATTCAGTAGCACTAGACTAGTGTAATTGCAATGGTTTTTTTTATAGCATATGTTATCTTTCCTGCTCTTTTGGGACGGAAAGGAACCTCATACCCCAGGTTTTCAACTTTATGAGGGTTGGCCCACTTTATATATATTTGGGAGATTGGTAGTATTCCTTTCTCAATCAAGTTTCAACTTTATGAGGGTTGGCCGCCAATTGTGTTTATATTGTTCTAGGGCTATGCTTATATCACATGCATGCAGGTTGATGATGGGTTATGTGCCTAAAAATATTGATGGGTTATGTGCCCAAATCATGATATGTTCTTATTTGGCACTAATTTATTGTTTTGATTATGGAAAGTATATTCTTTTATTATGTGAAGATGATTCTTATCTTTTATGCCCGATTGGGTAGTCCTTATCTCTTGCATGGGAAGCCTTTTATTTTGATGTACCTTATTCTTTATAAATTGCTCAATTTGCCTTTTAGTATGCACATACCAGCCTTTGCTGATGTTTCCTATTGTTTCTCTTTTGCTGGGGTATGCTTCCAACCCTAGGTGGAGGACTCGGATGCAAGGCATGTTGACTTGGACTTAGATTGTGTTGATGCAGGTTGGCGACAATCTTGAGTTGGTTTAGATTTCCTCTACATGGTTCCTTATGATGTAAGTTTGTAACCCTTTCTTTTATAATTGAATATAGTCATATTTTTATCCCACTACTATACTTTGGTCTTTTGTTACCATTATATAAAGATTTGAAAATTTTACACCCACTCCATCATACCTTCTGAGTGTGTTTGGACTGGAGGTTTTATTGTTAAAATGTTAAGTAAGGAGGTGGTTTTGCTTCTTTACATCTAGGCCCCTATTTGATTATGTGGACATCCAAACTCTCTTTTCTTCTTTTCAATTAAATAACTTTAAAAATAAATATTTCATCGTGTTAGCATAGATCAAACCATATTGGGATCTAATAACCTTAATTGATTCATTAGAATCACATGAGCATGATATCTTAGAGTGTGATAACCCTAATACTTGAAGCATGGGAATTAGTGGATACTAATACTAAATTATAGCCTCAACCATTATTTAATATCCTAGAATAACCCTAAAATATTAGAGTGAGGAATGTGAAAATGATGTAAGAGACTCACCCTATTTTGCTATTAGGTTCAGCTAATGACCCTAATTAAGTGACTTTGGGAGATATACAGGGTTTGGGTCATTGGAATTTGGGTATTGTTGTTATCCTTCACGACAATGGAAACTATAGAGTTTGTAGAGTTTGATGTCATCTCCCAAAGTCATTGGCATGTGAATTCTTGATAAGGAAGGACAAATATTTATAGATTTATGGTCTTATTTGGGATAACACGGAGTCTGAGTAAGATAGATGAGCTCCCTGTCCTCGACTCTACCTGGTACTAGGATTCTAGGTATAATTGGACTCCTCTTTAGGGTTTTCTTTTATTTTTCTTAAGATAAAACTCCAAAGCTAATGACTGTAATTAATGACTAATCTATTAGAACGAAATGAAAACACAAACAATTTCATCAAGAAAATCTAACTCCAAATTTATATTCCTTATAAAAAAAATTAGCTAACCTACCAATTTTGTGTTTAATGGGGTATTAAGTACACATTTAATAGTGGCTTTGATTGGAAGATATAAGTTAAATTGATTTATCAAATTTCACTTACATGTCACACTCTCCTTGGATAAAGTCATGGGTCAATTAAATATCACACAGGTATATGTGGATTGGGCATTCGGGAGGCAAACTTCATCATGTCCTTCTTTTGTCTTCTTCATTTTTTTAATAACCAGGTCAGGTTGCAAAAATCATCCATCTCTCTAATCGCCTCATTCAACAAATTTCTGTGATTCTTCACCAACAAACTCCTCTTTCTCCTTTGACTTCCAAGTCCCCTCACTCGTAATGATTGTTTTCAAAAAACAAGGTACCCATCTTCTCCCTAAGGATGCAATCACTTCTTTTGCCTCGTCATCCCAAATTGTTTTACCCCGGTGCTCATTCCCTATCATGATAATTCGGGAAGCTTCAACATACCCCCCTGAAGCTCCATCTCCTTTCAATTTGCTACGTAGTGTCTCAGAAGGCACCCACAACATTGTTGATCTTCTCTAGTGAGTGAAGCATCAACAAAGAAGTCAACTATGGAAACATTCACCACATGGTAACCATCTATGACACATCCCCTTTCATATTTTTTAGTAGATTTTAGTCGACGTCCATATTAGAAAGCACCACCTTCCTTCCCCATTTTGACTTGTCATTGAAGAAACCCTGACGGTCCCAGACCCTTGGGAACCAGACCAATCCCATCGTGGGTACTTGGTGGAGTTCTTGGGATCAAAGTACGGTTTAGTACGTGCCATTCTACTGCCAGGTCACATGTTCCATCCTTTATGTAGTCATTTTTACTAGATTTTTTTTCCTGACCGGACAACCCATTGATCTTCTCGCTCTTCTAGTTCTATCTAACCCATTGTTCTAATTTTATCTTCTTCTACACTACGTCACAAACTCAAGGGAAACACGAGTCACCATCAAAACCATGCATGCCATGAGATCTCAACATCTTCGATGACCAGACATGGAATACGAGCCCGTACAAGGCCTAGGCCATGATGGCACCTGAGTAAGGGACCCTTGGGTCTAGAACGTCTCAAAGAGGACACCGAGACGAATTCCTAGATTGCAAAGGAATGGGATCATTGATGGTGATTGCTAGACACAATCTCCCGAGCTTCTAGGGGAGACAATCTAAAAGAAATTTAAAACCAGTATTTCTCATATATGTATATACTCACACAACTAGACTGACATGAACCAAATTAGACTGATCATGAAAGACAACGATTAGAACAGGAAGCACAACAATCTGTAGATTTCCAACTCATATGATTCTTTTCATTTCCACATCATACCATGGAAGTCATCATCAGTGGGCTTTCAGATCGAGACAAAATCTCATTACCAACATTTTCCATAAACCTAGTTTCTCAAAAGTAATTGATTCATGTTAATTCAATCTCAACATATATCTTATTAGTTCATTCGATATCATAGTTCTCATCAAATATTCACAAAGATATTAGAACTAGCAAGAATATAAGCATGTACATATCTTATGTCATTCATCATACTCAAAATAGGTTTATCATGCATCATAATTCCATCAAATTTCTATATGCATTAGAATTCCATCTAATTTATACACACCCAGATGTCTTGTATGCTTTGAGAATGACACGAATGTATCACTCAAATCTAGGTGATGATCACTGCATAGATCTAAAGAATATCCTTAAGTAATTGAGAAGAACTAAGGGTTAATTCCTAATTTATGGTGATGAGAAAGAATCATTTGTTAAATGTTACACTAATGCAAGCTTCCAATTGACAAGGATGATTACAAATGCAGTGGAGGTGTTAGTTGGAAAAATTTCAAGCAGGAGGCACTACTTAATTTTATAGTAGAGACATACTATATTTCTGCCTCCACTACAAAAAAATGAAGTAGTATGGATCAAGAAGTTCATTAGTGAACTTCTAGTGGTTCCAATCATTAATGACGATGTAGATCTTCACTGCAACTACAATGGAGCTAATTCACAAGCTGAGGAACCATGATCAGATCAGCTTTCTAAGCACATACTCAGACATTACCATCTCATACATGATATTGTAGAAAGAGGAGATATAAAGCATTGTAGAGTACAAACTGAACCAACATTGTCGGTCCTCTAACTACAACACTTTCACAAAAAAAACATGATGCGTGTGTTATATCTATTGTACTTGGGCATGGGTAATTAACTCTAGTTCAAGTGGGAGATTGTTGGTTATCTTCCCTGAGAGACATCATGTGGCGATTGCAAAATGGTTGTTTGTACTTGATTTGGTTATTAATAAAAGAAAATTACACTTATTATGTTTGTTCATTATTGAAATAATGAAGAAACATAATATTGTCCTAAAAAATGTTTTACCTTAATGAGATATGGTTTGGGTTGAGGAACTGAATGAGATCATATGTATAACCAGAGTTCTCATTATTGTTATGTCCATTTTAGGTTACCATTATAGATAGTATAGGGCAACAATAGTACATAAGACTAGCATGTATGATGAGTGATGACTATGTCTCTTTAGTCATGATATTGGATATTGACACAGATGCATTGGTACTTGTTACAGAACAAGTTGTATTAGATAGACCCACCCTTGAGACTGACACATGGAGTTCATGTAATGACATGATGGAGTCATATCTCAATGTGACCATTGGGAATGTGGTCTTTATATCAGAATTCATTGTAGTTACACATGTCATTATGTTTACTTTGACACTACCCCAACATGCTCTGAGATACAAGTCTCTAAAAGGGGGTGATTGGGTACACTGTGACACACAGGGCATACTATGAGTGATCTAGATGAATTGTTTCTCTCCTTTGGAGTAATACTTTTGATCACTTCATAAGTGAGACTATCAAATGCTTGGCCATGCTTGTGTGAGTAAATATAAGATATTGATCTTACATTATCTCGAATAGTTTTTTCTAGTTCAAGGAACATAGATTGAATGATTAAGAGGATGAAATTACATGCCTCAAGTTCAATTCAGATATCTGAGATAAAGGGATTATACAATCACGGAAATATTGATCACTTTACATGTTATAGTTGTTCTCCAACTCATTCTGATTACTTGGGTGACAATGATGTTTTTCATACACCAATCTTTTTTTGTGTCATTTTGAAAACCACTACCAATATAATAGAAACATATCACATCTCACATAGAAGGATGCATAACGAAACTGAAGTTCATTGTTGAACATATGGTTCATGTGGTCATGAATCACAAACATGTTGATTTACCCTAAGATATAGCGACCAAAAAAAATTTCTTGGCTAATCATATTGATTAGATTAATAGAGCAACTGATTTTCAATTGATCGGCTGGAAATTCCACTAGAAACATGTGATCAGTTGAGCAGGCCAACTGATTGGGCGATCACAATGTTATAGGACAAGTCATAAATTGGAAAACAAGTCAGGTCTATGATTAAACTATAGTGATCGATTGATAACCTAATGTGATCGAGGGATCAAGCACATTGATTGAGTGATCAGGGTAGCGATCGGGCAAGCACAAGACAGAATTGGTCGATTATAAATCCAGTCCAAGTTTTGAGCATTAAAATATTAAAAAGATTGTTATTAGGAAAGGGATTACAATTAGATTTTCCCAACCCATGACTCTCCTATATAAATGGGGCAAGTTGTGAGACAAGTTGGTCGTCGAACTTCTCCCTCTTGGAGAAGAAGTCACCCTAAGGTCTACCTCTCAAGATGGGATAAGAAAAGGAGTTTTGGGAAGCCTATCACATAAAGAACTCCTATTCCTCGCCAACTTGATGGCCAAGGTGGCACACCATGTTCTCCCTCATCCGCATGGACAAAGTATAGGCTAAGGCATAGTTATAGAGGCTTCGAGAACACATTCTACAAAATGTCAACAAGTTGATGTTTGGTGTCCAACCCATATCTTCTTCTTCTTATCTATCTTGAATTCTTAGTGGTTGTTCTGGATCTAGATCTCGATGATCGAGTTATTAAAAAATATTAGATGCGTCTACTTGTTGGACAAGTAGTGTGCACAAAGGTATCACTTATATTCCCTCTTTTATCTTTTATTAACCAATGTTTAATAGATATAGACAGATCCAACGACTTGGGTAGAAGGGGAAGAACTTTTTTTATTCCACTGCACCCACTTTACTAATATCCAACATAATTTACCAAAAAAATCATTACTGTAGTCCATCTATCCACAAGCAATTGCATTGTTCATCACGGTTGATGTGGGGGAATATATAGAGGAAAATAGAATATTTTAGTTATACATATTTTACAGTTTTTTCACCTTCATATGTGCTTTTTGTAACCTAATATAGCACATTGTTCCTATAGTAGAATGTCTTGAACATGTTTCCCATGTTCTATAGCATAATATTCGTAGAGTATTGCTCTTATCCCAACTAACATGCATTATTTTGGTGGTAGTGCTTCTTATGCAAAACTACTCAACAAGAATGATAACTTATTTGGCTTCTACAAATATCTTTCACCATCAACTGTTTAGATACTCATGAAAGATTATGATGTCATTCATGATTTCTCCTATAGTTCTGTCCATCATCAATTTTAGAGGGAGCCTCGCCTATAATTATTTCTTCTACCTTGGTGCTCTCTATCTTTGAAAAATAAAATGTGATTTCTACCTGCCATGTTTTACATTCTTCAGGGGAGAAGAGAGTACGTCAATTTTTATATTACATGATAAAGGGAAGATTTTTCTTGTTAGGGGTATACATTGTTATATCTAATTCATGAATTAGCAAGTTGTACATGCGTCTCACCCATGCTCCAACATTAGGGAGAGTGTTAAAGTAATTAGGTTATCTGTAATATGGGTCTAATTTTCTTGACTCTTTATGATTAAGTCATTTTCTTTTTTGTTAGTCCTCTCTCCTTTACATAGGAGCTGGGTTTAACCTAATATTACTATCTCATTAGCCGCCATCTTCTTTTCCACACAATTGAAAAGGGTGTATTGCATTAACTACTACCCATTTACATCATAGTTTAGGAAAATAAAAAGTCAACAACATCATTGAGATGATATCTATTTTAAGAGAAGGCATGGTATTTAATTCTTTGCCTTTTTGTATTGTGTTGACTATTTTTTGTAACTCGTATATTCAAACATGACCATGAGGTTGCAAAATTAGATTGCAAACTTGTAATTAGTTACAGATACTCACCTTTTTTCTAACTTGCATATTCAAACATGACAACAAACTTTCTAAGTAAGTATATATATATCATTGTCATAGCTTTGCAATTTCAAACAGAAGAAAAAGATTTTTGAAGTATAAGTAAAATATAATTATTTGCGATACATTATGATTTGTAGCTAATGGCAAAACATTATGAAAAAGTTATGATCTTGGGCATGTCCACTGACACGCTTTTACCGTGCGTCGAACGCAAGTGTACGCGTCAATGTAGTATAGGCCTTTGTGAGGCCCGAGTCGAACTCAGGGACACTGAATTATCGGAGACTACTACTAATTACTCGCAATCAGCTAGACCGGCTAAAAAGGTTGGAAGCTGTTGTAAAATTGAAAGAAAATAAAATAAAACAAAACAAAACAATCGATTAAAGGTTTAGTTTAATCAATTCAAGTGGAGATCTTTAGGGTTGCGGTTTCACCGCGGGTTTTCATTACATGAATTTCTATATAGTTACTCATATTCATCTCTCTATCCGGGTAGTGGCCTATAATCAGAATTGCCCACTGTCGTGGTACAATTCACTACCTATGTCTAGGTCGGTTCCACCATCGTAGTAACCTATACCCTAAACTAGGCACATTAGAAATGACCTCTGAGTTTCCACCATTAACCTTACATCACCTTATTCAAGGGATTTGTCAATTAATGTGAATTCCGTCTCTTTTCAACCATTAATTCTTCTTTCAAAGTAATTAAGGGCATTATATTATTATTATGGTGATCAAGCATAACAATATAATTGAGAAAACAAAATCATACCATGGATTTAAGAGATAAAAGATGATTTACTATGATAAAATTTTCATACAATGATTCCCCGGGCTACTCCTGGTCCTAAAGATAAAGGGGATTAGCCCCGCATGTTCATCTCAAAGCAAAACATGGTAGAGAAAAGGGGAAACATGGAGAAAAACGTGAATAAGTAAAGAAACCCCTGAACGGAGAAGATCCAAGTGGTCCTTGGCATAGAACACGCGATCTCCGGCCTTTCGGATGTGCACAATGTCTTCTTCGGCGTTCGGAACGTCTGGGACGTGCTTCTGGGCTCCGTTCTTTCTTTCCACACCTTCTCGGGACATGTGCAGCGGCTAATGACATGATAGATTGCTTTTGGCCGCCGTCATTAGATATAATCATCGAGTTAGGTCGCCAAATTATCACAGCCGTTGAATTTAGATCGATCTAAAGCAAACTTGTATCTGACGGTGTCGATACCATCGACGCGAGTCGATGGTATCGACCTTGCGCGGTATCGGCTGGTCTTCTTTTCTTTTCTTTGTCACGACTGATGCTAACTCGATACCATCGACGAGGGTCAATGGTATCGACTCTCTTAGGCATCACTTTTGTCTTTTTCCGTCACTGAAGCTCCTCGTGTCGATAGTATCGACATAAGGGTCGATAGTATCGACTGTCTTCTTGCCAGCAACCTGATGGTATCTCGATACCATCAACTTCTGTGTCGATAGTATCGACTCTGCGATGCTCCTTGCGGCTAGCAACCTGTGGTCGTGTCGATGGTATCGACCACTGTCGATGGTATCGACAGCAGCAGATATTCATTTTTCCTGAAATTGCAACACAAAACCACATAAGTCGAAATAAAACATCTTATTGTACTCATTTATGCTCAAAATACTAAAATAAGGGAGATTTGACATAGAGAAGGATCATAGACCAAAGTAACTGAATCATGCAATATTAACCACTAAAATGATCAATAAATGCATAAAACACAAGTAAAATATGTCTATAAATGCGACTCAAAATCATCGCATCAAACTCCCCTAAGCTTGAAAATTGCTCGCCCTCAAGCAACTAAACTTTAGAATAGAATTGCGAGGGTCAACTAAAGAACATATCATCACAACAAACATCACCATATGATCCCCACCGGACATTCACATTCTGGCCCTTACTAACCATGGAATGATAATTACCCTAAAGGCAACAATAATCATCCATAAAAGATATCTACCTCAAAATTGATGAACACTATCATGTAAGGCAGTTAGCATAATAAAATTCGCCAGTTCAGACTCGGTGCATCTTGTGATCTCCTATTCTACGTTGCTCACCCTAACTACCATCTACATGGAAGCATCTCTCCTGATATTCACAAGTGAGGAGAAAATCACAGTGGCCTACCAATTTGAGCAACGGGTGGATGGAATGGGTGGCCATGGAGGAAATGGAAGCATTATACAGTTCCAACATGCACAAAGAAAAATGGCCTAAATGATACATATGCAAGTGAAAATGCCCTAATGCCTACATTTTAAGTGGAATGATGCATGCACTATCATTCCGTCTCAAGGTGAGATGGAATATCTACGAAAGCTACACCATGTGCTTATTCTTCTTAATATGCAGTGAAAAACATGTTCCTTTCTCCCTCTCATTCCTATTTACTTCTCAACTCTTTTTTTTTCATTTTTATATTTTTCTTCTCTTTTTTTTTCTTTTTAAGGCCCTTCATATCCAATAATGACAATGAATTATTTTTCGGGCTCACTTTTTCTGCATAGCTCAAATTTTTGAAGCATTTAGAAGGTATGGAACAAGTTAATCACCCTTATTGTTTCAGAAGAAATAAGGTACATGATGTACTGTATGCATAAAAATTATGAATGCAGCTAAATGACACACACCTAAGGATAATGTGCATGTATAGCTACTCTATTTTTTATTTTCATGCAAAACATGTGAAAATACTATGCAATGCAAGACCTATCTACATGAGATGCATTCAACGAGGTTAAAATCGTAATGTATTTCCAGTTCTTATGATGGATTATGAAAAACAATGAGGTGGATAGATCATAAGACTAATTGACTAAACCTTTGCAAATTATTATGTGTCCCTCCTTATTGACCTGTGTGGTAATTAAGAGGTTTCTCTCTCTTACTTCAAATTAAGGTCTCATTATCATTTGGTCAGTTTAGGCTCAAACAACCAATTCCGTCCACTTTTCATGAATCCTTAGGAATGTACAGTTGTGATTTTCTATTTTAAAGTTGACAAACCCTATCATTTTCTTAAGTTATGTGCTCAAAGTTAAATAACACAAGCTTGCAAAACACTAATTTTTTTTAAGTTTTCCCTTAATTCCCATGTACAAGAAAATGAGATGACACAAGACTTAAGACATCCATAATTACACTAGACAAAATTTGGATCCTACAAACAAACTAAGAACTAAGAAAAACAAATGACAAAAGACAAAATAATAAAACTAAAAACTGAGAAAACTAAAGGATAGAGCTGTTCCAACTCCCCCCCTAAGCTTGAATTCGACTGTGGCCTCATAGTCAAAAAAAACCTTAAAGGGTGGAACAGAGATACCGATCACTCTTCCGGCGGAGGCGGGTACTGCGGGGTCATGGGGTCCCAAGATGGGTACTGCCCTTGAAAACTTGGATCATACTGGGGCATGGGCGGAGGTTGTGGATACCCCCCAAAGTAATTCTGGCTCAAGTAATGATCATAGAAGGGATGATGCTGCATCTCCATCCTATGTAACCTGTCGTGAATATGTTGTTGGTTGTCGAGGAGGAGGCGTTCATTTTCAAAAATAGCCCTTTGATTGTCAAGTAGCCGGTTTGTTGTATCATGAATACCGGTGTATGTCGCTTTATGTTGCTGTTGTGTCTGATGGATATCCTGCAGCATTGCATACATTCCTTGCATTGAGTAGACATCCTTGCTTTGCTGCGAGGGCTACGGTGGTTGCGGTGGCAGAGGCTGGTAAGAAGAAGATGGACCCGGATGCATTCAGGGACACTTCCTTGGTGCCACTCGTGCGCGAAGAGGAGTGTAGGCCTCCTCTTCCTCTTCAGCCTCGTCGCCATCATTGTTGTTGTCTTCATTGCCGCCGTCGTCATCTGAACTCTCGATGGCAATGACAGGCCATCAAAAATGCTGAGCGCCCTCAATGTGGAAGACGGGGTCGTGGAGCAAACATTCCTGATAAGCGTGATTAACGTGGCAATGTGCATATGCCAATCCATCACGCAGCAGGATGAGGTTGGAGCGGAGAAATTCAACCCAAGATAGTGGGCCAGCGGTGTGATGAGCCCTCCAAAATGAATTGGAGCCTTCTGTGTGCTCCTCTTTACAGCCAACACGCGCTGCAAGAAAAATGCTCCCCAGTTACACTCTTACCGCTTCAGTAGCTTGTGCAGGAAAAACAGGTATGCTCTTGAAACTTGCTAAGAGACAGGTCACCACGAGCAAAGAGTGTGGTGCACAACATGCGATGAAGAATCCGCATGAACGAATGCTCGAAATCCGCCACCGCCGCATTGTGGTATCTCACAGATTTGCCCGGGGGCACAGTCACTAGCTCGGCGAAGATAGCATCATAATCAGTCCGGTTGTCTGGTCACCGGTACTGCTCTCGCCCATGATTCCAGTTATAGATAGAGTTGAACTGCTGGAGAGTGAGAGTGTAATCATTATTGTACAGCTGGAAGGAAACACGTCCTTTGATCCATTCGCGGTCAGTGGCGATGATGTCGGTTGGCACGACACATATATCCAACGACGCCATGAATTCTGCGACTAGCTCCTTGTATGTCGGCCATTCATTAAAGAATGGCTGGCCATCGGCGTGGAGTTCCATCTCATCAGGCCTCCTGCCCGTATGCCTCACCTGGCCCTTGAGCACGTAAGCCAGATTAGCGTTGAACCCCAGATTGTTGATCATGCCCCGGTCGACGTAGCACGTGGGCTCGATCTTTCTTTTCGTGATCTCCTCGTAGACCTTCTTGACTTCCGCAGAAGGATGGACAATCCACGGCCGTGGAATGGATGTAGTCAGTGGAGGAATGAACACCGGTATCTCCATCGGTGTCGCGCGTGAAGAAGATGCGTCGGCGGTGTGCACCATTGTCGAAGAAGAAGAAGGATTAGAAGATGGATCTAGGAGAAGGTCGGAGAAGATTATCTCCACTCGATGAAAGCTTGGTGAAGAACACTCGCCGTGGATGCTCGTAGCTGGGCACCGATTGCTCTCAAAGATGCTCGGTACAAGTGGAGAAGGTTTTCGCTGAAGGTGTGACGTCATATGACGACAATCCATCTCTTATATAACTATGGCTGGCGCTGTTGTATTCACGTCGATACTATCGACGCGAGTCGATGGTATCGACTCCTATAGCACAATCTGTCTGCCGCTGGTATCGACGGTCATCGATGGCTTGATGTGGGGCTCAGATCGATGACGTGTCGATACTATCGATAGGTGTCGATGGTATCGACCCGTCCCACGGATTGACTTTCCTGATGCAGTGATCGTCGTTAATCTCCTCTCGCGGATCGGTTACGTGTCGCGTCGATACTATCGACGCGAGTCGATAGTATCGACTTCTGGTTAGGAAAACACCCTCGCGAGGCCCGGCCGCCACCTTCTGCCTGTAACTTGGTTGATACCATCGACAGGCCCGTCGATGGTATCGACTTCACTAAGACTACTTCATCTGAAAATCTTCAGAGATCTTGATGGTATCGACATGCATGTCGATACTATCGACCTCGACTTTGCGATTGGCCTGTTGGTGTGTCGATACTATCGATGAGGTCGTCGATAGTATCGACGCATGGTGATTTCTGTAGCCGCCAACCTTTACCCATCTCGATACCATCGACAGAAGGGTCGATGGTATCGACTCTGCCTCAGTCCTGCACATAAAGCAAATGATCACGGTATCTTTTTTACATTAAGAACAAAGTCAAATCAAATCAAAATACAAAATGTGAAAGAAACTAACTACACTACCGATGGCTGGGTTGCCTCCCAACAAGCGCCCTTATTTAATGTCTTAGGCAAGACAAAATCAAGCTTCATCACTTTGGAGCTTTGGAGAGTGTGCCCAGGGGATCGTGTGGCAGTTTGAACTCAACACGATCCTGGCCAATCCCCAATGTCAAAGTACCTCTCCCAATGGCAGTGACAACATCGACCGTTGCTTGAAACGGCCTTCCTAAGAGCATTTTGCAACCTTTGAGTTGCAGCATGTCTATGACGATGAAATCCACCAGAAAGATAAATTTGTCTACTTTGACAAGTACATCCTCGCACACTCTGTATGGCTTCACAATGGACCCATCCGTCAATTCAATAGTTGCCGCTGATTTCTTTATTTTCTTCAACCCAAGCTTTTGAAATGTGGACAGTGGCATAAGGTTAATGTTGGCTCCTGAATCACACTGTGCTTGTGGGAAATGTTGACCGCCTATGGAACATGGGATGTCGAAACATCCTGGATCTTTCCTCTTCCTAGGTAGCCGTCCTTGGATTATAGAACTCACTTTTTCATCAACAACACAAATGTCAGTGTCTTTTATCCGCCTTTTCTTGGTGATTATGTTCTTGATAAACCTTCCATACGCTGGAATCTGTTCTATCATTTCCACTAACGAAATATTAATATGGAGCTTCCTAAACATCTCCAAGAATTTCTTGTAGTTCCTATGCTCTTTCTTTGGCCTCAGACTATCCGGAACAGATACAACTGCCTCACTTAGACACTTGTGAGATGTCACATATGTGCTTTTCGGGTTCTCCTCCCCTAAGCTTGCATCAATGTCACCTTCAGGTGTAGGCTTTGGCACATCATTTACAGCTGGTGCAACTTGTGGCGGCTCCTCTCCCTCAGTAACTGTAACTTCACCCTGACGCATGGCCTTCACCTGCTCTTCTTGCCTAGGTGTGGGCGCAGTTGTGGTGTGTTCTTGGTGAGTCTTTCTGAAGGCAAAATATCCTCCCGGTAATCCATAATGACTGCGAGGATACGGTATTTTTGGTGTAGCCTCTGTATCAAAAATCACTTTGCTTTTATCCTGGACCTCTACCACCGAGGGATATGTCTCTTTAATCACAGATATGTACTTTACTTGATGATGTACTTGACCAACATCTGTATTCCCTGCCTGTCTTTGTTGGTTGGCATTCTTCAGGGTTGCCACTTCATTGGAAATCTGGGTCACAGTCGTCTCTAATGCCCTCATCTGTGCTCCATGACTTTGTAATGTCTGCCCAAATTTATTCAAAATCTCGCCCTAAGACTGTAGTTGCTTACTAAACATGCTCATCATCTCTTGATTTTGCTGCACCACTTGACTAAGCAATGCGGTGCTTTTATCTTCTGTCGTTGACTGTGGCTTTGCATCTGGATCTTGTAAGAAGTTGTTTGGATCTTTCCATGAGAATTTTCTATCCTTCCTCCAAGCATAATCATTATTTCTATAGCCCTGTTGTTGCATAAATTTGACATGGACTTCCTCCTTGGATTTTATATCCTCTCTGGCTAGAAATTTCTTGGCTAGTAGGTCTAATTTATCATTCAGCTCCTTAATGGCCTTGGACTGACCTGCGACTTTCACTTGTTCTGGTGCATCCCTATCGCCCCAAGATTGCTTCTTTGCCATATTTTTCAAAATCTCTCAACACCTATTGCCTGTGTTGTTTAAGAAGAACCCGGATCCTACGGAATCCAGATTACTTCTATCATGCTCAGAAAGAGCAAAATAGAAAATCTTAACTTGTTTTTCCTTATCCAAACCATGGTGTGGGCACCTTCTCAGCATTATTTGGAACCGTTCCCATGTCTTAGAGTAGGTTTCACCTGCCTTCTGACTGAAATTGTGAATTTTTCTGATCAGATCATTTGTCTTCTCGGGCGGGAAGAATCTTTCAAAGAACACTTCCACCATGTGGTTCCATGATTCCACATATTCATCGTCAAGATTGTGCAACCATTCCCGTGCATTTCCAGCTAGAGAGCTCGAGAACAGCTTCAGGTAGAGCGTCTCTTGTGGAAATCTGTCAATTTTAATCATGTCACAATTCTCCACGAATTGGCTTATATGAGTCACTGGATCTTCGTTCTTTAGCCCATAGAACGCATTTGCCTTGACCAAGTTGATTAATGCAGGATCAATCTTATAGGTCAGAATGTTGATCGCCTGCTTCTTGATTGGCCCCTTAGAAGCGGATGAGGAAGACGCCTTGATCTTCTCCCATATCGTCTGTTCCTCTGCCATTTCTTCTTGTTCGGATTTGGAATTTGTTTCTTCCAAGTGGTCTTGATTATAATACTCCTCGTCGTCAGGTCCCGACAGTGGAACCTCTGGTGCTCTTTGCGTGTAGTCGGTGCTACACGTCTGCACCATGCACCGTACCTGCAAAATGGAAATTTGAGTTCAGTACCGTGCTAGACGATTACAAAAAAAAATTGGAAAGATAGACTATGAATTTTAGAAATGATTTCAAAATAATAAAAATAAAAAGTGACCTAGAGTGGCCGCTTGCAGCACTCATAGTTTCGACAATGGTCGTGTCACCGGTAACGGTGCCAAAAACTTGACACGCTTTTATCGTGCATCGAACGCAAGTGTACACGTCAATATAGTATAGGCCTTTGTGAGGCCCGAGTCGAACTCAGGGACACTGAATTATCAGAGACTACTACTAACTACTCGCAATCAACTAGACCGGCTAAAAAGGTTGGAAGTTGTTGTAAAATTGAAAGAAAATGAAATAAAACAAAACAAAACAATCGATTAAAGGTTTAGTTTAATCAATTCAAGTGGAGATCTTTAGGGTTGCGGTTTCACCGCGGGTTTTCATTGCATGAATTTCTATATAGTTACTCATATTCATCTCTCTATTCAGGTAGTGGCCTGTAATCAGAATTGCCCACTGTCGTGGTACAATTCACTACATATATCTAGGTCGGTTCCACCGTCGTAGTAACATATACCCTAAACTAGGCGCATTAGAAACGACATCTGAGTTTCCACCATTAACCTTACATCACCTTGTTCAAGGGATTTGTCAATTAATGTGAATTCCATCTCTTTTCAACCGTTAATTCTTCTTTCAAAGTAATTAAGGGCATTAGATTATTATTATGGTGATCAAGCATAACAATATAATTGAGAAAATGAAATCATACCATGGATTTAAGAGATAAAAGATGATTTACTATGATAAAATTGTCATACAATGATTCCCCGGGCTACTCCCGGTCCTAAAGATAAAGGGGATTAGCCCCGCATGTTCATCTCAGAGCAAAATATGGTAGAGAAAAGGGGAAACATGGAGAAAAATGTGAATAAGTAAAGAAACCCCTGAACGGAGAAGATCCAAGCTGTCCATGGCGTAGAACATGCGATCTCCAGCCTTTCGGTTGTGGACAACGTCTTCTTCGGTGTTCGGAACATCTGGGGCGTGCTTCTGGGCTCCGTTCCTCTCTCCACACCTTCTCGGGACGTGTGCAACGACTAATGACGTGATAGATTTCTCTTGGCCGCCGTCATTAGATATAATCACCGAGTTAGGTTGCCAAATTATCACAGTCGTCGGATTTAGATCGATCTGAAGCAAACTTGTATCTGACGGTGTCGATACCATCGACGCGAGTCGATGGTATCGACCTTGCGCGGTATCGACTGGTCTTCTTTTCTTTTCTTTGTCGCGACTGATGCTAACTCGATACCATCGACGAGGGTCGATGGTATCGACTCTCTTAGGCATCGCTTTTGTCTTTTTCCGTCGCTGAAGCTCCTCGTGTCGATAGTATCGACTTTAGGGTCGATAGTATCGACTGTCTTCTCGCCAGCAACCTGATGGTATCTCGATACCATCGACTTCTGTGTTGATAGTATCGACTCTGCATGCTCCTTGCGGCTAGCAACCTGTGGTCGTGTCGATGGTATCGACCACTGTCGATGGTATCGACAGCAGCAGATATTCGTTTTTCCTGAAATTGCAACACAAAACCACATAAGCCGAAATAAAACATATTATTGTACTCATTTATGCTCAAAACACTAAAATAAGGGAGATTTGACATAGAGAAGGATCATAGACCAAAGTAACTGAATCATGCAATATTAACCGCCAAAATGACCAATAAATGCATAAAACACAAGTAAAATATGTCTATAAATGTGACTCAAAATCATCGCATCATCCACATAATAAAATCATCATGGAAAAGAATATGGTTAGGAGAAGGAGTTGGTGTGGTTCATGAGAGGAGAAATACAATTACGTGTTGAGAGTACATTGGAAAGAACGTATTGTAAAGAGTTTCTATGGGAGACAAAAAAAGAACAACCAATATATGACATAGTAGAAAGAGAGACAAAAGATAGTGGTGTTTGAGATTTTTTAAGGCCGACTCCTTTGTTTCGATGGAAGAGTGTGTAGTTGGAATTAGATATAATAGAGAAAAATAGGGATAATTTGAATGAAAATAGGAAAGAAGTTGAGTAAGGAGAGAGAGAGAGAGAGTCTAAAAACATAATTCTTTGGAGCGTTTTTGTTACAATGATATTGACCCAAGTATAATTGATATAATTCACTAGATTTTGACACGCACACATACATAGGGTATGATATAAATTTTGATTGTGTTTTGTTTTTATATAATAGTGATCTTCCATTGGCTTCAAATGACAAATATTTTGCATATTTCTCCCCTAAGCATGCTCTGAGACAATACACTATCACCAAAAAGTGTAGTTAAATCACGGGTAAGCTAGCAATTTTTGTCTTTCATAGACTCGTTTGGGATTCGTAAAAATTTTTTGTTTAAGTTTTTAAGCTTTAGTCAAAGGCTTCATCTCCCATCTTTTGAAGAAGTGAACATTAGGTTTCGTTTGGTGCATCTAATAAATATAGGATTGATATTTTTTCTGAGCCCATTGATCAACAGAAGAAGTATTTAAAACAATTTTCATGAAGACCAAAATGTACGCTTTTATCATTTGATTAGCAGAAATCCGAAATTTTGTAGAAAAGAAGAAAAATTACACCGTAAATCGTAACACAGTCCAATACAAAAATAATAAAACAACCAAAAATGTTCTATGAGCGCTCTTCTTTTACTCTTTGTTTCGGAAAGTTGTTTATATGACTCACATATATGAAACCATATACAAAACACATAAATCTGACAGCGACCCCAAAAGAGATTTGTCCATGCCTTAACCAGCTTTACTGATGTGGATCTGTTGGGTTACCTGTCTCATGGAATATGTTTTTGTACATACTTGACGGCCGTCGTGACACCTGAAAGGTCGTACTTCGCATTTGCATCAGCACCTCCTCCTAACATTTTTGTCGACATAGAGGATCATTGCCCTCTCTACCGGTTGCCATCGGTTATGTTAATGAACCTAGCTAATTATGCGCGATGTTGTTTGTCAACTCATTCGGTTGTTATCTTCCGAGTCTTAGTTTGCAGAAAGTACCAAAAGTAAAAGAAGTCCTGAACATGTTATTGCATAGCATACTTCTCTATAATTGCCTAGTTACCTTACTTGTATTAAACATAAGCACATGCTAGCCTCCACAAAGGAGATACATATAGGTAAGCTTTCAAACACTGTTGATTATATGCTTAACTCGAAGTCCTCTTTTGATGTTATCGGTGTACTTATTGCAACCAACAAAGATGGGTTTTTTTTCTAGTTTGGTGTACACATCATTGAGGTCATCGCCACTTTGATCAAAACAATACAGAATTGAAAATCGTTACTACACACAATGATTGTTGGTTTCGTTGCCCTCGGTCTGGGATTAAATCGGCATCTTCAGCCCCACATTCATCCCTTGGCACCATTCTTAATGCAATAAAATCCTCAGGGTCTGCCCATCTGGCTATACTCCGGCAACCGATAAGCAGCTATGTCCAGCACCGTTGCTCAGTCCGCAACCGACGGGAATGTTTCCGGAAGACTGAGCAATGAGGTCGAGGCAGCTGGGTCGACGGCGTGTCATTGTGAATCTAGCGGTGTAGCATGGTCGGTGCATCGTTGGTTCTCCAAATGCTGACTGCTGTTTTCATTGTTATCTCCGCGGTCGTCATCGCCATCACATTCTATAGCAGCATTAACCCGAATTCCATTATCGTTCGAGACACCACATACTACCAGCTGGACATCTGCGTCTATAGATGGTCTTATACTTCGTGGCAGATATGTATATTGGCTACTACATAATTGAGAACGCAACTTGGCAACTTGGATAGAGATTCCTTTTTGGAATCTGTCCTCATTCCACGTCATGTTCTCTCTTTCTGAAATCTGTTGTCATTAGTGGCAGACATAGTCACAATATATTCGGATTTTTTGAAAAAGTCATGTTTAAAACGCGATATTTTTGCTAGACGTATGAAACTCCTAAATAATTCCCGATTTTCAAATATTAGGTACTATTCTCGTGTTTTTTGCAAACTAATCACATTAAGTATTTTTTCTCATTTTATATGTTCTTTTCGCGTGTTATACTGACCAAGACTCTAACATTAGTTTGAGTGTAACACTACTACAAACTGGGCCATGTTGGACGACTGCCACCCATGATTCTGCAGCAGAATACACGGTCACGTCTATTCAATCGAAACGAATCTTGGAGTTTGGGTCGTCCTCCTTGGCTCCGTTAAACCTGACCTGGTCACACCCAACTCAAACAACAACGACCGCAAAATCTGGACACATTTCAGCAAAATAATAATACAATATTGAATCACAACTTTAACGACATCAACCATCCATTCAGTTGTAAGCATGAAACCAAAATGCATATTTTTTATTTGATTGGTTTTGCTGATTTTTTTTTCTATTTCATTTGACTTATCATGAAACAACATAAAATATTTCTTTAAATAGCATTCACGATCTACACATCACAAAGATCATTTCATAATTACATCAAACAACCACATCAAATACAAATTTTATCCGACCATCTAAATTTTCTTTTGTATAACTCTTCCGTGAATCAAACACATATAGAGAATTGTAGATCATATGTAAAAACACTAACTCAACTTACTATTACTGCAACTGACCATTCATCCATCAAATGGAGATGCAAAACAAGTCTTACAATGACATTCAACAAAAGAAGACAAACTACCAATCTAGGGAATGAGTTTTCAGCTCATATGGGGAGAATATTCATGGAGACATCCCACGTTGCAGAAACTAAAATAGAAGATATAAGCCTCTTGAAAAATCATAGCAGCAACATTTACTTCTTAGAAGCAGGTTCGGAGACTTTGGCA
Source organism: Alisma plantago-aquatica (assembly GCA_963693085.1). Classification (NCBI taxonomy): domain Eukaryota; kingdom Viridiplantae; phylum Streptophyta; class Magnoliopsida; order Alismatales; family Alismataceae; genus Alisma; species Alisma plantago-aquatica. The sequence continues at coordinate 973,163,627 of OY856409.1, forward strand.
CCAAATGTATCCTTCTTCTTGACATTCTTCATCACACCAACATCAACTGTTTCACACGTCTTGGACAACAAACCTAACCAGAGGAGGGTACTCAAAGGTTTGCATTACTATTGGCTTTGTAAGAATCATATTCACCATTCATGTGTCTTCATTCTTCAAAAGGCTCTTTCTCCAGCACAAGGTGGTTCATCATGACAAATTGGGAGGTGAAGTTGGCAGCTTCCTCCTCTGGGTCATGCTCTGTATTAGAGGCAACAAATCCATGCTTGAGATTGTTGACAACTTTATTCACGTTGAAGTCCATATTGTCACCAATAGGATGGGCCTCATTCATGGACGTACTCTGTAATGCATCTCAAATGCCTTGACTTCAGTGGTCTAGTTATGTCGAATGTGATAACCACCATATCTATCTGGACACTAAGGGGTGGTAGCATCCATCTATTAGATTGCAACGTAGATAGCTTGTCAATACAAGACTATGAATTAGCTTTTGAATTGTAAGAACTATGTGGAATTAAGTACTTAATGAACTATCTCAAATGAAAAGCAGTCAAGAGCATTTTGCAAGAAAAATGAATTATTTGAGTTTGCTAAAGTTGTGTTTGCATGGCTACGAGTGAAAATATAGCATAGCTAAACACAAATAGGATAATATGTCTAGTTTGAACTTGGAAAATATCTTTCAAAATCCTATTCTTGCTTTCAAGAAATGAAAAAGGAAGCTTCTATTGTGAATAAGAAACCAAAAAATTAAATCATAAGATATGTTGTCGGTCACAAGGAAAAGTTACCTCAAAATTACACCTTTTATTGGAATTTTATAGTTGCACATTTTCCTCTCCTCATTTTTTTTACTGTCCATTACCCCCATGTGGCTCGCCTAATCCCCATCCAACTCCATCTCGTCTGCATGACATCATAAATAGATTTAAAACTCAAGTTTATAAAAATTTAAGAAAGTAAACATATGAAGGGGCAATACCCATATTTTACTACGAAGTAATAACCGCATCGCAAATACCAAGAAAAACTCATGTAGCAATACCAAGAAATACACATATATCCATATATCATTTCAAGCATTCTAGTAAAGTATGACATGATATTTAGAACTTCTATAATAACTAGATAAATGAAAATAAAGGATGAGATCAGTTCGTGATATGGTAAATAAAAGAATATGAAGAAACAGACAAATGATTAGTCATCAATGAAAAATGTGATCATCTAAAGATCTAAACTATTGTTGTATCAATAGAGGGTCGATGCAGAAATAGGGCTCCAACAACACACTACAAAATTATGGTGGCAAGTTGCCAAAATGCATAACAAGCAATACCTGACAAAAAGGCAGTAAATAGTGAGAGTGGAAATAGAGCACCAGCAACATGATGCCACAGAAACAGAGAAGCAAGATAACTATTATCACTGATAAATGACTGTCATATGGAGAGAAGAAAGAGGACTAGCCCTTCTCTATAGTAGCAAAAATAAGAGACGAGACAATAAGTAGTCGATGACTAGAAGAACAAAATTATAGGGCAAGGAGGAAGAAGAGGAAGATGAAGAGTAAGTGGGGGAGGAGGATAAAGAACGAGATGATTTGACAATTTGAGTAGCCCTACAAGGTAGTAGAAAAAAAATAAGTAGGGGAACAAGCATTGTCCTAGAGTTACAAGAAGAAGAGGAGAAGGAAGAGGAAGAGGAAGTGGAGGAGGATCATTGGGAGGAGGCTTGCAACATGATCCATCATTTGACAACATGCATGTCATGACCCTGACCTGGGTTATGAGTTAACCCTATTTGTTTTGTCTAAGTAAGTTGCTTAGAACTTTAATATAATCCTTTAAGGTGTTTTTTATCATGTGACACACTTATGTTCCAAGTTTGGTCCTGATTGAATGTTGTTTGAGTAATGTTCCTTTATTTTGGACCAAAGTGTAATTTACCCAAGATGAGGGGTTATATAGCAATATATCACATGTTGAACGTGCCTGAAGTGTTTTATCATCATAAGAAAGAGAATGATGCTAAGTGGTGGCTTGGGGAAAGCTGAAATACCAAGTTTGAACTTGTTTGAATAATGCTAGTACCTTTTGCACCAATTTTGGTACAAATTGTAATTATCCAAAATGTAGGGTTGATTTGCAAAATACACCTCTAGAGTGTTCCTATTTGATCTATGTATCATTTAGAGGATATAGAATGAATGAGACACCATGTTTGAATCATTTATGAGTGGTAGTATTCTTGGTGATGAAAAGACCAAGAAAAGGGATTGAATGCAAACCCTAATTGGAGCCTGTATTGAGTGTATCGGGTTGTAGTGTTAAATGAGAGTCCCTATCGGCCAAGGAGCCAAAGAGGAGACCCTCATATCGTGTTTGTAACTCTTTGACTTTTCAAAAAATGAGCTAAGAATCACAATAAAGCAATAGATATCGGCTTGCAACATTCCTTGTGAAAGGTTGCATAGAATTGTGAATATAATAATGTGAGTGGAAGTGACTTGTCCTAGAAGATAATAAAAGGGAGGTGACCCTTATCCCATGCATTATCCTCAAGTTTTTATTTTGCATGGAAAGATAAATATGGAATGCATGTAAGTACATGTGTCAATCCATGCATGGCGATGTGGCACCTACTAGTAGTAAGGTGATGACACCTCTTACACTCTCTCCCATGAACCTCAAGTATATATACCCTTCCTTTCACCCCTTAGTGAAATTTTTTGAATCATACCACCTCCATGCTCTTAGATATCGTACATATAGTCTTGGTATCATGCTTAGGTGAAGTGGTATCGTGCATAGGCCTTGGGTATATCAGCCATAGCAAGTGATATTGGTCATAGCATGTTGATATCGGCCATAGCAAGTTGATATCGGCCAAATGAAGTGATATTGGACACAAGTTAAGGGGATATCGGCCACAAGTGAGGGTATATCATGCATGAGTAGTGAGGTATCATGCAAGGTGATAAGGAGCAAGAAGGAGCTCAAGTCTTAACCCTAAGGTAAGGCCATGATCATCTTCAACCTTGGATTAAAACATGGATCTAGGGTTATGATCTTCCTTTCTTTTCTTCTTCACCAAGTTCTTAACTATGATGATTCCTTGTATATGAAGGAGTTGTGAACAAGCCTTGGACTTTTGTTAAGTCATATTAAACCTTAGGAATGTGAAGGTTTGGATCTTTGAAGTTGTTCTTGAGGCGGTGACCGGCCTAAATTGCGCGTCCAAAAGGAGCGGATTTGAAGTAGTCAGACTTTTAAATTACCCGACTCTTAGACCCCCGCAACGATGACGGGAACCGAAGTAGCAATCGGGGTCGAACCACAAGGACAAGGGTGGTAGTGTTAAGAACACGGAATTGACACATTACACTCCGGTAAAAGTGAGGATAGAGTTCCAAAAGGGAACAACAGGTGAAGATCGATAAAATAAAAGAAAACTATCTCCAACTAGAGTTACAAGGAAAATTAAAGTTTTGGCATTTATCGGTTTTTAGGGGTTTTGCGCAACGGAACCGGAGGAGATAACACAATTGCCTTAGTAAGGAATGAAAGGGGAAAACTTCGGCATACCAAGTGGCAGTAGGAAACGTCTTGTACCCCTTCTCTCGAAGAGGGTACCTCTAACTAAGAACTAACACCCTCTCTCAAGGTTGATGGACTTGGGTTAGAGTGGAAAGGTGACTGAAGCAACTCCAATCTTGGGTACTCTCGTACACCCTGATCGGACCAAACGCTAGAGCTGCAACACCTCTCTCGAGGGAGTTGCAACGGGAACACGATTCGATAGCTAGTCAAAACATGATCCAACATACAAGCTAGAGTTCAGATGCTAAGAAAAGTATCCATCCAACGAACGGGACCAAACATGGAGCAACAGACATTTAAAACTCCTCTAATTTCATTGTCATAAGCATTACATAAAAGGGTTTGGTTACAGTGCGTAAATAAAGAAAGTAAATGACTGAAAAAGGGAAGATAAGTATTGCCTCCTTGATTTAGGAGAGGGAATAGCAGCAGCTGATCACTAAGGTTCCTCTAGCCCGATACCGGGAAGGAGCTCTACCCGATACACCTGTGTCGGGTGATATCCCCTGTCGGACGATCTGCCCTGACGGGTGGACGTATCGATCAAAGCGATCATGCCTGATATGGTCACATCAGGATGCCACCCTCTCGGGCGACACTCCGTGACAAGTGATTCGTATCGGGCTCGGTATCGTGTTGGGCTAGAGACCACTTAGGGTATCAGGCTCCTCGTATCGAGTGGTTCCTTTGGTCGATATCGGGCTGCTGCGACGATCGGGGTAGATTCTAAGTGAACCATTCCTGCCCTCTCGGGTTGGGGAAATGCTCACCTAGTATCGCCCGATACGCCTCTGGGATGCGACACACTAGCTCCATGTGCTTTCCAAAGTTAGCTTTCACGATATTATGACACGTCCCATCGGAGTCCTATAGCAACTATTTATAGGCAGTGGTTGAAGAAGTTGCGGTTCTTCGGGCGTCACGTGTCCTCCATCGGCTCTATTAGTGCGGCTTCAGGGATGTCCGGCGTCTGTTGCCCGGTACGGAGAGTGTCGGGCACCAAGCGTGTCGGTCATCGTGACGGGTGGGCGCCTGCTGGTGGGTGGCTTGTATTGCGCGACACACTTTATTGGGAGAGAAGTCGTGGCAGGCACAGATCCCTATCGGGTAAGCGACGTATCGCCCATCCGAGTCTTCTCACGTGGCACACCCGTATCGTGCAGCATCCATATCAGGCTATTGTATGATGGGTAGTAAGTGTGTCGGCTGATTGGTAGGAGGGTTGATGCAGGTAAAACACGTTCATGGGCCGGGACAAGCCTTTTGTTGATAAATGAGTGGAAAAATGAGGAAAACTCTACAAAAGATGATAAAAATGAGTTAAGAGCGTAGCGTGGCCTGTTTATTCAAAACATGACAAAAAGGAGAGGAAAATAGTTTAAAAGGGCAGTTTTGACAACGAAAAAATGGGCCATAAATATCACAAAATTTGATGTTATCAACTCCCCCAAACTTAGCATTTTGATTGTCCTCAATCAATTTTAAAACTTTGTTTGTGATACTTCTTCTTAACTTATATAGTTTTCAGACAAAGGGTTTGAGCGAGTATTGAGATGTCTTAAAGAGAATATTGCGCGACCACGAACAACACACTTTACTTTTCCTACCTTATTTAAGCAAAATTTTCTCCACAGCTTTGACGAGACTTGGGTGCATGATTTCAAAGTTAGCTTTCACACCAAATAGCTTTTGGGAACAAAAAGTTGTGTGTTAGGGTAGGCTTAAGGCTTTTTGGGTTTTTCTTGTTTCCCATTAGTCCATCCAGGTACGGGTCCGTTAGCGGGTAAGTGGTCCTTGCAGTCCAAGCCAATTGGCTTTAGAGCAGTGATTTCACATCCTACGTACCACTGCCCCGGATCTACCATGCCTAAAGATGGGTACTTTTTGGAAAACAAGTGTGTATGTGTGTATATATATATATATATATATATATATATATATATATATATTGGCACAACTCTCATGTTTTTATTCACTCTCATAAGGCTTTTCTCTCTTTTTGGGGTTTTGTTGGGTAAGGGAAAACAAGAGAAATTTTCACTGTTTCGGCAGCTTTTTCCTTCTGCATACACATCTCTTAGCTGTTGCGAGATTATTTTTCGAAATTTTTGGCGTAGAAAGTTTTAGTCTTTTGTTGTTTGAGGCTGCAATTTCAGAAAGATATAATAAGACCTGCACCTCTTTGGACACAGAGAAAACAAACAGGCAAGAAGTCGTATTAGGTTTTTACTATAAAGTGTCTTTGTACATATGTATAGAGACAAAATAAGCAAAATTTTTGTATGAGGCATGTATATGTATATGTACAAATGTTATAGAAAAAGAACAAAAGGGGTGAAGTTCGAAAGACTTTTAGTACCTCCCTCACTGGTACATAGAATCCCCCCCAAAACATACTCCACACTCTGTCCCAGAGTTGTGAAGTAGATAAGGTAGGGTAATGTTAACTCAGTGAGGGTTAGCTGGTGAGTGCGCCTTTGCCAGATAGAAGCTCCCACACATATTCTCCACGTTTGTTGTGATAGTCGATGTGGTGGAGCTGGTCAGGCATCTTTTGGTTTGATATCCATTCCAGCACGAAGATGTCGCAGTCATTGGATAAAGGAATTTGTTGTGGACTGCGGTGGCAGAACTGAAGCTTGTGCCATTTGCTAGTTGCTGTCTCCAGGAATGGTTCTATCATCACCGCCACCTCCTCGTAGTATTTTTGTACTAAGCGCTCGAGGGGTGTCAACGTTGTCGATGTACACTATACCGGATGATCTTTGTTACTGTCTGAGCTGTTGTAGAAGATTCTTGCTCATTGGCGAGTGTACATCATCAGGAGCGTCCAGTGGTTGTAGTGCAGGATGGGAAAGAAGATGGTGTGCAGAACCCTGCACTGCAACTCTGCCAGAAAGGATTGCTTTGCTCCTAATTCATCGACAAGGAAGATGTCGTTGAACAACATTGGATGGGCTATGTATGCGTGTTCAAACTTCTTTTGTAGTATCTGGATGTAGGCAGTCACCACTGATATCGCCAAACATCCTCCTTCCTTTATCATGTCCCTTAAGTCGTCAACCGGGACTATGACACTGTCTGCCTCATAGATGACGTCTGTGGGGGTAGAGTCGGCTAACTTCAGAAGAACTTCATTGACATGTTCCTATGTGAGCATAGAACATGAGAAATGGTTGAAGTTGTTGATCAGTTCTTCTGAAGTGTCAGGCGAAGCGGGGTCTTCAATTCTGCATACTTCCCGTAGGATTTCTAACCGCTTGCCTACCCCGTAGGCGTCTGCTTCTGTCTCAGCTTCTATTTCTGGAGTGTTGTTGGGTTGTGATGATTCGTCTACTTTGTCACTATCCAGCAGCTTGTCTAGTACCCCTGTGTCTTGGAAGTAGCGCTTGTCTTTGATCAGCAATAGACAGTAGGTGCTCCTGAGTTGGAAGAAGTCTTGGCCCTAGAGGTGCCTTATATTTCCAAATATGTTGAGCAGCTCCATGGCACGTAAGACGACAAGTGCGCTATTCCCACTTCCTGATTCTTCTTGGATGGGAAAGTCTCTGATAGAGAAGAAGTTCCAAACACCTCTATGACATTGGACTCTTTGCTTGATAGCTCGGAGAAGACACATCGGGAGAAGCCTGAGATGTTTATCCTCCGGGCGACTGAAAATAAGTCTTGAGCGTGGCACCTCCTTGTTGCAATAGCTGAACAGCTAGATATCATGGTTTTAGAGGTCTGCCACACATAGGAACTAGTTGTTACGGTGCTTGTATGGGGCCAAAACGAGGTTTGTGTTGTGTTCTTCAATATGCCGCAGCATGTTGGCCACCACAATGGAGTCTAATACTCACATCATAAATCTTCTCTCCAAGGTCGGGGAGGCATTGTATATCGTTTGCTGACCTGTCCTGGTGCTGACATTCTCGATGATTGCACTCTCCAGGACCCTGAACAGCTTTTTTCCGACGATGGCTGTGGAGCGGAATAAGCTTCTAAGTGTTCCCCGTTGTACTAAAAAGTAGTCGTCACTCGAGATTACTTCTTCTTCAGCAGCCTGTGACCTCAGGACCTTATTTAGCAGCTTCTAGTCCCCGATCGTTAGGTATCTGATGGCCCTTCTGTCAAAGTCCACCATCTCAAAAGAAGGTATCTCTGACGGCGCAGAGAATTCATCTGCCGTCTAGCTTTTTCCTATGGGGGGTGTCTTTAGTTGGAAACATCAATGTCCCCCCCATCTCCCTCTGATTCATCAGAAGAATCCTCCCTGATGCTGACTGATTCGTCATTATCTTCAGCTTCATCAAGGGAGGCGGAGGGAGCAAAGTCATCTACGCCTCGGGAGCTCTCCTCTCCTGCTGGAGACCCGTCGGCAGACTTGTGTGTCATCTTTTTGTCGGGTGTTGTAGGAGGTCTGCTTGAATAAGACGACACACCAGAAGTAGAGGGTGCAGATTAGGAGGGTGCAGAGCCTGAGCCTGGGGGCGACGGAGACCTCCTCGACTGCCTTGGGCATGGATGGTCGTCCCCCTTGTTCAGCCTCTCCTCGATCACGTCAAGGCACTGGAGGGCCTGCTGCAGTGTGGCGTTGAGTGCCTCTAGTTGGCCGGGAAGACCAACTAGAGTCAGCAGTTGCCACTCCTGGCTATTTAGTCTCTACTGGAAGATAGAAAACTTGCGAGTTAGTGAAGTAAAAGTAGCTGAGTGGCTATCTATTACCTCCTGCAAGTTATCGAGTTCGTGCCCCAGCATCTGTCCGAGCAACGAAGGGGCTCCTGTAGATCTCCCTCTCGTCCTCGCGACACTCCTCCGGCGTGAATATCTACCCAACGAGTGTGCCACCTCACTCGGGGTAGTATCGATCTGGATTGTTCACGAGGTAGTTGCTTCTGGGCGAGGCGTCAGCACCTTTGCGGCAGTTTCTGCCTCGCCTGCTTGTGGTGATGGAGAGGGTCGCGGTGTGGGTGGATGCTGCTCCACTTCTCTGTTGTCGGTGACCTCCTCCGCAACTGCCACAAGAGACACCCGTGGCGGTTTCGGCATAGGTTGAGTAGTTTCGAGCTCCATCTCGAGGATCTCAGCAAACACCCCATTACTGGCGTCCAGCTACACCTCTTCTTCCGCCACTGCGGGCACCATAGAAGTTTCAGGAGCTGTGGTTGTCTCTTCCGCGGCAGCTCCCATCGGGGCTAGCATGGTTGTCTCACCCCCAGTTGTCTCAGCGACCTCCACGATCGCCGGTACTTCTTCAGCCACGGCAGATGTTGTCGCGATTGCGACTGGTATGACAGGAGCGATGACAACTCTATTAATGGTTGTCATCGGCGGTTTTGATGTGGTGGGCGGCTCGGCAGGAGTTGTGGAAGATTTATCCTATCGTGTGTTGAGAGGAATTGGTTCTCCTCTTGCAACCGCCCTCTCTTGTATCATCGTGGTGGTGGCATAAGCTGATTTGACTACCACATCTTCGATCTCTGCTGTGGTGAAGACCAGCTTTTCTGCGTCGTAGGTGGCGTAGTGAGGGAGTGGAAGAAGGGTGTTTGTTCTCACAAATTTGTAGAAGTAGCTTCGCCTCTCCTTCTTGATGATGTTGTCCCTCATGAGGAACTTAAGGTCGATCTTCTCGTCGTCCCTTGTCATTGAAAGACTATGTGGTTCCCTTGGGTATCCTAACCCGACCGCAATCAGATTGACGATGCCACCCATGCAGTACTCCTAGGTGGCATCCTTTATGGGGTGTAGCTTATTCAGCAAGAAACATCCCAAGTTGATCATATTGTCCTCCATCATGTGCCACATGAGATGGAGTTCTTTGATGTAGATGTTTCTTGATTCATTCTTGATGAAGAGTAGGAACGCCACAAGCTTGTGCACTATTCTCTAAAAGTAGGAGTGCACTGCCGCCACCTTGCTTCGCAGCTTGAATGATGACTCGCAGGTCAGATTTCTCTAGAGCTCCACCGGGTTGAACCCGTATCCTTCGGTGATCCTTGCACCGTTGTTAAGAAGTTCCTTCTCTGCCTCGCTGGAAGAGAAGATTTCTTTGAGCAACTTCTCGGAGATTACGTGCTCGACATTGTATAGCCGCCCTTGTAGTATGTCTGCTCCGCCATATTCTTGGATTTCCTCAAGTTTATTCTGCACTCAGCTGAGAGATGACATGAACTCCCCGGTGAGTTTAGTGTAGGAAGCGGAGTGGCTGAAATAGATCTTCCTCAGCCCTACTGCAGCTAGGACATTTTCTAGCCTGTCGAAAATGCCTAGCTGAAGGAAGGACGACTAGTGGCAGAATCTGCTCAGCCTATAGATTTTTGTTGCCAGTTCTGAGTATCGATGCCCGTGCTCATTGTCTCTGGGCACAAACCTACCTGGTGTGTGATCTAAAGATTCTGCTGTTGTGGTTGAAGCTGTTGTTGGGGCTGTTACTTCTTCTGTCCTTGGTCTCTTTTCGGCCGTGGATGACGCAGCTGCTTCGGGGTTTGGACGTTTCTGACCGACTGTTGTAGCTTCTATTGTGGCTTCGGTGTCGATCCTCTAACCGTGTTCGTCGACTTGGACAACAGTTTGCTTGGTGTGGGCCATTTTCTGTAATTTATCAAACAAAAGTTAGTAATTGATTAATTCTGCTAAATGATTCACCTTGCTCGATATCGGGCGGTTGAGTTGTGTCGCCTGATAACGGTTTGGTGATATTGAAAATTGACTTTGATTACAAATAGTAAAACCCGATAGAGACAAATTGATATCGGTCATGGTTTTAACACTTAGGTCACCCTGGTTGATATATAGATTTGCCTGATACGTGCTAGGATGGAAACATCGCACGATACACATATCATCCAGCAAGCTGGTATCGTCCGATAAAAGGGGGCCTGATCCCAGTTTTGCCCGATACGACGTCGTGTGACACTGTCAAATGAGAGAAAACCCGATTTGTGTCGTGTGATACAAAAGAACTAATGTCTTGCGCCTAATATAGCTAGAGTATAAGGCGTCCCGTGTCATACTAAACTATCAGCTTCATGCTTGATAGATCAAAGTCACGTGATATGAAGCACCTGATACGGTCGTGTCGAAAGAAAAGGTGTCGCCCGACATAAGAAACACGTGAGGCGGTATAAGATTGGGCGACACGGGTATTGCCCGATATAAGGGTATCGGGTAGTTGTGCGTCAGATATGTGTCGCGCGGCACGGTTGAAAGGTAATGCAGTCAACAGAAAAGTGTGGCGGGCGATACAAAGAAAACTCGTAAGTCTGATATGAAATGCACGACACAAGGGTCGTGTCGGGAAAACCAAATGATACAACTGTCAGGTTATACCTTTGTTTTATGAAGGAAGCTGCGTGACACGGGAGCAGAAGCTAGGCTGGCCGATACGTAAGCAAAGGGAGAAGTTACTGCATGATACGGGAGTAGGTGAGGAGTAAATGTCATTGCCCGATACAGTTAAACCTCAGTTACTATATATAGCAATCCAGGTTGGGGGTAAAATGGGTAAAATAGGGGCACGTGTCGGCCGAGGAGACAAATCATTCCCGAGACGAGTAGTAAAATCAGTCACGTCCGTCAAATCAAGGGTCATTACTCATGCTGCCCGACACAGATGCTCGCTGCTGGGCGTATCGTCCGACACGGCTCATGGCTGAGGTGTGATGTCCGATACGCCTAGCCCGTCAGGGCATGTCCATCGTTGTGCCCAGGTTCCTTGCCCAATATCGGCCAGGGAGTAATGCATCCTTGCCCAATACAATCACTTCAAACAAGATATATGATGGAAAACTGAAATCAAAGTGATGGGTAAAACATCATTGGCTTAAGGTGTAGCTCCCAACCTCAGATAGTATTACTCATCAAAGCTTATAAACCAAGCGGTGGCCCATAAAACAGAAGAGTCTAAGCATGCAGCGCAGGCACTGACTCGGGCCTTATTACAATCATAATGTTCATAATGTTTTTCTTACAGAAAAGGAAATAACGTCCTATTCTAAGAAAAGTTAAAAAAACTCGGGCTGCCTCCCGAGGAGCGTTGTAGTTAGCGTCATCAACTCGACAGCTTCAGATCCTTCACTTGGTGCCTTCATCTATTTCCACGTCTTGCAAACATATCTCTGACCTTCTTACGAACGCTTCATCTTCATAGTATCTTTTTACTCTGTGCCCGTTCACTGGAAAAACTTTGGCTGGATCATATTTATCATACTGCTCCATCATTCCTGATGGATATATCTTTGCTACGATGAAGGGTCTAGACCACCTTATTTGCAGCTTACTTGGAAAAAGATGAATAGAGGATTTAAATAATAAAACCTTATCACCTTCGCTCACATCCTTTTTCCTCAGGTGGGCATCGTGCCACACCTTGGTCCTCTGCTTATAGATCCTTGCATTCTCATAGGCATTTATTCTCAGCTCTTCGAGTTCCTGTAACTATAGATATCTTTTCTCCCCTGCCTTTTCCAGATCCATATTCAGGAACTTAATCGCCCAAAGAGCCTTGTGTTCAAGCTCTAAGGGTAGATGACAGGATTTCCCATAAATCAATTTGTAAGGGGTGGTTCTAATGGGTTCTTTATATGCAGTTCTGTAGGCCCAAAGGGCGTCATCAAGCTTCATTGACCAATCTTTCCACGTGCGGCTGACAGTCTTCTCTAAAATTTGCTTAATCTGTCTATTCGAAACCACCACCTGCCCAGAAGTTTGGGGGTGGTAGGGCGTAGCGACCTTGTTTCTAACCCCATACTTCCGCAGGAGTGCTTCAAACTGTTTTTCCCCGAAATGCGATCCACCATCGCTTATCAAAGTACGAGGTACTCCGGAGCGAGGGAAGATAGTTTTCTCAAACAACTTGATCACTGATTTGGAGTCGCAAGTTTGGGTGGCAACAACTTCCACCCATTTAGACACATAATCTACCGTGACTAAAATGTATTGATATCCTTTTGATGGGGGAAAGGGACCCATGTAGTCTATTCCCCATACATCAAAGATCTCGACTTCAACCCAATTGGCCATAAGCATCTAATTTCTTCTTCCAATGTTTCCTGTCGATTGGCATTCTTTACAAACTTTTACATAATTTGCAGCATCCTTGAATAAGGAGGGCCAGTAAAACCCTGATTGCAGCACCTTAGCGGCGGTCCTTTCGCTCCCCAGGTGTCCTCCATATGGTGAGGCATGGCATTTTTTCAGAATGTTTGGAACTTCTTCTTCAGAAATACACCTTCTATACAGGTTATCTGCGCATCTTCTAAAGAGAAGAGGATCATCCCAATAGTAGTTCTTTACATCCAAAAAGAGTTTCTTCGTTTGATTGTATGTTATATCAGGAGGTAACTCCCCACAGGAAAGATAATTACAAAATCAGCAAACCAAGGCAAATTCTCATCTTTGGTTTCAACCATTAGCAAGGCCTCATCAGCATAGTTTTTGTTGATAGGTGGCTCCTTCTTGTCTTCGACTATGATCCATGATAAGTGGTCGGTGACTACGTTTTCCGCACCCTTCTTATCAACGATCTCGTGGTCGAACTCCTGGAGTAACAAATCCCACCTTAACAGCCTGGGCTTGGTATCCTTTTTCTGCATAAGATATCATATCGCCCCATGGTCGGTGTAGACCTTTACCTTTGTTCTGATAAGATAAGATATGAACTTATCGAAAGCAAACACAATCGCAAGCATTTCCTTCTCTGTAGTCATGTAATTTACCTAAGCTTCATCCAAAGTACGAGTGGCGTAGCAAATTACATGGTGCTTTTTGTCCTTCTTTTGTCCCAGGATTGCCCCTACGACACAGTCACTGGCATCGCACATAAGATCAAAAGGTAGCTCCCAATCCGGAGCTTGAAGGATAGGCGGTGAAACAAGTGCATCTTTTAAGGCCTGAAAAGCATTTAGACAATCGTTAGAGAAATCGAATTCAACATCCTTAACCAGAAGATTTGACAATAGTTTTGAGATCTTCGAGAAGTCTTTTATGAATCTTCGATAATAACTGGCATTCCTGAGAAAACTCCGCACTCCAGTTACAGACTTCGGTGGAGGAAGTTTAGATATAGCTTCAACCTTGCTCAAATCTACCTTGATACCTCTCCTCGAGCTTTTATGCCCTAGCACTATGCCTTCTCGTACTATGAAGTGGCACTTCTCCCAGTTGAGGACCAAATTCATCTCTTTACAACGTTGCAAGACCAAAGATAAATTTTTCAGACAAGCATCGAAGTCCTTCCCATAAACAGAAAAATCATCCATGAAAACTTCCACGATGTCTTCCAGAAAATCTGAAAACATTGAGATCATGCAACGCTGAAACATTGCTGGAGCATTGCACAATCCGAAGGGCATCCTTTGGAAGGCATAAGTACCATAGAGACAAGTAAAAGTAGTTTTCTCCTGGTCGTCTGGTAAGATGGGGACTTGATAAAACCCAGAAAAAACGTCCAAAAAGTAGAAATAATCATGATGCGCTAATCTCTCCAGAACTTGATCAATGAAAGGAAGCAGATAATGATCTTTTTTCATGGCTTTGTTCAGTTTTTAGTAGTCTATGCACATCCTCCATACGGTGACGGTCCAGACTGCCATCTCATCGCCTTTGTCTCCTTTCACAACTGTTATGCCTCTTTTCTTCAGTACCACATGGATGGGACTTACCCAGTTACTGTCACTGATTGGGTAGATAATTCATGCATCCCTTAGTTTGATCACTTCTTTCTTCACAACTTCTTTTAGCATCTGGTTCAATTTTCTCTGGGGTTGAGCCAGAGGTTTAACAGATTCTTCAAAATTAATTTGATGCATGCATAGCGTAGGGCTAAGACCTTTGATATCCTCTACCGAATATCCTATAGCCTGCCTATGGAGCCTCAACTCCTCGAGAAGCCTTTCCAATTGTTCCTTCGTCAGACAGGCATTAACGATGACTGGATTTCTCCCTTCTTGATCTAGAAATTCATACCTTAAACCTTCAGGCAGCTGTTTCAGCTCTGGCTTAGCCTTGGGTGCCTTTTCTTCTGGTGTCTCCTCTAAAGAAGCAAACTTAACTATTTCTATTACCTCCTCCTCGTTGCTTAGATCTTCATCAAGTCGATTTAGATAACTGAGGATCTCGACAACCTCAGGATCTTCAGAATTAGAGTCTTGATTGCTCAATGCTCTCACAAGCGGGTCTACCATTGCGATATCTTCCTCTACTTATTCACAAAACTGATTGTTGATTTCTACGAAGTTAGCAGATTCTAGCAGGGATGGCCCTTTCATAGCATCCTTTATTTTGAAATCTAAGTGGTCATTTCCGACCCTCAGAGTGATGATTCCTTCGGCAACATCAATCAACGCTCTTCCCTTAGTCACGAAAGGGCGTCCAAAGATGATTGGACAGTTAGGGTCCTCCACAGTGTCAATGATCACAATATCGCAAGGAATGAAGAATCTTCCCACACGGATCAAAACATCCTCAACAACTCCTACAGGTATTTTGAAAGAATAGTCTGCCAATTCAATCCTCATATTGGTCTTGACCATATCAGTCAAACCCAAACATTGTGCGAGGCTTAGGGGCATAAGCCTGATGCTAGCCCCTAAATCAGTAAGACCTTTCCGCTCGATATTATCTCCAACAGCAAAAGGAATGGTGAAGGCTCCTGGATCCTTCTTCTTGGTAGGCAAATCAGTCTTCACGAAGGCAGAAGACATACTAGCGAGGTGCACTGTCTTGATTCTTCCTCCTCTTTTCTTCTTGGTGATCAAATCCTTGAAAAACTTGGCGTAGGTCGGCATTTCCTCTAAAGCATCCAAAAAAGGTACTTCAAGGTGAAGCTTCTTTACTGACTCCATAAACCTCTCATAACGCTTTTTAAGATGTGCCTTTATGAGTTTGTAAGGGAAAGGCAGCTTTGGAGAGTAAGGACTTCTTTTACCATACAGGTCCTCCATAGATCTTGTTTCTGGCTCCCTGACATGAGCTTGTTGATTCTCTTCCCCTACAGGGTTCTCTGTCACGATCATTGGTTCAGGTTCCTCGGGCCTGGCCGCTTCAGAGCGTTCTACTGTCTTCCCTGATCTGAGCACCGCCATTTTAGCAGATTCAGTGTTGGAGGGTATCTTACCTGAGGGATTCTTTATTAACTCGGCCATCTGGGCCAGCTGTTGATCTATTTGGCGTTGGTGAGTTTGCATGTCTGCCGTCTGAACCTACATCATATTCAGAACCCCTGAATTGGAAAACGCGCTTTGTGCCAGCTGGTTGTTAATTGTATCTTACCTTTTTACAAAATTGAACAATTGACCCACCAAGTCTGGTTGATTCGAGTTCTTGTCCTGACTCTGCTCCTTAGCTTGACCCTGGCCTTGACTAGGGTTAGCTGTTTGGCGGTTTTGGTACTTTACTTGCCCTTGAAAGTTTGTCTTGTTTGATTGGAAATTGGTAGTTCTGGTGAACTGACCTTGTCCGCCCCTTTTCTCAAAACCTTGCAGTTGCTTGGGTGGATTATTCAACTGATGCGAGTTTTCAGCTGCATCCTTGTTGCCATAGTTAAAACCAGGGTGATATGGTCTCTTGAAGTTGACAAAAGAGATGTTCTCGACTTCCTCTGCTTTGGATTCACTTTCACTTGACTCGTCAGGTAGGGTGTAAATGCAGTTATCAATCATGTTTCCACCTTCTCCGCAGGTGACACATTTCATAACTTTCTCAACTTGTTTCTTCCCTTTTCCACCTGATTCTTTCAATTGTCTGACATCAGTGGCTATCTTATAGATTTGAGTGGTGATAGCTTAAAGAGCTTTGGATTCGACAGAAGGTCTTTCATTAGTGGCCTTTTTAACATGTCCTCTATCAGACATGTCGTAGTCGGTACCGGCCTGTAACTCGACCATGTTTTCGATGATCTTTTTGGATCTGCTGGGCTTCTTCCCCAGAAAGTCGTTCCTGCAGCTGCATTCAGCGATACCCTTTCTTCAGGGGTCAGACCATTGTAGAAGGTGGTTATCAGGAAACCCTTCTTGTAGTTGTGATGAAGGCAGTCCCTCTAATACTCCTGATATCGTTCCCAAGCTTCATGAAGATTCTCATTCGGCTTCTGTATGAATGATGTGATCCTTTGCCTATTCATGACAGTTTTCTCCATAGGGTAAAACTTGTTCACAAAAGCGTCCGCCAGCGCATTCCATCTGTTCAGAGCTTGATGTGGTAGCCCAAGGTACCAAGATAGGGCCTTGTCCTCTAAAGAAAATATGAAGCCATTGCAATAAATGACTTCTTGTGGAACTCCCCACATTTTAATGGTATCATAGATATTCTTAAAAGCATCAAGATGATGGTAAGGGTTATCATTCTTTGAATTCCCATGGAAACTCTTGTTCTGGATCATAGAAATGACATATGGTTTCAGCTCAAAGTTTGTTGCATTGAACCTTCAGATGACAACAGGACATCTTGAGTTATTGGCCTTTGTGGCAGCCAACTCTCTGAGAGTCTTTTCTTCTTCATTAGAATCTTCACTGTCACTGTCCCCATGGTTCTGCTCCTGATTATGTTGATTTCTTCTGCATCTTCGGTGACGATGACGTCTCTCGTGGCGATGATCATCCTCGAATTGTTTTGTTTCAGGTTCTTCCTGTTGATGATCGCCATTATAACGGTCATTGTCCCCATGTGGAGGTGAGTGTGGTCTAACTCTACCGTGTCGCTCATCCTCAGAAAGAGGTGGTTCGACACAAGGTGGCATGACTGGCAGTGTAGGTGCTCAACTGAGCAGAATGCTTCCTTCCTGAGTACCTAAACAGAACATATAATCAAGTTAGAAAACTTGTATTTAATAATAAAATGAACTACTCTATACTCATTTCATGTTAGAAGATCAAAAGGAATAGTGTTGTCAAGCTCATTACAAAGCATGAGGCACGGGAGTGTAGTTAGTGGATTCGGGTTCGTTAATAGTACCGTTTTGCCTTGTCCCCGGCAACGGCGCCAAAAAGTTGACCGACCTAAATCGCGCGTCCAAAAGGAGCGGATTTGAAGTAGTCATACTTTTAAATTACCCGACTCTTAGGCCCCCGCAACGATGACGGGGTCTGAAGTAGCAATCGGGGTCGAACCACAGGGACAAGGGTGGTAGTGTTAAGAACACGGAATCAACACATTACACTCCGGTAAAAGTAAGGTGCGGATAGAGTTCCCAAAGGGAACAACAGGTGAAGATCGATAAAATAAAAGAAAACTATCTCCAACTGGAGTTACAAGGAAAATTAAAGTTTTGGCATTTATCGGTTTTTAGGGGTTTTGCGCAACGGAACCGGAGGAGATAACGCAATTGCCTCAGTAAGGAACAGAAGGGGAAAATTCGGCATACCAAGCGGCAACAGGAAACATCCAGTACCCCTTCTCTCGAAGAGGGTACCTCTAACTAAGAACCAACACCCTCTCTCAAGGTTGATGGACTTGGGTTAGAGTGGAAAGGTGACTGAAGCAACTCTGATCCGGGGTACTCTCGTACACCCTGATCGGACCAAATGCTAGAGCTGCAACACCTCTCTCGAGGGAGTTGCAATAGGAACACGATTCGATAGCTAGTCAAAACATGATCCAACGTACAAGCTAGAGTTCATATGCTAAGCAAAGTATCCATCCAACAAACGGGACCAAATATGGAGCAACAGACATTTAAAACTCCTCTAATTTCATTGTCATAAGCATTACATAAAAGGGTTTGGTTACAGTGCATAAATAAAGAAAGTAAATGACTGAAAAAGGGAAGATAAGTATCGCCTCCTTGATTTAGGAGAGTGACTAGCAGCAGTAGATCACTAAGGTTCCTCTAGCCCGATACTGGGCGGTAGCTCTTCCCGATACGCCTATGTCGGGCGGTATCCCCTATCAGGCGATATGCCCTGACGGGCGGACATATCGATCAAAGAGCTCATGCACGATACGGTCGCGTCGAGATGCCACCCTCTCGGGTGACACTCCGTGACAAGTGATTCGTATCGGGCTCTGTATCGTGTTGGGCTAGAGACCACTTAGGGTATCGGGATCCTCTTATCGGGTGGTTCCTTTGGTCAATATCGGGTTCCTGTGGTGACCGGGGCAGATTCTAAGTGAACCATTCCCGCCCTCTCGGTTCGGGGAAGTGCTCACCTAGTATCGCCTGGTACGCCTCTGGGACGCGACACACTAGCTCCAGGTACTTTCCAAAGATAGCTTTCATGAGATTCCGACCCATCCTATCAGAGTCTTGTAGTTGCTATTTATAGGCAGCGGTTGAAGAAGTTGTGGTTCTCCGGGCGCCAAGTGTCCTCCATTGGTTCTATTAGCGCAGCTTCAGGGATGTCTGACGTGCGTGTCGCCCGACACGTAGAGTGTCGGGCAGCAAGCGTGTCAGTCATCGTGACGGGTGGGAGCCTGCCGGTGGGTGGCTTGTATTGTGCGACACACTTTATTGGGAGAGACGTTGTGGTGGGCACAGCTCCCTGTCGGGTAAGCGGCGTATCGCCCGTTAGAGTCTTCTCGCGCATAACACCTGTATCGCGCAACATCCATATCGGGCTGATGTATGACGGGTAGTAAGTGTGTTGACCGATTGGTAGGAGGGCTGATGCAGGTAAAACATGTTCATGGGCCGGGATGGGCCTTTTGCTGATAAATGAGTGGAAAAATGAGGAAAACTCTATAAAAGATGATAAAAATGAGTTAAGAGTGTAGGGTGGCCTGTTTATTCAAAACATGACAAAACGGAGAGGAAAACTATTTAAAAGGGAAGTTTTGACAATGAAAAAATGGGCCATAAATATCACAAAATTTGGTGTTATCAGGCAGGTTATATAACTTGAACCCAATTATATTATTATGCACTTTCAACTTTGTAATACTTGTTGAACTACTTGCAATTTCGAATTCTCTTGAATAATTGATGATCCTTTGAGTTCTAAAAGATTCATGGGACTATTTTCCATGACTTAGAACATTAAGAACAAGACTCTAGAGGTTGATGGTGATGACATCTTTAAGGGTAAAGTGATATTGGGTTGAAGCACACACCTCCAACCTGATATGGTGTTGTAACCCTATATGTTATAAAAACCGATGCACCTTGAAACCCCACACCCTTATTGGTTTGTATAATGGGTTGCCAAAGGTTCAACCTGTTGACTATCCTATCACTTAACCCATGGTGAAGGATAGGTCGACGTTGTGAAGGTTTGAAGAGGTACGAGCATAAGGGCCCAACCCGATATGGTGTGAAGCACACACACACCTCTTTGAATGATATGGTGTAAAGCACACATACACCTCTAAAGTGATATGGTAAGCACACATACACCTCTAAAGTGATATGGTAAGCAAGAATACACCTCTTTCCTGATATGGTAAGCACACATACACCTCTAAAGTGATATGGTAAGCAAGCATCACCTCTTGCCCGATATGGTAAGCACACATACACCTCTAAAGTGATATGGGTAGCAAGCATACACCTCTAAACCGATATTGGGTTAAGCATACACCTCTTGGACAATATGGTGTTGATCACACATCTCTAAAACAATATGGTGGGTAACCCAATACACTAGATGACAAAAGTGTTAAGGTGACTAATACCCTAGAACATGTGATGGCCAATACACTAAAGTATGGTATGGTCAATATCTTCAAGAGAGGTGAGGACGTTACATTCATGTATGGTGAATGTGATACACCATATGATTGGTAAGATTGATACCTTGATGGGTAAGGGTATGATGGATATGATGATGTCTAGCCCAATATACACCTAAGCCAATACATGTGTTCAACTTGACATACATGATTCAACCTGATACACCTTGTAAAGGTGAGGGTAAAACACTCTTAAGAGTGATGAGTGTAACACCAAGTAAGGGTGTGGTTAATACTTTGATAGGTGAAACACCTAAAGTGGTTGATAATGGTCAACCCTATATCAACAATGGATGATAAAAATGAGTTAAGAGTGTAGGGTTGCCTGTTTATTCAAAACATGACAAAACGGAGAGGAAAACTATTTAAAAGGGAAGTTTTGACAATGAAAAAATGGGCCATAAATATCACAAAATTTGGTGTTATCAGGCAGGTTATATAACTTGAACCCAATTATATTATTATGCACTTTCAATTTTGTAATACTTGTTGAACTACTTGCAATTTCGAATTCTCTTGAATAATTGATGATCCTTTGAGTTATAAAAGATTCATGGGACTATCTTCCATGACTTAGAACATTAAGAACAAGACTCTAGAGGTTGATGGTGATGACATCTTTAAGGGTAAAGTGATATTGGGTTGAAGCACACACCTCCAACCTGATATGGTGTTGTAACCCTATATGTTATAAAAATCGATGCACCTTGAAACCCCACACCCTTATTGGTTTGTATAATGGGTTGCCAAAGGTTCAACCTGTTGACTATCCTATCACTTAACCCATGGTGAAGGATAGGTCGACATTGTGAAGGTTTGAAGAGGTACGAGCATAAGGGTCTAACCCGATATGGTGTGAAGCACACACACACCTCTTTGAATGATATGGTGTAAAGCACACATACACCTCTAAAGTGATATGGTAAGCACACATACACCTCTAAAGTGATATGGTAAGCAAGAATACACCTCTTTCCCGATATAGTAAGCACACATACACCTCTAAAGTGATATGGTAAGCAAGCATCACCTCTTGTCCGATATGGTAAGCACACATACACCTCTAAAGTGATATGGGTAGCAAGCATACACCTCTAAACCGATATTGGGTTAAGCATACACCTCTTGGACAATATGGTGTTGATCACACATCTCTAAAACAATATGGTGGGTAACCCAATACACTAGATGACAAAAGTGTTAAGGTGACTAATACCCTAGAACATGTGATGGCCAATACACTAAAGTATGGTATGGTCAATATCTTCAAGAGAGGTGAGGACGTTACATTCATGTATGGTGAATGTGATACACCATATGATTGGTAAGATTGATACCTTGATGGGTAAGGGTATGAGGGATATGATGATGTCTAGCCCAATATACACCTAACCCAATACATGTGTTCAACTTGACATACATGATTCAACCTGATACACCTTGTAAAGGTGAGGGTAAAACACTCTTAAGAGTGATGAGTGTAACACCAAGTAAGGGTGTGGTTAATACTTTGATAGGTGAAACACCTAAAGTGGTTGATAATGGTCAACCCTATATCAACAATGCCTTAACTCGAGATGAGTCCATATCACTTGATGATAGTTGGATAATTCAAATACAGGATAAATGTGATGAGTTAATGCATAAAGTATTAGGATGGGAAATACCCTAATACAAGATAAGTTGATGAATTTAAGGAAGTTAAAAGTGATGAGGGAAGTGATACACCAAGGCATGATAAATATCACATCCAACACCTCAAGGATGATATACCTTGATATTTTTGGATGAGTAACACATGAAGTGTGTCATGTCAATTGTTACATGAAGATGTAATGAGTTTAATTCACTTTGATAAGTGTAGGCTAATATACCTTGAGAAAGGGTTAAGCCAAGTTAATAAAGTATGATGTAATCAACATCCAAGTGAGGATGAGAGAGAAACTCATACTTTCTATCGATAATCATTTAATGATAAATGACGAGAATAAATAAGTATGATTGAATACTTATGATTTCAATGTATGCTCCTAGATGTGTGGAGTAATGAATTAGGGATTGGATTAATAATATGAACTTGAAACCCTATTCAGATATAAAGGGAAACCCTAACCCTAATAATGGCCTTGTGAGCCATGTGTATAGTTATTTCCTAGTGAGAGGTGACAAGATGTTCAATGGCCTTGTGAGCCATGAAAAATAGTTGTTGCCTAGTGAGAGATGAGAAGGTCTTCAATGGCCTTGTGAGCCATGTAAAATAGTTGTTGCCTAGTGAGAGGTGACAAGATGTTTGAATGGGCCTTGTGAGCCATGTGTATAGTTGTTGCCTAGTGAGAGGTGACAAGATACTTAATCAAACCATCTGAACTATGTGAAATACTTATACAACAAGTGAAATGAATACCTTGGTGTTACAACTCCAATTTTTAGATTCTTTTGGGGAGAAATGTAATTTCTCCTATTAAAGATATATATAAACAAATAAGGGTGTGATTCTATTTGAATATATGGATTTAATTTGTAATAACCTTGTTTGATTTGTTTGTGGGCCTTATTGGCTATTGGGCCCAATAACAAGGAAAAGAAAAAGGAAATTCAATTAGTAAATGAATAATTAAGAAATGGAGAAAACAAAGATGTAGAAACCTCTAGAAGGCAAAGGAATATTCCCCAAAGGTGGATTTCATGCCTTTTGGGTTGCTTGGGTTCCAAGGAGTCCAAGTTGCAAAGATAGTGCAACGAGAAAGAGAAAAGATCAATTAATTATTGCTTTATTAAGAAGGAAATTGGAGATAATGATAAAATATGGAAATAAGTGGAAAGGTGTATGATTAAGTCATCATGGGTGGATTTCCGTATCCATAAGGTTTCTAATGGTAAAGTGAAATCAAATAAAGAAAATAGAAAGATATGAGAGAGACAGAGAGAAAATATATGTTTTATTGCATAATACATGCTTTTTAAGTCATTGAATTGCAAATGGAGAAAAGGAGTTATTCCTTTTGAGTTTCGGTTCCAAACTTGGAATATAAGCAGATTAATTCTTTATAGACTTTCCTTTAAAATTTGGGATTATTTGGATGTACAGCTTAAGAGATATGGATTTTTGAAAATCCCTAAAATGAATGGATAATCTCTAAATGTCACAAAGTTTATTCTAACTCAGATTCTTTGTTAGTGTCGTGCAAGGTTATGACCTTGAGATCGAGATCCGACAATCCAGAGATCGTCTTCCACATTGAACTGGAAAAGAAACTACAGACCAGTAGTTGATAACTTTCCCAAGTGGAAATCTTGTAATCCAAGGCATGGATGTTTTGGGGAATGTGTCCAACAACCTCAGGAGACCAGTACGAGTTGGTCTACCCCATGATTTGTGAGATTTTGTAGCCTACTGGTGTTTTTCCCAAACCAGGAACCTACGGCTTCTCAGTAACCAAGAGAGGACATATAAATATAGGGTCTTGGACCCCCTCTGAAGTCGTTGTTTGTACTAGTGGCTTCGGCTGAGTGTCGCGGGCCAATATGTGCTAGGAATTGTCCTAGATACCCCGCCCCTTCATCTCTGTCGGTGAGTAAGGCATAGTGGGAAGAGCTTCTCCGCCTAGCCAACACCGATCCCCACTCCACCAATTGAGAGTCTAGATCTGTTCAGCGGGGAGGTCAAAGATGAGCGACCTTATGCGGACAGAAGAGGAAGCTAGTGGGCGGAAGTCAACTACTGAAGTTGACCAACCATCGCGTTGTGTCGAGGAGGGGGAAGGATGGGGGGGTTGAAGATGAGCGCTCAGCAAAAGATGAATCTTCTCCTCAAGTGCCTATAGATCGAGAACAACAAAAAAGGGCAAAGATGCCCTTTCAGCAATAAACCAGCCGGCCACCTAAATGTATATTATTGGGTAAGATGATGACGTATCACCTAGCGATTGGTCAAAATATAATTTTCTTGCAAAAATCTTAACTCAAAATTGGTAACTCATATATCAAAGTGTTATATATGAAAATTGATCCTCAAAACGAGAGGAACATAAATAAATTATATTTTAAGCCTAATTCTGCTTGCAATTCAAAAAGTATGAAAAGATGTTATATTTAATGGTTTAATTAATGAAAAACCCTAATATTTGATGATTAATTGGGAAGGGTTATATAGATGTTTAAAGATGATATTAACCTGTTGTTAGTAAAAAGGACAATTTAGATCCAAAAATATGATCTTTATGCATAGTTGGTTTAATTTAGGATTCCATGTACATAAATACGCTTTAATAGGCCTTGAAACCCTAATCTTGGTAATTATGACTCTTAATGGCTTTAATTGTTCAAATCCATGAATAAAGCTGAGATATGATGATTCTAGGTTTTTTTTAGTATAAAAGTTTCTAATTGTGGATAAATACCCTTAATTTTGTAATTAGGGCTTTCTAGTGGATTAATGTAAATTTAGCGATAAATAGGGTTCATATGTGAATTCGACCATAATGAAATATGAGTTGTCAATTCAAAAGGAACCAAAGATGATAATTGTGCCTATGATGTTGAAATTTGGGTTTGTGAACTAAAAGAGCATTAAAAGTGATAAATGCATAATGGAGGCTAAAAACCTAATGAAATCCTAATGTTGGCCTAGATATCCTAGGATGGCATCCAAGCCTATATTGAGAATGTTTTGAATAAAACAATGACACTTAGATGTTATGCATTAATTTTAGGATATCGTTGATTGCATGATTGATTGTTCTTGAATATTCTTGCTTGGACATCAAGTTACTCTAGATCAGGTATGTGGTTACGCTTATGGATAATCGCTTTAGTTTCATGGCAATTCCCAGATGTTTTATCAGTTGCTTGAAAATAACTACTTGGATGAATTTTATTTCATGTAACTATAAAGTAACTATGATTATCACCATAAATATGTATGCATGACTAGCTCAGATCCTGGTCCTCCTCTGTGGCTTTGCTAATGATGAAAAGGGTAACCTGGTATAGGGCCGACTTGTTTAGTAGGACATCGGGTTATCATGAGTTATAAATTGGGCTACCCACGTGTAGTGCCATGAGACTCTTTAGCTCACCATGAGTTAAGGAGTGGGTTACCTATGGGTAGTGCCATGTGACTCAACCTTAGAAACTGATTCACCTATTAGGTAGGATCATGAGGGGTTTAATGGGGATCTACCACAAGGAAGGTAGCATCCAGGTCCACTGTAGGGACAGTGCAGAGGCTAGGGTATGGATGGATTGAGCAGTTATGTTTAAAACGTAAAGTAGTTTGTTAAATCATAATTGACTGTAATATGTTGTTACAGTTAATTGCATGATTTTTGTTTCCCCCACATACCGGCATATTCATTTATGCTGACCGAAGTTTTGTTTTTCGGCGTTTTAGGTACCATTAAAAAGAACAAACAGTAAAGTGGCATATTGTGAAATTAAGAAATAAAGTGCAAGGAGGATTAGTTAGATTAGTTTCTATATGTGGATAGAAGTTTAGAAATCCAAGTTTTTCAAAAAGTATGCAAAATTTTATTTTATTACAAATTTTCAGTATAGTCTGGTAGAATTTGATAATTATTATTGATTATTTGTCAAACCTTTGATCCGGGTAATTGGGATAACGGATCTGACCTCTGGGTCTCCCTTAATTGGGGGTTACCGGGAGGCGGGGTCATTACACTTAGTCTGAGGACCTAGAGGTAATGGTTACTTGTTACAGAGGTAACAATGTTGTGTGGTGATCTAAGGGTTTAAATAACTAGATCCAATAATCATGATGATGATGATGTGAAGGGATGAGCATTCCCAGTAATATGATAAGGGACTGAGATCCCAAGTGTTATGGATCTAAATGTGTTCCTAAGATTTGAAAAGTACTCGATAAATGTATTACAACTTTCTTTGTAGCATTTGTTTATTATTGATTCTTATAACTTGTTTGATGCTAAAAGAATACAGTAATGCACTTAATATATCAGTAGAAACCATAAAATGTTGCCCTGACCATAGATCCATCAGCGTCAGGATTTGCTAAATGGTGAAACGAGTTCCCTGTGGCATAACCCGGAATGCATATTTTTGAATATGTGTCGGGGGGTGTAAGCTTGGACAGCCATATGTGAGTCGATCCCCTTATGAACTCAAAATAAATGGGGATATTGGTTGTGTGAAACCATATCCTGGCTCGAGTGTGACTTAGGTCATAGACTCTATGTTGAGCACAGTGAACTGGACTGTGGCTCTAAGTATGGCTATATGCCATGACTCAGTAATTTCATAACTGGGGACAGTTGTTAGTAGATGTTCCCCTAAGAG
Source organism: Alisma plantago-aquatica (assembly GCA_963693085.1). Classification (NCBI taxonomy): domain Eukaryota; kingdom Viridiplantae; phylum Streptophyta; class Magnoliopsida; order Alismatales; family Alismataceae; genus Alisma; species Alisma plantago-aquatica. The sequence continues at coordinate 973,190,191 of OY856409.1, forward strand.
AGTGCAGTTGACACTGTAGCTCTGAGTGAAGATGCCTAGTATCCTTTCATGATGTTTTGTAGATTGACACGAGATGTCAATGCTAGTGGTCTTGTACTGACCGAGATAGCAGAGGTCATGGCAACCGGCTCTCCCATTGACCTTGTATGGTACCGACTTGTGAGAAGTTTGTAGTCGGTTGGAGATGAACGGGGTATACTTCATTTCTCAGGGCATAAGTGTGATTCTAAAATATGTTCTACCTTATAGCATATCTGCTTAAGGATCAAATACGGAAAACATTATTTGATGCGCAATTCAGTTATACATCTTAGCTTGATAGATGTTATTTATGATCCTTTACATTCCTAGTAAAGTAGATAGATGGTTTATTATTCTACCATGGGTAGATGCATCATTCTCCTTAAGTAAGGAGATTACTTTATTCTATTCATACAATGATTAATCTTGTCTGTTAATATAAAAGAACCTCTACTCAGTTTTATAATGCTTATTTGTGATAATAATATGGTCAACGGAGAGTTATATCTCTCGCTGGGAAAATTGTCTCACCCTGTGGGATCCACAATATTTAGGTGGACGTGCACGAGGCAGTGGAGACCTTTCTATAGAGAAAAAACAACAGTTGAGGTAGCAGTGACAACTCAGGTTGAGTGTATTGTCTGTCGTGTCTTGTAGATATAAGTCCTATGTGTCGTCTCTGTATTTTCAGGTCCTTGGAGTCCGTTCGTAATGTCTTTGTGAATAATTTGAGGATTTTGGCTTGAATGCCTCAAGGTTTTAGGTTGCTTCAGTATATGTATTGATAGAGCAACTATTATATGTTGTCTTCGAGATGAGAAGGCACATTGTTTGTACAATGTGAATTGTGATATGTATATGTTTTGGATCTTTTAGTAAGAGTTTCCTGGAAGAGAATCTACTTACAAATGGTTTTAAATTTTAGTTATTTTTGTTAATCTGTTGTTTATGATTATTCCGAATTAATTAGTAATGATTTGGTTTTCGGTTTGGTGGTGGTCGTTACAAGTTTGGTATCAGAGCATAAGGTTCGCTGAGTCTATAGAGACATAGGACTAAGGTGTTGAGTCTGTCCTAGTATCCTCTAGTATATCCTATAATGACTTCCGCTTATGCAGAAAAAAGGTAATGTTTAAAAATGACTGGAGAACACGAGGAACATGTTGTTAAGAGAAATGTTGTTGCACTAGAAGAGGGTGCAAGAGATCAGGCAACATAAGAACAAGTGCTTGAGAATTCCCATCTTGACCCAATCAGGATAGAGAATCCTACTATTTATGCTCTTGTTGGGTAGGTTCGGACAACAGTGATGCATATAGTAGACTGGATACTAGCATTACAACCTAGGTTACTTGTGACGCCCCGACCCCCGAGCCATCTCTAATGACCCCGAAGACTGGGGAGTCACACTCGGTAAACCACTCTTAACTTTTTCTTTTCTTGATCACTTAGATTAACTTAAATGAAAACCATAAAACTTGAATAGCATCGAATTATAATAAAATTGCGGAAGAGACTTTCCATTAGCCTTACTAAGAAGAAAAACAAGTTCACATGGCATATTACATTTCTTATGCAGACTGTAAAACACAGCAGATAATTGAAAAATAACTACATATTTCACCATATTCTCTCTCTAACCTACTACATGCCCAAGGACCGAGGGGAAAGGACTAAGAGACCTCTAGACCTAGTTAATCACTACCTTCTAAACATCTGGGTGATACGATTCTTCAGCTTCCACGTGCTGACACTGACCTGAAAAATGTTTCAGTAGGTTGGTGAGCTACTGGCTCAGTGATTAGAATTTCACCAACTATCACGATAACTCATTTATGTTTATTATTTGGAATAATATGCAAGAAATACTACACTGAGTAGGTCTAAGCAATTTAATTTAAACAACAGAAGATGTCAACATTTCATTATGATAATAATTGATGCAAAGTTGTAAATACAATAAATTAACATAAAATACTAAAATTCCACTTAAAGAACAACTGTTGTGAATCAAATTCATATCTTTCTTAACTCTTTAACTTATAACATCTATGTGAACCTAAATGAACATATTTTATCTTATGCCCTGATCATATGCAGTGTACTCTACATATGAAGACTCGTAGCGAACTACGATCCCACCGCACAAGACTTAGCGACACACCCAGGAAATGCTAAGTCTGACTTTCCGTCCTGGTCTGCTACAGGACCCACAGGCTCTCTGGCCTCGTGGCACTCGCAAATGGGTGCACGCTAGACTCCTCCTCTAAGCTGAGTACACAGGTGGAGGGTCTCCAAGTCTCCGACCACCTGGGCGTATCCCCATGGTTGAGCCGGGACATGTCTCCGACCACCTGGGCGTATCCCCAGGGTTGAGTCGGGACACTACCTCAAGTCTCCGACCACCTGGGCGTATCCCCAGGGTTGAGCCGGGACCCTACCTCTCAGCCCTCGTGTCACCGAGACATTCGGTAAGTGTTGGACACGAGTCTCCGACCACCTGGGCGTATCCCCTGGGTTGGGTCGTTTCACCCCTAAGGTGCAGACCTCACAAAGGGGTTCTACGGTGTTAGGGCCCTTAATCTAATATTTTATTATTCTCGAAAACTCTTACTACATTGCAATCTCTCTCTTACTTGTTTTGGACTTTGGTATCTCTATGGTACCGAGTCTATTTACTTGAACTTTACAACACGACATGAATATCATTCTAAATTTGACAGAGTAGTATATTCAAAACATTATAATATACTGAGTAATCATCATACTATATATGCAAGCAGACTAAAATTCTTAAATAAATAGAATGCATGTCAATGTGGCTCTTTAAACACTAAAATCATGCAAATGAACTGTTAAGCATCACCACATCTCATACTGAGAATTTTGATATCAAAATACTTGAATCATTGAACACCCTATCCTTAGGGTTTCAGTTACTTCATTCACTTATCACATGGCAACACCCTATCCTTAGGGTTTCAATTACCTCATTCACTTATCACATGGCAACACCCTATCCTTAGGGTTTCAGTTACCTCATTCACTTATCACATGGAAACACCCTATCCTTAGGGTTTCAGTTACCACATCTGTTTGATTGCAATTCAAATCACAATACGATATCATTCTAGAACTGACAGAGCAGTATACTCAAATCATTGTAAATACTGAGTAATCCTTATGTCATGCATGCAGGCAGATTTAAAATTCATAAATAACCCAAACTCATGTCAATTTGGCACATACATACTGAATTCATGCAATTGAACATCTTATTGCACTGATAAGAGAAATTACGTCACATATGAGAAATCATCTGTAGCATTTATCAATTATCTAAAATTTCTCGAAGAACGTGCACATTAACCCTAATCCTGGTTTGTGCATCTCATAACTCAATTAAGAGTTACTTACGTATCATAACACAAATTAATAACAATACTTGAGAGTTTCTTGTAATATCTAAGAGAAATGTGCCAATTCATGTAAATGTAAATTCACAGACAGTAACATAACAGGAAGCATGCAACTAGGGTTTTATTGCATATTTTTATGTTATCGTACTTTCTTTTAAATCTTGCATCTGATAATTTATAAAATCTGTATTGTCTGAGTTTACACCCAAACCGTACCATTATCGATCGTGTATTACTAAATTCAACATTCATACTGAGCAATTTAGGTTCCGATGAACCATGTAAATTCACTGGTCGAATCCACATTGATCAGATGCTAATCCAAATCATATTAAAGCATAAAGAAACAATTTATGAAATAAAAAGTCGGGTGACGCCAAATATTGCCCAACGCCTGTTATCAACGAAAAACGTGTAATATACAAAAAATTTCTGATTTGCAGAGTTAAATCTTAGATAGTGAGTGAAATCCTACTCATAGCGATTTGGGATGTTCGGATTCGTTCGGAAATGTGTCCAGGGCATGTTTCCAGGCGGAAATTGGTTGCCTTCAATCTTGGATTAATTGGTTTACTGTTCCTTTGCAAGCTGCTTCACACACACACCCAGCAGGTTGGCGGAGAGGCTCAATTGATGGCTGAATTTGGATAGAAGCTACTGCTTCACACTTGAACCTTCTAAACGGGGCTCGAAACAACCTCTTCTATAGCCTTGGCGTCCAAGGTGGCCTAGCTGCTGCAAATCGCAGCTACGGCTGCTGCAGGTGCCACTTGGCCAAGCAGCAGGTAGCCGCTAGCCAAGGAAGGAAGAGGAAGGGGAAGAGGAAGGGAAGAGGAAGGAGAAAAGAAGAAGAAGAAGAAGAGGAAGAGAAATGGACCGCTGGGAAAACGGAGCCAGGCCAAGGTTGCCTGCTCCTCCGCTCATCGATCGCCCACTTGGCTCCTGTGCGCCGACTCCAGGAAGACGATCGTTGGAAAAGATAAGCATAAAGGAAAGAAAAAGAAAAGAATCGTTTATAAGTGAAAATCTTGGAAAACTTGCTAAATTGACCCCAGAAACTGAAAATCCTTATAACTTTTTCCTCGGAGGTCCAAATAGCGTGATTTCTTTTGCATCTTTTCAAGAATGAGACCCACTACAAACCCAAGGCATGAAAACATGCTAATTATACTATTTTACTAGTTCAAAGTTCCAATTGCATCAAAACCACTTTACTCAACTTAATTATCTTAATTATGCACTAATTGTATCTTATGTGCTTGATTCAACTTAATCAAGTTAATGATGCACTAATCACCACATGAGCACTTAAGTTAGCTCAATTAACTTTAATTATACACTAATCATGATACTTACAGATTTACTTTGAAACGGGTCATAACAATCTCCCTCCCTTACGAGAATTTCATCCCGAAATTCCTAAAAGAGAAAAGGAAATTGGTTACGCGTCTCTGACTCAAGCTCCCACGTAACGTCCTCTAAATTGTGGTTCCTCCACAAAACTTTAACTAATGGTATCTCACAATTCTTGAGTTTCTTGATTCTCCGATCAATTATCTGTACTGGTCCTTCAACATAGGACACATCTGTTCTGAGTTGTGTGAATTATGGGTCCATTATCTTCTCTGTACTAGGATAACATTTCTTCAGCCTCGATACATGAAACACATCATATAAATTAGCTAATTTGGATGGCAAATCAAATATGTAGGCTACAGGTCCAATCCTCTCAATGATAGGATATGAGCCCATAAACCTAGGAGTCAATTTGCCTCTCTTACCAAACCTCAACACTCCTTTCCATGGTGAAACCCTCAGATACACTTCATTACCAACTTCAAACTCAAGACGTCTACATCTCTTCTCAACATAACTCTTTTGTCTATCTTGTGCAGCTTTCAACCATTCTCTAATCACTGCAATCTTTCTGATAGTCAAATCCACTATCTCTGGTCCAAGAATATGCTTTTCACCTACCTCTTACCAACATATGGATGATCTACACTTTCTTCCATACAAAGCTTCATACGGGGCCATACCAAGACTGGAATGGTGACTATTATTATATGCAAACTCTATAAGGCTCAAATGTTCTTCCTAACTTCCACTAAAATGCAAGACACATGCTCTCAGCATGTCCTCAAGAGTCTGAATGGTCCTTTCTGATTGACCATTCGTCTATGAGTAAAAAAAATTGTACTGAATCTCAACTTTTTGCCCAAAGCACGATGCAACTGATTTCTAAAACCTAGATGTGAACTTAGGATCTCTATCTAATATAATTGAAATTGCAATACCATCCAATCTGACTATCTCATCCACATATATCTTAGCCAACTTTGGGACATCAAAAGTTGACTTAATATGAATAAAGTGAGCAGACTTAATCAGTCTATCCACAATCACCCATATCGAGTCACAACCTTTAGGTGTCATGGGCAACCCTATCACAAAATCCATTGTGATATGTTCCCACTTCCACTCTGGTATAGGAAGCGATTGCAAGGTACCTGCAGGTTTCTAGTGTTCAACTTTAACCTACTGGCACACACTACATCTAGCCACATACTGAGCTACATCCTTTTCATACCAGGACACCAATACAACTCCTTGAGATTCTTATACATGTTGGTGTTGCCTGGAAGCATCGTGTACATCAATACATGTGCTTTCTTAAGAATCTGCTCTTTCAAGTCATTATCTCGAGGTACATGCAACCTATCACACTGATACAACACACCATCATCTGAAAACCTAAACTATGGTCTTTTTCCTTTATCATATCATGCATGATTTGTTGTAACTCACTGTCACTCTGCTGAAGTTCCTTGATCAAATCATAAAAGATAGGCTTGACTTGCATCTGTGAAATCAAACCACTCGTCTTTGTCACCCCTAAGTCTAAGTTCAACTTCCACATTTCTACTAGCAGGTCTCTCTTGAAACATGCCATAGAGAATGCATCAGCTATTGAACTAGACTTCTTGCTCAGGGCATCAGCTACCACATTCATCTTTCCGGGGTGATAATCTGTCGTCACATCATAAAGATAGTGGTGCCATGACTTAAGAGCATGAACTACAACAACTAACTTCAGATCATGTATCGAATAATTCTCTTCATTCTTCACTACTTACTTCTTGTTATTATTGTAAGAATTTATTCCATAACACACTTCACTTATATTATATTGTTCCTTTTATTCAAAACACACTTATTACATTTCATATTTATATCCCACTCTTTCTCCAAGTCATTTTCATATTGTTTATCTACCTTTCAAATTAGCTACCTTTAAATCCTGGATTTTATTAGTGCTAGCTTACCTTTCATATTGCAAATCTCATGATCTTGTTTTAGAGAAATGCTAGTATTCAAGGTCAAATCACTAGCGACATCCCTTGAACTACTACAACTCTAAACATTCTAGGGTTTGGTCCTTATCAGTAACACGACGTTATTATGATGTGATTTTACTCCCTTAGTTTGAAATTCCAACTTTGGATCTCATAAGTTGTACTAATTTCTTCCTTACTTATCACTGGAATTTCCTTTCTCTTACTTGGACATTGAGATAAATTACATTCTCAATTTACCTTGTTAGGGTTTCATCATCATATTGTGTGTCATTATTTCATTCACTTAGACATCTCTACCATGGTAGTTATGTATCATATATGATTCATTCATTTTCTAGATTACACATTTATTCTTTATTTTAGGAACTAGTTTGTTAGTCTATAGAGACTTAGAATCCAAAGGTAGTATGTATAAATGTATTAAACTTTATAATAAAGATATACACTCCATACTCTCAATTATGTCATGTAATCCTCATTCCTTAATCAAGATCATCATTTCTAACATTTCTCTTGATTCAACTAAATTACTTATCCTGGTCTTATGATTTACATAAGGCTCTTTATTTCCATGTACTTATTGTATACTTAACTCTTTTCTTCTATTTTCCCTTTGCTTTGAAGTACATAAAAGTATTTTACTTCATCACATGATCCATTTCTTGGTTGATTCTTACTATTTTAGTCCTTACATATTTTTCTCATATCTTTTCCATATTCTCATATTTAGAGTTCATATAATACTAATCAATGAATTTAATTTGAACCTTATATCGTGTTCCTTTATTCCCAATTAAGGATTGCTAATATGAGGTTCCAACGTTGAGCCTCCAATATCAGTTCCAACAGATTCTTAGCTATTCTAATCTTTCCCATATATTTCAACATCTTAGTATATGTACATCCTCACTATGATACTGGTCTAAATTATCCAGAGTCTACTTTTATTATACTGTTAATAGGAGTCATTAGATCCCAGTAACACATCCTGCCAGTCGGACCAAGCCGAACCTATAGTCCTGAAGCCAAGAGCTACTCAGGATTAACCAACTCCTATTAATCTCAAACATGTGGAAAGAATATCCACTTAGGGCAAACTCATTTAAACATAACTCCTGGTCTACTTAATACAAGGAATTTAAACAATAAATAAATCATTTCATGACATACAACAACATAAAAGAATCATATTTATTCTACAGACTAAAAATCTAAATTCATACATATAAAAGCATTTCTAGTGATTTCCAATCAAATAAAGAGTTATATCACATCCTATATTTAATCTCTTACTCCTACATTAATTTCTGGTTTCCTTAACCCTAAGATTTCTAGGGTTTCTCTCTAGCCTATCCTTCCTCTGCATACCTGGCCAGGGAATCCAGAGAAGAATAGACAGAGTAGCTTGACACTGGTCAATCTAAGTACTCAGACACCTGGCCAGGGTATCTAAACACTCAGACTTACCAGAGCTAAAAACACATCACTTACTATTTGCCTCACTTATAACTTTATCTTTTGATCCTAATGATTCTTAACGACTCAACCTAAGCTCTTTACTTGGTTCTCGTGACCACGTCCTCTTCCTGCCATATGCAATAGTATAACAGAACACTTCCTGTTAGAAAATTACAGTTAGAAGGAAGACACTTAAGTCCTAATCCTATTGGTCTCTTATCGTCCCCTTATCTTGACTTAGAATAACCATGTACTCAACCTCGCTCTGATACCAAAGCTGTTGTGACGCCCCGACCCCCGAAGACTGGGGAGTCACACTCAGTAAACCACTCTTAACTTTTTCTTTTCTTGATCACTTAGATTAACTTAAATGAAAACCATAAAACTTGAATAGCATCAAATTATAATAAAACTGAGGAAGTGACTTTCCATTAGCCTTACTAAGAAGAAAAACAAGTTCACATGACATATTACATTTCTTATGCAGACTGTAAAACACAGCAGATAATTGAAAACTAACTACATATTTCACCATATTCTCTCTCTAACCTACCACATGCCCAAGGACCGAGGGGAAAGGACTAAGAGACCTCTAGACCTAGCTAATCACTACCTTCTAAACATCTGGGTGATACAATTCTTCAGCTTCCACGTGCTGACACTGACCTGAAAAATGTTTCAGTAGGTTGGTGAGCTACTGGCTCAGTGAGTAGAATTTCACCAACCATCACAGATAACTCATTTATGTTTATTATTTGGAATAATATGCAAGCAATAGTACACTGAGCAGGTCTAAGCAATTTAATTTAAACAACAGAAGATGTCAGCAGTTCATTATGATAATAATTGATGCAAAGCTGTAAATACAATAAATTAACAGAAAATACTAAAATTCTACTTAAAGAACAACTGTTGTGAAGCAAATTCATATCTTTCTTAACTCTTTAACTTATAAAATCTATGTGAACCTAAATGAACATATTTTATCTTATGCCCTGATCATATGCAGTGTACTCTACATATGAAAACTCGTAGCGAACTACGATCCCACCGTACAAGACTTAGCGACACACCCGGGAAATGCTAAGTCTGACTTTCCGTCCTGGTCTGCTACAGGACCCACGGGCTCACTGGCCTCGCGGCACTCACAAATGGGTGCACGCTAGACTCATCCTCTAAGTTGAGTACACAGGCGGAGGGTCTCAAAGTCTCCGACCACCTAGGTGTATCCCCAGGGTTGAGCCGGGACATGTTTCCGACCACCTGGGCGTATCCCCAGGGTTGAGCCAGGACACTACCTCAAGTCTCCGACCACCTGGGCGTATCCCCAGGGCTGAGCCGAGACCCTACCTCTCAGTCCTCATGTCACCAAGACATTTGATAAGTGTTGGACACGAGTCTCCGATGTACAAGACTTAGCGACACACCCGGGAAATGCTAAGTCTGACTTTCCGTCCTGGTCTGCTACAGGACCCACAGGCTCTCTGGCCTCGCGGCACTCACAAATGGGTGCACGCTAGACTCCTCCTCTAAGCTGAGTACACAGGCGGAGGGTCTCCAAGTCTCCGACCACCTGGGCGTATCCCCATGGTTGAGCCGGGACATGTCTCCGACCATCTGGGCGTATCCCCAGGGTTGAGTCGGGACACTACCTCGAGTCTCCGACCACCTGGGCGTATCCCCAGGGTTGAGCCGGGACCCTACCTCTCAGCCCTCGTGTCACCGAGACATTCGGTAAGTGTTGGACACGAGTCTCCGACCACCTGGGCGTATCCCCAGGGTTGGGTCGTTTCACCCCTAAGGTGCAGACCTCACAAAGGGGTTCTACGGTGTCAGGGCCCTTAATCTAATATTTTATTATTCTTGAAAACTCTTACTACATTGCAATATCTCTCTTACTTGTTTTGAACTTTGGTATCTCTATGGTACCGAGTCTATTTACTTGAACTTTACAACACGACATGAATATCATTCTAAATTTGACAGAGTAGTATATTCAAAACATTATAATATACTGAGTAATCATCATACTATATATGCAGGCAGACTAAAATTCTTAAATAAATAGAATGCATGTCAATCTGGCTATTTAAACACTAAAATCATGCAAATGAACTGTTAAGCATCACCACATCTCATACTGAGAATTTTGATATCAAAATACTTGAATCATTGAACACCCTATCCTTAGGGTTTCAGTTACCTCATTCACTTATCACATGGAAACACCCTATCCTTAGGTATTCAGTTACCTCATTCACTTATCACATGGCAACACCCTATCCTTAGGGTTTCAGTTACCTCATTCACTTATCACATGGCAACACCCTATCCTTAGGGTTTCAGTTACCACATCTATTTGATTGCAATTCAAATCACAATACGATATCATTCTAGAACTGACAGAGCAGTATACTCAAATCATTGTAAATACTGAGTAATCCTAATATCATGCATGCAGGAAGATTTAAAATTCATAAATAACCCAAACTCATGTCAATTTGGCACATACATACTGAATTCATGCAATTGAACATCTTATTGCACTGATAAGAGAAATTACTTCACATATGAGAAATCATCTGTAACATTTATCAATTATCTAAAATTTCTCGAAGAACGTGCACATTAACCCGAATCCTGGTTTGTGCATCTCATAACTCAATTAAGAGTTACTTACATATCATAACACGAATTAATAACAATACTTGAGAGTTTCTTGTAATATCTCAGAGAAATGTGCCAATTCATGTAAATGTAAATTCACAGACAGTAACATAACATGAAGCATGCAACTAGGGTTTTATTGCATATTTTTATGTTATCGTACTTTCTTTTAAATCTTACATCTGATAATTTATAAAATCTGTATTTTCTGAGTTTATACCCAAACCGTACCATTATCGATCGTGTATTACTAAATTCAACATTCATACTGAGCAATTTAGGTTCTGATGAATCATGTAAATTCACTGGTCCAATCCACATTGATCAGATGCTAATCCAAATCATATTAAAGCATAAAGAAACAATTTATGAAATAAAAAGTTGGGTGACGCCAAATATTGCCCAACGCCTGTTATCAGCGAAAAACGTGTAATATACAAAAAAATTCTGATTTGCAGAGTTAAATCTTAGATAGTGAGAGAAATCCTACTCACAGCGATTTGGGATGTCCGGATTCGTTCGGAAATGTGTCCAGGGCCTGTTTCCGGGCGGAAATTGGTTGCCTTCAATCTTGGATTAATTGGTTTACTGTTCCTTTGCAAGCTGCTTCACGCACACACCCAGCAGGCTGGCGGAGAGGCTCAATTGATGGCTGAATTTGGATAGAAGCTACTGCTTCACACTTGAACCTTCTAGATGGAGCTCAAAACAACCTCTTCTATAGCCTTGGCGTCCAAGGTGGCCTAGCTGCTGCAAATCGCAGCTACGGTTGCTGCAGGTGCCGCTTGGCCAAGCAGCAGGTAGCCGCTAGCCAAGGAAGGAAGAGGAAGGGGAAGAGGAAGGGAAGAGGAAGGAGAAAAGAAGAAGAAGAAGAAGAAGAAGAAGAAGAAGAGAAATGGACTGCTGGGAAAATGGAGCCAGGCCAAGGTTGCCTGCTCCTCCGCTCATCGATCGCCCACTCGGCTCCTGTGCGCCGACTCCAGGAAGACGATCATTGGAAAAGATAAGCATAAAGGAAAGAAAAAAAAAAAGAATCGTTTATAAGGCTTCGTTTGGTTACGCAACAAATGAAGACGTGCAATTCAATTTCATAGTGTTTTCCAACTCTTTGCGTTTGGTTTTAAGTAGATTCAACCCATAGTGTGGAAGCTAACTTCGCAAGTGTGGTTCATTACAAAGAAAAAGTGGAAAACGGACTGCGCCTGAAATGGGCGCAGTTCCAGTTCTTTGGCCACTGATTGCTGGGGCTAACACATACCGCTGGATGAATAGACAATTTTGTCACCGTTAATGTACTGCAGCTAACAAAGAACACGATGTACATATCTGGAAACTGGTTGTTATTAATAAACTACTGTTATGAACCGCATCCAACCAAACTCATTACAGTTCATATCCTTACACTCGATCAGCGTCAAACCAAACTAACCAAGTGCGGTTTCAGTTCACCGTTTTCAATTTCCTGTTTAGAAAATCACGGCGTGGGTTGGTATTACTCACAACCAAATGAGCCCTAAGTGAAAATCTTGGAAAAATTGCTAAATTGACCCCAGAAACTGAAAATCCTTATAACTTTTTCCTCGGAGGTCCAAATAGCGTGATTTCTTTTGCATCTTTTCAAGAATGAGACCCACTACAAACCCAAGGCATTAAAACATGCTAATTATACTGTTTCACTGGTTCAAAGTTCCAATTGCATCAAAATCACTTTACTCAACTTAATTATCTTAATTATGCACTAATTGTATCTTATGTGCTTGATTCAACTTAATCAAGTTAATGATGCACTAATCACCACATGAGCACTTAAGTTATCTCAATTAACTTTAATTATACACTAATCATGATACTTACAGATTTACTTTGAAACAGGTCATAACATTACTAGTCCTCAATGCGAAAACTTTGGGTTCTGAAAGGGTTCCAGAATGACATAGTCATGTTGGAACAGTGGAAAATGTGGGAAGATTTAACTTATGGAGAGAATATAGACTCTGCCATATGTATAGATAGATAGTACGTCTATGATGGCAGTGCTCAAGGAGGGGCAATAAGATGAGAATTAAGGAAAAGTCTCTACAATTCTCGAGACATTTGCCTAGTTGTTCTGAAAAGCCAAAGTTTTTAGTGCCACCAGTGCAATAAATGCCTAGTGCACCGGATTAGTAGTCACTAAGTAAAGGCAAAGGTCCTAACCTTCTACTTATAAGAACTTCTGACTCGGCTTCTACATCAGTAATAAGACATATAAGACCATGGTACGAGGACAAAACATGTTATAGATATAGACATGTTGAGCATACTAAGCTCTTTTGTTTAAAAAGAAGGGAGGAAATGACCCAATAACCGAGGTAGACTCGGCAGGGATTATGAAAGTTACAACCCAATAGTGTAAAAAGGCAAAAGCAACAACATGAAACAACTAGACTCTATGTGTTGAGTCAACCTGAAGAGGTAGATGACCGTGAGGGGTAACAATCACATAGAGCTTTTTCGATCGATATGGCTTCTCTTGATTTTATCTGATAATCATAAGAAGGATTGTTGTTACTGACTTCCCTATTGATTTCCGTATGGGAATATAGGGAAGAAATGATGAGGATTAGAATTTATATTATGTCCAGTATTCTTTTAAATTATTTACAATTTCTTTGATCTGTGTGAAAGAGGATAAGGTATAGAAGTGATGCCTAGAGAAAATACAGGGATACTAAGTCCTATGTTTTGATGATGTAAAAAGTAAGGAACATGATAGTAAACAAAGTGCATACCACCTAATCTTAGTACTTGGATACCCTGGCCAGGTATTCAACTATTGAAGATAAGGTAGGTATGGAACTCTTAGATTGTTATCTTTTTTATTACTCTGATCAAGTAGTCATTCTGAGACAATCTAGGGAGCATAACGAAACGGGACATATGGTATGGATAATTTTATCACATCCCAAGTGCAATAAATCAAAATCTGAGATGATCTCAGAACAATTCGTGTGTATGAGGAAGTAAAGAGTATAATCCTCACAATAAGAGAAAGAGAACAAGGGAGATGATCCCTATCTGATAAGGTCTGTGTGAATAGTAAATATATAATGACCCCACCTCCCGGTAACCCCCAATTAAGGGAGACCAAAAGTTCAGAGTCGTTAGCCCAATTTTCTGGATCAATGGTTCGACAAGTAATCAATAATAATTACTAAATTCTACCAAAACTATACTGAAAAGATGGAATAAATAAAACTTTGCATACCTTTTTCAAAAACATGGATATCTAACTTCTATCCACATTTGGACTCTATTCTAACTAATCCTCCTTGCACTTTATTTCTTAATTTCACAATATGTCACTTTACTGTTTGTCCTTTTCAATTCCGTACCTAACATGCCGACAAACAAAACGTCAGTCAGCATAAATGAATATGCTGGTATGTGGGGGAAACAATAATCAAGCAATTATCTATAACAACATATTGCAAGAAATTATGATTTAGCAAGCTAACTTTACATCTTAAACATAACTACTCAACCCATACATACCCTAACCTCTGCGTTGTCCTTGCAGTGGACCTGGGTACTACCTCTCATATGGTAGATCCCAATTAACCCCCATGATCCTACCAAATAGGTAGATCAATATCTAGGGTTGATGAGTCGCATGGCACTACCCATAGGTAACCCAATTCCTAACTCATGGTATGCTATAGAGTCACATGGCACTAAACATATATAGCCCAATTCCTAACTCGTGATATGCTACAGAGTCGCATGGCACTACACATTGGTAGCCCAATTCCTAAATCATGATAACCTGATGGTCCTACCTTACAGGTAGACCATGTACTAGGTTACCCTTTTCATCATTATCAAAGCCACAGAGGAGCACTAGGATCTGAGCTAGTTAGGTATACATATTTCAGGTGATAATCATAGTCACTTTATAGTTGCATGAAATAAAAGTCATCCAAGCAGTTATTTTCAGGAAACCGATAAAACATCCGGAAATCTTTGTGAAACTAAAATGATTAACCATAAGCATAACCACATACCTGATCCATAGTAACTTGATGTCCAAGCATTAATATTCAAGACAATCAAACAAGCAATCAACAATATCCTGAAATTAATGCATAACATCCAAGTATCATTATTGTATCCAAAACATTCTCAAGATCGACTTGGATTCCACCTTAGGAATTCTAGGCCAACTTTAGGGTTTTATTAGGGTTTTAGCCTCCATAATGCATTTATCACTTTTAATGCTCTTTTAGTTCACAAACCCTAATTTCAACATCATAGGCACAATTATCATCTTTGGTTTCTTTCAAATTGACAACTCATATTTCATTATAGTTCAATTCATATATGAACTCTATTTATCACTAATTATGTATTTATCCATTAGAAAACCCTAATTACCATATTAAGGGTATTTATCCACAATTAGAAACTTTTATACTCAAAATCGCTTAGGATCATCATATCTCAGCTTTATTCATGGATTTGAATAATTAAAGCCATTAAGGGTCATAATTACCAAAGTTAGGGTTTCAAGGACCATTAAATCATATTCATGTACATGGAACCCTAAATTAATCAAATTATGCATAAAGATCGTCCTTTTAGATCTAATGTGTCCTTTTTATAATCAATGGGTTAACATCAACTTTAATCATCCATATAACCCTTCTCAATACATTAATCATTTTAAATTAGGGTTTCTTAATCATTAATGTACTAAAGTTGATAACTTCCACTACTTCTCGAATTCCATGAGGAATTATCTTCTACATCTATTTTTAATGGATTCCACACATGTTTTTGAGCAAAATACATAGATTATATGTACCATTCCGATCTACCAATATTTAGATATGATTTTTGTAAGAATTGCTTACTTGGACCAATAGTAGGTTGCCACGTCATCTCTTCCATGCATTACGTAGCCGCGGCCGATTATAACCGAATTACCATACTGCGCTCACTTAAGTCGTCGGTTCCTCATACCCGGGAGGGGTATATCCGTCCAATCGATGCCTCCCTTCGTCAACCTCCCGCAGACCTAATGCGGCCGGCGACAACAGATCAAGGGAGCCTCCTCCTCTCCCTCCTTGGACCCTAGGGGCAACGGCGATGGCCCCATTGCTCCTGCCACCCTCCGTCGCATCTACGGAGGTCCCCATCTGCAGCCGAGGTGGCCAGAGTCAGGCCGCCTGCTGCGTCCATCACGGGAAACCTTACAGGCATGATGGGCATCTTGAGTGAAGCTGGGAGCAAGGGAAAGATAGTCGACCACCCTAGATCTTCATGGTATCTTCGTGCCTCCACTGAGATCCCACCACAACCACTAGTTGCCCCTGAGATAGCCCTATGCTCTCTTGGTTAGGGTTGTATGAAAAGAAGAAGGAGAAGAGAGAGGAGGATGCATGGAACTCTCTTGGGTTTGAGCCAAGGTTTCTACCTTTATATAGGGGAGGGTAACGAAGCCCTAGGATGTCTATCCATGAGATAACAATTCCCTTTCCCAATAGGGAACCAAGTTCCTTAATTAGGAAGCAATCTTCTCTCTCATCATTATTTTCTTAATAAACCATATTCCTTGGATATTTAGGAATTCGAAAATCATCTCTCTTATTCTCTTTATGCTTGACTTTTAATCCATTGGCATGAAATTATACTTTCTTATAGTAGAAAATACCTTTTTTTAATAATACCACAAAAAATCATTAATTATGTATCACATTATCCTCTTATTTTGTTTTATTAGCATTTTTGTCTTTCATCTTATTCAATGGGACTATTTGGATCCCAAGAAATCCTAAGATTTTGAAATTCCTTTTTAAGGATACTTATTATCCTTCTAGATGCATCTACATCCATTATCTCATTATCTTACTTATTTCTTTATTAAGATATCTTTTTTTAAGGATTTCTCTTTATCTTTTATTTCCTTTCCTCTTTTCCTATTTCTTTTCATTAGAAATCACATATAAACGAAATTTATTCAATTGTGGCCATTAATGCCACTTTCTAGAGATTTCTATATAATTCTCAAAAATACTTTGCTTAATATTCATTATCTTGTATCTTTTTCCAATATTTAGACTTTTCTTCTTTTCTTCTCTTTTATATCCATTATTGGATTAATCTAATAATAGGAACCATGAAATTCCTATCAAAAGGGAGATTTGCAAAGAAATCCATCTTTTGAAGCAAAACATAAAACCTTCTCAATTAAGTCCAAATTCATAAAATCATTACATTTCAATTATGAAAATACATGCAAAATTGAGGTTGTAACAAAATATCTTTTCCATAATGTGAAAATGGGAAATGTGATAAAATCATGAAATGTTCATGAACATGTTAGCCAATAATAAAGAAAGGGGTGATAATATGTAATTACCCATATAATTCCTATGCAGATGGCAATGAACCTGAGATGCAACAAGTGTAATTGATTCATGAACAGTGAAAGTTCATGTAATAATCTTAGGAGATGATGATGTCTCCTCTTTGATGAACAACCTTGGGTAATGATGGGGTAATAAAAGGAATATGTTCCTTTGTGTTCTTTACTTTCAGAGACATGGTAATCAGGTGAGTCTGAGGACACTATATGTGCATGAGTTGGAAGTAATCTATTGATGGATACTTAGAAAAGTATCAATTTGTCATGGACTTTGGTTCCAAGATAAAGATATGTGTAATATATAATGTCCCAAGATAAAAGAAAGATCCTTATGTATGTTTAACTTTGGTATTAACGATAGAGAGATGGAAATGATGAGGATATGATGCATTTTCGACACATGTGAAGGATACCAAGGTAAGGGATTCTGGTATCGAAGATGTGCCAGGTGGTTTGGGAAAGTGAGGATATGACTCCTGATAAGATGAATAATGTTTGCTTATCTAGAAGGGCCAATCTTGAGATAACTCCAGTATGAAGATGATGGAGCTAGAACTTACACCAAAAGATTACTCTTCCAATGGAAGTCCTAATATGCACCAAAAACCCTAGGGAGATGATGTTCTCTCTAGGTTTACCTACAACTGGTGCTAGATAAATGCTCCAACCCCACAAGAGTGTGGAAGCCTTATCATAGTACAGATTTAGGATCAAACCCAAAGGACAACATTAAGAATCTGAGTGTCTTTTCCTTGTTTCGTATCAATCTAAGTTAATCATCTAAGACCAGAAGTTTGATTTGAGTTATTTAACCTAAACATGCAAAAGTAAAGGCAAGAATAAAAACTAGTTTAATGATTACAATCTAAGATTAGCAAATGATGATGGATCACTGGGGTGATGCGGGTATTCACCACCACTACACATGAATTGTGCTTGTACCAAACATAGCAAGACTTATAAGCAAGATACATGGATGTTGTACAATACCGATGTCTTATAGGACAAGAGTAATGCACACATCCTTCATGGGTTGAGTAACTCTCATCCGTTACATACCTATGTGTCAATGAAGATATGTAATCTCCAAAGAGAAAATCTTACTCAACCTTGTGAAACGTGCATCGGAAAACTAACAAGTGAGCGATAATTACCGAATCAATTAGTATCCTTATAGACTATCCCTCTTTCGAGGATATAGCTACGAGAAACGTGAGAGTGTTGCAACGTCATCCATTCCCGAATGAATGGTCAAGTACTTTGCACCACTCTCTCCTCAGAGTGTGTTCCTCAACCTGTCAAGGTGGCACTTTTGTCCGTCAACTGATTCCATTTCATAGTACAAAAGTACAACGATGGAGGTGAGTTTACTCCACTCCTTAGAAAGTGTTCCTCGATACCGAAACGGATGTGCGGTGGATACACACACCAGAAACCAAAACTAAATCGGTATTCGAGTCTTCAAGAGAGGTCGTAGACAAACCACAACGAAAGACAATAGATGCATACAAGACTGCGGCCAACATTCAAGCATGTATGAAACGATTTAGTATTGAATCGGAATGATAACATCTTTTTAGTACATGTTACAAAACACGGGCAGCGGGGCTAGTCCCCACACCCCAATGAATGGAACTACTCGCTCCTCATAGAGGGAGCAACAAGGAAAGAGAAGAGAGAGAAAGAAAGCATCATCGGAGCATAAGAGTAGATCTGTGACAGCCCGGTGTAGATCGTCGCAGTCTCCGGGACTGCTCCGTTGTGGTCGATGACGCCTGTCTCTCCGCCTCGATCGTCGTGTCTACCTCTGGGATTGCACGGGTAGAATGAGGTAGAATAATGGTAGAACGATGGTAGAGGTGAGATGGTGATGGAACAACCTTCTAGATATGTCCCCAGTCTGGTAGCTTTCCAGATCTATGCTCAGAATGGGATCCTGGGGCTGTGGGTGAAGTTTGGTCAGAAACTGTGCTTGGGAAGTCTAGCGACGTCCTGACACTGGTCTCAGTCTGGCAGCCTTGGGCCGTCATGAGATAGCCCCTTCAAAACCATGCCTCTACCCTTCTATTTATAGGCTTGCCAAAATATCTTGGGCCAAGGAGTCACACCTTGTACGTGTCCTTTATCTCATGCGGTTTGATCATGCAAATGCTTATGCGGTTTCATGTGCATGCGGTCTTGCTTTGTTATTTCAAAACCGTTTGGTAGTGTGTGCAATTCCATGCGGTCTGCTCGATCGTGCAGTTTCATACGCAATTCCATACGGTCTTGCTTTCTTTTGTTCACGTGGTCTTGATGCGTTCTTCACGGATTGCAGCTCCATGCACTTTGCTAGGGCCATGCGTTCTCTATGCACACGTGGGGCCATGCGGTCTTTACTTCCCAACCATCCATGCAGTTTCACGTCATACGGTCTTCACTTCAGCGCTTCATGCGGTTTCATGAATAATTACTCATGCGGTTTCGGCTCCTATTGCTCATACGATCTCGGCTCCATTGCTCATGCGATTTGCATGGCAATCAGCAACGATCACTACATTCTACTCGTGGGCGCCAAAGTTGCTAGTCACGCATAAGGTCGTTTGGTCTTAATTTCAGCTGCCTTACCATTCGGTCTTCACATGGCAATTGGCCATGTAGTTTTGTCTTCTCACGAACTGCAGCTTCATGCGGTTTTGGCCTTAGTTTCTAATCCATTCGATCATGCATGTGTTCACGTGTGCGTACTCCAAGCAACAATTGTTGAGTCACGTGGACTCTACTAATCCTTGCCATGCGTTCTCATGCCCATGACGCTGCTGCTATTTTTGCTCATGCGGTCTTCGTCACGGCAGTGTGCATGCATTCTTCATGCGGTTTCTCATCCCAGCAGCATGCGGTTTCATAGCTACATGCTCATGCGGTTTCGCTGGTTCATGCGATCTTGCCTTCACGGTCATGTGCATGCAAGTCGTGAGAAGAAGATGATGACGGCGGTGCTACTGCTGGATTGTAGCTATTGTAGGTGAAGAGGAGGGTGTCAGTGCTCATGGCAGGTTGAGCGATGGCGGCAGAGCAAGGTTGGTGAAGAAGACGACGTCGGCGGTCGCGGACAGTAGTGGTTTCTATGGGTAGGTTGCAAGTGTTGCGGGTCGTCGTCGTTGCTGCTGCTGACGATGCGGGCGTCGTCGTTGCTGCTGATGACGACGCCGACGCTTTTGGTAAGCCAGCCATCGTGGGCACCATCGTTGCTACTGCTAACGACACTGACGCTTATGGCAAGAAGGTCAAGATCGCCTCTCCAAACGGTCTTGTATTTGACTGTCCATTCGGTCTTTACAATCACAACAAATGGTCTTGAGACCATATGGGCTCAAACGGTCTTGAGACCGCATGGACTCAAACAGTCTTGAGACCGCATGGGCTCAAACGGTCTTGAGACCGCATGGGTTCAAACGGTCTTGAGACCACATGGGCTCAAACGGTCTTGAGACCACATCGGCTCAAACGGTCTCGAGACCGCATGGGCTCAAACGGTCTCGAGACCGCGTGGGCTCAAACAGTCTTGAGACCGCATGGGCTCAAATGGTCTTGCGACCGCATGGGCTCAAACGGTCTTGAGACCGCTAGAGTCAGTGTTGTAGGGGTCATGACCGTTAGTGATAGTTGAGGATGATCTGCAGAGGAGAGAGAATGTGATAGGGGAAAATGAGATCAAATAAGTTGGAAACTAGAGTAATTAGAACTAGTAGTGCATTATTTATGTGAAACTGAAGAGAGACTTAAAATAAACCCAAAGCGAGGGTAGATCAGTCGATATGCGCCACAAAATCCTTAGAATTGGCGACTGAGAGGGTGAATCTGGAGGATTGATCAGAAGATCATATGTTAGGGGTTTATGCTTTGCATAAACATAACATCGATAAAGATATATTAATTGAAGGAACAATTTTAGAATCATTTTGAGAGAAAGCTTATCAAGCTAAAAATAATTCCTAAGAGTATCCCTATCTAGACATGTTGAGGCAATTTATTCATAACATCTAGAGATATCTCTGAGATAAGTTCTTCTATAGTAAGTGAACTTTCCTTATGACAAGAGAATGTACAACTAGGAATATAGTTGGTACAAATCATAAGAAAGTTTAGTGTTGTGTCAGCAGATTAGAGTGGCACAACAGATGTATGATAAGACTTGTAGTCCCAAGTGGGTGACAGAACGTAACCCTGGTCTTTCCTTAGATTTGAAATGTTAAACTAAGTGAGGAGTATGGAATACTCCCAAGGTCAAGAATCTTATCCCATAAAAGATGTAGGTTGAGAAGGTGAAAAATCAATAAGGTTTGACACCTAAATTATTCAAAGTATGAAAAGTACTTCTCTGACTTAGAAAGTGTTACCTGACACAGAATTGACTCTACAATCAGTAATGGAAAGGACAGTTGAGTATGTTTCATGTGCGACATATCTTATGATGATCTTGAATAAAAGGACCTTATGCCGGTCAAAGTTATATGGCATATTCATGACATCAAGATGCTATGTGGAGACTTGATGATATGATGCATGAATAAGAATTGTCTTCCTTCATCTGGGATTTTGGGGATGAAATCCTTGTTAGGGATTTATAACTTGTAATGAC
Organism: Alisma plantago-aquatica; assembly: GCA_963693085.1. Classification (NCBI taxonomy): domain Eukaryota; kingdom Viridiplantae; phylum Streptophyta; class Magnoliopsida; order Alismatales; family Alismataceae; genus Alisma; species Alisma plantago-aquatica. The sequence continues at coordinate 973,212,142 of OY856409.1, forward strand.
CCAGACCTGGGTTATGACTTAACCCTATTTGTTTTGTCTAAGTAAGTTTCTTAGAACTTTAATTTAATCCATTAAGGTGTTTTGTTATCATGTGACACACTTATGTTCCAAGTTTGGTCCTAATTGAATGTTGTTTGAGTAATGTTCCTTTATTTTGGACCAAAGTGCAATTTACCCAAAATGAGGGGTTATATTGTAATATGTCACATGCTGAACGTGCCTTTAGTGTTTTAGAATCATAAGAAAGAGAATTACGCTAAGTGGTGGCTTGTGGAAATCCTAAATACCAAGTTTGAACTTGTTTGAATAATGCCAGTACCTTGTGCACCAATTTTGGTACAAATTGTAATTTACCCAAAATGTAGGGTTGGTATGCAAATTACCACCTTTAGAGTGTTCCTAATTCCTCTATGTATCATTTATAGGAGAGATAATGAATGATCCACCATGTTTGAATCATTTATGAGTGGTAGTATTCTTGGTGATGAAAAGACCAAGAAAAGGGGTTGAATGGAAACCCTAATTGGAGCATGTATTGAGTGTATCAGGTTGTAGTGTTAAATGGGAGTCCCTATCGGCCAAGGAGCCAAAGAGGAGACCCCCATATCTTGTTGTTAACTTTTTACCTTTGCAAAAAAACGAGCTAAACACCTCAATAAAGCAATGGATATCGACTTGCAACTTTCCTTGGGAAAGGTTGCATTGAATTGTGAATATAATAATGTGAGTGGAAGTGCCTTGTCCTAGAAGATAATCAAAGGGGCCGACCATTATCCCATTAATTATCCTCAAGTTTTTATTTTTCATGGAAATATAAATATGGAATGCATCTGAGTACATGTGTCAATCCATGCATGGCCATGTGTCACCTACTAGTAGTAAGGTGATGACACCTCTTACACTCTCTCCCGTGAACCTCAAGTATATATACCCTTCCTTTCACCCCTTAGTGAAAATTTTCAAATCCTACCACTTCCATGCTCTTATATATCGTGCATATAGTCTTGGTATCATGCTTAGGTGAAGTGGTATCGTGCATAGGCCTTGGGTATCGGCCATAGCAAGTGATATTGGCCATAGCATGTTGATATCAGCCATAGCAAGTTGATATCAGCCAAATGAAGTGATATTGGGCACACGTGAAGGGGATACCGGCCACAAGTGAGGGAATATTGTGCATGATTAGTGAGGTATCACAAAAGGTGCTAAGGAGAAATAAGGATCTCAAGTCTTAACCATAAGGTGAGGCCATGATCATCTTCAACCTTGGATTGAAGCATGGATCTAGGGTTATGATCTTCCTTTCTTTTCTTCTTCACCAAATTCTTAACTATGGTGATTCCTTTTATATGAAGGAGTTGTGAAAAGCCTTAGACTTTTGATAAGTCATCTTCAACCTTAGTAATGTGAAGATTTGGAGCTTGGAGCTTTGAAATTTCTCTTGAGGTAGGTTATATAACTTGAACCCAATTATATTATTATGCACTTTCAATTTTGTCATACTTGATGAACTACTTGGAATTTCGGTTTCTCTTGAATAGTTGATGATCCTTTGAGTTCTAAAAGCTTCATGGGACTGTTGTCCATGACTTAGAACAGTAAGAACAAAGTCTAGAGGTTGATGGTGATGACATCATCAAGGGTAAAGTGATATCGGGTTGAAGCGCACACCTCCAACCCGATATGGTGATGTAACCCTATATGTTATGAAAACCGATATACCTTGGAACCCCACACCCTTATTGGTTTGTATAATGGGTCGTCAAAGGTTCAACCACTTTTCTAGCGTGTCACTTAACCCATGGTGAAGGATAGATCGATGTCGTGAAGGTTTGAAGAGGCATGAGCATAAGGGTCTAACCCGATATGGTGTGAAGCGCACACACCTCTTTGCCCGATATGGTGTGAAGCGCGCACACACCTCTTTGCCTGATATGGTTTAAAGCACACATACACCTCTAAAGTGATATGGTAAGCACACATACACCTCTAAAGTGATATGGTAAGAAAGCATACACCTCTTGGCTGATATGGTAAGCACACATACACCTCTAAAGTGATATGGTAAGCAAGCATACACCTCTTGCCCGATATGGTAAGCACACATACACCTCTAAAGTGATATGGGTAGCAAGAGTACACCTTTAAACCGATATTGGGTTAAGCATACACCTCTTGGACGATATGGTGTTGAGCACACATCTCTAAAACAATATGGTGGGTAACCCAATACACTAGATGACAAAAGTTTTAAGGTGGATAATACCCTAGAACATGTGATGGCCAATACACTAAAGTATGATGTGTCCAATATCTTCAAGAGAGGTGAGGACGTTACACTCATGTATGGAGAAGGTGATACACCATATGATGGGTAAGATTGATACCTTGATGGGTAAGGGTATGAGGGATATGATGATGTCTAGCCCAATATACAACTAACCGAATACATGTGGTTGATAATGGTCAACCCTATATCAACAATGCCTTAACTCGAGATGATTCCATATCACTTGATGGTAGTTGGATAATTCAAATACATGATAAATGTGATGAGTTAGTGCATAAAGTATTAGGATGGGAAATACCCTAATACAAGATAAATTGATGAACTTAAGGAAGTTAAAAGTGATGAGGGAAGTGATACACCAAGGCATGATAAATATCACATCCAACACCTCAAGGATGATATACCTTGATATTTTTGGATGAGTAACACTTGAAGTGTGTCATTTCAATTGTTACATTAAGATGTAATGAGTTTAATGAACTTTGATAAGTGTAGGCTAATATACCTTGAGAAAGGGTTAAGCCAGGTAAATAAAGTATGATGTAATCAACATCCTAGTGAGGATGAGAAACTCATACTTTGTGTTGATAATCATTTAATGATAAATGACAAGAATAAATAAGTATGAATGAATACTTTTGATTTCAATGTATGCTCCTAGATGTGTGGAGCAATGAATTAGTGATTGGATTAATAATATGAACTTGAAACCCGATTCGGCTATAAAGGGAAACCATAACCCTAATAGTGTCCTTGTGAGCCATGTGTATAGTTGTTTCCTAGTGAGAGGTGACAAGATGTTCAATGGCCTTGTGAGCCATGAAAAATAGTTGGTTCCAAGTGAGAAGTGATAAGATGTTCAATGGCCTTGTGAGCCATGTAAAATAGTTGTTTCCTAGTGAGAGGTGACAAGATGTTTAAATGGGCCTTGTAAGCCATGTGTATAGTTGTTGCCTAGTGAGAGGTGACAAGATACTTAATCAAACCATGTGAACTATGTGAAATACTTGTACAACAAGTGAAATGAATACCTTGTTTTGAGGACCTACAGGTAATGGTTACCTGTTACATAGGTAACAATGTTGTGTGGTGATCTAAGGGCTTGAATACCCAGAACCAGTAATCATGATGATGATGATGTGAAGGGATGAGAATTCCCAGTAATGTGATAAGGGATTGAGATCCCAAGTGTTATGCATCTAAATGTGTTCCTAAGATTTTAAAAGTACTTGATAAATGTATTACAACTTTCATTGTAGCATTTGTTTATGATTGATGCTTATAACTTGTTTGATGCTAAAAGAATATTGTAATGCACTTAATATATCACTAGAAACCATAAAATGTTGCCCTGACCATAGATCCATCAACGTCAAGATTTGTTGAATGGTGAAACGGGTTCCCCGCTGCATAACCTGGAATGTACATTTTTGAATATGTGGGGGCGTAAGCTTAGACGACCATGTGTGAGCCGATCCCCTTACGAACTCGAAATAAATGGGGATATTGGTTGTGTGAAACCATATCCTAGCTCAAGTGCGACTTCGGTCATAGACTCTATGTTGAGCATGGTGAACTAGCCCATGTCTCAGAGTATGGCTATATGCCATGACTCAGTAATTTCATAACTGGGAACGGTTGTTAGTAGATGTTACCCTAAGAGAGTGTAGTTGACACTGTAGCTCTGAGAAAATATGCCTAGTACCCTGGCACGCTCTTTTGCAGATTGACACGAGATGTCACTGCCAGTTGTCTCATACTGACTGAGATAATTGAGGTCATGGAAACCGTCTCTCCCATTGACCATGTATAGTACCGACTTGTGACGAGTTTGTGGTCGGTTGGAGATGAATGGGGTATACTTCATCTCCTCAGGGCATAAGTGTTATTGTAAAATATGTTCAGCTGTGTAGCATATCTGCTTAAGGATCGAATATAGAAAACATTATTTGATGCGTAATTCAGTTATACATCTTAGCTTGATAGATGTTATTTATGATCCTTTACATTCCTTATAAAGTAGATAGATGGTTTATTATTCTACCATGGGTAGACGCATCATTCTCCTTAAGTAAGGAGATTACTTTGTTCCGTTCATACAATGATTAATCCTGCATGTTAATATAAAAGAACCTCTGCTCAGTTTTATAATACTTATCTGTGATAATAATATGGTCGGCGGAGAGTTATATCTCTCACTGGGATAATTGTCTCACCCTGTGGGATCCACAGTTTTTAGGTGGATGTGCACGAGGCGGTGGAGACCTTTCTGTAGAGGAGAAACAACAGCAGAGGTAGCAGTGACAACTCAGGTTGAGGGTAATGTCTGTCATGTCTTGTAGATATAAGTCCTATGTGTCGGCTCTGTACTCTCAGGTCCTTGGAGTCAGTTCGTAATGGTTTCATGAACAATTTGAGGATTTTGGCTTGAATGCCTCGAGGTTTTAGGTTGCTTCAGTATATGTGTTGATAGAGCAACTATTATATGTTGTCCTCGAGATGAGAAGAAACAATGTTTGCACAATGTGAATCGTGATATGTATATGCTTTAGATCTTTTAGTAAGAGTTTTCTGGAAGAGAATCTACTTGCAAATGGTTTTAAATTTTAGTAATTTTTGTTAATCCATTGTTTATGATTATTCCGCATTAATTAGTAATGATTTGGCTGTCAGTTTGGTGGTAGTCGTTACAATGCAATAGTTAACAACAAGCAACATCAACAGGTGGTACACTTTGAAGAAGCAAATAACATTTCTATATGCATAACATATCAATGCATATGATTATGCAATCAAGTAAAACATTGTGTTCCACAAAAATACACCAAGGATAGATAATAGAGCATGATACTAAATTAAACACTTTCTCTCTATATATAACTAGCATTTGAAAAATGCATCAATAATGTAGCCTAGATTCACAATGAATTGTATTGGTAATTTGAGGCAGAAAGAAGAAAATGGTGGGAAATGAAGAAATTTTTTCTAATGGAAGCATGAAGAAGAAGAGGGAGGAAAGAAGATGTGGAAGGGAATATGAAGTCAAAGAAGAGGGGATGTAAGTGGAAGAACAGAGGGGGAGGGGAATATGGAGAGAAGAGAAGGGATGAAGAAGAGAAATAGAGAAAGCTTAATTGTTGATTAAACAAAACATCACATACAGGTCTATAGTTCCATTCAATCTGGACTATCTATGCTTTCAATAAGAAGGTAGTTACAGTTTGACATACATGTTTGTGTCTCCACCTAACAAATTGATCAGTATCCATTCTTTCAACGAAATTCACACTGAAAAGATAAAAGGAAAACTTCCACTATCCCCTTCTAACGTCCTACAAATCCAAAACAATACTCTCATTTAAATATTTCTTTTAATATACAGTTCAAAGAAAGAAATGTGAACGTAATTTATTAAATACAAGGAACACCATTGATTACCTACAAAATGTCACCCTAGAAAAGACTAATATCCATTAGGAGACCTACAAAATCTCACTAAAGAAAATACTTTTGGGAATATCTCCTTCAGTAGTCCATGAGTAGTCCAAAATATGACAACACACATGAATATCCATGTTCCAAAAAAGCCAATGGACTGAATATACCATTAAGAAGATAGAATCAAGTAGCCTTATTATCTATAAAGAACACAATATCTTCAAATGATCCACTACAAAAATGAATAGAGATAATATACAAATCTAATACAGTTACACTTACATTTATATAGATAGCCCAAGGTTCAAAATATGCTATCATGCACAAACATTGTTGTTCTAAAATGAGCCAGTGATTTAAACGTACCAATACGAAATGCAAAATCTAGCAACCTTATCATCTACAAAGAACAAAAGATATTATAATAATATACTACAAAAATGGGTAGTAAATAATTTAAGATTTCATCAAATAGAACTTAAATGCTCTAAAGATGGTTGTCTAATGGCCACAAAGGCCATGAGAGATCAGTGGTGAGTAGTTTTGAAGTGATATTTTAAGAATAAAGCATGTGGTAAGTTGAATATGGTCATAAACACAATTGAGATTTAATTTTAAAATTGCATACCTGAATATTATTATGACTACTTGATGTGTGTAGCTCACCACAATTAGATGCCCCATCCCAATTTCTCTATAGAATATGACTCACATTTTAAAACAACCACTTAAAGAAATGAATATGTTTAGATGATTCTCACATGTCCACATTATTCTTGTAGATAGGCAAGTTCCGATTCTAACTCCTTAATGCAGGAGTGTTGCTTAACAGAGTGTTTCATTTGTAAATGAGAAGTCTTCTGTCTTTGTCTAGAATCCCCAACACCATGTCCTCTCTCATAACTACCATGATGCTCTCCAATTACATCATCAAGAACACAAATAAATGATTGGTGGTTTTTTGACCTATCAGATTGTCATTGCTCACATTTTGTAGCAATTTCTTCCTACAAATTTAGGATTTAAACATTTCATGCCATTAAGTATTAATTTGAGATAAATACAAAGTATGCCTAAATATTAGACTTATAAGTTTTTCTTTGTATATTCATCAAAATAATTAGCATTTGCATCTTGATGATATTTAAGTTACACCTCATATTCAACTACTATCACTTCCTTTTCAATCTATCACAATAATATAGAAAATAATTTTCTACTAAATCAAGATTATACCAACAACATGAGTTAAATTCAAAAATGTAACTATGACTTTTACCCATTATTGATAACAATGAGAATATGATTTTTCTCCAGTTCTATGTGTAGGATCAGGACCTCCATGATTGATCTTCTTTTCAGTGCACTCCTCCTGTGATGAGTAAAAAGAAATGTCTTCAATATGACTCCTATAAATATATCAAGGATGCATCATAACTCATCACTTTCATTGCTTCACTTGTTTAACAAGAGACTTTTAGTATTTCAACATTTTTTCCATTCCTAGTCAGTGACTCTTGAATCAGGTGTTTCTTGGAATTCTTGATTTGGATTCTCAAAAAATTATCTTTTATTTTGTAATCTACTTCGCTAAGATCTAATCTTATGTTGCATATTGGTATAACACCAATATACAACATCTTTCATATTTGCAATTATCTCTGCATCTTCCATGTGAACTCAAACAACTCTTGGGATGGTGCACATGTTAGAATATTTCCTATATAAATAAACACATATTAGTTATATCATATTTATTGGCATACCATAACATCATCCTTGGTGGATTCAAAACCATTAATATGATCTGCTCCCCATTCTTTGTGCAATGTGAAATACACCCTTCTTCTCACGTATGCTAAGATAATTGGTCAACTTCTTAGCTACTTCACCAATTGGATCATATTAAAAGGACACCCATTATCGAGAAAGATAAGTTATAAGTTATTGATCACCTTGAGGATCCCCATTTGGGGGGCTTGTAGACTTCCTTGATGTGTTAAATCTAGAATGCTTCCCTATAGGTTCCATAATGTTTCCTTAAAGATAAAAAACATTTTTCAGAAAAAGGAGATGGTCAGAATTTGACTAAAATATGAAATATAAAATATATACCATCTTGAAATGCCTCATTTGGGGGCATTGTGTAGTTCAGTAAAGAGATAAAGTTGGATATATTCCTCTAGCTTCCATAAAGATATCTATAACATGATAAGAATTGAATACATAATAAGAAATGGGGATTTGCATATGCATGGAAATAATAATAAAATATTTTAAAAAGGCTATCATGGGTGAAAATCATGTAAATTCCTACCCTCATTTGGAGTTGAAAATTTTGACAAAATCATTGATCCACATGCTTCTTTTAAAATAGGAGAGATTTGGTCTAGCAAATGTTGAGAAACTACACCTTGAGATGGGAGTTGGTGTTCTTTGACTAAAAACTTGAGAATATTTACAATAGGTTCTTCCGAGGTTTCTAGTTACAAAAAGGATATATAATAAGCGATAGTACAAACTCTAGAATAATAAAATACAAAAAAAATACAAAAGTGCAAACCCATAGTGTGGCACTCAGTCCTCTCCTCAAGGGGCATTGATGAAGGTAAGGATGCACAAGAGTGTCTTGAACCAAGTGGATATGAAGCATCTCTTTTAGCAAATATGCTAAGGAAGTGAATGGAAGTGTTGGACTATGTCGTGACACCCCATAATCTAAGTTTTTAGCAACAATAGGAATATTACTTCCCAAGTGATTATCATGTACAACATTGTTGTAATGATCCAACCGTTGTGGTGTGAAATCCTGAAAAGCTTTAGTGTTACTATCATTTTGAACCTTTTCTTTTAGTTTGTTCTTCAAAGTAGCCTCAATTCCTAGTTCTGAAAAAGAAATATTCAAAAATTTGAGCTATGTTGTTATAAAAAGTGTAAGTGCTTAGATATATCTTACTGGGAATATTTCTCAAGTGTTCACCAAAACTAAAAGAAGAATTTTGTTTACCACTAGAATTGTTTTTTTCTTTGCATGCGGCATTTTCATTAATTATTTTGTCAAGTGGTCTCATCCTTCTACCAATAAGAGGCATTATCCTATAAATACAAATAGAAAATAAGTTTTGAGAAATTAAATTCCAGTTCACATATAAGAAAATACCTTGCTTACTTTCTTTTTAACCATTTTATTACTTTTTCTATAGGTAATGTATTTACTAATAGATCAATGGGAACATCAAATCTAGCCCAAGATTTATTATCATCATTTTCATTGGTTTTCCCAATGAATTTGACATGATGTATATTTCTAATAATCATATCATCATCTTCATTAATATTCAAAGAGGTAGAACAACCATATGTATTCCTTGGCCTCAATGGCAAATAACTCTCCTTTCTGAAAATTTAGGATCAATTGAATAATACACTAGTTGGGCTAGTGCTAGAAAGATAAATTGTTCGTCTCAATATATTCTTTGAATTAAATCTCTCATAGTGAAATTATATTCATCCTTATGGCACCAATATATTGAATCGTACCATGTGCATTTAAATAGATACATAACAAGTTTTTTAGAATATACAATTTGCATGATGTCTACCAATGTGCCATAGAATACTTGACCATCATTCCCAATAGTCTCAACTCCACTATTTTGTATCACCCTCACACTTTCCTTAATGTTAACCTCAAATTTATACTCGTTGGTAAAATTTCCTTTAAATGAAAAACCATAGGTTTTGGACCACGAGCCAAATCATCTTTAGACAAACCATAAGAATCACCAAGTGTTGAAATATGTGTTGAAAACCATAAATAATTTTCTAAATAATATACTACAAATAGCCTTTGACATATATGAAGAGACTTATATAGTGTTTAAACCAATGTACAAAGTTGTGATTGTTAGATCCTAGATGGGTGATTGAATGCTCTAAAGGGGGAGTGAATAGAGTCGAATGTACTTTAAAAAAATCTATTAGACCTTTAAGATAAGGTTTCTAAATAGGAAATTTGAGTGCAACTCAAACATGCATAGAAAGGGAGAGAGTGAGATTGAACATACACCAATTGACAAGCTATGTATGTGGTTCCACAATTCAAACTAGAAGTCAGTTAGTCCACTACCTAGAGAGGTCAACCTCTAAGATTTCTTAACCAATGCACTCTTATATTCATTCATAAGACTTACAATACATGACCACCAAAGCACTTACCCATCCAAGAACCAAGAGTACTCCACCTTACCAAGGACTTACCCACTTTTCCAAGAGTCTTTAACCTTTTCCAAGGCCTTACCCACTCTAGCACAAGTGTTCCACCTTCAAGGACTTTTCCACTCTTCTTAGATCTTCAGTCTTTGACTTTGCCTTCACTCGGAGAAGCTTCCACTAAGGACTTACCCACTTGAGCAAAGAGTCTTCTACCTTCACCAAGGTCTTACCCACTCTTGCTTCAAGTCTTCAACCTTTATCTTCACCAAGGGACTCCTTCCCTAGTTCTTCTTCACCTCTCTTAGCCAAGAGAGAGAACCTTCATCTTCATGGTTGAAATGAGAGATAGGGAGTTGGTGGAAGTGAGAGCCTCACAAGATATACATGTAGGACTAGATCTCTTACATATTTCCTACTCACTATAACAAATGTAGCAAGTGATTAAGCTTAGAGAGAGAGGAGGCTATAGGAAGCACTCAACTATAGAATAGGAACCTCGCATAGAGTTTTGCATTGAATTCTCAACCTTGGAATGAAGCCCAAGGTGTCCTATTTATAGTTGGGGATGCCCATTAGCCTATGGGAACACTTAAGAATGAAAACTAGCAATTTTGTGACTTGCAACAGATATATTTTCACTTGTTGCAACTACACAACGCCTCAGTTGAGTTTTTATAAAGGTAACCCGACCGATCCCACTAAGATACAAGACCAATTTAGGCCATCGATCAAATTTGTCCTGGGATAACTCGACCGATTAACTTAAATCGGTTTTTGTCTGTAGAGGGATCAGTCGATTTCTGTGAAATGTAAACTCGACCGATCAAAAGTCATTTTCAAGATCTAATCAGAATTAGTCGAGTTTGCAACTCGACCGATGAAGAACGTGATGTAAGTTTTAGAAAATGGCTTTTGAGTGCTTAAACATTCGATCTAAGTGCTCCTAATTTTTCTAAGATTAATTACAAGTCATACAATCATTACAAGTGATTTACAACATGATTCTAATGGATTTAAATCATATTCCAAAAAACGTGCTCTTGTAGTGACTTTGACTTGTCTTTTCTCCAAGTTGACATGCGCAAGTTAGGGCATTTAGAGTGTGTCTATACCTAATCTGAGATCACTCAAGTAGAATCATTAGACATAAATAATTGGAATGGTTTAGTCATCATCAAAACAAGGGTTTAGTCAATTTAAAACTTAAGTTAACATTCTCCCCCTTTTTGAAGATGACAAACCATTCCATAAATGTATTGAAAGCTTTTAAGTAAAGTCATACCTTTGAGAAACCTAGGGGTTTCAATAGAATTGAGTTCATATGCTCCCCCTCAATTGATGCTAGTGGAGTTCTCATACTCCCCCTCAATTGATGCTATTTCTCCTGCATGGTTAGCTCTAATAAAATTTATAAAATATTATGTCTTCTACGCATATATGTTCTACACATATATGTCTTCCCCCCTTTACCTTCTCCTTTACATGGATATGCTTCTCCTCTTCATGTAAGACATTCCTTCTCCCTCTTTTGTCAAAAGAAGACATACCTTTCTCCCCCTTTGTCATTTCAAAAAGTGGGGGTATGAAGAAATAAGAAACACCACTAGTTAAGAGAAAGGACATAACTAAAAGTTATATAAGGAGAATAGAAGAGCATAGATAGGGGCTTGTCCAAGAATAGAAAGAAAAGCAAGTTAAAACCTGCACTTGAACAACCCAAAAAGCAAGACAAAGTGCTGCAGAAAAACAATAAACCGCAATTTTGTCTCTCAAGATGACAAAACTTTCCCAAAAATTGTCAGGGCTCATGGTAAAGAGATGAGTCTTGCTTAGAAGGTCATTTCTACATAAAAACACTACTCTTTCACTAAAAATTGAAACTGAAGCAAAATCTGCATGAAATCCAAAAATACTCCAATTTGTACATATAATGCAACTCTATGTATCCTACATCACAAAGTTGTGCAAGCAAATCAAGATAGTTGGTATGCAAGTTAAGGAACAAGCTTGAGCAAGTATGAAACAAGATACAAGCATAACATATAGAATACCACTTGATGAATAAGGCTAGACCTACATGTATGTGAACTACTAGTAGATGATATTAAGCAAGAGATGCACAAGATATATAAGATAAAACAAGCTATGAGTTGATGTATAGATATATCCAAACAAAGAGATATGCAAATTTAGAAGCATGGAAAGGATATAACTTACTAGAAAATATGCATCATTACCAAAAGATGATTAGCACTAAGAACCTCAAGGTTGTATCCAAATAAGATATACCACTAGATAGATGTAGCAAGTTAGAGTACAAAAGAAGCAATTTTAGACACAACCAAGATATACAAAGAGATCATCATCAAAACCTGCAAAACAACTCAAAGAAAGTAATTGCAATATATAGATATACCAATTTACAACAATTAGAGAGATATAGTTGTAAGCAAGAAAGGTAATTTAAAAACATGGCAATGAACACATATAAAATGTACCAAAGGGAGTGCCACAAAATAAAGTAATTGGTTGAGAAAATCTAGTTGAGAGGGAAATTCTCATCCAAAAAGCCAACTGTATATTCTATACACAGTGTTGTTAGTCGAGTTCTATGTATTGACAATTCGACCGATGACAGTTGTTGGCAACACTCATTGTTGTCTATCAGTTGAGTTTCAAACAGGACAAACTCAACCAACAAAGCTACTATCAAAAAGCACATATATTTCATAAAAACATATTTAGAGACATGCTAAAGATATAATCTATATCCAAACATGTGTAAGCAAGTTAGTAATGCACTATGAATGCATTAGAAACCATTTTTGGGCAAGAGTGTGAAGAGAATCACAAAATACCACTTTTGACTCAAAAACCACATGCATAATGCACGCTAACTTGACAAAAACAAGTTAGGATTGGTTAAGAAAGAAAACATTTACCTTTATTCTTACCATTCCTTTTTCCACTTGTTGTCACCCTCGACACATCTCACCTTTCTTATTTCATGTGGATTGAGAAGTCAGTTTGCAAATCAATGGCTCAAGTCAATCCATTTGCAAGTACGTATAAGAAGAAAGATGAAATGGTCCCCAATCATGTTTTTGGGTCCGGAGGGGATAGTTAAGCAACCCAAATCCTAGTGCTCTTGGGTGCTTTCCTAAATGGGCAACAAGTAGAATAATGGTCAATATCATTGCAATAGTTGCATGTGTCCTTAGCCTTGGAACCAGAGGATTCTCCATGGAATATTAGAGGTCCCTTATCTTTTTTGTTCCTTTGACTACTATCATACCCTAAACCATGTCTACCAATTTGTTTAGTCATATGGTATAAGATATCATTAAGATTCTTTTTACCAACTAAGAATCTTTGCAAAGAAGATCTCAAACTATCATTATCATACATAAGAGAAGAAATAGTAGAAGACAAATGATTGATATTATCTCTAGCATGCAAATGATCATTTCCTAAGCAAAGAGCTTTAGTTAAATAAGAATCTCTATCAATATGAAGAGCAACTACATTATTCTCTCTACTAGTAGAACTAGAACATGATTCAAGAACATTGATTTTAGCAAGCAATCTTAGAAAGATAAACACCATTTTCATATTAGAATCCTTGCAAAGCAAAATCTTTGTCCTTGTTTTCAGATTTAAAAACATCAATATAATGCATGAGAGAATCAACAATTAAGGTATGCTCTTCATTAGAACTAGGCATAAAAGGTTGATCTTCAAAAAATCTAATCTTATCAAGTAAACTAGTATTTTCAAGTTTAAGAGAGCCTACATGGCTAAGACAAGCATTTTTATCATCAAGCAAGTAAGTATTAGCATGTTCAAGATCATCTAGTTCTACATGCATATTATCAACAATTCTAGCAAGCTTTTTTCTTTTCTTTTTAGAAGACTTAAGAGAGACATGAGTAGCATTGATGATAAAAATTAAGGGTTCTTTATCTAAAGAGTTTAGATTTGCCTCATTTGAGTCTTTTCTTATAGAAGCCATAAGAGAAATATGGCATTCTCCTCCATCACTAGACCTTGATCTAGATCCTCCACTCAAATCTTCACTTGAGCTTGAGTTGGAGGAGTCACTTGAGCTTGAGTGCCATTTTCCCTTCTTCTTGTACTTCTCTGCTCTTTCCTTGTGATGATGGGTTTTCTTGCCTTGTAGACAATCTATCTTGAAGTGACCCTACTTTCCACACTTGAGGGACTGGATGGAGGAGGAATTCTTGCCTTTGTAGAATCTACACTTGGAGTACATGACATCTTCTTCAACATGAGAGGATGGAAAGGCTTGTCCCATAATAGCTTCAATTTGAGCCTTCATTTAAACCATATTCATTCTCTTTAGCTCTTTCTCCTCTTGTCTTTCAACTTCTTCGCTTTTTCAAGTGTGGTTTCATGGGCTTGTAGATTATCAATGAGCTCTTCAGTGGAGATATCATCAAGATACCTTACTTCTTCAATGGAAGTTACCTTGGGTTCCCATTTCTTGGGGAGAGTTCTAGTGATCTTTGAGTTGATCTCTCTTCTACTCATAGGATGTCCTACAGTAGCAAGACCATTCGCAATGGCTATCTTCTCCTCCTTTCCCATCTTGAACTTCTCAAGCAACCCATTGAGCATGCAGAATTTACTTTCCTTCACTTGTTGAGTCCCCTCACAAGTGATGCATAGCTTTCTCCATACCTCATGTGCTGTCTCACAAAAAGAAATCTGATTGAACTCTGTGGAGGTCATGGTGGCATAGAGGATGTTGATTTCTCTTGCATTCAAGGTGGCTTTCTTCATGGTAGCTTCATCCCATTTTTCTATCTTTGTAACTGGTAACTTGTATGGATGGTCCACCATTTGCCATAGCTCAAGACTTGATCTTTAGATGTAGAATTGTAGGCTTTGTTTCTAATAGAGGAAGTTACTCCCATCAAAGATTGGAAGGTTGATGAAGTATCTCCCATTTTGGCAGTCACCCATCTTCTCCTATTTGTCAAAGTATACTTGGAGAAGCCTACTCTAATACCAATTGTTGGATTCTAGATGGGTGATTGAATGCTCTAGAGGGACAGTGAATAGAGTTGAATGCACTAAAATAAAATCTACTAGACCTTCAAGATATATCACAAGATAAGGTTGCTAAATAAGAAATTTGAGTGCAAATAAAACATACATAGCAAACGAGACAGAGATTGAACATACACCAATTAACAAGCTATGTAGAGTGGTTCCACACTTCAAACTATAAGTGAGTCAATCTACTACCTAGAGAGGTCAACCTCTAGGATTTCTTAACCATTGCACTCTTATATTCATTCATAAGTCTTACAATACATGACCACCAAAGGACTTAGCCATCCAGGCACCAAGAGTACTCCACCTTACCAAGGACTTACCCACTTTGCCAAGAGTCTTCAGCCTTCTCCAAGGCCTTACCCACTCTAGTAAAAGTCTTCCGTCTTCAAGGAATTTTTCTACTCTTCTTGGATCTTCATCCTTTGACTTCACCTTCACTCAGAGAAGCTTCCACCAAAGACTTAACCCCTTGAGCAAGGAGTCTTTTGCCTTCACCAAGGTCTTACCCACTCTTGCTCCAAGTCTTCAGCCATTATCTTCACCAAGTGACTCCTTCCCTTGTTCTTCTTCACCTCTCTTAGTTAAGAGAGAGAACATTCATCTTCATAGTTGAAGTGAGAGATAGGGAGGTGATAGAATTGAGAAAGCCTCACAAGATATACATTTAGGACTAGCTCTCTTACATATTTCTTACTCACTCTAATGAATGTAGTAAGTGATTAATCTTAGAGAGAGCGAGGAGACTGTAAGAAGCACTCAACTATAGAATAGGAACCTCACATAGTGTTTTGCATTGAATGCTCAACCTTGGAATGAAGCTCAAGGATATTTATAGATGGTGATGCCCCTTAGCCTTTGGGAACACTTAAGAATGAAAACTAGTCATTTTGTGGCTTGCATCAGATATATTTTCACTTGTAACTCCAAAACTTCTAGAATCACTTTTCTGCACTTTTTTGTACAATGCAATTGGTCGATTGTTCTATAAAGGTAACTCGACCGATTCCACTAAGAGATAAGACCAATTTAGGCCATCGGTCGAGTTGTCCTGGGGTAACTCGACCGATTCATTTAAATCAGTTTTGATCTGCATAGGGATCGGTCAAGTTCTGTGAAGTGTAAACTCGACTGATCAAAAGTCATTTTCAAGATCAAATCAGGATCGGTCGAGTTTGCAACTCGACCGATGAACAACCTGATGTAAATTTTGGAAAATGGCTTTTGAGTGCTTAAACATTCGATCTAAGTGCTCCTGATTTTTTCTAAGCTTAATTACAAGTCATACAATCATTACAAGTGATTTACAACATGATTCTAATGGACTTACATCATATTCCAAAAAATGTGTACTTGTATTGACTTTGACTTGTATTTTCTCCAAGTTGAGATGCTCAAGTTAAGGCATTTGGAGTGTGTCTATACCTAATTTGAAATCACTCAAGTAGAATCACTAGACACAATGAATTGGAATGGTTTAGTCATCATCAAAATAAGGGTTTAGTCAATTTAGACCTTGAGTCAACAATGATGTTTTTCCTTTTGAATATTCAAATCACTCCAACTTTGATTTTGATTCTATAAAATAATTTTATGCATCCTACAAGTAACATTGCTAAAATCAATTTAAGTTAAAGTTGAATTTTACCTTAAATAAGGTTGAATTCATCTATATTGAACAAGACAAAGTGATGTGCTTGGAATAGTTCCTCTTTAAAAGTAATACACTCCACGGATGTACCAATTGGTCCCTCTTTGTATGATTTTGAACTATCTATCTTCAAATTATTAGTATTCTTGTACCGAGAACAAAAGTTAATAGCCTCCTCCATGAGATAAGCCTCAACAATAGAGCCCTCTGGTCTAATTTTATTTTGAATGTAACTTTTGATTCTCAATAAATACCTTTCAATTAGATACATCCAAAGGAAATATACAGACCCAACAATTTTGGCTTCAACGGGAAAATGAATGGTCAAATGCATCATCACATCAAAGAATGTTGGAGGAAAGATCATTTCTAACTTGCATAGAGCTATAAATTTTTTTTATGTGATTCTTCCATATTGTCAACATTTATGAGCTTATTGTACAATTCTCCAAAAAAAGAAGACAACTCACTTATTGCCACTGCAATAGGTTTAGAAATGGTAGTTCTTGAAGCCAGAAGAAAAAGTTGTTGCATCAAAATACGATAATTGTGGCCTTTAACAACTCCAATACTTCTATCTAAAACATGTACTTTACTAGAAATATTTGAAGCGAACACATATGGAAGTTTAGATCTTTGAGAACTTTCAAAAAAGATTTTTTTCATCATCTGTCATGTTGTGTATTTCATGTGGAAGAATGATTTTTTTAGTATTTGCCATTGTTCTAGGCCCCAAAGAATATCAAATTTCTAGTTCATCTAATTCTAGACTTGCTTTAATGTCTCCAGTTTTCCCATCTTTTTCCAACAACTAATCTAAAATATTTTCACAAATATTCTTCTCAATATGCATGACATCCATGTTATGCCGCAACAACAATGTTTTCCAATAAGGAAGCTCAAAAAATATACTTTTCTTTTTCCATCCACTTAGAGAAAAACTTATTGGATCATAATCATTTAAAAGGTCATCCACCTCTTCACTAGACAAGGGTCTTGGTGTAGTATCAAACTCAGTGTCATCATTAAATATCTTAACATCTTTACGCCATAAGTGATTAGTAGGTAAGAAATGACAGTCCCAAATATACAACCTTTCTACTAGTTGGAAGGTAAATAGATCCACTAAAAGAATGACATGTAGGACATCACTACTATAGAAATGGCCTTTGGCATCGGTCTTTTAACCCCATTTGGCGTCGGTTTCCGACCGACGCCTATGTGGGCACCGCTAAAGGTCGAACACTTCGGCGTTGGTTTTTTAACCGACGCCTATTTAACCTATAGGCGTCGGTCTTTTAGTAGATAACCGACGCCAAAAGGGTTCGCGCCACAGAAAACGGCGTCATCTAGGGCACTTTCTGCGTCGGTGATTTACTAAAAGACCGACGCCTATATTCCATGTAGCGTCGGTCTTTTAGTAGATAACCGACGCCAAAAGGGTTCGCGCCACAGAAAACGGCGTCATCTAGGGCACTTTCTGCGTCGGTAATTTACTAAAACACCGACGCCTATATTCCATGTAGCGTCGGTCTTTTAGTAGATAACCGACGCATAAAGTGTGCTAGATGATGCCGTTTTCTGTGGCGCGAACCGTTTTGGCGTCGGTTATATACCAAAAGACCGACGCCTGTTTGTTTAAATAGGCGTCGGTTCGATACGAATATCCGACGCCATTTCCAGGACTGCTTTGGCCACATCAGGCGTCGGTTATCTATAAATAACCGACGTTGTAGGTCTTTGCTGACAGTTTTCTATAAATAACCGACGCTTATTTATATATTTTTTTTTTCATATCAGTTTGCAGGCCTGCTGTGGCTGGTCAGCAGGATGAGAACCTGCAGTTCAGTTTTCTGAACTGCAGGTTTACGACATCCATTGATATCAGCCTACAAACAGGCCGCAAACCTGCAAAAGTCACAAGGAAAATTTCACACAAGTACATACATTCAGACATCAATTCAATTCTCACATTCACACATATAGAAACATTCAAATACATGTATTAACATTCAGAAATATTCATTTACAAAGTATCATTCATTATCGCTATCAACATCCCAATTATATCTTACAGTTGCCACTGTTTGTATGGCTTTTGCCCATTCTTCTCTTACTTCATTTAATACTTCCATCGTATATGGATCATGTATATTTTTTAAGCGTTTACCTATAGTGTGGTCAGTTTTAAACACATGCAAAGAGAATGATGTATATATATAAGTAATAATATAAAAATAAGATTGATATATTTCATACTAACTAATGAGACTATATATAATACCTCATGTATGCTATCGATGTCCAATGCGGCATGTTTGATAATCATCTGCATAAATCGCATCACATAGTATGCGCATGCCCAGCCATTGTCTTGTGTAGCACACTATAAATTGAAACATACAAAATAATACAACTAAGCACAATTCACATCAATGATATATACATTGGAGTCGGGGAGTCGGGAACTTACTTGTACGTTCTCCCAATTTATTGGCTGGTTCTTTTTCCTTGGGACCTTTCCTCCAGCCTTTTTGAATGCATCTAAACCCCTACATGTTAATATAACACAATAAATTGCATAAGTAAATAGTAATGTAATAAAAGATGTTAACGGATATAAAAATGAAATATTTCTCACCAGAATAATGGCATTCTCATTACGTGTCCAATTTTAGGGTTCAATGTACTCCCCGCAGGATCTAGATAATAAATAGTGAATGTCCCGGGGACAATAACTAGTAACTCCCAATGTCTACCGCTAGAGGTAAGAAGTTAACAATTAATAACTCAAAATGCAAAATAAAAATGGAATTTTCTTAAGTCCAAATTATAAATAAAGTAAACTTACTTGACATTGAATGGAGCTATTATTATCGTCTTCTTTTGCTGACCAAAAATTGTAAAAGCATCTATACAGTATTGTTGAACATTATCAGGGTCTTTAGCTACCAAACTAATCAATGATGGAATCAAAAATCCCAAATGATCAAATGCAAATTGTTTGCAATGATCTTCGACTAAGTAGCTGCAAAACATATAGGCGTATGCATTAATATATAAGAAACCAGATCACCGGATCTTACACAAGGTATATGGATGTATAAACAAGATCTCACCTTATCCATGTCTCTATCATTGATGTATTCAGCCAATCATACATAAATAGCTCAATAATATCTTGTATAAATAAAGAGCTATCGTATGATTGACCTGCATAATTTGCATCTAAAGAAATAATTATAGGGCAATGTATATTATGTGCCCGTAGCCAACATGCCATTCCCCTACAAGCAGGACCTAACGGGTATGTTAGGTCAGTTGGAACCCAATCGGGTAATGCGGGAAGTGGAGGTGGAGGCCTAGGTGCTCCTGGTGTCTTCTTTTTAACCTGTACATATAATTTCAGATCAGTTGACATCATATATACACATTAACAGTCTAAATCAATGTAAATTTATCTTACAATTTCAGTCGTGTAGACGACATCTTCTTTGGGCCACAATATGACCCCGCCTTCTGCCTCACCAAGTGTATCAATATCTGGGTGGGCATATGGCAATGCAACTTCCCTCCAATCGGGTAACACACGTATCAGGCTCACACGAACGTAGCCCTGTGGCATTGGAGTCCCGTGAAACATTGCCCCAGGAAGGGACGGGTAAGCCTGCGCCTCTGCAACAATGTAGTCTTGCATTCTTAAGCGGCATGGCTTCAATGCCTACAAATTTACATAAATAATATTATACATATATACATATCATCTTGAAAACATATCATCTTGAAAAGACTAGCTACAATGTCATAAACAATACTTACAGCAGACGTGCTAGGTGATGGGTCTCCAGGATTACTCGCAGTCTGTGCATCAGGAGAAGAGTGGGTCGCCATAGGCGTATTGGAAGCCTGAGATGCCTGCCACCGCAGCAA
This sequence comes from Alisma plantago-aquatica, assembly GCA_963693085.1. NCBI lineage: Eukaryota > Viridiplantae > Streptophyta > Magnoliopsida > Alismatales > Alismataceae > Alisma > Alisma plantago-aquatica. Next base: position 973,232,745 of record OY856409.1, read on the forward strand.
TTCTTCCTTGACCTTCTCAGCAACTACATCGTTGACCTTCTTAGCAACTAAATCCTCAACTCTCTTATTCTCCTATACATGGATAAAAGAAACATTATCTTCTTATTAATCAATTTCCTTTTGCTGTAACATTCTAAAAAAAGAATAGGTTACCTCTTCTTGAGAAAGTCCCGCTCTGGGTTTGTGCTGGGATGGCCCAAAGAATGCTTTGATGCCAACACCAGCGCCGGCACCTCTAACATGTCCAGGATGCTCTAGGTTACCCAGAGCAACTGTCAATTCATCCCTTGTGCCCTGAGGGATGAACGTGCCTTGTTTCCTCTGCTCGTGCAGCTCCCGCTAATCACCATAAACAGAAATTGGTAAGTTAACACCACAAATAATCAATATTCAAACGATTTCTCTAAGAGTTGTATTTTACCATTTTTGCAGCCGCCTCAGCAGTTACAGGCTTCTTTATTTCACCCTTCTTGTTTTGCCTGCCAGCTATCCAGATATCATGGCGAGGCATGGGTGTGGCAGACTCCTGAGTAGGAGCAGACTACTGAGTAGCCGCAGACTTCGCCTGTAGTCTTTGGCGAACGCTTGCATAGCCTTTTGGACCCATAGTGTGGTCATGCACATTCAGTGCACGCCTTGCTTTTTGTGCGTCACTGAGGGCCTAGTTAATATGCACATTAATGATTTGGTTAGTAGCACTAAATGTTAATCTTGAATAGGTGAATACAATGTATATTAATTAAATTAGGAGTGACGCCTAATACCTTGAATTCTTCAGATTTTCTTGAAGCAACAAAATTGTCCCAATCTTCTTTGTCCAAGAAGTTCCATTGTTCAAGGGCTGACTTCTTCTTCTTATCACCCTCTTTTGTGTATTCTCTGTTCAGATTTGTCCTATAATTCCTAAGCATCTTTCCAGCGCGTTGCATCACATTTTTACGATGCAACTTCTCATCCAATGCAAACAGATTCTGTAAAATAGAAATGTTATTAACTAGTATCCAAAATAGAATTGCAAATAATAGAATTTGTAATCTACAAAATAGAATTGCAAATAATAATAACTCACGCATAAATCCTTCCATATCAAGTCTTTTTTCCCTTGAGGAACTTTATGCCAATTATCATACTTAACACCACAATGCTCCGAGTGGTACACCCAAGATAGTTTACAAAATTATTGCGGTTCACTCCAATTGGATTTCCTCCATTATCAAACTCCACCACCAATTTGGATCCACTACCACTTAGCGCTAATAACTTCTTCAACAGAGTGATGCCCCTTTTCTTGTTAAGTGTTTGGTGCTGCGCATCAAGTTGCTCCAGTGCTTCAGTGGGTACAGGTGCATCATCAACCTAAAATTTGACAAAAATAAACACACTAAATTAGCCCAATATAGAAATATAGGATATATGACATAACTAGAAGATAATGAATTTTATAGAAATACAGGATATGTTTTTAGAACTTACATTAGTATCCTCGCCATGCTTGTCATGGACAGCATGCTCATCATGGACTTCATGCTCATCATGGACATCATGCTCATCATGGTCAGCCATCTGAAAATGTCATTTAAAATGCAAACATTTAGCATTTGTATTAACTAGAAAAAGGCAAACATTTAGCATTTGTATTAACTAGAAAAAGGCAAACATTTAGCATTTGTATAAACATACATGTATCTAAAATTGTGATCTTTTATCAATTAACAATCCTTCATTGTGATCTCCGCGCACATATAAGTCATCATTAGCTTCAATATTTTGTGGAGTGGGCAACCCAACTGAGAATGGACTGGAGTCATCATGCTTATCATAGTACTCTTCTTCATCTATAGGATTTTCAATGAACTGTCTTTTACCATGAAGAACAACCGACCATTTATCATTCGCAGGATCATCGATATAGAATATTTGTTTCGCCTGTGATGCCGATATGAATGGTTCACCCTTCTCGCCAATCTTTTCAAAGTTCACCAAAGTGAAACTCAATTCATCCACTATAATTCCTTTGGTGTTATCAACCCAATTACATTTAAAGAGCAGAATTTTGAAATCTATGTAGTCAAACTCCCAAATGTCCTCAATGACACCGTAATATGACATTTTAGCTTCACGTGGACTCTTATCCTTTGCACTTGCAAAGTACACAGTCGACGCTTGAAGAGTGACCCCACTATTTTGGACGACACTCTTATCATCTTGGCGCTTTGTGTAATATGTGAATCCATTAATGTCAAACCCTTCATAAGACATAACATTCAGTTTTGGTTTAGAGGCGAGGCATTTGATAGTTTCTATAATATCATTTGGTGTTTGAGATAGTTGATGTAAGACTTTATCTTCAAACCACTTAGTAAAAGTCTTATTATGCTCTCTAGCAAGCCACATTGAACTTGCTCGAGGATGTTGTCTCTTTATGAAATTGGTATGTTCCTTGATATAAACACTCACTTCGTCCATATTGTGTAAAATATACAAGTGAGCTTGTTCCAACTGCTCACGGCTGATTACTTTCACCCGTGATCCCAAAATTTCTTTGCCCTCCTCAATATTCTTGTCATTATCAGGAGTGTCATTACCACTGAGAAAGTCATTGCAAAAATCCATAACCTCTCTCGCCACATAACCTTCAATAATACTCCCTTCAGGCCAATAACGGTTTCGAACATCACCTTTAAAAACGCTCATGTATCGTTCAAAGGGATACATCCAATGCAAGAAAACTGGTCCCAACATTTTCACTTCCCTAGTCAAGTGGACAACAAGATGTACCATGATATCAGAGAATGAAGGAGGGAAATACATCTCAAGCTGACATAGGGTAACAACCACTTCTCTTTGCAAATTATCGAGAGTATCAGGGTCAATAACTTTGCTGCATAGACTGTTGAAAAAGAAACAAAGTCTGGTAATTGCAAACCTTACATGCTTCAGCAATATAGATCGAATTGCCACGGGAAATATTTGTTGCATTAGAGTGTGACAATCATGAGATTTAAGACCTATCAACTTCAGATCTTTCATTGATACCAATCTACGGATGTTGGATGAGTAACCATGTGGCACCTTAACATTTACCAAGCATTCACAAAAAGTTTTCTTCTCCTTTCTAGACAACGTGTAACAAGCGGGAGGTAAGTATGTTCTTTTATTACCCATTTCACGTAATTCTGTTAATTCTGACCTTATTCCCATTTCACGTAGGTCCAGTCTGGATTTTATCCCATCTTTAGTCTTACCTGGTATATTTAATAGAGTACCAATGATGCTATCACAGACATTTTTCTCAACGTGCATTACATCAATACAATGCCTGACTGTCAAAGAACTCCAATAAGGAAGATCCCAAAATATTGACTTCTTCTTGAATGAAGAATTGTCACTCCGTGTGGCCATACTACATTGTGATTTCTTACCAAATTCATTGACAATGTCTTTTACTATTTCATAAACAACATCCCCTGGTATAGGTTTAGGTGCACTCCGTTCATCATTCCATCCATTGAATGCTTTGCGCTTCCTACGATACGGATGGAATTTTGAAAGAAACCTTCGATGACCAAGATATACAGTCTTGCCGCCATGTTTTAGTCTTATTGAATCAGTCTAATTGGAATATTACATCCTATTGTTTCATTTTATAATAGAAACCCTAATTTGATGAATTGCTTGGACTGAACTTTCCTTCCTGTCAATTATATTCATGTCTGATTGTTAAGACTATTATTATCTATTAGTAGTTGTACATTATGGGTTTCAATCCACTTGTACAATTTTTCCTATATATGGGCTTTTGGTGCTCTCACCTGACGTATATACCACTACATAGAGGATTGCGGGTGATCCACCTCCTTCAGGGAGAGGAACGAATCGACCGATAGGGAGAGGGGAGGTTTTTCCTAATCAAGTTAATTAACCAGCCAATTTACATTTTCCAGTATGACATTCTCCACCACTTTTGCCCTAACCCTGGCATACCCACCTTAGGGTTTCCTTTGCTAATGACTTAAGGACACCTTCTCAATCCCGAGCTTGGTGCCTGGGGTCACCACTCATGGTGCCCTCTAGCCATGCAATATCATAGGCCACCTTCTCATTCCCGAGATTGGTGCCTGGGGTCACCACTCAAGGTGTCCATTGGTCTACCCATCTGGGCCTGATCTTTGGCATCATCCATCAGGGTGGCATGTAGGTGCGAGAATACATACTTCTATTATTAATGTGATAATCATAGTGACTTTATAGTTTGCAAGTATGAACATCCAAACTGATAATTTGCATTCAATGTGGTTAACCATTTGGAAAATCCTTGGGAAAACTAAGGCGATTATTCACAATTAACCACATACATGTTAAGCAGACTTGAATGCAGAAATAACCATGCAAATGAGAATCCAAGCAAGCAAGCATTTTCAATAAGATCCTGAAATAATCACGTAATTCCCTTTTTATTATTCATGTCATCAAGATCCATTAAACCTAGCTCGCTTCCTAGGGTTTCTAATTCACTTTTAGGGGTTCTATTGCAATTAGGGCTTCCTTCATCTTTTACTATTTTAAACCCTAATTTAACGCAATTGATCACAAACCCTGGTTATTTCCACATCTAATCCTCATTTTTGGATTTAAGGCATAATCAACCATTATATAAGTCCATTAAGCCTCTTTTTATTAAAGCTACCATTTTTAGCCTCTTTAACCCATGACAAGGTCATTATGCTCGTTTATCATCAATTTGTAGTTCATTATGCTCTAATACTCATATGAACGTTATTAATTCTACCTTGATTCATTCAAAAACCCTAATTTTTATATTAAGGCTATTTATCCACAAATTAGGAACCTTAATGCTCGAAATAGCTTATAACCATGAAAACTCAGTCCTATACATGAAATCAAATCATTAAAGCCATTAGTAGTCATAATTACCAACATTAGGGTTTCAAGGCCCATTATAGCCTATTTATGCACATAAACTCTAAATTAAACTAATTATATGCAAAGTTCATCTTTTTCAATCTTAATGTTCCTTTTCATCAGTAACATGTCAATATCAACTTTAAACACTCATTTAACACTTTCTAATTCATTAATCATCATAGGTTAGGTTTTTCATTGATTAAACTATTAAAGATAGCATCTGTATATACATTTTGAATTTCAATAAGAATTAGGCTTCAATTACATTTTTATTGCCTTCCCCATTTTCTTCTGATCAATTTTCATGTATTAAGTTCCTTCATCTGACCTTCCTACTAATTACTATGCTTTTTGCAAGAAAAAGGCATTTTCTAGATTTTCATGTTAGAGAGGCTAATTACCTTTCCTTTTGGAAAAACGATGGACGTTGGATTACTGTCGCGGTCCTCAGTTGACCTGATCTTGCGGCTGAAGTTTCTCGCATCCAATTTCCTAAACTTGAAGGTGCACAGAAACCTGGGTCATGGATCTGCTTTGTGAATCTATCGTGGACCCGAATCTAACGGCCCCACTCTCGTCTTCTTCCTCGCGCCGCAACGAGCAGCAAGCCCGCAGTCAACCCAGCGGTTGACTCTAGGGTTCTGGCTACCTGCGAGCACACCGATCACCTAGGGAGCTCTGCCTCCCTCTTCCGAACTCGACCCCAATATCAACTTCTCATGAAAATCCTGCCACAGCCACCTCCTACCCGCCGGACTCCGGCGAGGTTCTCTCAGCCGATAGGGGTGCCGTTCAGGGTATAGGATCGAATTGAGGGCACTAAATTCTCCTCTCGGCTTGCCACAGAGCTTGGGCCAGCAAAACAAGATGATGACACCCTCAGTTACCGTCCCCTATATATAGGGTGGGAAGCAGGTTTGCGAGATTGGGTATTTCCACATGGGCATGTGGCATGCCAGTCTTGAGCCGTGCGGTCCAGACATGTAGGAAAGGGTTGTCCATGGTTGATGTAGCCACCCTTGCGCTGGTATTTGATGATTGGGATCTGGGTGTCCATGGGCTATTGTGGGTTTGCACTGAAATGGGGAAGAGATTATGAGGCCTTATAGTTGAGCCTTGACGAGGACATCAAGAGCCTAAGTGGGGGAGATTGTAACATCCCAGGATTTGAGGCCTCGGATAAAACACTCTTAAAATGAATGATTGAACTACCCATATCACCAAGGTGCACCTTCTTTTCCGGGAGCCCATCACTAAAGAACTCCATAGTTAAGCGTGCTCAGCTTGGAGTAGTACTAGGATGGGTGACCAGTCGGGAAGTTGACCCCGGCTTGCACATGAGTGTGGATAAAGTGCGCAGTTAAGGCTAGTGGTGGTCTGTGGGGCCAGTCATCATTCCTAAAACTCTACTTGAGCCATGGGCAGTGGACCCGGTCGTTACATAGGGCTATCTTGGGGATTCTCCTGTAGGACAGGGAGGTGAATTCCCCACGTCTGGTTCTACTCGTGATATAGAGTTTGGATACAAAGGGTACACTACCACTATTATTTCTATTTTTTACTTCCATTTAGATAAACCCCAATCAGGGAGGTAAATATCTAGGCTAGGTTATAGATATGTTTAATCACATGTTTTAGAATTATCTTCATGTTTATGTTATCCTATATTACGTAAGAGATTATCTCTAAACTAATACCTTAATTCGTCAAATCTTTCCTTACATGTCAATATTGGATAATTACATAGTTAGTTACCTAGGTAAAAATATATCTTAGGCTTTGATTGGTTCATCGTAAGTGGTCTGGAAAACTTATGAATTGGAGTTTGTTAAGTACTATTTCATGATTGATTTAAAGTAAGTGTTGGAACTTGAGATTTGTGACTTCCAATGAGTTACAGACTTATATATAAAATACAGTTCTTGAGTTCCTTCTTAAAAAGTGCAGAAAATGAGTTTCGGGATAACCAACAACATTTCTTATACAAATATATTATTAATTTTGTCATAAGTGACACATGTAAAATCTTTATGACTACAAATATTAGCAGTGTGGATATAGATCCTTGTTTAAATTATGGCATAATATGACAAAATATCATACACTATAACCGCACTATGTAAAATGTTTTACACTATACCACCATTATCATTGTGATTTACAAAATAAAAAATACAAACATTGTGAAAAAGAAACAGTCCACACCATGTGAAAATAATGTGATTTACCTAACATATTTTTATTCTTCATATTTAAACAATATGATGTGAAAAATGATAATTACTATAATCATACAAGAATAATATAGTAAAAATTGCCTACAAAAATAATGTAAAAATTAATGTCCTACATTGTGTTAAACAATGACGAACCAAAACTTATATTTATAAACACATTAAATACGAACATTATTACAATACTTTGTACACACAAAGTGAAATAAAAATATTGTGATGTGATTTTCATCATTCTAATTTTATTAAGATTATAATTGTACCATAATAAAATTATTTTTTAAAGGAACAACATATGCACCATAACCATTTGTTGAGGTTATTATAATTTAATAATACTATGATTTTTTACGAATATGATTCTTTTTATGTCTTTTTCATCCTTACTTATTTATATGACATAGTAAAAATTGTTTTTTTAATGATTTCCATATTTATACTTACAACAAACCAATCACATTGGAGTGAAGGGAACTTTAGTTCCAAATACTAAACTAGTGTTCCTGGAAAATGAGTTCCATAGAACTCATGACTTACATCAAACCAATAGGAGCCTTAGGTCTTACAGATTTTCACTCATGATCTAATATTTCACTTATTCACCAAATAAAATTATCATGGAAATATATTATGAATATGAGATACCAAATTACCAATTTTGTATGCCAAAGGCACATATGTGAACCCTAATTGGCACAATTAGGGTTAATTATATTGAAGGGCCAATGATTCATACCTTGGATCTTCCAAAAGGTCCATAAGATTTAAGATATTCTTAATTATTAAAGTATTTGAACCAATATAGTATCTCAACTGAATACCCATCACAATATATTTTCTCAATCTTTCTTTATTTACCAAGTTGAAGACATAATCTAAGTCTAGGGCTTACACTCATTAATCAAGGTCTTACTATTTCATTTAACACTCAACTGTAATTTTCAAATCATATAATTGTATTAGATCTAAAATTCCCAAGAGGATGCTACTACATGTGAGTTTTGTGTAGGTCATGCCAAACAAGACATAAATATATGATTAATGATAAGAATGAGTGATCCCCACCCACACAGTGAGTGAGTGGAGAAGTGTACAAATTATAAAAATCTCAATATGGTGGCATGAATGGACCATTTTACCCTACCATTCCCCTTTATTAGGTTCTCAACAGGTTGGTGCTCATGATTGTTTTTCTTCCTAAATTGTTATTCTGGTTTCTACAAGATACCCATTCATCTCAGTGATCAATATAATATTGTATATACTTACCCTTTGGGACCATCACCTTATGTTTGATGCCACTGGGCCTATTAAACGTGCTTGCCACCTTCTAGTGTTGTATGTGTGCTATTTCTGCTAGGTTTATTGCCACTATCATGGAAGTCCTCATGCACTACATCTCAGTCTTTGGAGATTTCTGCTATCACTTGTCTATGGTACTAGAAAGATGCAAAACAGGACATCTTGTGCTTAATTGGCATAATATCACATCTTATGGTAAAGAAGCAAATCCAGGGGTATAATTTTTTTTGTAGGGGTATAAAATTTTGATAGAGAAAAGAGTGATATAATTTCCTATCTATCTCTATCAACTATAATCAGATAGGTTTGGGTATTTTTCTGCCATGTGGGTTTCTACGGGACATTAATATGCATGTTAGCAAAATAGCAAAGCCACTAACAGATCTTCATAAATATGTTGATTTCATATTTGATGTCGAATGCATGAAATATTTCTCTAATATGAAGTCAAACTTCATATCCACTCCTATCACTTGTGCATCGAATTGATCTGTCTCTTTGATTATCATGTGTGTTACCAATGTTATGCCATGGGGTCATGTTCGGACAACGTGTTGACAAGAAACATCACCTGAATTACTACACGATCAAAACTCAAATGATGCGTAGAAAAATTATATCATAACAAAAGGAAAATAATTTAGAGCACATCACTTTCACCAATATTCACACCCCGCCTCTAAAATGTCCACACATCCATATTTAGCATTGTGCGACACAATTTTTTAGGTGAGAAATTGACTAGTGCACCAACTGCATGCATGTAACAATATAAAAATTAGTTATTGATCCTATTGCATGCATGTCGTGGCTGTAATAAAGAAAATTATATTGTCCAACCACCCACTATCGAACTAAGTGTATTTATTCTCCTCCACAAACAAACAACACACTTTATATTAAAAATAAATCTTTTGTTTTCCCTCAACTTCTTTGTTGAGTATAATGTCCCACCCCGCCCACGGTAATACTTTTATACACTTAATTTATAAGTGTAAAAGTAATATTTAACTGTGTTCCAAACATTACAAAATTTGTCAACAAACAGAGTCTGAATAAACTAAAACAATGTGTCATGTTCTAGAAAAAGTTTACAACGGTGTAAAATGTCAGGTTTAACTAAAATTATACTTATGGATATTTTGATGCTAAGTTAAAAATTAATATTTGAATATATTTAAAGCAGTACTAAGAATACAATGACACACTACCAAAGAATCTATAGAATAATTCAACACAAATTTCTAGACCATAAGTTTGCTGGTGCGGCTACATGGCTACATGCATACATGTAGTGGTTGTAATAAAAAAAATATCACCCAACCACCCACTACCCAACTAAGTGTATTTATTCTCCTTCCATAAACAAACAACTCATTTTACATTCAAATAATTTTTTTCTTCATTTTTCTTCCACTTCTGTGTTGAATATAATGTCCCACTCACCCATAATCATATTTATATACATTTAATTTCTAAGTGTAAAAGTAATACATAGTTCAAGACATTACTAAAATTTATCAACAAACGACTCATAATAAACTAACACAATATAGTTTTTTCTAGAAAAAAAATATGAAAATATTTTTCACCCACTTTAATTTACAACTCTATAAAATGTTTGATTTAAAAAAAAATAAGTTTCTACACATTTTCATGCTAAGTTTAAAAAGATTAATATATGCAAAGCAGTACAACGAATATAACGACACACTACTAAAAAGTATATAGCACGGTGTGACACAAATTTCTAGTCATAAGTCTCTTGGTACGGCTACATAGCTGCATGCATGACAGTGTTGTAATAAATCAATGTGTTCACCTAGCCACCCACCAACAACTACCACCAACAAATTGTATTTAATTTCCCGCTCACAAATAAAAGCAACTCATTTTAAATTTCAAATTTTAGATTTTATTTTTTCCGCTCTATTTCTCTTTTCAAACTCCACGGTTATTTTTTACACATTTCACATCTATGTCTAAAATTCATACTTTAATATATTCAACACAGTACCAAAAACTATTATCCACCATATCTAAAATAAGCTGACAGAGTATCACATTTTACAAAAATATTGCTCATTCATTTCTTTTATATATATATATGTGTGTGTGTGTGTGTGTGTGTGTGTGTGTGTGTGTGATAGGTGACCATATCTAATCAAAATATGTGTGCTACATCTATTCATAATTTGTTGATTATTCCAAGTACCATACTAATTAATATTTATAATCTCACCAGAAAATATCCACAAATATACTTAATATAAACTAAAAAAGTACTTACAGTCAGAGAATTCCATGATTAGAAAACTATATTATAAGAGATAATTATATCCATCATTTTTGATACATTTGTATTTTTTACACATAGTCTAACCTTATTTTAAATGACACATATAAGATCACATTTTTAACGTAGAAAGAAATAAAAACTCATACAAACTCACATTTCACAATTTTATTATGCATGGGATTAGCTTTTATACATCAAAGTGAGAAAATATCTGCATTAGAATGCTGATATCTACGGTCATATGCCTGCGCGACCAACCAATATTCATGTTCCCCCTCTTCCTTATTATAGTAGGATTCTAGTAGGCACGATGACATTGTGGGGAACAAGGGCGTGGTCGCTGCAGCGGGTATAGGAGCCTTGTTGTGGGTATGTTGACGACGTCATGGGTGCGGATGCAGCAGCAGCAAAACAGAGAATGCTATGGGGTAGTAGGTGGCGTAGACGCGGCTGCATGAGCTCGAGGATGCGGGCGCAGTGGTGGTTCGGTGTGGATGTGCCCTGGAAGTGACGACGGTCATGGTGCAACGGCGGCTGGGAGCGGGTTCAGCCCAGGCGCAAAGGCGGATGAGGAGCAGCTTGGGTGTAGTGACAGGCTGAGCGCGACAGCGCGCGGAGGTCATGGTGCAGCAGCAGCTGGGAGCGGCTTCAGCCAGGGCGCGATGGCGGACGGGGATTAGCTTGGGTGTAGCGACGGGCTGAGTGCGACAACGGGCTCGGCGTGACTTCATCCTAGCATGGCGGAGCAACGATCACCTAGTCATGGCTACAACATGCAGCAGCGGGCAGTGTGACAGTGGCTGGAATTGGAGAGGGTCACTTTAAAAAGAGGGAGAGAGAGGGGTGGGTTTATTGTTGTGGTTGCCTCTTCGGCTACTTGCACCGGCCAGCACTGTGCGAGCATGCCTCCATGCCTCCTCGGGACCATGCGCAGCCGGATAGACTGGAGTGGGAATAATCAGTAATCTAACAAATAAGCCTACAAAAAACCGGTGTATTGTAGTTGCTGCACTAACAACGGCAATTAATTGTTTTGGTCATTATTGGTACAATTTTTTACGGCAGAAATATTTTTCTGACGTAAATTGTATAAATTTTCCGCCGTTAAAACACATCTTTAATTTCCATCACCATAAAGCCAACCAATTCATATGAATACAATTATTTATATGTAAACATAGTTTATTAAATTAGAAATTAGGTGGCTAATATAAAAATATGTATGAAATTCATGTGATTTGAAACATGGAGTTGTTAATAGCCGCTCTGCTATACAAAAGAAAGGAATGCAAAAAAAACCCAACTCCCACAATCGATCATCTGTGAAAGGGCTGCCCTAACCCCAAATACCCAAAGTACCGCCCCCCTCCTCCGCGATAGCCGCTGCCCACACCACCCCCCCCGATAGTCGCTGCTAGGGCCTTTCTTTCCGGGGCTATGCTTTCACAGCAGCCTGGGACCTCGCTTCCTCCCACCGCAGCCGCCGGAAGCCACTCCCACAACCGCTTCTCTTGCAACTACCGCACTTTCTCCTCCAGCAGCAGCCGCTCGAGGAGAGCAGCAGCGAGCAGCAAGCAAGCAACAAGCAAGCAGCGGTGAGGGGTGCTACAACCGTCGTTGCTTCTGTCGTCAATAGCTGTCGCACCGCCAGATTCCCAACTGCCACGCCGCCGCGAAGACCTGTTTCACGCTCCAATCATCTCCTCTGCGTCAGGTACCCCTTTCCCCCCCTTTTTTTCTTTCCATATTTTGTTTATTCTCCTTAATCCCTCGACTTCGTCTCCATTCTCCACTTCCTCAGTTTCATCACTCCCCATTCTCCTCCACTTCAATCTATTTTCTCATAACGCAACCTCCTGTGTTGTACGTTTCTTTCTGCTGAATGTTTTTTTTTCTCCCAACCTTCTGCACTTCGTCCCTATCTTCCTCCTGCACTTCCTCCAGTTCATGTTCTCCCTATTTTCTTCCTTCTCCACTCCCTATTCCTCTCAATTTCTACCTCCACGGCAACCAATTTCCTGACCCCCCTCTTGCCCAATCCTCAATAACCAGATCCATTGATGAAGAACGTAGTTGCTCTCTTTTTTCTTTTGATCAACCGAGGACAGATGCCGCCATAAAAAGGAGCAAAGCCCTAAATAACCAGATCCTTTTTGAAATGCAAATAGCTACTTTCATTTTTTCTTTTTCCCTTTGATCGATCAAGGACAACTACTACTGCTGAAATACAAAAATCGATTAATGTTGATAAAAAATATCTAGCACACCACGACTCTTATTGCTTCTGCGACTCATGACAACTTGACCAGTCGTTTTGCAATGTTGACGAACTAATAAAATATTAAGCCACCGTGCCATTGTTCTGCAGATTGCTTAGCAGTTATCGCTTCTTGGATGTTTTTGATGCAACACAAAATTATATACTAATAAATAATTTAGAATCAGTTCATTGCTTACTGGTTGGATGAATCTAGTCAATGCTTGTATGGTCGCAGGGCTACTCCAAAAAAGTTATTGGTCGCCACTTTTATTTGACATTGACTTAAATAACTTATACTCTGCTTGCATGTCGTATCTTATAATACAATGTGACATTGTGGCAAATGTCTACTGGTATATGTTAATGCATAAGATTCTAGTTTTTATTGCTTTACAGGATGGTTCGTAGTACCACATACTTTGAATGGGATTTACATTTCATATATTACATGTTTCAGTTGTCATTTGTATGATTGAATTTTAGTACTTAAGTACTGATTTAGTATTTCAATCTCAAATTTATTGATGTATGGAATTAAATTTTTGCACTCCCTGCCCATCAAAGAGAGGAACTCTGAATAAAGTTTTCCGTATGATGTATCCGAGTTACAAGAAACCAATCATACATAATTTATTTTCCTGAAAAAGTTTGAATGTTAAACCAATCACCTGAACTTCATTTCCAAAAACTGAACATCACTTCCGGGAAAATGAGTTCCTAAAAAATTGGAGTTACAAGAAACAAATCGGAGGGTCTGACGGCTCAGTTCTTCTCAGTTCTTTCTCATTTCTTCCTCATCGGAGTAATCAATCGTTGCCCCCTTTCTATTTGAAGAAATTTCAGTTCTAAACTCACCTAAAGTCTACACCTCCGTCGATAAAAAACAATAGTCGGTCGACAACAATAATGCTAAATTTATCTCCCTATTTTTAATAAAATTCTATGTTTCTATGTAGAAGATGGCACCATGTAAGCAATGGATTAGACTTGTTGATGACCGACTTGATGATCCATCATATAAATTTAGTGTCGAAGAGTTTTTGATTTATGCATGTCAAAGAATTGGATTAACTGAAATTAGATGCCCATGTGTTCGTTGTGTTAATGTTGGGCCTAGCAAAAGAAAAACCAAGATAGGTTCCTTTGCGGGATCCCCCCTTAAAAATCGGAAAAAAAGCTTTCTAGTTCATTCAGAAAAGAACTACCATTATCAATCTCCAACATCTGAGTATCCATGGAGCGTGATTTAGTCAAAACACACCTAATGATTTATGGTTTCATGAGGAGTTATACCTTTTGGTATCATCACGGTGAGACGGGACATGAAACCGATTCTGATTTAGATGCTGAAAATAATGACAATGAACAAGATAGTGAGACAAATGACGAATTGTTAGAGTTTCTGGAAGATATGCATCCAATCCATCATAATATTGACGGAAATGTTGGGGATATGGGATATTTTGACCACAATAATTTTGAAGAGGAACCTGATTGTGAGGCCCAAAAGTTTTTTAGGTTGCTAAATGACCTCAAACAACCTCTTTATAATGGCTCAAAGAGTTCAAAGTTGTCTGCACTAGTCAAGTTGCTTCACATCAAGAGTCTTGGGAGATGGAGTAATCGGTCTTTTACAATGTTACATGAACTAATGAAAGATGAGCTATTTCCACAAGACTCAACTTTTCCTACCTCTTATTATGAAGCAAAGAAGACAATCAAAGATCTTGGTTGCTCATATAACAAGATTGATGCATGTGCAAACAATTGTATGTTGTTTTGGAAGGAAGACCACGGTCTTGATAACTGTAAAATGTGCAATACTTCTATATGAGAACATGACAAGTGTAGTGGGGTGGAGAAAGTAAAAGAAAATGGGAAAAATACCAATAAAAATATTGTGTTACTTTCCACTAATTCCTCAGCTTCAAATATTGTTTATGTCTACAAAAACATCTGCACTTATGAGGTGGCATCATGATAATGGTGATATGCGACATCCGGCTGATTCATTAGCATGGAAGAGATTCAATGAATTAAATGAAAATTTTGCTGCTGAGAGCAGAAATGTTAGATTGGGACTAGCTAGTGATGGTTTTCAACCATTCAGCAATTCTAGACCATCATATAGCATTTGGCCAGTTATTCTTATTCCATATAATTTGCCTCCTTGGATGATCATGAAGCAACCCAATTTGATTTTGTCTATGCTCATTCCTGGTCCTAGTGGTCTCGGTGATGCTATTGATATTTATTTGCAACCTCTAATAGATGAATTGTTAGAGTTTTGGAATAATGGAATACAGATATTGGATGCAACTATGCACCAACATTTTAATCTTCATGCAGCTCTTATGTGGACGATCAATGATTTTCCTGCATATGGGATTTTATCTGGATGGAGCACTAAGGGAAAACTTGCTTGCCCATGTTGCCATAAGGCTACCCATTCCACTCATTTAGCTAATGGTGGAAAACAATGTTTCATGGGTCATAGACGGTATTTTCCAATGAATCACAAGTGGAGAAAAAATAAATCTAAATTTGATGGCACTATTGAGAATGCACACCAATGCCACCACTAACTGATGATGATATACTTAACCAAGTCGACAATCTTGAGGGAAATCCTTTAAGTAAAGATTCTAAAAAGACATCTCACAAGAGTAGGGGGGACAATTGGAATAAGAAAAACATTTTCTTCAAACTTCCATATTGGAAAAATATTTTGATACGACATGCTTTAGATGTGATGCATATAGAGAAAAACATATGTGATAGTATTCTTGCAACTATTTTGAATGTTAAGAATAAGACAAAGGACAATTGCAAATCTCATCTTGATTTGCAAGCTATGAAAATTAGACAAGAATTGCACCCCGTAACAAGGGAGGGGAAAATAATTTTACCAGATGCGTCATTTGTACTATCTCGAGATGGAAAGAAGAAGTTTTGTCGATTTTTGAAAGATTTAAAGGTCCCAGATGGCTATTCCTCAAACATTTCACAATGTGTTAACATGAAAGAGACTAAACTTTTCGGATTAAAAAATCATGACCATCATGTTCTATTGCATCACATACTTCCACTTGCACTATGTGGTCTTCTTCCTAAGGTTGTTTATGAGCCAATTCTTGAGTTGTCTCGATTTTTTAAGGTATTGGGATCTAAGTGCTTAAATATGAGGGAGTTGAAGCAAATTGAAGCTCAAATTCCAGTTACTCTTTGTAAGTTAGAGTAGATATTTCCACCATCATTTTTTGATGTGATGTTGCATCTTCCTGTTCATTTGGCACATGAGGCTATGCTATGTGGACCTGTTCATGGGCACTGGATGTATCCTATAGAGAGAAATGTGTATACCTTAAAATCATATATCCGCAACAGGGCCCTCCCAAAGGGTTCCATAGCAGAAGGATACATAGCAGAAGAATGTATGAATCTTTGTTCAAGATATTTGCATAAAGTGGAGACAAAGTTCAATTGCCCAGATCGAAATTATGAAGATAATGTCAAGGAAAATTCAGTTTTATCTACTTTTGCATACAAGGGAAGAGGATTAGGTTGTGGAAAAATAAGAGACCTTGATGCAGTTGAATTGGAGCAAGCTCATATATACATTCTTAATAATTGTGAAGAAGTTGAACCTTTCATTGAGTAAGTGATTTCCTACAAATTATTATATGTCATTTATTTATAACTTTTAGTAAGACTATATATAATTGATCTAATATTTAAATGATTTAACGTAGGGAATACTATCAAATTCAGGGGGTAAATGCAGAACAAATATCTTATAAGGAATTAAATGACAATTTCAGTGAGTGGTTTAAGACAAAGGTAAGTTGTCTATTCTCTCAATATGGAAATATATATACACAATTGTTTATATGTTTCTAATTTCACCATTATAATTTAAATAGGTTGCAGATCAATTTTAGAATGATACAAGCAAAAAAATAGAAGAGTTGCTTTCATTATCAAGGGGTCCATCTAAATCTGTGACATGTTTTTATGGTTATGTGGTGAATGGATATCGATTTCATACTAGGTCTCATGAGGAAAAATTGAGGTCACAGTGTAGTGGAGTGGTTGTGGGAGGTGGTGATGATAGTGGTGAAGTTATGGATTATTTTGGAAAATTGACCGAGATTATAGAAATACAATACTTGGGTGATAACCGAGTAACATTATTTCGGTGTGACTGGTTTGATGTTGGTGACAAAGTGAAAGGATTAAAGATTGATGAGTATGATTTTACAAGTATTGATTGCAAACGCATTTGGAAAACTACTGAGCCATATGTATTAGCCACTCAAGCATCTCAAGTGTTTTATGTCAATGATCACAATAACAAGGGATGGCATGTGGTGATAAAGGTTGAGCCACACGATAAATTTGAGCTAGTTGATGCAGATGAAGCAGCAGAAGTTCCTATTGATATTTGTGATGATGTTTAGAAGATTTATTTTTCATTTAATTTGTTGTAGTGATGCCACTAGAAAATATTATATGTTTTATATCTTGTCATGGCATTTTCAGCCTAATTTTCTATAAAGTTATTGACTATGACATTTGGTCTTTTACTTTATGCAATCAAGTGTTGTTATGTAAACGTGTGTAATAATTGTCAGTTTTATTGGTTTGATCAACTACATTTATTGATATTTGATCTTCTAATTATTGTCCTTGGTGGTACAGGACAATGTCTACAAGAGGATCAAAAAATGAGAAGGATCCTAATAAGTCTAGGTCTAAGAATTATCTCTTGCCACAACAACTAAGTGTAATTGGAAAAAGATGTGTTCATGGATTGGTACTTAAAAGTACTTTACCAAATCTCAAAGGAGATAATATCCATTGTATGGATGGGTATTGTGATAGTAATTTATTGGATTTAAATAGTGGGAAAAAGTCTTTCTCTTACAAAAAAAGTTCTTCTCTTCCACAAACATGGAATGATTCTACCTCCAAAAATGTTCCATCTCCACCAATGAAGAGTACTCCTCCACCAATTGAAAGTCCTCCCCCAATTAGAAATGTTGCTCCGCCAATTCAACATGATCCTCCACCAATTGAATCAGGTCATGTAACTCTTGAAGATTCTCCCAATCAACATGGCATGGCTTCTGAACCGATTTCCACACATTCTATTGGTGAGATATCAACATGTAAGACCCCTTATAGTTGTTGCTGATTTGTATTAGTTTGAAATATTAACATGCTCCACCAAATCAACGTGATCCTCCACCAATTGAATCAGGTCATGTACCTCTTGAAGAATCTCCCAATCAACATGGCATGGTTGCTGAACTGATTTCCACACATTCTATTGGTGAGATATCAACATGTAAGACCCGTTCTAGTTGTTGTTGATTTGCATTAGTTTCAAATATTAACATGTACCAATTAAGTTGCATGTTCTCCTAGTGTATACACAACTGATTTCCCAATATATTTTGCTATTTAGTATCTTGTTTCTTTTTCTACTTGATGATAGCTAATGTCTTTGAAAAGATAGTGAGGCGTCGAGGAAGTAACAAATGTAAAAAGTTTGCTAGACTTAAAGAAGGAAGCAAGATAGATATCACATTTTATCAAGGTCGGCCAATTGGGAAAAACCATAAGGTATGGAGTAGACACTTGGGAAGAATTATTCGTGATCGCAACATTTGCCCATTGAAGGTTCATTCATGGAATGATATCACTGAAAGACAAAAGGATCACATGTGGGCAGCAACTGTGGAGAGTGGGATCAATTCATTTTATATTTATCTAAATTCTTAAATGTTCACAAGATAATAGCATCCTTGATGCATATTTTGTTGTATAGGATAAATTTTCTGACAACAACATGGATGATTTTAAAAGCCATACAATAAAATATATGAAAGAGTTATGGGTGAAATGGAGGTCAGCAATGCATCATACCGTGAAAGGGCTAGACATGAAGCACCAATTATTGAAGAAGCCTGTGGCAATTCAAGTTGATGGTGATTGGGAATGGCTCATAAAGGAAGTTTTTCATAGTGAAAAGTTTATGGTAATCTCATGAGTAATCATTTTCACACTGGTACAAGTTACTTGAACTTATGATTGTGATTTCTTAATCATATTTGTTTTATTAATAAAAATGCATGCCTTGAGTAAGAGAAACTCTAAGAATAGAGAAGGATTGAACAAGAAACTACTTCATTGCACGGGCAGCATGCCTCTTAGAGAAATTTCATGGCAAAAGGTTGTTTAAATATATCTTCAGTACAACCTTCATTCTTCTTATTTACACAACTTATTTTGGTAATGTTATAGGGGGGGGAAGGTGGGAATGCACCTGACTTTAGAACAATATATTTTGAGAGCCACAAGAAAGGTGATACATTAGCTAACATGGAGGTATCCCAAGTTCATGTAAGTATACTAACATGCATGGTCATGTCACTATTTGTATATTTACACTACATTAATTACTTTCTCTTATAGGAAAAAATTGTTAGCATCCAACAAGCTGAGCCATCCCTTCATCATGTAGAGGTTGCAGAAAAAGTATATGGAGAACCATGAACAAGAAAATACATATCAGGTTATGGTGGAGGAGTGAAGCCTAGAAATGTAAGAGGACCATACAAAACAAAGAATGTCCTATTGGATGAGCAAAAATCAAAGGAGCAAGCATTGAAAGATAAAGAGGAAGCTTTTAATTTTCAAGAGAAAGCCTTGAAAGAAAGTGAAGTTGAAAAGCGTGCAACACAAAGTCGTTTGGGAAAAGTGGAAAATCTACTAGAGATGATAGTCAAAAATCCAAAATTTCAGCAACTTGTGCAATTTGAAGAGGATGTTGATGGTTTAGTTGGTTCTCCATCTATATCCGAAGACTAGTTTAAATTAGGTACGAGGTTAAATTCATTTATGAGATGAATATTAGAAATTGTTATGTAGTTTATGCTATAATTTTATCTTTTTCTTATTCTAATTTGTTCCTCAGAAATGGAAGGAGAAGATTTTGGGTAGCATTGGTATACATATATATATTTAAGGTGGCATTGATATAAATTTTCTAATTCACAATTGTAGGTGATGATGCAAGTGATGCAATGACAAGTCAACTAGAGAATGAGTCCAATGGTTTTGTTTGGATGGAAGAAAAATTAAAACCTTTTTTTGTAGTTACTTTCACCTGATATTGGAGTACACACATTTTAATGTTACCCATCCAACATCATTATTCCTCTAGAAATTTTGTAATTACACTTGATTATTTTTGGTGAACTACCAAAACACAGGAAAAATGAGATGTATTAACATAGAAATCTTCAATAGGTAATTCAGTTGATTCTGATTTTTATTGAGTATGCTGCATTTTAATGTATACAGGATGCTCAGAGGTGACATATCCATATATTCAACATCATTTTTATATCACATCCATACGAGGTAATTGTGATAGGTTCCATCTTTTTTTCCAATCATGTATCTAAATCTAATATGTATCTTTCTTTTGGAATAGCCTTTCTTCTTCATGTTGAGCATGAATGTTGCATTACATCCCATGCCATGTTGATTTGAACTTGACTTATAATTGGGAGTGTTTTATTACTTGAACATGACCTTTTACATTGCTCCATTAATAAGATAGTGTTGTTTAAAGAGTTTATCAAAAGGCATCTTACAGACCATACTTGTTTTCTTTTATAGCTTGGGTTATGCTAATTGTTCCCAGTGAATAAGAAGATGAAAGAGTTATCAAGCTTCTTATGCTTTTTTTAGGTTTGTTTCCACCATATTTTCAGATGTTTCCAGCATATTTGTCCAAAAAAATTCGGATTATATTGTTCTCTTTTTTTTCAGATTTTTCTTAGTCCAAAGCCAAGCAGTACTCTTTGATCTATGCTCGAGATGTATTAAAGGATCTTACACTAGCGGAATGATGATCTGTTACAACCAGATTTCCTAGGGATATGGGCAACTATTGAGCCTTCTTTTTTAGAATATACTCGTGGATAAAATGCATCCCCGGGTTTGAAATTCATTCATGCAACATTTATTAATGTTGCTGAATGTGAGGATGCTCTAATGAAATCTGCAATTATTATTGCAAGAAACTAATGAACATTCTTTGTTACAACATACTCGTGGATGAAATTTCACAAGGTTCCTTTGCGGGATCCCCCCTTAAAAATCGGAAAAAAAGCTTTCTAGTTCATTCAGAAAAGAACTACCATTATCAATCTCCAACATCTGAGTATCCATGGAGCGTGATTTAGTCAAAACACACCTAATGATTTATGGTTTCATGAGGAGTTATACCTTTTGGTATCATCACGGTGAGACGGGACATGAAACCGATTCTGATTTAGATGCTGAAAATAATGACAATGAACAAGATAGTGAGACAAATGACGAATTGTTAGAGTTTCTGGAAGATATGCATCCAATCCATCATAATATTGACGGAAATGTTGGGGATATGGGATATTTTGACCACAATAATTTTGAAGAGGAACCTGATTGTGAGGCCCAAAAGTTTTTTAGGTTGCTAAATGACCTCAAACAACCTCTTTATAATGGCTCAAAGAGTTCAAAGTTGTCTGCACTAGTCAAGTTGCTTCACATCAAGAGTCTTGGGAGATGGAGTAATCGGTCTTTTACAATGTTACATGAACTAATGAAAGATGAGCTATTTCCACAAGACTCAACTTTTCCTACCTCTTATTATGAAGCAAAGAAGACAATCAAAGATCTTGGTTGCTCATATAACAAGATTGATGCATGTGCAAACAATTGTATGTTGTTTTGGAAGGAAGACCACGGTCTTGATAACTGTAAAATGTGCAATACTTCTAGATGGAAACATGACAAGTGTAGTGGGGTGGAGAAAGTAAAAGAAAATGGGAAAAAATACCAATAAAAATATTGTTTTACTTTCCACTAATTCCTCAGCTTCAAATATTGTTTATGTCTACAAAAACATCTGCACTTATGAGGTGGCATCATGATAATGGTGATATGCGACATCCGGCTGATTCATTAGCATGGAAGAGATTCAATGAATTAAATGAAAATTTTGCTGCTGAGAGCAGAAATGTTAGATTGGGACTAGCTAGTGATGGTTTTCAACCATTCAGCAATTCTAGACCATCATATAGCATTTGGCCAGTTATTCTTATTCCATATAATTTGTCTCCTTGGATGATCATGAAGCAACCCAATTTGATTTTGTCTATGCTCATTCCTGGTCCTAGTGGTCTCGGTGATGCTATTGATATTTATTTGCAACCTCTAATAGATGAATTGTTAGAGTTGTGGAATAATGGAATACAGATATTGGATGCAACTATGCACCAACATTTTAATCTTCATGCAGCTCTTATGTGGACGATCAATGATTTTCCTGCATATGGGATTTTATCTGGATGGAGCACTAAGGGAAAACTTGCTTGCCCATGTTGCCATAAGGGTACCCATTCCACTCGTTTAGCTAATGGTGGAAAACAATGTTTCATGGGTCATAGACGGTATTTTCCTATGAATCACAAGTGGAGAAAAAATAAATCTAAATTTGATGGCACTATTGAGAATGGCACACCAATTCCACCACTAACTGATGATGATATACTTAACCAAGTCGACAATCTTGAGGGAAATCCTTTAAGTAAAGATTCTAAAAAGACATCTCACAAGAGTAGGGGGGACAATTGGAATAAGAAAAACATTTTCTTCAAACTTCCATATTGGAAAAATATTTTGATACGACATGCTTTAGATGTGATGCATATAGAGAAAAACATATGCGATAGTATTCTTGCAACTATTTTGAATGTTAAGAATAAGACAAAGGACAATTGCAAATCTCATCTTGATTTGCAAGCTATGAAAATTAGACAAGAATTGCACCCCGTAACAAGGGAGGGGAAAATAATTTTACCAGATGCGTCATTTGTACTATCTCGAGATGGAAAGAAGAAGTTTTGTCGATTTTTGAAAGATTTAAAGGTCCCAGATGGCTATTCCTCAAACATTTCACAATGTGTTAACATGAAAGAGACTAAACTTTCCAGATTAAAAAATCATGACCATCATGTTCTATTGCATCACATACTTCCACTTGCACTATGTGGTCTTCTTCCTAAGGTTGTTTATGAGCCAATTCTTGAGTTGTCTCGATTTTTTAAGGTATTGGGATCTAAGTGCTTAAATATGAGGGAGTTGAAGCAAATTGAAGCTCAAATTCCAGTTACTCTTTGTAAGTTAGAGTAGATATTTCCACCATCATTTTTTGATGTGATGTTGCATCTTCCTGTTCATTTGGCACATGAGGCTATGCTATGTGGACCTGTTCATGGGCACTGGATGTATCCTATAGAGAGAAATTTGTATACCTTAAAATCATATATCCGCAACAGGGCCCTCCCAAAGGGTTCCATAGCAGAAGGATACATAGCAGAAGAATGTATGAATCTTTGTTCAAGATATTTGCATAAAGTGGAGACAAAGTTCAATCGCCCAGATCGAAATTATGAAGATAATGTCAAGGAAAATTCAGTTTTATCTACTTTTGCATACAAGGGAAGAGGATTAGGTTGTGGAAAAACAAGAGACCTTGATGCAGTTGAATTGGAGCAAGCTCATATATACATTCTTAATAATTGTGAAGAAGTTGAACCTTTCATTGAGTAAGTGATTTCCTACAAATTATTATATGTCATTTATTTATAACTTTTAGTAAGACTATATATAATTGATCTAATATTCAAATGATTTAACGTAGGGAATACTATCAAATTCAGGGGGTAAATGCAGAACAAATATCTTATAAGGAATTAAATGACAATTTCAGTGAGTGGTTGAAGACAAAGGTAAGTTGTCTATTCTCTCAATATGGAAATATATATACACAATTGTTTATATGTTTCTAATTTCACCATTATAATTTAAATAGGTTGCAGATCAATTTTAGAATGATACAAGCAAAAAAATAGAAGAGTTGCTTTCATTATCAAGGGGTCCATCTAAATCTGTGACATGTTTTTATGGTTATGTGGTGAATGGATATCGATTTCATACTAGGTCTCATGAGGAAAAATTGAGGTCACAGTGTAGTGGAGTGGTTGTGGGAGGTGGTGATGATAGTGGTGAAGTTATGGATTATTTTGGAAAATTGACCGAGATTATAGAAATACAATACTTGGGTGATAACCGAGTAACATTATTTCGGTGTGATTGGTTTGATGTTGGTGACAAAGTGAAAGGATTAAAGATTGATGAGTATGATTTTACAAGTATTGATTGCAAACGCATTTGGAAAACTACTGAGCCATATGTATTAGCCACTCAAGCATCTCAAGTGTTTTATGTCAATGATCACAATAACAAGGGATGGCATGTGGTGATAAAGGTTGAGCCACGCGATAAATTTGAGCTAGTTGATGCAGATGAAGCAGCAGAAGTTCCTATTGATATTTGTGATGATGTTTAGAAGATTTATTTTCATTTAATTTGTTGTAGTGATGCCACTAGAAAATATTATATGTTTTATATCTTGTCATGGCATTTTCAGCCTAATTTTCTATAAAGTTATTGACTATGACATTTGGTCTTTTACTTTATGCAATCAAGTGTTGTTATGTAAACGTGTGTAATAATTGTCATTTTTATTGGTTTGATCAACTACATTTATTGATAGTTGATCTTCTAATTATTGTCCTTGGTGGTACATGACAATGTCTACAAGAGGATCAAAAAATGAGAAGGATCCTAATAAGTCTAGGTCTAAGAATTATCTCTTGCCACAACAGCTAAGTGTAATTGGAAAAAGATGTGTTCATGGATTGGTACTTAAAAGTACTTTACCAAATCTCAAAGGAGATAATATCCATTGTATGGATGGGTATTGTGATAGTAATTTATTGGATTTAAATAGTGGGAAAAAGTCTTTCTCTTACAAAAAAAGTTCTTCTCTTCCACAAACATGGAATGATTCTACCTCCAAAAATGTTCCATCTCCACCAATGAAGAGTACTCCTACACCAATTGAAAGTCCTCCCCCAATTAGAAATGTTGCTCCGCCAATTCAACATGATCCTCCACCAATTGAATCAGGTCATGTAACTCTTGAAGATTCTCCCAATCAACATGGCATGGCTTCTGAACCGATTTCTACACATTCTATTGGTGAGATATCAACATGTAAGACCCCTTATAGTTGTTGCTGATTTGTATTAGTTTGAAATATTAACATGCTCCACCAAATCAACATGATCCTCCACCAATTGAATCAGGTCATGTACCTCTTGAAGAATCTCCCAATCAACATGGCATGGTTGCTGAACTGATTTCCACACATTCTATTGGTGAGATATCAACATGTAAGACCCGTTCTAGTTGTTGTTGATTTGCATTAGTTTCAAATATTAACATGTACCAATTAAGTTGCATGTTCTCCTAGTGTATACACAACTGATTTCCCAATATATTTTGCTATTTAGTATCTTGTTTCTTTTTCTACTTGATGATAGCTAATGTCTTTGAAAAGATAGTGAGGCGTCGAGGAAGTAACAAATGTAAAAAGGTTTCTAGACTTAAAGAAGGAAGCAAGATAGATATCACATTTTATCAAGGTCGGCCAATTGGGAAAAACCATAAGGTATGGAGTAGACACTTGGGAAGAATTATTTGTGATCGCAACATTTGCCCATTGAAGGTTCATTCATGGAATGATATCACTGAAAGACAAAAGGATCACATGTGGGCAACAGCTGTGGAGAGTGGGATCAATTCATTTTATATTTATCTAAATTCTTAAATGTTCACAAGATAATAGCATCCTTGATGCATATTTTGTTGTATAGGATAAATTTTCTGACAACAACATGGATGATTTTAAAAGCCATACAATAAAACATATGAAAGAGTTATGGGTGAAATGGAGGTCAGCAATGCATCATACCGTGAAAGGGCTAGACATGAAGCACCAATTATTGAAGAAGCCTGTGGCAATTCAAGTTGATGTTGATTGGGAATGGCTCATAAAGGAAGTTTTTCATAGTGAAAAGTTTATGGTAATCTCATGAGTAATCATTTTCACACTGGTACAAGTTACTTGAACTTATGATTGTGATTTCTTAATCATATTTGTTTTATTAATAAAAATGCATGCCTTGAGTAAGAGAAACTCTAAGAATAGAGAAGGATTGAACAAGAAACTACTTCATCGCACGGGCAGCATGCCTCTTAGATAAATTTCATGGCAAAAGGTTGTTTAAATATATCTTCAGTACAACCTTCATTCTTCTTATTTACACAACTTATTTTGGTAATGTTATAGGGGGGGGGAAGATGGGAATGCACCTGACTTTAGAACAATATATTTTGAGAGCCACAAGAAAGGTGATACATTAGCTAACATGGAGGTATCCCAAGCCCATGTAAGTATACTAACATGCATGGTCATGTCACTATTTGTATATTTACACTACATTAATTACTTTCTCTTATAGGAAAAAATTGTTAGCATCCAACAAGCTGAGCCATCCCTTCATCATGTAGAGGTTGCAGAAAAAGTATATGGAGAACCATGAACAAGAAAATACATATCAGGTTATGGTGGAGGAGTGAAGCCTAGAAATGTAAGAGGACCATACAAAACAAAGAATGTCCTATTGGATGAGCAAAAATCAAAGGAGCAAGCATTGAAAGATAAAGAGGAAGCTTTTAATGTTCAAGAGAAAGCCTTGAAAGAAAGTGAAGTTGAAAAGCGTGCAACACAAAGTCGTTTGAGAAAAGTGGAAAATCTACTAGAGATGATAGTCAAAAATCCAAAATTTCAGCAACTTGTGCAATTTGAAGAGGATGTTGATGGTTTAGTTGGTTCTCCATCTATATCCGAAGACTAGTTTAAATTAGGTACGAGGTTAAATTCATTTATGAGATAAATATTAGAAATTGTTATGTAGTTTATGCTATAATTTTATCTTTTTCTTATTCTAATTTGTTCCTCAGAAATGGAAGGAGAAGATTTTGGGTAGCATTGGTATACATATATATATTTGAGGTGGCATTGATATAAATTTTCTAATTCACAATTGTAGGTGATGATGCAAGTGATCCAATGACAAGTCAACTAGAGAATGAGTCCAATGGTTTTGTTTGGATGGAAGAAAAATTAAAACCTTTTTTTGTAGTTACTTTCACCTGATATTGGAGTACACACATTTTAATGTTACCCATCCAACATCATTATTCCTCTAGAAATTTTGTAATTATACTTGATTATTTTTGGTGAACTACCAAAACACAGGAAAAATGAGATGTATTAACATAGAAATCTTCAATAGGTAATTCAGTTGATTCTGATTTTTATTGAGTATGCTGCATTTTAATGTATACAGGATGCTCAGAAGTGACATATCCATATATTCAACATCATTTTTATATCACATCCATACGAGGTAATTGTGATAGGTTCCATCTTTTTTTCCAATCATGTATCTAAATCTAATATGTATCTTTCTTTTGGAATAGCCTTTCTTCTTCATGTTGAGCATGAATGTTGCATTACATCCCATGCCATGTTGATTTGAACTTGACTTATAATTGGGAGTGTTTTATTACTTGAACATGACCTTTTACATTGCTCCATTAATAAGATAGTGTTGTTTAAAGAGTTTATCAAAAGGCATCTTACAGACCATACTTGTTTTCTTTTATAGCTTGGGTTATGCTAATTGTTCCCAGTGAATAAGAAGATGAAAGAGTTATCAAGCTTCTTATGCTTTTTTTAGGTTTGTTTCCACCATATTTTCAGATTTTTCCAGCATATTTGTCCAAAAAAATTCGGATTATATTGTTCTCTCTTTTTTCAGATTTTTCTTAGTCCAAAGCCAAGCAGTACTCTTTGATCTATGCTCGAGATGTATTAAAGGATCTTACACTAGCGGAATGATGATCTGTTACAACCAGATTTCCTAGGGATATGGGCAACTATTGAGCCTTCTTTTTTAGAATATACTCGTGGATAAAATGCATCCCCGGGTTTGAAATTCATTCATGCAACATTTATTAATGTTGCTGAATGTGAGGATGCTCTAATGAAATCTGCAATTATTATTGCAAGAAACTAATGAACATTCTTTGTTACAACATACTCGTGGATGAAATTTCACAAGGTTCGTTCTTTCACTTTATTTTGATATCAATATTTCTTTATGTAGGTTATGCTCTTTTATTGTCCTCATCTTCATATGTTTTGCTCTAAATTCAGGTTATTCAAATTGATGAGTTCGATTTGCACAATATTGATATCTTGGGAGATATGTACATTCCCACTCTGTTATGATGGTGATTGGTATTCAGATTATATGTTACACTCTGTTATGGGATTTAGCTATAAATGGTTTTCTTCTTCCACTCATTCTTCACTACGAGTGTGTCTTTGGATCAAGATAAACCAAATATGTGCAATCAAAAGGTAAGCCATTCATATCCGTTGCACATGCAGAAAATGTATTCGTTGCACATCTGAAGTTATATGTTTGTTGCACATTCAGTGATATGTGCCCCTAATATATCATTTTTTTGCAGGTACATAGTTTTATATATATGATGATGATTCATAGTTTTATATATATGATGATGATTTCTATTCATATGATATGTGCACACTCATTATGGAAAGAGCTACATATTATTTTCTTCTCGATTCATTCTTCAGTTAACACAGTAAATTCTTTGATGCAAGAAAAGAATGTCACATCCATTAAAAGACTGAGTGGAGTCTTGTACTGAAACACTTCTTGGAAACCCCTCCCTATCCCCTAAACTTCTAAACGCATGTTGTTTTGTTTTTCAACGAACAATGTATATGTTGTTTTGGTTTTCGAGTGAGCATATGGAAAATATGCCCCGTTCACTACGAAAAATATGGCCTTTAACTACAAACAAAAATTGTAGCAAAAACCCCAAAATTTGTAGCTAAAAGCTTTGGCTACATTTATCCTTACATTTAGAATATGAAGCTAATACCCGTGTAGCTAATTGTTTAGGCTACATTTTTTTAATTTGTAGTTAGTTATTCCTCTGGCTACAAATTCATATGTAACCCTAATTGTAGGTAAAAAATGTCCTTACACATATAAATGTAGTTTCCATTGTAGCTAAATATATGACTACAATTCAATTTGTAGCTATGATATGTAGGGAGAGATGACATTGGTTACAATTTATATATGTAGTTCATGTATAGCAAAAATTAGCACTTACTACACATGTAATTATAGCTAGTGTGTAGTGAAAGACACCAAGTACTACACATACATATGTAGTAAGAGACATTATGTATCCAGTTAGTCGCTTGCCAATATAGAGGGGTTTTCAAAAAGAAAAAAGATGAATGTTAATCAAGATCAAGTTGTGCTTACAATGTAAACAATGATACTGCTATTTATATTTGAAAGATGAGTACACATGGGGAGGACATTAACCTGGCCCTTGTTATACAATATGTATGGAAAAAAGATACATGTATACAATATCTTCTTCTAACTACCTCTATCCACTGTAGACTCTATATGCCACATGATCATGTGCATCTTTTTCTATCTTGATTTTTCTTTTATATTGATTCTGCCACTTGTATCGTCAATTAATATGACAACATTGATAAACTCATAAGAAGAGAAAGACTGTTAAGGTATCACTCTTCTTGATTGAAAAAAGAGAACTTCTCCGTGGTATGCTTATGATTGGCCATAGGAAGCTGCTCTGGCAGTTGATATTGATATTCATGGAGATTCTTGAAAGTTAAATAATTCTCATCAACAACTGATAGTTCCACCCGGTCCCCAAGTTTGAGGTTTCCATATATCTCAACACATATTTTGCAAATCTGAGAATATATATTGGATAATTCCTTTGTCCTCTCTTCCTTTTGTTGTGGAAGTTGTTCCTATACAAGAGATATGGCATTCAGCTATAACTTAACCTGCAGTAACATAATTTGTGTTATATGTGTGAAAGTAAGAGAGTATGACACTAATTTTGAGAAAATGACGTGTAATGGAACACTAATTTTGAGAAAATGATGTGTAAGGAACAAATCAATGAAATTATTGCATAGTTTACCTTTCACATATACATGAACACCAATTTATGGTACACCAATCAAGGTTATGCAATGGGTGATTTTTTCTAGGATGAAGATGTGATACAAAGGCCTTCTCTACAATCATTCTTAGCATCAAATAACCTAATCTGCAAAAAAGGTCATATTGAATGATCAAGTTGTCTTGTTAAAAGTTATACATATCAGAATTTATACAAAACATATCTATATATGAGTTATAATGGCATCATTGTTAACATGAATAATTGTTAATACCACCTCCAATTTAGAGCATACCTTTACATGATAGGTCTGAGCATCATAGTTGATAGAAGCAATCAGATTTGGCATGATGATGTTTGAGTACAGGTGCTTCTGATGTGAACGTTCTCCCTCTAACATAGAGTTTTTTGTGATGAAGCCCCTCATATCTCATGTGTACTCCTATGCTGGTGGCTGGAGGTAATGGTAACAACAATAATTGAATTTCCATGCTAACAATTTCAGGTTAGATACCAGAAAACTGGGATCCCATCCCAAATGGAATTTGCACTAGCTTGAGTTGGTTGCAACTTCATGGCCGGAGAAATTTGATGTCTTGAAAACCAGATGATATGATAATTATGAAGGTTGAAGGCTGCAATAAACAAAATGAAATATGTATATGTCAAGTACTGCGGCCCTCAAATGAATCTAGAATTAGGATTTTGTGTAGAGGTCTAAGGTTGGTTTATGTAGCAGCAGTTATAACAGTTAGAAAAAACAACATTGAAACCAATAAGAAAAAGAAAGTGTCCATGACACTAGATATGTTTTTTTAGCAACTTATTGTCATAGACCATTCATGTTTATCTCAGAAATTCGTTGTCACCATCTAATATACCAATACAGTAGATGGGCATCGGGACAGTAACTATGAGACACAACTACATCAAAACAGCCGACAGACTTGGAACAAGCCAAACAAAGATTCAGCTACATCTAACTTAACTAAACTGAGAATACCAAGTACCAACACTAAGTAAAGATGGCATGAAATCCTTCAACAAGTAATGCAGATTAGCTGGACCCAACTCTAACCCAGAGCAGCAGCAAGTTACCTGGCAATCTATTGCTGCTTCTTATCTTTCAGTGGACCCCAAGGAATTTTACACAAAACTTTTGCATCAAGGACTGCATACTGCTTCTAGATCTCGGCCCAAATCTTCTCAGCAAGGGGGTCTATCTTGTTTTCATACTTCTCATAAAGCACAGGAACGGTGTGCAGCAGAACAAACACTATATAGAATAGAGTCAGG
The DNA here is from genome assembly GCA_963693085.1 of Alisma plantago-aquatica. NCBI lineage: Eukaryota > Viridiplantae > Streptophyta > Magnoliopsida > Alismatales > Alismataceae > Alisma > Alisma plantago-aquatica. Next base: position 973,264,159 of record OY856409.1, read on the forward strand.
AAATTGTAGCAACTTCCCAAAATAGAAAGGATCCACAAACCAGCAACCACAGCTAGGAACTTCTTAAGTTCGCGGCCCAAGGAAATATCCCTCAGCACAGAGAGTCCCCGGTTGATTTCAAACCTCAGTGCACGAGCAACGTTCACAGGTAGATCCTCATGGATACGGACCTCAGGGATGCGGGGTGGAGACTTGTTGATGAAGGTGGAGGCATTGGCCCACAGGAAAAGGACAGCCAAGGCGAAGATAAATACATGGCATAGTAGCGTGAGTAGATGGTACTCCAGCAACTCGAACAGAAACCAAATGGCGGTAGCTACCCCGATAGTGGTAGCCGAGATCTTCTTGTTCCTACATAGGATGACATCAGCAGGCTTGCCACCGCCAAGGATATGGTACACGGGCCTCTCTTTGCCGAAGAGCCGAAAGATCTTCGCCTTCACGGAAGCAACAACCTCCTGTGGCTTGTCGCTGTCCGAATCCGAGGATCAAGCTAAAACTTGTAGGGATATTACAGAGAAACCAAATAGAATAGTAAAAATGATATGATGAGGCATTTGCTAACAAACAAATGAGTCATGGGTGCATATTCTATATAATGGCTGCATTTGCAGTTGATGTAGAGAGAAAGCAAAGTTATTGGTATAAAGATCTGCTCAGTGCAACTATGCAAAGTTGAACAAATTCATGCAATAAACTCCCTAGCACTAATAGTTGGCACATAAATAAAACTTTATGTGCACCATGGAAAAGAAATATCATAATTTTGGTCGGATGCTTGACAGCACAGCTTGCCACACGGGCATGCAGACCTATACTGGAATGGGCTCCAGAATTGTGAAGGTTCAAACCAATAGAACGACAGAACCACACCCAATCCCTTTGACGGAACACGGGTGCAATTTAGAGTCAAGCTTCTAGTTTACACTTTTTCTTACATATTGTACTACATGGAACTTTTATGCAGCTTAGATACCTGTGAACTCAAGACAAATGGACGGATTTGGTTAAGAATTCATGGCTCATTTTGGTTATAAAAATATATGTCATCGGGAAAATCCAACTAATTCCAATATCTCGACCCCACTACTGGAATAAAAATGCTACCCAATTGACGACTATAGAAATAATTCTACACAAAAGTATGTCATATATGTTTTCTGGTACTTGAAAGTTGCAAACTTGTCTATGATGTGATGAAGTTTTCCTTGTTGATGGCAAGATGGATGGGGATCCTTTATGCCATTAGCATCATATATGTCTTCTTCATGTAGAGATCATAGAAGCATTAGGTTCCATCATCTTCGTTTGCAAGTAGTGGTGTTTGTCTCCACCTTCATACTCTGTAGTAATCATATACAGCTTCCTGAGATTCTGTAATATAAAACAGTGAGGCTGATCATTCTCTAAGTAATTAATAAACACCTTCAGAATTAAATGGCGTGTTAATTTGTTAACCAAACAAACAATAAGCCAACCAGAAAATCCCTGGCACCTAAACTCACTGCCATGTATATTATACTCAGCAAGCTACAAATTCGTAAACTCCACTCTCATTTCAGAGATGACAGAAGATAGCAAAAATTATAAAAAAAGTCCCCAGCCTAAAAAAGAAATAGACTAAAATAACAAAATATATGCATTTCTCAAAGCCATCATAGACAGAGAGCAAGAAAGCACATAGCTCGAGACATGAAAAGATTTAACAAACCAAAACAGCCCCCGCAGATCGGAAAAGTTTTTAGTCCATAACAAAATCTAGACATAGATAAAGCCTAGCTTTCAGCGAACAAATTCATAACCAGGACCAAAAAAAGGGAAGAGCCTCGTCAACCTTCACCAAGAACAAAGCAGAAACAACAGATAGAAGAAAACATGAGTCTTAACATAATACAAGATATTATCCAAAATAAAGAGTAAAACACGATGGGTTGTTACCATCTACTAGTTTGTGGTTAGCTCGTATCCTAACTCCCTTATAAAAGAGAAAAAGTGGTTGTTAGAAGTGGGTTTCAGTTGCAAATTCCCACACATAAACAATTGGCACATAACACTATCTAATTAGTAATAACTAAATACATGTACAAGGTAAACATTCCAGATACTTTATCCTTATATATTGTTAGTATTGGTTATAATAGATGAATATCTTTAAACACTCTTACTTAACTGAGCACTAGGACAGAGTATTTGTAGAAGGCCTGGCAAGGCTAAAAATGAAATGCTATACATCGAGATCCTATGTCTGAAAACTCCAAATGAGTGTACGATTATCTCTTTTAAAAAAATCGCAATCATGTTGGTTTGGCTTCAAGATCATCTTGTCTATAGAGATACTCATACTATATATAAAAAGTATGTAAATATCCTCAGATATCTGCTATCAATCTGTAACGTAGGAGAGAAAACTTGAATGGTGTTATAGTACTAGAGTGCAAGTAATTAATTCCTTATAATATTGGTATTGAGACCTTAACAAAAATTTAACTAGCTTCGAAACGAATGTAGTCAATGTTGCAATGCCTTGGAAAATACTCGCATAACCCTCTTTCAATACAGTGGTGAGGTTAGCGTCAAGAATTCAAGCAGGTAAAAAACAAGTTTTAGTGATTTACATACATATGTATATTCACTGATTATCAACTCAATAATAGCTTTATATAAAGCTTAAACAGTGGATCTCTCGTCAATAAAAGAATATAAAATGGTGTCCAGCAAGTCTAATTCTGAATACTAATAGGAACGTAAACATGAATGCTAGGTGTCTCTGAGGCTAACTCCTTGCATAATAAGAAACATATTCCTTCGTAAGCTTCTCTCACACTAAGACAAAAATAATTCTAAGATTATAATCCTAGATTGTGTGCATGTTTTCCTGTTGCCAGTTAAGTACTCGAAATTGATTCATGCATTTTCTAATTGAGTAACATGAATTTCAAGAGGTAGCTTTAGAACCATATGCATAACAATTAACAAACAGAGTTGGGAGAATCTGACCGATGTGGAATCTAAAAACTTTGTAGGATACTTTCTGATGGATGTCTAGTTCACCAGGGGACTAATTAATCAGGTAGGAAAATCTGAATTGATACGTGTAGTGATGTCTACGAATCTAGCAATGCATATTCTTTTTGTTTACCTTTAAGAACCCTCTGTAGGCAGCAGCTACTCGTTGTCCTTGATAGTTATCCCATCCATGCCGATGATGATCCCCACTATGGAGAGTCCAACGAACATCCTACGCTCCCCCACTCCTATTATCATGAGCAGGTCACTAGTCACGCCATCAATCTTAGCCTTGATCTGCTCATCAAAGGACAAGCCCACGATGTAATTGGGGTTCTCAGTCCAGAAAGGCATAGTTTTCTCTTCCCATCTAGGTCTTTTACTGGTCGCTATCCTCGTCCTGGACTTACAGCCTAGCAACTGCCGCAATTATCAAAAGGCATTTTATTACTCGTACTAAACAAGCACTATTGACAAGCACTACCTCGCAACTTCTGCCAATGCGCTCCAGTGATCCGGTTGTCCCCCTCGGTCATCTCTACTGGTGTGGCAAACCCACACGTCCCTTGATAAAGTTGAGGCAAAGTACTGCCTCAAAGGAGCCATAAATAGAAAGGTAGATGACAAGATGAATGCCAAGGTCCATGAGCGGAATGCTTAGGGAGAGAGAAAGGGCCTTGCTCGTCATAGATGTGGGTATCTGGACTACATCGCGTAGCTACGCTGCGGAGGAGCTGCGGGGGGTTAAGGAGGAGGGAACATACTTCTACGACATAGGATTGGGATGAAAGGGATGAGTTTAAGAGCCTAAGATGGGGTTATAGTTCGTATTTGCGATCTATTGAAATCAGGAAGAAGAGCGTCATGTTTTGGTGGCGAAAACCAAAATAGCATTTAGTAATTGGGGGAGACGGAAAGAAATGGCGCAATAATTGAAAATTTTTCGTGCCACGCGAGATGCTTGAATATAACTTGTGATTCAAAATTGCATCTCGTTCAAAAATTGTAGCCAATTATATTAATTGTAGCCAGTTTGTAGTCAACTAAACAATATACTATCAACTACATTAGTTTTGTCTACATATGTAAAATATGTAAGGGAAGAGGTATTTTAACTACATAAAAGGTATATATAGGTAGACGAATTGTAGCTAAAACAACTTTTTCTTGTAGTGGTTGCACATGCGGAAAATGTGTCTGTTGCACATCCGGAGATATGTGTCCATTGCACATGCGGAAAATGTGTCCGTTTACACATACAGAGATATGTGTCTGTTGCACATTCGGCTTTATGTGTCCAACGCACATCCGGAGATATGTGCATTCCATGAATTGTGTTTCTAATACTTAAAATCTCTTTTGTAGGTTTCATTTATGGTGATGGTGATTGGTATTCAGATTATATATTACACTCTATTATGGGATTTAGCTATACATGGTTTTCTTCTTCCACTTATTCTTCACTACGAGTGTCTCATTGTCTTTGGATCAAGATAAACCAAATATGTGCAATCAAAAGGTAAGTACTCTTTTCTTACTCATTAAAATATACAACGGTGAGTACTCATTCTTTTTTCCTATCAAAATTGACATAAATTTAGTATTTTAACATTATAATAATCTATGTTGAATACACTTAGTTGCACGTATCAATTGTCTACACTATATAATTTTTTAGTCACATCTTTAGTTGTTCAGAACATAGCTGTCTAAATCATAAGATATTGGACCTTATAATTAACTAAGTGCATTGAACAATTCTTTAAAACACGACCAGCGATTAAGAAAGTGGCCAGTGCAGCCGCTTCCTACACGAATTGATGTCTACTCGGTTAATAATTCCTACGGTAGAAGTTTCAAATTGCCTATGTATCTTAAGTAACACTTAAATGCATGCCTATTCTCTTTCTCCCCTCTCAATCTCCAAGGCACCTTATTTTTCATCTTCTAATGGTACATGTTCACCATTACTTACACCCTCTCATTGTTCCTCCTAATGGTACATGTTCACCATTACTTACACCAGTGTTGTCATCCTTATGCCTCCTCTTTTCTTGCTTCTCTACATCTCCATCTCCCCTCCTCGTCTCTTGCCTGTGCATATTAAGTAACACTTAAATGTATGCCTCTTCTCTTTCTTCCCTCTCAATCTCCAAGGCACCTTATTTTTCATCTTCTCCATCACCACCAATATATTTCCTTACACCCTCTCATTTTTCCTCCTAATGGTACATGTTCACCATTACTTACACCATACTTATCAAGGTGTGTGCCTAGGCGGCCGCCTAAGCGGTAAGACATCCCAAGGTTGTGCCTAGTCGAGACAACTTTTTCTATAATGCCAAGCTAACTTAGTTTTTTGGGTTTGGTTGTATATTGACGTATTTTAATGTTTAATGTGACTATCCTAATTTTCAAAATCAGCATTGTTTCCTATGTTAATTATGTGCCAAATATCACTTTTAATTGGACCTAATACTCTTTTTGGGTTTAACTAGATCTAATACTCTTTTTATGACTGGATATAATACTCTTAGTACGGATTTGATTTTTCTTAGTATGCACCTTCAATTCGGATTGTATTAAGTAGCTATGGTATGAAAGATAGTGATTACATTGCTCAATATTTGTAGTTATGTATGCAATAAATATATATTTATTCTTTTATCACTCTCTTACATTCTTTACAATAATTCTTTTTTTCTGTCCTTGACATTATTGTCAATGGTAATATATTAGAAATGTAATCGGTTATTTTGTCATACAAATATATATATATATATATATATATATATATATATATATATATATATGAGGAGATCGACCATAAATATGTAGATAACTACATGTATAACTATACAATGTGTGTATATGAGTGCGGGAAAACCATGACACATGTATATATACATAAACTATTATTTTTAAAGGTCACCTAAGCGATGCCTAGTCGCACCTAGTCACAAGGCATTCAGCTGGAATGCCATGCCGCCTTCACGCCTTGACAAGTATGACTTACACAAATAACAAAAACTAATGTCTCCAAAATTTTACTAACTTTGATTTTATCATTCCATATATTCTTACTACAATAATTATATAATTAAGGATCTTGATATATGTTGTGAGTTAATTCATACTTTGACTTGTGGATATATTATGATATGTTGATTGTTGGTTGGATTTCATGGAGATTTCCACCATAGATGATTGATTTAGATCAATTTGTGTGTTTATACATAAAGCTTATTGTATGCCAAAATATTCATATATAAATATACATACTTATATAATAATAAGTTAATTGTTCCCATTGTCGTTTCATGTCATGTATTGTTGAAAATTGTGGTGCCTCTTAGTCTGTCGCTAAATCCATGCTCGTGTACATGTTCATGTTTCCTAGGTTAGGATCCAAGTGTGATGCAAACATGAAAGACAAATCTAGCAATTTGGTATTTTTTTGTCATTATAGCTATTTACGACAGAAAAAGAACGTCGTTGTTGACCTTTGTGATCAAGCCTGCTAGTCGTTGTTACTAGTATCAACGACAAGATTGGGTGGTCGCAACTAGTATCAACGTCAGACATTTTATATAGTCGTTAAAACTATTAATGACAAACTATATAAGTCGTCGTGATTTGTAATAGCGACGAACTGAAATTATTCATCGTTATCTTTATTAATGACAAGACGAATAACGACAAGACGCGACAACTTTTTTTTTTCATCATTAATAGTTTTAACGACAAACTTATTCACATTTACGACCAACTTTTTCCGTCATTATTGTTAACTTTTCCTGTAGAGAATTTCTCAACTTTATTTTGTTTTATAAGTTTAATACTTGGTGGTATCATAGACCGACCATGCATGATGCCATTAGATACCTACTACGCATGAAAGATGAAAGCATAGGCTGATTTTACTTGTACTATTTTAGAAGGGCATACTCCTTTAGACACGGCTCCATTCTGACATGAATGATGCAAATCATAGGCTGATTTTACTATAGGCCTACAAACAGCATGAGTTACTCCTTTCGACACCGCTCCATTCGGACTGATATATATGAATTTCGACAATCCTTCTGCCCGAGCATGTCTTGGTCAGGAACATATCATAAATAGAAGAACTAGAGAAGGAATATATATATCTGCCACCATAGTCACAAATTCAGTTTTCAAGTTACCTTCGACTAAGTTGAAAAATTCAGAATTTGGTAATTATGTGAGAAAATTAGATAAAAAAGGGTCAACCTACCGTCTATTCAGGAAAAAGTTGGAAAAAAACCAGAAGATATATACAGATATTGTATACAAATGTACGTAAATGTATTACAAATATATATGTAATATATATTGCATACATATATCTATATATATTACTTACATATATATACATATATTACATACATATACACATGTATATATGTACATACACACAAAAATATATATCACTATTGGAAATCCCAGCAGTTTAGACGGGGGGTTATTTTACAATTTTAACTGACTAACCAGCCTTGACGGTTGCAGACGACCATGATATTTTACCACAAAATAATCTGAAATTGATGTTTTCCCACGCTGAATTTGGAGCGGAATCGATTTGCAAAATAATCATATACATTGCAACGCCGGCCCTATCTCCAATCCCACGAAACTGTCCATTTTCGGCTTTCCCTCGTGAACTCCGCAGCGAAGAGGGGGCCTTTTCTCCTTTGCCGCCGATCACAGCCAACATCGGCGGTGACGAGAAGTGGCGAGACGTACCAAAGCAAGGCCAAAAAGAAGATGTGATCGTGGCCAAAGCGAGGCGTCAAGATAACAAAGGCGACTGCTTTGCACAAGGGTATTGGCGACTTCCAACCAGACGACGATGAGGCTGTGACGCACTCCTTTGGCTTGCGTCACTCCCTGCAAGGGCAATAGAAGATTTTACTTTGGATTATTTGTTGATAGGCCACCTTCTTCTAAGAAAGGTAAATAACATTTTATGTCCCCCCTCACATTATGAGCCTACTTTTTTGTTAATCATTGATCGACTATTTCGCCTGCTTATTGAGCGAGCAACTGCAGTAGTTCCTATTTTTGTTTTCACGTTGGGATTAAAAATTAAGGGAAAGTGAATGGGACAACGGAGGATGATGTGCGGCTCTAAAATTTTCTTGACTTGGTGTTACTTTATACAATATAATTAGTTCTTCTAGAACTACATATGGTTATCAAAACGATCTATCTCCCGAGTAACAATATTTTTTCGGATAGCTCACAACAACTCCGTTCATGGTCCTCCATGTTTTGATTGTCGTTCTGCTATTGTGCATCGAGAAAAAAGACTGTAAATAGATATGTGTATTCTTGTATATCCACACGTAGTGATGGGCACAGGTGGACACATACCTTACGTGTTCCAAGTAAAATCTAAAAACTACACATGTTTTCTGATTGGAATTTAATTCGTACCTAAACCTCTTCAACTTTTCAGTTAGAACCATGTACCTGCAACTACTATATATTTCCTCACTGCCTCTGTAGTGAATATCATTTCACTTGTTAAAAAAAACAAGTGTTGGTCTCTCTCCACAGCTCTATGATCAATGCTAATAAAGAAACAGTTGTGTCTTATTTGGAAACTTCACTGCTAAATTATTCACACCGCGGACTGTGTGCAGGTCATCACCCTTTTTTCACTCTCTTTGTAAATTACTTAGAGTCTCAGCTCTACTCCCTGAAATTACATCCTGTCATCCATCTATCATCCTCTAATTTCTCAAAATAAAGATGGTTCCCTAAAACAAAATTGTGTATATGTTTTATTTGGCATCTTTTATACAATACATTGGCTTATTTAGATTTCTTACTGCTCTTGTTAGAAAATACAATATTCTTTTATCTCATGTGCACATTATGAGCTTTCTATATAGATGACTAATTGAGATATTTATCCATATAGAGGGAAATACTGTCAACATAGTATATTTGTTTTTGTTACTATTAGGACTCGGTGGACTATTGCTGGATTCTAGTCGGGCATTCTACACTAAGCAAGTTCTTTTGTTCTTTATACAACACGTCAATACCATGTGGATCTCTTGTTTTTAGTTTGAAGACCTTAACTTTATCAAGGTGTCTTACAAAAAAAGCTTGGACTTCAAATAAATTCAAGTGAACTAAATAAATTGACAAATATCGTTCAAGTAATTGAATACTTTTCTTGTTTGATGATATATTACAATCATATTTTCAAGTTTAATTGCCATGCATAATATTTAGAATATCAAATGGTATCCTCAATAATAATTCTATAACAACCACTTATATCATCGATAGATAAAAGAACCAGAGAAATCACATGAACAAGAATGAAACATTAGATCTGATAAGTGTCATGAAATACGTATGTCGAGTTTTTCTAAGACTCAACAACTACATTTTAATATAGAAGTTTTTTTTTAACATTTGGAATTGATGCCAAACATGTCAAGCTAAAATGTCAAGTCAAATATTTCTAAAATTAACATGTGATTATTTAGTGAGTCTAATTGTGTGGTGCCCCCAAGTTAAAGATCATGGTTTTACCACTGCCCTGAAGCTCAAATTTCATAATCAGATAATTGTTTACTCTTATACTCGCATACCCATTCTCTCAATGGGTATGATTATGATTATATATATATTGTTACTTTGTACGTCCATATATGAGTAATTTTAGAACTCATAACTAACAAACATAAGTAACTTATGATGGTAAAATAAACATGCAGGTTGAACCTCACACTTCCGCCAGCCGCTAAATATGAACATTGAGTGGCATTTTTCTAGATAACAATTTTTTTGATATGTTTGCACATTGTTGGTTGCACATCTACTTATGTATAGACTCCAATGTTAAAAAACATTTGCACACAAATAGTGTGTGAGAGAAAGAGCTAGATGACTAACTGTAGAGAAGCTTTCGGTACACAATGGACAAGATAACCATTTCTCACCTTATGGGACACATGCACACAAACAAATTCAGTTATAGAGAGAGAGTTAATCAGATCCCAGTTATACCATACTCTTGCATAGTTAGATTTCTCAATTTATAGCACATTTAATCGTAGTATACCTAATGTACTAAACATGCAAGAAAAAATAAAGGGTGTGATCAATCATCAACACTTTTTTTATTTTGAACTAGTAAAAGTCTCATTTTACATTCCTTCATAGAATGACAAATCGTGATAATGTGTGTTAACTTGGAAATTGTTGATAGTCTCCTACCATAAAACCTATTATATATGAGTCTCATCAAGAAAAAATATTTATTTCGGTGTGAAGTTGATAGTCTAAATCCCATATATTTTCTTGCTTTAATAAAATTTCTTTTTTCTCTTATCATCTAATGCAATGTAGTGCTAATGATTTAAGACCCCCTTCAGCATGATTGGAAATAGTTGTAGTAGAATTTTGATGATTTAACAAGTATACCGTGTTTTTTTATTGTGACATGGAAGTAATGTCAGGTCGAAAATGCCCCATTAGAATAGTAAATGTCCTATAAGATAAGATTTCATTTTTTTATTGTTTATTCGTTTTTCACTACGTGTGAATGGTGATTGTAAAACTATATACTCTCTATTATATTATATCAAGGATTATATTTCAAATCACATTTCTATATATTTGGAATTAGTGAAACAAATAGGGGCTAGATAGGATAATATAAGCTTCTAGTTAAATTATAAGTGATGAAAACTTATGCAGTATCAATAGCAAGTCTTTTTAACACCATATGAGTTAGCTTGGTATAATCATTGAATTTTATAACCATTGTATTATTATTTTACATTATTTTGAGATTTAGTTTATGCTCTTAAAGTAATTGTCAATTTATATATTCATCAGTTTACTGAGTAAATAAAAAAATATATTCATTTTGTATTTGATTGAAGGAATTATCAAGATGACATACAAGTTTATTGAAGATAAGAGTTGGATGTATTGTTGTAATTCAAAATTTGACAGATTAAACAATTCACACTTCTGTGAGGGTGTCAAGTTTTACTTTGATTTTGCATTCAAAGACAATCGTAACACACAAAAACCATGTCCATGTAAAAGTTATGAGAATACCATTCATCAATAGTCAGATGTTATTTGGTATCACATCTTGAGTAATGTCTTTCTTGATCATATACAAGATGGAAGCATCATGGAGAAAATATTTGTAAACCTAGATTGCAAAATGGGAACAACATTGAGACTATACATATGATAAACAACATGATGGGTGATTATGAGGAAGTTGAACAAATACATGATTCAAGTAATAATGATCAACAATTTCATGAGCATGATACTAAGATTGATAGTTTTGAAGAGTTGATAAATGATGCAAACACCCCTCTATCCTGATTGTCCTATCTCTAAGTTTGATGATATACTTGATTTATTAAAAATGAAATGTGATAATAAATGGAGCAAGAAGGGTGCAAGTGATGATTTGGAATTTTCTCATAAAATTCTTCCACCAAATAACACACTTCCTAAGAATTGGTATGAGTGTAAAAGGGTGATGAGCACTCTAGGTTTGAAATGTAAGAAGATCCATGCTTGTCCTAGTGATTGTTTTTGTATTACAGGGAAAATGATAACCTAAATGAGTGTCCAAAGTACAAAAAGTCTAGATGGATATCCTCAATTTCAAAGAAGAAAGTTGCCCCATATAAGACTCTTCATTATTTTCCTTTGATTTTGAGGTTAAAAAGACTTTTTATGTGCAAAATTACAGCTAATCTTATGACATGTCACAAAAAGACAACACCAAGTAAGGTTAGAGAAATGAGTCATCCTTGGGATTATGAAGCGTGGAGAGATTTTGATAGTAAGAACCATGTGTTTAGTATCGAACCTCATAAGGTTCATTTAGGGTTAGTAGTCGATGGATTTAACCCCTTCAACATGACAAAAGGTAGCAATCATTCCATTTGTCTTCTGATTTTGATGGTTTACAATTTGCCTCCTTGGTTTGTTTTGGATCAAACCAATTTTATGTTGACTCTTTTGATTGATGGAGCAAAAATTCCAAGAGAAATTGATATTTATTTGTGTCCATTAATTGATAATTAAAAAATATATAGAATGATGGTGTAAAGGTGTATGATTCTTCTTTTGGTGAAAATTTTACTTTGCATGCAGCTTTGTTATGGACTATAAGTGATTTTCCAGCTTATGCCATGTTTTTTGGATGGATTATAAACAGGTATAAAGCATGCACTACTACAGAAATAGCATTCAGTGTCACTTTTCTGGGCGTCGGTTCTTAAGGAAAACCGACGCCTAACATATAAGGCGTCGGTTGTTTAAGCAAACCGATGTCTATATTCGAAGACCAGCCAGACACGGGTACCGCTTTGTATTAAGCGTCGGTCGTTTATAAAAAATCGACGCTTAAAGTCGCCCGCGAAATCCATATTCCGATAAAAAAAAATAGTGTCATTGTCAGCGTCGGTTATATACGTAGAAAACCGACGCCTATGTGCGATGAAAATTTGCGCGGAAAGTGTCACTTTCAGCGTCGGTTATACACGGATAACTGATGCTGAAGGTGGTTCCCGCCAAACATTTTCATGAAAATATCATCCAATTGGACGTCGGTTGTTGCAAACAACCGACGCTAAAGCTGTTTAGGCGTCGGTTGTTTTAAACAACCGACGCTATTTTGGATATTTATAACCCGCGATGCCCGACTCTTCCCCTTTCTTCTGTTTCATTGCGAGCCTTTTTTTCTTCTGTCGTCGTCGATTTTCCTTTTTCTCTGCTCCTTCCTCTCCATGACAGCACCGCCGTTCCGCCACTGCTACTCCGGCGCCCCCTTCTCCGTCGCACCCCCTTCTCCTGTGCTGCTGCTCCTTCTCCTCCGCCTGCCTGCCCACCGCCGCCTGCCACCGCCGCCTGCCTGCCTGCCGCCGCCTGACGCTCCCTGCTCGTCGGAGTCGCTGCCGCTGGTTCTGGAGCTCGCCGGCCGCCGCCCACGTACTCAACCAGCTCGACCTCGCCCTACTCTGCTTGCCCAGGTACCTGCCGACCTACCCAGGCACAAAATTGGTTCTTTATGTGCCGACCTAATCTGCTTGCCTAATCTGCTTGCGCAAAATTGGCTCCCTACTCTGCTTGCTTAATGTGCCTAATCTGCTTTAAGTGGTCCTAATATCATAACATGATAGTTTTATAATCAAGGTTAAACATAATATGAACTAGATCTTTTTATGTCATTAAATCAATGAACTTAGGAATTGGGGGTTCAAGAATAACCCTAATGATAACAGGATAATAAGGAAACCTAAACTCTAGATTAGGACTTGAGTAGCGTTTAATGTTATTATATGATTTGTGGCACTTTAGGATGTATATACATGTAACAAAAGTTAATTGCTTGGTTTTCTTATTTGCTTGGATAATATACTCAGTGAATTAATGTATGATTTGCATGGATCACCATCAAGGTACGTGGTTGTACGTATGATTACATGTATTTACTTCCTATGTTTGTCAAGGTTTCTTGAAGATTGAATAAGTCATAGATGCTGGATGTTTATTTATTTCATGCAAATTATAAAGTCCTTATGATTATCACATTAAGTAAATCATGATATTCTGAACCCTAGGTTACACAGATTGAAAGATAACACACTTTGTCCTAAGTTGCTAATTTTTATTCTAATATGAACTCTAGTCTCATCTATCCATGTTGCCTATAGTTTATAACATTGCATTGTGAATTATTGCATGTTTGAAACTATTAAATTCTTGATTTATTATTTAATAATGCTCTATAGATTAGGTACTTATCATGTCTATTAAAATCCTACCAGTATAATTATGTGATCCAAACATATTAGGATTAACCATGTTGTTGGCCTAGAAACCCGTCCAAGATTGACTCATTAGGAGTAAATCTTGGATAGTCCCCGGTTTGGGACTGTTCTTGAACACCTAATCTCACTTAGGATGTAAGTGTATAATGTGTATTGGGTTTTCGAGAAAATTTTGGTAGCATTTCCCCGTTTGTTCTCTAAGTACATATGTACTTAGAGAACAGCGGGGAAATGCTGCCGAAATTTTCTTGAAAACCCAATACACATTATACACTTACTAGTGAGATTAGGTGTTCAAGGATGGGATAGGTGGTACACATTTATTATATATAAGAATGACATCACATGTGTTTGTTGGCCTAGAATGTGAACAATCATTGTTCTTTATATTACTTGTACATTGGTATAAATTAGAATGAACAATCGCTAAATTATATATTGTTTGTATGGAGTCCGGCTTCATTGTAGATATCTATTATTGTATTTGTTGGCCTAGAAACCCGTCCAAGATTTACTCATTAGGAGTAAATCTTGGATAGTCCCCGGTTTGGGACTGTTCTTGAACACCTAATCTCACTTAGGATGTAAGTGTATAATGTGTATTGGGTTTTCGAGAAAATTTCGGTAGCATTTCCCCGTTTGTTCTCTAAGTACATATGTACTTAGATAACAGCAGGGAAATGCTGCCGAAATTTTCTTAAAAACCAAATACACATTATACACTTACTAGTAAGATTAGGTGTTCAAGGATGGGATAGGTGGTACACATTTATTATATATAAGAATGACATCACATGTGTTTGTTGGCCTAGAATGTGAACAATCATTGTTCTTTATATTACTTGTACATTGGTATAAATTAGAATGAACAATCACTAAATTATATACTGTTTGTATGGAGTCCGGCTTCATTGTAGATATCTATTATTGTGTTTGTTGGCCTAGAAACCCGTCCAAGATTTACTCATTAGGAGTAAATCTTGGATAGTCCCCGGTTTGGGACTGTTCTTGAACACCTAATCTCACTTAGGATGTAAGTGTATAATGTGTATTGGGTTTTCGAGAAAATTTCGGTAACATTTCCCCGTTTGTTCTCTAAGTACATATGTACTTAGAGAACAACAGGGAAATGCTGCCGAAATTTTCTTGAAAACCAAATACACATTATACACTTACTAGTAAATTAGGTGTTCAAGGATGGGATAGGTGGTACACATTTATTATATATAAGAATGACATCAAATGTGTTTGTTGGCATTTCCCCGTTTGTTCTCTAAGTACATATGTACTTAGAGAACATCGGGGAAATGCTGCCTAATCTTTTCCTAATATATACTTGTTTCCTAATATATACTTGTTTTCTCTGATCATAGAATGTATAGATCATGGATGTCCATTCGTAATCGTTGCACCCCAGAGTTTATATCTGATCTTGATCAGTTTATTAGATTTGCCAAGGAACATAGGAAAAAACCTACAGATAGGTTCTACTGTCCATGTAGGCATTGCGGTAACAACTTGAAAGTCAACACTGGTGAGGAAATCAAAAGTCATGTCATGTGCAACAGGATTGTACAAGGCTATACAGAATGGCACTGGCATGGAGAGATTTCAAAATCGAAACCAGTAGATGTCGATAGCAGTGCTTGGGTGGAAGAAGAAATTGCCTCCGATGACGTAAATGTGAACGAACCAGTTCCAGCAGACATCGTTGATGCGATGCTGGATAGTTGTAGGGTAGAGCACATCGATCCACCTCCTATCTTTACAAACATTGTGCATGATGCTGAGATACCGTTATACACAGGCTGTGCTAAGTTTACGAAGCTTAGCGCTGTGTTGAGATTGTATAAGTTGAAAGCTAACAATAGATGGAGCGACAAAAGCTTCACTTCATTGTTGACTTTGTTGAAAGAAATGCTTCCTGAAGGAAACGAGCTTCCAATCTCAACATACCAGGTAAAGAAAATGTTGTGCCCAATGGGAATGGAGGCCAAGAAGATACACGCATGCCCGAATGATTGTGTATTATTTTAAAAGGACTATGTAGATTTGAAAGATTGTCCAAAATGTGGTGCGTCACGATATAAATTGACGACTTCGGGGGAGTCCAAAACTGGTTCTCCTGCCAAGGTGTTGTGGTATCTACCTATAATATCACAGTTTCAACGCTTGTTTGCAAATCCGAAAGATGCGAAGAATTTGAGGTGGCATGCAGATGTTAAGAAAAATAATGATGGGATCCTACGACATGCGTCTGATTCCCCATAGTGGAAGAAGATTGATCTATTGTACCCTAAATTTGGTGAAGAAGATAGGAATCTAAGACTTGGGCTTTGTACAGATGGGATGAATCCGTACGGGACATTGAGCAGCCAACATAGCACTTGGCCAGTCTTGCTTGTTATATACAATCTTCCTCTTTGGATGTGTATGAAAAATAAGTACGTTATGTTGTCATTGTTGATATCGGGCCCTAAACAACCCGGAAATGATATCGATGTTTATCTTGAACCTTTGATTGATGACTTAAAGAAACTTTGGGCTGAAGGTGTGATGACCTATGATGCTTCAGCAAGAGAGACATTTCGTTTGCACGCTATGTTGTTTTGCACTATTAATGACTTTCCAGCATATGGGAATTTGTCTGGATATAGTGTCAAAGGAGCTAAAGCGTGTTCTATATGCACATTGAGACAAGCACCGTTGCTTGATTACTTAAAGAAGGCCATCAGTTGTAGGATCCAGGAACACCACTGGTTGTGGCACTCAGTGCCACTATCAGTTGGACCATCAAATCATGAGTCAAAGATGCCATCGATTGAGACTCAAACGACCATTGATTGATGATCTAGACTAGCCATCTATTGTAAGGCTCAGTGAGGCCACCGGTTGAAAACAACAAGTGGGAAAAAGATGATTCAAAGACAAAGGGAAACTATTGTTTGCTAAACCAAGAAAATGATCATTTGACCCTTCACATATAAGCACTGAAAACTAACAAATATGGACACCCTAACCATTAATTATTAAGGGGAAAGAGATTGTTATCCATATGTGAAAACTTTTGGTTGTCCCAACATACTAGTATATTTTGATATACTGACCGACATTTTGTTTGTCGGCGTTTTAGGTACAACCCTGAAATGAACAAACGGTAAAGTGACACATTGTGAAAATAAAACTTGAAGTGTCAGGAGGATTAGATAAAGTAGATTCAAGCTCTAGATAGATAGACTTCCAAAGTTTTTAAAAGGTAAGTAAAGTTTTAATTTTATACCAAATTCCAGTTAGTTAGTAGAATTTCATAATTATTATTGATTATTTTTCAAACCTTTGATCCTGTTAATTGAATAACGGCACCGACCTTTCGGTCTCCCTTAATTGGGGGTTACCGGAAGGCGGGGTCGTTACACCCTACGTTTAGTCCTCTCTATCCATCATCATCCTTTAGTCCAAGATGATAGAGCTAGGGGTGGGCATAAAACTAAACTAGACCATTGAACTAGCCTAGTACAGTTTGGTTTTTGTATGGTAAATAGTTTGGTTTGACTCTAAATATTTTAAAACTATTAAAAAACAATTCCGTCCAGTTTGGATGTGTAATTTAACTAAACCAAGCATAACCAACACATATGTTTATATATTAATGGAATATATTTTACTATGAAAATATACTTTTTTCAACTTAATTATATAATATTAAAAATTCTAGGATAAATTATATAAATAATATATAAATGGAGTTTCAATAGAGAAAAAGTAAACTATATATGTGGCATGGTAAATGCTTACCAATTTGTTGTTATGTGGACTATGTTGACAGATAGTTTATATATATGTTCGTATATTATTAGAAAAATATTATTATATGGAGAACAACTTATCATGTTAGATGAGTCTTTTAATAAGATGACAAAAGGTGGATTTTCATGTAAAAACAACTATATAATTTTATAGTTTCGCATATAATGGTTTGGAACAGAACCAAACAACAAATTAATAGTTTAGTTCAAATTGGGTTTTGGATAAGTTAACAGTTTGATTTAATTTTGAAATAAACCAATATGTATGGTCCACTTTGTAGTTTTAGTTGTAATACAAACCAAATAAAATTATGTATACCCCTAGCTGAGTTGTCCCAACCAATCTCAATCCAAAAGTTGAGAACATCATTATCATTGGGTTTAATAGTAGATAATAACATTGTCACCATTCTGGTTTGCAGGCAATTTTAAGAACCAAACTTCCACCCTAAGAACATATATAAGGACATACCTACTTGTGGGAAGAAAGAGAGGAACCCATTCTAGCCTCAACCACTTCCAAATAGGCCAAACAACTAGAAATTACCATGCACCACATTTCTCCTATAAATTGAGAAATGACCTTGGGAGGAGGATCAACCAGGACTACATGAGGGGCATTAGATCATTTTGTAGGATCCAAAATGGTCTTACAACACTCTTGGAATTCCCCTTCAACACAAGAAACACTAAACTTAGTTTATAGCTTCCTACATTGTTGGATCTCTTCTCAACTCCTCGCTCACCCAACCTAAACCATTGTCGGCCGTCCCCATTGATTATCTAGGTACAAAAAGGGAGAAATGGAGGTGGAACAACCTCCTCCGAGCCCTTGGAAGGCAAGAATTGGGGATTGAACCCCATAGTTAACTCTCCTAGGGTTGGATTAAGCTTCTTCACGAGCAAGAAGAAGATACACTGGATTTGAACCAAATTTCCTCTACATGTTTAAGGTACGAGGGCAATCGGGTCAATTCCCCTAGTGCTAGGAGGGCATATGCTAATGCCAATAGAAGTAGATTCTACTTACATGTCAAGCCCTCATTGGTCATAATGTCATTAACATGCAAAATAATGTCAAGCCCTTATTGGTCATAATGTCATTACATAATGATTGTAACATAAAGTATATCTCTATTATTTATCAATTTGATCATGATACATAGAATGTAGATAAATTATGTGACATTCCTAATTCTTAATCTAGTTAAAAAGAGTTGATTTTGATAATGACAATTACTTGTAGACCATGTACTTCATGAACTAATGTGTATATGTTATTCGATTGATGGAAAATGATCTACTCCAGTGATAAGGCTATGCTATGATTAATTTATGAATTATGGTTACACATAATGCTTAACTCAATTTTATAACATTAATAACTGATAGTACTATATAATTAGGCTTGTGAATATTGACCTTAATCCAACCCAGTTATTAAAACAAAATGTTAAACTTATAGAATATGATTCTCGTGTGATATAATATAATCATAGTGAATGATAGTGGAATTAAAAAAAACAAAGTTTTGAGTTACTTTAATGTTCAATTAGGGTTTCTAAGTCTTTAGACAATACTCATATTAATTAGGTTTACATGACCTAACCCTAATATCAAACCAAGGCCTAAATCCTAGACTTAACCCATATTATTATCATGTTGATATGATGGTACACCTTAAGGTTAAAATATACTTGAAGATCATGTTGATTGCCTTGATCTAGATTTGATCGATTGCTTGGTCATGTAGCTTATTATACTTGAACATGGTAATGCATGTGTTCTTCATTTAAGGTTCATGCTTAATTATGAATAATCAATCATATTGACCTCTGATGTATTTATGGATGATGTCAAAAGTTTTGAATCACATAATAAACTTCTTAGTTTATTTATTTAATTCTACTTCATACTATTCCTTTGTGTATCATATAAAAGAACAACACGATCTTCTGGATCAAGGGTTAGACCTACCAATGGGTAGATCATACAAGTCTACTGATGGATGTAGAAGTGATTGCATCTAAGGTCATATGAAAATCCATGTCTATGTTATCTAACTTAATATACAAGGTCATATGTGCAAATATAATAATGTTAATATATTTGTTTATGCACACTTTTTGTGCACCCTTGTACATAGTATACTAGTATGTTGATTCGTACTTTGACAATTAGCATTTTAGGTCAGTGGATATATATCAATATGAAGACATAGATGTTGGTATCAGGGGAGACGGAGAAGGCAGCGGAAACAAAAAAATTTTCTCCCCAAACCCATACCGAGGAAACGCGTCAACGTCTATATTATAGGAAAGGATGGTTTGCAGAATCATACCTTGTCCTGAGGCTTGCTCGGCGACAATACCTCATGCAATGCGCGGTCTTCAACTCCGGACTTTGACGGTGTCTGTGCAGCTCCTGGTCGCACCGGGACTGACAACTCCTACTCGAACCGGACTGTCGGATGACAGTTGTCCTCCTAAGCGGCAATGTCCTCCCGCCTCTGTAGTAGTCCACACGGACCACCTGGAACTCCACACTCCTTGTCCCACAAGGAAGTGGAAGGAGTTGCACCCTCCTGTTGACGTACTAGTCGCCAACACGCTCTCCTGCCTCCTGTTGCAACTACAGTTGTCCTTCCCTTGCTGCACCTCCCTTTTGCGGGAAGCACTTGCTCGGGCTCTCTCATGGTTACCAAAACCAGAGAGAACGACAACTTGCAGAGCAACTGGTTGCACTGAGCTGTACTGTGAGAAGCCCCCAATTCCCCTATATATATAGGAGAGTCATGGGACAGGGTTCTCCATCCTGGGCAATGCGGGACTAAAGCAGGAGTAGAAGGGTCCGGGATTTTCCACAAAAAGCAACCATCTCGCAACCTGAAATGATCGATTCACAACTGAACCGATCGGTTTGGCCATTGAGCCGATCGGTTGGACCTGAGCCGATCGTTTGGGGCACTCCAACCGATCGGTTGGTGCCCTAAACCGATCAGTTCATGGTCCTAATCCAGCTCAAAAAGACTTTCCTTGTTTCTTTCCCAATTGGTATCGAATACCAATATTATTCCCAATCGAATTGGGCAATTTGAAACCAAAGGAAAATTCTTGCCGACATGACTTTTTCCAACTGGTCGGTTGCACCAGTTGAGCCGACCGGTTCAACCCTTGAACCGGTCGTTTCAACCTGGGCATGAGCCGATCGGCCTGGACACTCCAGCCGACCGGTTCAGCAACCTCAGCCGACCGGTTCATCACATGAACCGATCGGTTGGGAGCACAGGTTGGGCAAAATCGGTCAATTGTGATTTCAATCAATCCGATACTCCAATCAATGCGTCCAACACCTTGAACCATACGATATTGAGTCATCGACTGATTGAGTGTTTAATTAAACTACTAAACTCCTTTAGTAATCAATCTAAACATTGCTTGTGGACAAAACTCCTCTTCCAGGTTAAATCCTATGTGTGTGACCCTGCAGGTCCATTTCACGTTGGCAGTGAAAGTTCAAAACACTTTTGACTTCACAAGCAAAGAGCGGTGCCTAGTCACACATCAGTGCTACCCAAGTGAAAGTAGAAAGTTGGAGAACAACTTTCATCCTACAATCCGTGAATGGTGTTACAGCGAATGTATAATTCCTTTGTCACTGAGATCCTGAATGAACTCGAGGCATGGAACAGTCATCCTGTCAACGTTTATTCACTTCCTTGATCTCAGAGTAGACTGGAAGAGATATGTATGACATCAGTATCATATACTGATTCACACATGCGTGCACGCCTTTCTCAATCCTACTCATCAAGTGGCCATGGATATCAAACTCCCTCAGGAGGGACAAATCCCATATCTATCACTCACCCCTCAAAAGCCCCATGTGTCAAAGCCACCCAATCATCACCTTTATAACAACCCATGTTTCAGGACTGCGTTTGATGATGTCAAAGTGTGCCCAACGACATGTGTTGAGTGCACTGATTTCAGGTCTAAGAATCACACTCACCACCATCACTGTGAGTACTGACTGTGACTACCATGTCATGGTTCCATGTGTCAAACTCACGGTGGGTCTGTCCGGTACATTTGTTCTCTAACAAGTACCTATGTGTTTGGTTTGATATCTCTATATCATGACTAATGAGATTCTGTCATCAACCAACACCACAATCTAGTCTTGTGTGTCATTGCTGTCTATCTACCTTCCACAATGACATCCGACTAGGGACATAACAAGAATGTACAAACTCTTAGCATCCGTATGATCTCATCGTTCAGGTCCTCAACCTGAAAGCATACGTCATTGAGTTCTGTCATTCTTTAGACATTCAATCTGTTCTATCACTATCTCATATGACTGAACCAGAAAGAATTGGAAGCTCGCCTTTGAGGTTTATCAAATCAATCTTAATGTATCCCACCAATCATCCCATGATTGGCTCTCAGGGCATACATACCAACAGACTCCCACTTGCACTGTGAGCCAATCACCCATGAATCATATTCATAGTGATCTTCAAACATGTCCCACATGTTACTGTGCTCTTAGTGCAAACATATTGAGTAATGGCAACACCTTGCCAAAGTCTGTACAAATTGCATGTCTCTCATCTCTTCACTGTACGTCACACGTATGAGATGGAGTTGCCGTAATATGCGATCTAGTATTCCATTGTTAACCTTTTGCCACATTGCATGATCAAGGATTCCATACTTATCATCAATGAGTGGAATATAAGCTCATCCTATGAACTATCAGATCCATATAGTATCCACTGTTGTTCTCTAACACACAGATACTCGGCATTTCCCCTTTTTAAATGGCTTTATTGGAACATTTCCAATTATCAACAAACTTTCACTTTTATACATCTTAT
Source organism: Alisma plantago-aquatica (assembly GCA_963693085.1). Classification (NCBI taxonomy): domain Eukaryota; kingdom Viridiplantae; phylum Streptophyta; class Magnoliopsida; order Alismatales; family Alismataceae; genus Alisma; species Alisma plantago-aquatica. The sequence goes on from OY856409.1 coordinate 973,286,712, forward strand.
GTATATATATTGCGATTAATTTTCTGTCCTTTCTGAAGTTTGCATCAATGTAACTCTTTACATCGAACTCTTCCTTATCTCCATAGAACTAGTACTTCACAAGCACTTATCAAGTTCTCATGGTATTCCAGTAACCCTTACTGGAAATAGACAGCCATCCACTCGTCATGTCACACATGCGAGTTATCAGGATGAGCACATCATATTGCCATGTCCTACATACAAGATGATGAATGCATATTATTCTTGCCATGTCATACATGCAAGATAATGGGATGATTACATACATGATAGATCCATATCTATTCTTAGTGTTCCCATTCTTCATAAGAATTGGACACTAGGCCTTGGGATACTAACTCCATGTAACATGGACAAGTTTTCTCTCACTAAATCTGTGCATATGGAACACTTCAATACAGATTGCCAATGTATTCTTTCTCTTTCCAGGTCAAGAGGTTTTCGAGAACTATCTCTATAGATCTCTATTCCTATCACATAGGAAACATCTCTATCTTCCTTAAAGATAATTTCCATTTTTTTTTGGATTTCCATTTTAGAACAATTTCATTTCACATCAATATGTGGAATGTGAATACGCTCCCACTAAATCACAGATCCCTTCTTTATCTTTGACATACCAGTCAAACCCTTTGACTATATCATCAAAGTAAAGATCCAATTTTGAGTTGCTTATACTCAATCAATCACATTGATTAGTCCATTGTAACTTATAGACTTCATTTGCATTAGTGAATTCATAAACCTTATAGGTTGTGTCACGTACACATCCTAGTTTTATTCCTCATAGGAATGCGGTTTTAGTATCCATATGCCAAATGTCTTAGTCATTAAGTTGCAATCAACAAGCATCATCCTTCTCAAAATGTTATCCATGTGTCTTAACACTTAAGACTCATTTGCACTTATGGATATGATCCAATGAGTGCTACCATCAAGGTCATACCTTATGGTTCACATGGATGTCATTTAGGATGTAATGGTCATAAATCATAACTCAAGATTCGGTTCCTCATATTCATCTTGATAGTTGACTCATCACATGAACAACTCATCACATAGATAATTGAGGTGTATCTGTTAAAGATATAAGAAACCACAACCCTTGTGATTCTTAATTTCTTTTATTAGTGTGGGGTATTCATTTATTAAGAAGAATTCAGTTATTTGATAATCATTCTCTAACTCCTTAGAGTATGATTCCTTCTTGATTCAGACATCACCATGCCTTAATCATGAGTTTACTATGATACACTATCATAATTACTCATAAGGATCTCAAACATTTGGTCCAAGTATTTCATTCATTGATCTCATCAAGAATTAATACTTTACCAAATTTGAACTTCATTTATGATAATCTTGAACACTTCAAGACATTCATATTGGTATTTCTCTAAACACCATTTGAAGTATTAGCATTTATTCCAATAGGTATGTAAATACATCACATGTATTATACCTAATAGGATAATCACTCTCCTACTACATTAGTGAAGATTGATCAATCATGTCTAAGATATTCATGTCCCTTACTGGTTCTCTAACCAAAAGAGTCTAGTTTTATCCATCACATGGAAACTAGAAATGAATTTCTCATGATTAATGCTAATTAAATTGTTTGAGTTATCTATAACTTTTAGGTATCGTCTTATCTTATGCATATCAAATATCACAAGATAAATAAGGCATTTCCACAAAGATCACATCTTTATAAATTGAAACATCTCTTTATTAATTGCCATCATTGTCATACAATATGCAAAAATAAAGTGTTTCTATCTATTGGCAAGTATGAAATAGCAGTTCATAACTGTATTACATGCCTTATTGGCTGAAAATAAACTAAAGTATTCCTATCTATAAAGGCAACACTTGCCCCAAGTAAGAATGCTTTACACTTTACATCTTGATATCATATATCTCAAAAAGTGTTACAAGTTTATTTACATGACACCTTCAAGTAGAGGCTTCAGTCGCCTCCTTCTTCTTTTGTTCTTCCAGGTAGAGAGGACAATTCCTTTTCCAATGTCCTGGCTTTTGACAATGGTGGCAATTTCCTTTCTTGGTCACGCCTCCCTTGGCCTTGAGAGCTGAAGATGGCTTGGACTCCTGGCTAGCTTCAGAACCTTTCTTAGCTTTGCCCTTGCCCTTGCGCTTGGACTTGCCTTTCTTGCTCGTGATCACCATCACGGACTTAGGCTTGTCCTTCTTCATCTATAACTTGGCTGTCCTCAACATGCCCAACAACTCTGACAGTGGCCTATCAAAGTTGTTCATGTTGTAGTTCATCACAAACTGACTATAAGATTCTGGCAACGATTGCAGTATCACGTCAGTAGCCAACTCTTGGCTCAGTGGAAATCCCAGTCTTTGCAGGTTCTCCACATACCCAATCATCTTGAGTGTGTGAGGACCAACTGGATCTCCTTCTGTCATGACGCACTTGAACAGTGCCCTAGAAACATTGTACCTCTCTTGCCGTGCCTGATCTTCATACGTGTTCCTAAGATGCAGAATCATCTCTATGACACCCATGTTCTCATGTTGCCTTTGCAACTCATGGTTCATTGAACATAACATCAAGCACTTTGCATCAATGGCATCATCTGAATGCTTCTTGTAAGCATCCCTTTCTGCCTTTGGTGCATTAGGAGCGGGTTCCTCTGGAATTGGAGTATCCAGGACATAGAGCTTACACTCTTGAGTGAGAACAATTCTCAATGTCCGATACCAGTCGTGGAAGTTTGTCCCATTTAGCTTGTCCTTGTCAAGGACTGATCGCAAAGAAAAGTTGTTGTTTGTTGCCATTTGAACTACAAAAAGGAAAATATGCAATTTTAGTCCAAAACTCATTTTTGAATTATTTGATTGATTTGAAAATTTGACGATATAATTAGGCCTTTAATTAATTATCACTCCCACTATTTTAATTCAAATTGATAGCCCTCACCATCAATTCGGAAGATTGCAGCGTACAATCTTCTAGTGGGCAAGATCCTGAAATCCTCTAAGTCATGGACCAGCTTGGGCTGTCACCCACAACATAGATCTCTCAGGTAGGCAACTTTTGCCAATTGCATCATATGCAACTCTTGATAAAATGTCATCTACAACTCCTTGCAATGATCATCTCCATGCCTCAAGGCGCTAGATCCTATCTAGGTCACCTTGTTAAGTCCGACCCAAAGCAAACACGATGAACATGCACCCTGCTTGGGCAGACCCACACATTCATCCTTCACGCTTCCACGAGATAGAAGGTGCACCATGCTTGGGCGTGCCCACACTTGGTCGATCAAGCTTTTCACGTGTGTCGCATTTGGAAGGCATCTAAAACTTAATATTTTAATGAGGGATTTGGTTTTATATACATATACATATCCAATCACCACAATACATAGTACATATCATATACATGCTATATCCCACAGAAAACATGCACAAACGATAAAAGGCGATGATTATGGCCATCCTAAAGTGATTCCTCGAGCCAAGAGGAATCACAGTCATCTAGGTCTACATCACATGCAACCTGTACAAGATGAACTTCTGTGTCTTGCCTTTCGAGTAGATCAACTCATCACATGAACGATCTGTACTCTCCAGCCGGTCGTCTGGGTGCCACCAGCCGATCGGTTGGCTCCTCCAACCGATCGGTTCGCCTGGTCGTCGTGCATCTTGTCATGTCCACCACCCGCTCGTCTCGCTCCTCGAACCAGTCATCAACCGATAGGTTCACTCCTTGAACCGACCGTCTGGAACGTCAACCGATCGGTTCACTCCTTGAACCGATCGTCTGAGCAGTCGGCTTGATGTCCGCCGGTCTTTGACATAACAGGAAATAAAAAACTTATTCTATTTATTACATTGCTTTTTAAAAAAGGAAACCCCGAGTTACATTCGGGGGGAGCAAAGGTAGGAAAGAATCTCAAATTATTTCGAGTTACATCAGGAATAAGAGAGGGAAGATCGGTGCGCAGACCGAGATACAAGCAACCACAAACAACCACACACAGATAGGGGTTTATAGGCCATAATCATGCTACACACATCCACCACAAAACTCGTTTAAGGGCGATGCATATCGAGTGCATTAATAATACATATCATATATGTAATTAGGGATTTGTGGATTTAGGATTGGACATGCATAAAGCCGATATTATTCGCATCGCATGCAATAAATAAAGGCGACAAACCAAAATCGATCATATCGATATTCCTAAAATATAGAGCACTGACGTGGTTCTGATACCACTGTTGGTATCAGGGGAGATGGAGAAGGCAGTGGAAACAAAAAAAATTTCTCCCCAAACCCATACTGAGGAAATGCGTCAACGTCTATATAATAGGAAAGGATGGTTTGCGGAATCATACCTTGTCCCGAGGCTTGCTCGGCGACAATACCTCGCGCAATGCGCGGTCTTCAACTCCGGACTTTGACGGTGTCTGTGCAGCTCCTGGTCGCACCGGGACTGACAACTCCTACTCGAACTGGACTGTCGGATGACAGTTGTCCTCCTAAGCGGCAGTGTCCTCCCGCCTCTGTAGTAGTCCACACGGACCACCTGGAACTCCACACTCCTTGTCCCACAAGGAAGTGGATGGAGTCGCACCCTCCTGTTGACGTACTAGTCGCCAACACGCTCTCCTGCCTCCTGTTGCAACTGCAGTTGTCCTTCCCTTGCTGCACCTCCCTTTTGCGGGAAGCACTTGCTCGGGCTCTCTCACGGTTACCAAAACCAGAGAGAACGACAACTTGCAGAGCAACTGGTTGCACTGAGCTGTACTGTGAGAAGCCCCCAATTCCCCTATATATATAGGAGAGTCATGGGACAGGTTTCTCCATCCCGGGCAATGCGGGACTAAAGCAGGAGTAGAAGGGTCCGGGATTTTCCACAAAAAGCAACCATCTCGCAACCTTAAATGATCGATTCACAACTGAACCGATCGGTTCGGCCATTGAGCCGATCGGTTGGACCTGAGCCGATCGTTTGGGGCACTCCAACCGATCGGTTGGTTCCCTGAACCGATCGGTTCATGGTCCTAATCCAGCTCAAAAAGACTTTCCTTGTTTCTTTCCCAATTGGTATCGAATACCAATATTATTCCCAATCGAATTGGGCAATTTGAAACCAAAGGAAAATTCTTGCCGATATGACTTTTCCCAACTGGTCGGTTGCACCAGTTGAGCCGATCGGTTCAACCCTTGAACCGGTCATTTCAACCTGGGCATGAGCCGATCGGCCTGGACACTCCAGCCGACCAGTTCAGCAACCTCATCCGACCGGTTCATCACATGAACCGATCGGTTGGGAGCACAGGTTGGGCAAAATCGATCAATTGCGATTTCAATCAATCCGATACTCCAATCAATGCGTCCAACACCTTGAACCATACGATATTGAGTCATCGACTGATTGAGTGTTTAATTAAACTACTAAACTCCTTTAGTAATCAATCTAAACATTGCTTGTGGACAAAACTCCTCTTCCAGGTTAAATCCTATGTGTGTGACCCTGCAGGTCCATTTCATGTTGGCAGTGAAAGTTCATAACACTTATGACTTCACAAGCAAAGAGCGGTGCCTAGTCACACATCAGTGCTACCCAAGTAAAAGTAGAAAGTTGGAGAACAACTTTCATCCTACAATCCGTGAATGGTGTTACAACGAATGTATAATTCCTTTGTCACTGATATCCCGAATGAACTCGAGGCATGGAACAGTCATCCTGTCAACGTTCATTCACTTCCTTGATCTCAGAGTAGACTGGAAGAGATATGTATGACATCAGTATCATATACTGATTCACACATGCGTGCACGCCTTTCTCAATCCTACTCATCAAGTGGCCATGGATATCAAACTCCCTCAGGAGGGACAAATCCCATATCTATCACTCACCCCTCAAAAGCCCCATGTGTCAAAGCCACCCAATCATCACCTTTATAACAACCCATGTTTCAGGACTGCGTTTGATGATGTCAAAGTGTGCCCAACGACATGTGTTGAGTGCAGTGATTTCAGGTCTAAGAATCACACTCACCACCATCACTGTGAGTACTGACTGTGACTACCATCTCATGGTTCCATGTGTCAAACTCACGGTGGGTCTGTCCGGTACATTTGTTCTCTAACAAGTACCTATGTGTTTGGTTTGATATCTCTATATCATGACTAATGAGATTCTGTCATCAACCAACACCACAATCTAGTCTTGTGTGTCATTGCTGTCTATCTACCTTCCACAATGACATCCGACTAGGGACATAACAAGAATGTACAAACTCTTAGCATCCGTATGATCTCATCGTTCATGTCCTCAACCTGAAAGCATACGTCATTGAGTTCTGTCATTCTTTAGACATTCAATCTGTTCTATCACTATCTCATATGACTGAACCAGAAAGAATTGGAAGCTCGCCTTTGAGGTTTATCAAATCAATCTTAATGTATCCCACCAATCATCCCATGATTGGCTCTCAGGGCATACATACCAACAATAGAGTCTCAGATGAATGCATTGAAATTGTAAATTTAATGTCAAAACAATGATTAGTTAGATAATAGTTCATGATATCTTCTTATTTATAATGATAATATTCCTCTCATGTTGTACTTTCAAATTGAGAACTGGTGTAGAATTTAATGAAGTACAAAGTCACATTCTATTCTACCATTCAAAGTTTATGAAATGAAAATATTTGTTATTATTTTTTTTATTTATTAAGTATGGATACTAGAAAAGTAAGATTATGATCCTTGTCCTTATGATGTACCTTTGGTGGTGGGTAATTGGGGGAGGAGGTCCTAACACTTGATATCATAACACAAACTTATCAAATTACTTATAAGAAATAATATTTTTAGTTATTCCATAGAGCCATACGGGAATGATTGTGGCATTTGTGATGCCAAGTGTCACATCAAAGAGAGATAAGTAAAAACAATGTGGAGCTAATACTAAACATCCTGGATTACCATAGAACATGGTAATTTAAAATTGATTTCATTTAATACAAAACTAGAAATCTATTACATCTGAGTCCACATGTGGCCACTTATATTACATATCAATTCACAAAATGATACATATCATTATTCACGTGGCCAACTTGCCACATCATGTACATGATAACTTGTCCACACATATACCGACCAAATATGTACAACCATATCCTACTGCCAAAACGCGTGTCAATATACAACATCTACAAACACCCCCAAGGACCTGAGAATACATGGATGACACATAGAACTATACTACAAAACACTAGTAGCATATCCAACCTTTAACAACTAATGCTCCTCTTGCTGCTCAGCCTCAACACATGATCTCTACCTCACCGTGCCACCTAAAAGACGTGGAAACCCACATGGTGAGACCACCATCCCATTGAGAGCTATAACTCCCCACAAATAACTATTATTAACACATATAAGCTAAAGTTGGGAAGTAACATTATTATCAGGTTGAGAAGATTCAGGTAAATGATATGAATAAAGAAATTAACACTGTTTAAGTAGTTTATGCATCTACAACTGAGTAGTAGAACATATTATACATTAAGAAGGAATATGAAGAACATGTATAATAATTGATTTATCTTACAACATAAAAAAATAAACTAAATCATACAAAAGATAAGGAAAAGGGTCATCCAATGTGAGTCGAGTTTAACCCTAAGAAATTTACTACACGACTGTGTTACATCTTTTATTATTATGCCCTAAGGAGATGAGGTATACCACTCATTCTCCAACAGACCACTGCTAAGTCAAAATCAGCTCCATTCAAGATCTAAGAGGAGCTGGACTCCTATGATTTTCGAAACCCTCAGTCAGTTCAAGTCTGTTACAGTGACATATAAAGTCCAACTACAAACTTCTTAGTCCACCATGGTATATAGGCACATCACTAGTGAAAACTAAGTTACGACCGCAGTCACACTCATGCCAAGGTATGACCTCAATATCCTCAAAACATATCATATACATATGCTAAATCACATCACTTGAGATATGACCTCAACCGTCCTCCTGCCAAGGCATGACTGTAGCCAATCCAGTGAAATACATATACTCAACAATATATGATTCCGATCTTCCACTATGGGAGAACCGTTTCACCATCCAGCAAGTACTGACACTGAAGATGGATCTATGGAATAGGGAAACTACATGATTAGTGTTTCACTTGATTAATTAAGCCATTTTGGTATCTTTTAGCATCAATCAAGTTACAATGTACAAACCCTGAATAGATTCTACAATGATAAGGGTATAATACAACTCTAAAAGATATAAAATGAATGAGGTATAAATTTGTCACATCATCACTTGATACCACTACCATACAAGGCCATCAACATTATCACATCACTAGGGGATAGAAATCCCTCACCACATCACTGGAGGATATCACTTCAAACTCAGCACAAAGCCTCTTCCACATCATAAGACCCAAAACATGTGATTCATGTAAATCATCATTATCTAAGCATGCCTCATAAAGGCTCTCAATCATTACCCAGTGTCATATCAAACACACCATATCATTCAAATAGTTGTGACATTCATTCCACCTATAAGGTTCAAATTACACAAGTAGGAGAGAGAACATACTACATTCCATGCTAGACACATCAAACAAGATAAGTATTACATCATGTGTGCATAATCAGGGTTAGGGTTTACTTATATGTATCCAATTAGGGTTTGTAGATTAGAAAATATGAAAAAAATTCAAGTCACCATCTTTTCTCATAGTCTTGGTGTAGGGAAATATGACATCAGATAGGAAGCAAAAACAAAAAATTTACTGACATATTTCCCATTAACTAATGGATCACATCAATAACTATGCACTTGAAAAGATGGTTTCACAAAGATATACCTGGTCTTGGAGAAAGCCCAGTGAAAATCCTCATCGATGTAGATGCACACTCTATCTTGGACAATGTCTATGCAGCTCGTGGTTGCACTGGGACTCATTTGACTACTCCTCCCTGAGAAGAAGACTCAAATGTCATCGTTTGTAGCAACTCCTGACGTCATAGACTGCTGGATGATGTTGTCCTCCTTAGCAATAGGTAAAGTTCACCTCGACTCTATAGAAGTCCACATGGACCAACTAGAACTCATGTTGTCCTTCCAGAATGGACAGGAAGGAGTTGTCCCTCCTGTTAGTGTACTACTCACCAACCATCTCTCCCACAACAATGATCCTCAGTTGTTTCTCTCACATAGCTTTCCCTCCCTAATTGGGTAGGACTTTCTTGGGCTCTCTTGGTTAGCACAAGTAGAGAGGATAATAATTGTCAGAGAAATTCATTCTCAATTATCTGTGTTATCCTCTGGGAAGCCACCAATACCCTTCTATTTATAGGCGGGGTTAGGGCCAGGGTTCCAAGTCTATGTGGGAGTGGAAGGTACCGGAAGATCTTGAATTTAAACAAGAAATATATAAACTTCATAGCATATAGAAGCCAAACGACCGTTTGGAAAACCTAGACAGTCACTTGACATGCGATACAGTCATCTCACACTAAGAGCCAATCATTTTTTAGTTTCCCAATTTTGTACATATGTCGACAATTCAATTCCAATTAGTGCAAATCATGACGTCAACACCAATCCTAGATGCAATCAAATTGCACACCTAAAATGGTCATTTGGTGCAGACGAGATGAGCATGTCACACTTCGTGAAATAGTCATCTCGCATCCCAATTCAGGCTGAATTCTAGTCAATGTAGAATACTATCAACCTAACACTACAAATGACTATCTCAACACTTGAATTGATCCTTTGGCAGTCCAACCAGCTAATTTGTTGTGTGAATTGAATACCTAAACACTTTAGTAATCAATACAATCATCATTCAAGATCAAACACCTCTTCTAGATGAGTTCCTTTGTGTGTGACCTTATAGGTCCCATAATACATTAGCAGTGAATGTCCATAACATCTTATGACATCACAAACACTTAGTGGAATCTAGTCTCACATCATTGCTACCCAAGTAAATGGAAATTTGGAAAACAACTTCAGCCTAGAATCTGTGTATGATATTACAATGTTTGTACAGTTCCTTTGTCACTGACATCCAGATTGAACTAGAGACATGGAGCAATCATCCTCATTATTATTCAATCTTGTTCCTCACACCAGAGCATACTGTCTGAGATATATGTAAGCTCAATATCACATAATCACAGTCACTCACAGTCAGTCCCCATGTGTCACAATCACCCAATCATCACCTTTATAACAACCCATGTTTCAAGATTGTGTTTGATGATGTCAAAGCATAGTGAACGACATGTGATGAGTGTAGTGATTTCATGTCTAAGAACCACAAACACCACCATCACTATAAGACATGATTTTGACTTACCTAGATAAGGTTTCCATGTATCACTCTTATGGTGGGTTTGCCCGATATATTGTTTGCTAACATGTATCTGTGTGCTTGGTTTGATATTGCCATATCATGGTTAATGAGATTGTGTCATCAACCAACTCATACTCTGATCTTATGTGTTATTGTTGTCTATCTACCTTCTACAATAACAATCGATTAGGGACATAATGAGAATGTATATACTCTTAACATCTATATGATATCATTGTTTAGGTCATCCACTTGAAGACATGCATCATTGAGTAATATCATTATCTAGAAATTTATTATGTTACATCATTATCTCATAACTGAACTAAATAGAATAAATCAGAATCTTCCCATTATTATTAATAAAATCATTTACATATATGCCACTACAACAATCATATGATTGGCTCTCTAGGCATACATACCAATAGACTCCCACTTACACTTAGAAATAGTCACCCAAGAATCATATTCTAAGTGAGCTACATAACCATCATGATTCTTCTATGAAAGTGCTTTAGTAGAAGGTTTAGCAATATTTGCTTCAAGTCAGTATTTTGCAATTTTCACATCTCTTCATGTACGACAACTTCTATGAGATGGAAGTGTCGTTATATGCTATCTGAGATTCCCAGCCTAACTAGTATCTCCATTGTTGTCATCAGTATTTCTATTGTTTCATTAGTAGTTGGAACCTCACACAAGTTCAACCATATGAACCTTTTGATACATACAATATCCTCTATTGTTCTTATAAGACAGATATACTCGACTTCTATTGTAGATTTGAACAACTATCATTAGCTCAGAATCCTTTCTAGCTTACAGTTCTTGTTTAATGTCAAACACTAATTTTACATTACGATCATTTATTTTATCAGTTTGGAATCCTGCATCAGTGTAACCCTTTACACCCAACTATTCCTTATCACCATACTCAAGGAAAGAATCTTTTCAGTGCTTCATAAGCACCTAAGGGTGTTCATTATGGTAGTCCAATGACACTAAGTAGCATCTGATATATACCCTCTCATCATGTCTAATAAATACAAGATTTCTAGAGAGGTATATATATCCTCTCATCATGTCCAATACATATGAGATGACTGGATATCCTCTCATCATGTTCAATACATGCAAGATAATGGTATATCTTCTCGTGATGTCCAATACAAATGGGATAAATAGATAAGTACATAACATTGCATTGATAGATCCAATTGTGAATGCATATGGCATCTATCTATGTGTTCATGCTCTTCATAAGAACTAGGACACTAGGCTCCTAAGAGACTAACTCCATGGAACATGGACAAGTTTTCTCTCATTGAGTCTTGCATGTTGAACCCTTCAACATCTTGCTAATGTATGTGCTCTTTCTTAGGTTGAGAAGCTTTTCAGATCTATCTCTATAGACCTTAATTCCTATCACATAGGATTCTTATCCTAAGACCATCATAGAGAAGGTATATTCCATTCCAGGTTTTACATTTACAAGATACAGATGTTATTCCCCATTATAATGTGGAATATAAATATGCTCCCACTAAATCCTTTGTAATCACATATTCCATCTTCATTCTGACTCACTCAAACTCTTTGATTGTCTTGTCAAATAGAAGATTCTAGCTTGAGATGCTACTTCAATCCAAAGATCGACCTTTACAACTTATAGACGTTATTTGCATTAATTGATCTATATAACCTTTAGGTTGTTTCATGTAAACATCCTTATAATTATTCTAGTTAAGGAATGTTGGTTTTAGCATCCATATGCCAAATCTCATAGTCATGATAAGCTGTAATAGCAAGCATGATCCTGATGGACTTAACCATATCCATTAGAAAAAATGTTTCGTCATAGTCAACACTTTGAACTTACTAAAACCCTTTGCAACCAATCTAACCTTATAGGTTTTAGTTTACTATACATGTCTGTCTTCTACTAAAGACCCAATTGCACCCTTTAGGTTTTACCTTTAAGCAGTTCCACCAAGATCCATACCTTGTTGGTACACATGGATTTCATATCAGATCTCATGTCCTCAAGACATTTCTCTAATTTTGGTCCCTCAATAGCTTCTAGATAGGTTGTTGGCTCATCATCTATGACCAACTCACCGCCTTCATGAGTCACAAGATAATCAAATCAATCAGGTTCAAGGCATGTCCTACTAGATCTATGAGGTTCCTATGTCACATGAGGAAATTGAGATTCCAAAACAATTTGTGAGTCTTCTTATTCCTCATGTACCTTTACTGGTTCAATGTTTTGTTCTTGGTATGGAACCTCTTCGTGGTCTACTTTCATCCCACTGATTCCTTTGGAAATAAATTTGTTCTCTAGGAATACAACCTCTTTGGCAACAAACACTTCGTGAAAGATTGAGAACAAAAATAATATCCTTTGGTCTCCTTAGGATATCCAACAAAATAACATTTATCAGACTTAGGGTCAAGCTTTTCAGAAAACATTTTTCTAATGTAAGATTCACATCCTCAAATCTTCATAAAAGACACATTGTGACACTTCCCATACCATATCTCATATGGTGTCTTTTGAACCAATTCAGATGGTACTTGGTTTAGTGTATATGTGGCTATTTCAAGAGCATACCCCCAGAAAGAAGTTGGAAAATTAGCAAAAATCATCACTGATCACACCATATCCAGCAATGCACGATTCCTTCTTTCTGATACATTATTATGTTGTGGCGTTCCAGGTGGAGTCCATTATGATACAATACCACATGCTCTCATAAGTCCCTCAAACTATTTGGTCAAGTATTCTCCACCTTGATCAGAACGAAGTGCCTTAATACTCTTACCAATTTGGTTTTATACTTCATTCATGTACTCTCTAAACTTTTCAAGAGTTTCTAACTTATGTTTCATTAGTAAACATAGCCATAGATACTAAAATCATCCCTAAAGGTAATGAAGTAATGATACCCACCTCTAGTAGTTGTTCTAAAAGGTCCAAACACATTGGTATGTATCAGTCCGAATATATCACTAGCCCTCTCACTATTCCAGTAAAGGAAATCTTGGTCATTGTTCCCAACAAACAAGATTCATATGTCTCTACTGATTCAAAAATCAGAAGAGTTCAAATAACCATCTTTATGGAGTCTACATATGTGATTCTCATTTATGTGCCCTAGACAACATTTCCAAAGATATGTTCTGTTTGAGTTGTTGAGTTTTTTTTGTCTATTGGTATTTATGTTATATAAGCTTGTCTCTAGATCTATTAAGTATAGACCATAAGACCATGGGGCACTACCATAAAAGATCCCATCTTTACTAATAGAACATCTTCCATTCTTTATAAAAGATTTGAATTCGTTCTTGTACAAAAAGATACAGATATGATGTTCCCATTAATGACATGTACATAATGATAGTTCTCTAACTCTATTACAAGCCCACTTGACAAAGATAACTCATAGGTTCCAACTACGTTGGCCGTAACTCTTGCGCCATTTGCAACTCTCAGTTCTACGTCACATTTTTGTAAAGGTCTACTTCTTTCTAGATCCTTCACATTTGAGAAAATGTGTGATCCACATACGATATCTAATACCCATGATGAAGAAGTATTAAAGTTAACCTCAATAGCGTATATACCAGAAGTACATATCTCAATCCCTTTCTTCATCTTCCTAGGTTCCCTTATCCTTCTCTTTATTTTGAATGCAGAAGGCTTGGAATTTAGCTTAGCCACATAACACTTATTGTTCTTGCTCTTGACCTTGGACTTAACTTCGCTGATCATCATCATCAATTTGTCCATCTTCATTTGTGCTTTGACACTTATCAATATGTCAAGCAACTCTCACAATGGTCTAGCCATGTTACTCAAGTGATAATGCTTAATAAACTTGCTATATGATTTAGGCAGTGACTGCAAAATCATATTTGTGGCTAATTCTTGGCCTAAAGAGAATCCAAATTTCTCTAGATGCTCCACTTTCCTAATCATATTGAGCACATGAGGCACTACAGGATCTCCCTCTATTACCTGACACTCAAATAGCGCCTTAGAGACATTATTCCTTTCATGCTTATCATGTGGTTTATGCAGCTCATAGTTCATACAACCCAACATAAGGTTCTTGATGTCTAGAACACCATTGGCATGCTTCAAAGAAGCATCCATGTAAGTCTTAGGCGAGTTTAGAGTAAATACCGACATTGGAATTTCATGATAATGCTGAACACTTCTCAAGGTCATGAACCAATTATGGAAATAAATCTCATTTAATTTGTCTGGTCACAATGATTGAGTGTTTTATATTTGATTCTACACGAGAAAATTTGCATTTGTCAAAAACCCTTTTTTTTAATTGATTTGAAAACTTGACATTAATTAGGTCATGAATTATCTATAGATACCAGTATTTTATTCAAAGTGATAGCCCTCAATATCAATTCTGAATATTGTAACGTACAATATTCTAGTGGGCCAAGATCCTAATTTCATCAAAATCATGAGCCTGCTAGGGTTGTCACCCACAACTTGATTCTATCAAGTAGTCAAGTTTTTCCAATTGCATCACATGTAACTCTTGATAGATGATATGTACAACTCTTTGTCATTCATCATTTGTATGCTTCTAGGTGCTTAATCCAATTAAGATCACCTAGTTAAGCGTGACCCATAAGCCAACACGATAGACTATGCACCATGCTAGGGAAAACCCACATATCTACCATCACACTTCTGCGAGATAGACAACACACCACGCTAGGGTGCACCCACACTTAGTTGATCAAGCTTTCATGTATGCTTCTTATGGAAAGCATATAAGACTTAAAATTTTAATTAAGGGAGTTTGTATAAATACATATACATTAATGAATCACCACATATATATCGTACATGCTATAACCCACAAAGAAAACATGAAATAAATAATAAGCAATGGTTATGTTTGGCCTAATGTAATTCCCTGGAGACATAAGGAATTACCACAACCTAGGTCCACATCACATGCAGAAACTTGTTGTTGATGAAGATCCATTCTTACCAATCTATGTTGACTGGTTCAACCTTTGAACTGGTCGGCTCACCTCCTGGATGGGCATTTGGTCACCTCCATCCAGTCTTCTGGCTCCTCCAAATGACTGGTTGGTCGTCCTATAGCCGATTGTTTGTCTCCTACAAATGGTCATCTTGTCTCAGCCAACCGGTCGACAGGAAACCCTCTAGTTGTCCGGATCAGCTCCTCCTTGCCTCAGTTGGCATCTTTCTTCTTCATCAAAAAAAGAAACCAAACTATCCTACTTTTACATAATTATGGAGAAACCTCAAGTAACATTTGAGGGGAGCAAAGTTGGAAGAGAATAATACTTTCACAATCGAAAGATAAGAGAGAGGCTCAAGTTTGTAGACCTTGATAAACATGATCAACCAACCACACAATGATGCACAAATAATAGGGGTTATTGGACATAACTATGCTACACATCCACCATCAAAACTCACTTTTAGGGTGATATGAGTAATTTGCATATATATATATATATATATATATATATATATATATATATATATATATATATATATATATATATATATATATATGGTAGAGATCTAGTGAGAAACATCTTACGGTGAGAGCATGAGGGCATTTGAATAACTATAAGTTAGTAACTAGTTTTTAAAATCCAACCGTATAGATGGAAGAAACATCATTTCATTTACCCTCTGGACAAAAATCATTGCAATCATACATTGTTTACTTGTCCATATGTAAAATATACACTTTTTACATCCAACGGTCAACCTAAAATTTAATATAGAGCGTCGAAAAATATTTGGTTGTTGTGAATGATCTACGAATTGGATGGTGATAAAATTTTATAGGAAGGTAGATATTAAGGTATACTTGTAATCTATATGGTTGGATTATGAAAAATTGATTTATGTGGAGAGTTATTTCAATGCCTCTCATGCTCTCACCAGATATGTTTCTCACTGGATCGTTGCCCTATATATATATGGGTTCTTATGCGGTGATTAGTCAAACGTGCACATCAACCATTTTAGATATTCGCATCACATGAAATAAATAAACTCGATAAAACAAAAAATCTGATCATATTGATTATCCCAAAATATAATTAATTGACATAGCTCTGATACTATTGTAGGGAAATACGTCATCATATAGGCAACGGAAACAAAAAATTTACTGACATATTTCTCATTAACTAGAGGATCGCATCAATAACTATGCAATAGAAAGGAGAGTTTCACAAAGATATACCTGGTCCTGGAGCAAGTCCAGTGACAATCCTCATCGATGTGGATGTGCACTATGTATTGGACGGTGTCTGTGTAGATCTTGGATGCACTAGGATATGTCTGACTGCTCCTCCATAGAGAGTAGACTCAAACGTCATTGTCTACAACAACTCCTCTCATCACGGACTGCTGGATGACATCATCCTCCTTAGAGACAGGCAAAGGTCACCTCACCTCTAGAGAAGTCCACATGGATGAGCTAGAACTCCAATCATCCTTCCAGAATGGATAGGTAGGATTTGTCCCTCTCACTGGTGTACTAGTCACTATACTACACTCCCACAACAATGATACTTAGTTGTTTCTCTCCAGTAGGTATCCCTCCCTAGTCGGGTGGGACTTGCTTGGGCTCACTTAGTTACCACAACTAGATAGGACAATTTTTTTTAGAGATACTAATTCTCTACTATCTATGATGTGCTCTGGGAATCCCCTAGTACCCCTATATTTATTGGCGGGGTAGGGCCAGAATTCCTAGTCTATGTAGGAGTGGAAGGGACAGAAAGATCTCAAAGTTTTGCAATAATGCTTGAAACTTTACACCCTGCGGAAGTTGAAATGGCCATTTGGCAAACCCTGATGATTGTCTGGAACACGAGACAGTCGTCTGGCATGTGAGACGTTCATTGCATAGTTTTCCAATTTTGTACATATGTCGCCAATTCAATTCCAATTAGTGCACGTCATGACGTCAGCACCAATCCTAGATGCAATCGAATTGTACCCCCAAAATATCTATTTGGTGCAGACAAGATGGGTTTCTCACACCACATGAAATGGTTGTCTTACAGCCTGAGTCAGTCTAAATTCCAGCCAATGTACACTACTATTAGCCTGACACTCCAAACGATAATCTCAACACTTGAAATGATCATTTGACTGTCCAATTAGGTGATTTGTGCATGAATTGAATACCAAAACTCTTAAGTAAATAGTCCAATCATCATTCAAGATGAAACCCCTCTTCTAGATGAGTTCCCATGTGTATGACACTATAGGTCCCATATTACGTTGGCAATGAATATCCATAACAACTTATGACTTCATAAACAATGAGTGGTGTCTAGTCACACCTCATTGCTATCCAAGTAAATGGAAAGTTGGAGAACAACTTCAACCTATAATAAGTGTTTGGTGCTACAATGTTTGTGTAGTTCCTTTGTCATTGATATCCAGATTGAACTAGAGGCATGGATTGGTCATCCTCATTATTATTCAATCTCGTTCCTTGAACCATAGTAGATTGTCTTAGATATATTTAAGCTCAATATCACAAATTTACTCACATGTGCATGGCCACATATTTCTCATTCTCAGTAATCAAGAGGCCTTAGATATCATACTCCCTTAGGAGAGACAAATCCCATCTCTATCACTCATAGTCAGTCCCCATGTGTCACAGTTACCCAATCATCATCTTAATAACAACCCATGTTTCATGATTTTATTTAATGTTGTCAAGGAATACCGAACAACATGTGATGAGTGGAGTGATTTCAGGTCTAAGAACCACAAACACCATCATCACTATAAGATGTGATTCTGACTTACCTAGTTAAGGTTTCCATGTATCACTCTTATGGTGGGTCTATCCATTACACTGTTCCCTAACATGTATCTATGTGCTTGGTTTGATATTGACATATCATGACTAATGTGATTCTATCATCAACCAACTCACACTCTGATCTTATGTGTTATTTTTGTCTATCTACCTTGCACAATAACAACCGATCAAGGACATAATTAGAATGTATATACTCTTAACATCTATATGATCTAATTCTTCAAGTCCTCAACCTGAAGACATACGTCATTGAGTAATACCATTCTCTATACATTTATTATGTTACATCATTATCTCATAACTGAATTAAATAAAATAAATTGGAAGCTTACCTTTATTATTAATCAAATAATTTACATATATGCCATTACATTCATCAAATGATTGGCACTCTGGGCATACATAGCAACACTTGGAACATCTATCACTGTTATTAACCCCCACTATCAAGTCAATCTTACCAACCAAGAACATGTCATAACACCTCTTTGGTCGAAGAGAACTCTAGGCCACTCATCTTATGTGGCCAAAGGGGATACAAGCCATCAATATCAAAGACAAGAAAAGAGTTCTGCGACCATAGAGAAACATCACATGTCTTTGGTCAAGGAGAAATACTTAGGTCAAAGACATCATCAAAAACCAAAGGTGACTTCTCCACCTCAGTGACTGAAGAGATTCTCAATGTATCAAGGTCGAAGGAGAATCAAAGCCTTTGACCAAAGAACATTGCACTGACACTCATCGACCAAAGGTCAAGGGTATATCAAGAGACCACACTAAGAAAAGCTATCTCAATGACCAACAAATCTCACCAAGCCTTTGACCACTTGGAACATAGCATGAAGGATATCTTAGAGAGAAAGCTACTATCAAAAAATGATCAAAATAGGTGGTTATCATCTTGAAAACTGAAACTTCAAGAAAAGAAATTTATTAAGGAAAAACATGTCCAAAACCCTAGTATCAAGTCATTAAAACATAAGGGTAACCTAGCCATTATCATGAAAGAAGAATCCATGATACAACCCATCACATGCATCTAAAAAATCTTCATTATATCAAAGGAAAACATAACCTTAAGCAAGATGGTAAACCAACATAAAACATGTGCATGTGGAATAACACTTCCACCCTCATAAAATTTTGGGTATAAGAATTAAGGTTAGGTAAAGGAGAAACTCATGTAAGGTCATTATAGGGACTCAAACTCCAAACAAGATATCATCATCAACACCATGTGATCACATTTCAAGGAATAAGTTTTGCATGTAGAATTAAAGTGCAATAATAGCAGGGAAGTGAGTTATATAATCCACCTTAGATGATGATGCAACCACCTCCAAGAAAGAAGATCCACAGATAAGAGAGAACATAGCTCTGAATTCCTCCATGACCAAGCTAGCCACCACCTCAAAAGAGAAGAAGAACCAGAGGTTAAAGGGAAAGAAGGAGAACTAAAACTTCTAGGCTAAAAAGAACAAAAAGGTGAGAAAGGTAGAAGAGTTCCTCCACTCAACTTGAGCATTACCTTGGAAACCAAGGATTTGGGCCAAGAGAGAGAAGTACCCCCATCCCAATACAAGCACTACCATGGAAGATCCATGTATTCAATAAGAGAATAAGAAAGGGGTAGAGTTTTACAAGGAAATGAAATCATGGAGATGGTTCACTTACCAAGGATCAAAGATCACCAACAAAGCAACATGAGATTATTCTCCAACTCATGATCACCACATGCAATATGATCCCACCAAAGCTCCAAGGATGAGCTCCTCTTCACCACCAAGCTCCAAGGGCCAATATCCAAGATGAGAGAGGAAAAGAGAGAGAAAAATGATCATATGCATGGGGAAAGAAGTGTACATATACCCAATGGTAGAGAGAGGCAAAAGGAATTAGGTGTCACGCATAGAGGTGCCACTTGTCCACCAAAGATCAACCATGAAAGCTCTAAAACCATGCATTCAAGATAGGTCATGAAAAACAAGAAAAACCAGTGACCTCACTTGTTCCTAGATGACCACCGGTTGAAGGGAAACATGTGCTCAAGGTTCATGGGTCGAAGACTTTCAAGAGACCCAACCAAAACCCTAGGTCATCAATGACACAAAAGGGAGTTCAAACCCTCTTTTACCGAAGGGAATTTTGGGATCCATCAAAACACCATCGATCATAGACAAGACACCAAGAAAAATCAAGGATGGTCACTAAAAAAACAAGAACTCAAACGGTCAACACAAGGTCAACACCAACATAGGACATCTAAGAAAACCCTAGAAACAACACTCAACATGTCACCTTCTCCCTCCTTCTCAAACCAAGTCACAAGAAGGTGCCCCAAAGCACCATACTCTATCTCATGATTTCAAAGCACAAAAGGTATAACCTATATGTGACAAATTGAAAGATAACCCCTCAACATGGGTAAATTGCAAGTTGGTCCACAACAAGCACACATATAACAAAACTAGTTCAAACAACATCCAAACAGGACCAAACTAAAAAAATAAGCTTGTTACATGTTACTAAGGCAATCTCAAGAGATTAGATTAACTTTCAAGCATATTATTAAGAAAAAAAATCCCAATTAAGAACTAAGCTAGGTTAGGGATCTGACAACATTATCAAAAGACAATGTTGTCTAAAAAGGATCACAAATTGGGGGTTGGGAAATTTGTTCCGCACCACTAGTCAGTGAACAAGGACACTCCCAGGACCTTGTGCATCCCACCTAGCCAAAGTTTAAGCATTTTTGACCAGATTAAAATACCTCTAGGTCTTGCCATCTTCAATTTCGCCCTCTTCTCATCTATTTGCTTTCCTATCCCTAGAATCCACTACTCTCCTCATCTAAAAGTGTTAGAAAGAAATAGGAGTAACATGTCCTCTTCCAATTAATGTACGTTAATTAGAGAGACATATATGAAAAATGTGACATAATTTTTTTTACCCTTTAGTGAGGGTAAACCCTAAGAAGACATATAGATGGGTTGAGATACCCCATCAATCCATGGATAACAAGTACAATATGAAAGTTGAGTGAGTTAACTGAGGAAAGATAAGACCCTAGTATGTAGAGGTAAATATTTAACCCTAATTAAAACCTAAATTTTGTGTATTTACATACAAAGTAGAAGAAAAATAATATCCTACCTAAAAATCCTTAACGAGGATAAAAGAATGAGAAAATGGAAATGGTTTTGAGTACCACAATTTAGATATCAGTGGTTTCCCTTATAGGGAAGTGCATCGTGTTCAAGTGATCATGCATGCATGATATATGTAAAAGGCTTTGCATATACATGAAATGTAGAACATCAATAATCATGTAAGGAAAAATATAATTCCCTCAATTCATTATTAAGGATGGTGCTCTGACTTAGAGATGGGCAAATTTGAGAATGAGAAAAGAACTATCAAGGAGGGATAATCCCAAACAATTGTGGTGTCAGGTTGTGGATACAAAGGCTAAAATCCAATTAAAATTCAAAAGGCACCGTAAGATAGGACCTTATCTAGAAGGATGATTCTTGTTTTAAGAATTGAGGTAAACATTGTTGTCCTAAAAAGACCTAAACTGAAAGAGATGGGATATGATGGGATCGTAGGAGCATATGGTAGGAAATATCTTACCAGTACCTAGTTTGTCCTTAACAATTGAAAGGTAATCAGAACATATGTAAATGTGAAAACCTTGGTTATAGAAAATCCCAAGGTAAGTATGTAATGAAAAATTAGATACAATGAAATGAATGAAATACTAGTTCATCTGAGGTATGTAATCCCTACTATCACAAAGTCTCAACAAGAAAAGTGTATATTTATCTTAATGCACTAGATGTAAAGGCACAGAAGTATGAAGATTTTAGATAGAAAAACCCCAAGCTAAATGTGTAATAAAATTTAATACATTAAAAGTGATATGATGTGATGCATCTCGATCATCTACCCTCCTGGTCTAGGATGGGTCATGGACCTAGAAATATAATAATATTGCAAAAACATGTCCTGGAAATAGGTGTAAGTAATGAGAGAGATGATATAACGTTATAGCATATTAGTTAAGCCTAGGTAAGGTAGAGACCTAAGTAAACCCTAGGGTTAAGTAGGGATGTTAAAGGTTCATATGACTCGAGGGGCCAAAAGGTGATCATGACCTAAGTGCATAAAGCTCCTGGGGTTAGAAGACATATATATATATGTACATATGTCCTATGTGGTCAGGTGATTGTCCACTACATAGTATATGAGGCCGGAGGGGTCAAGAGAAGGGCACTCCATAGGTATAAAGGCCCTTGATTCAAAAAGAGATCACTCCAAAGGTAAATGTATCGCTAGATACTTAAAGGAATGGCTAATATCAATGATAAATGAGATGTACATATAAGTAATGTAAGAACTTAAGTAATAAGGTTTGAAATAGAATCTTAAAGGGGATTTGTGATTAAATAAAGAACTATGAGAAAATCAATCTCCCCTTGGGTTCATAAAATTTATGGGATCTCACAAAATTGAAGTGTATTCATGGTTTGGAGTCATTTTGAGATTGACTCAGCCTAAAAGTAAAATATGATAAAATCTGCAGATGCATCATCTTTTATGAAATTGAAATGAACTGTGTACTTGGATTTCAATCAAATATTTATTTCATGTTAGTATAGGTGTAAGACATCCAACTGAATACTTAAAATTAATATTTAAGGACGAATACCCTAGGTAATGATAAATAACATGATCCAGGGTATAGAGTTGTTACCTCACTATAAGACAAATATAGTTGAATAATGATTAGTAGGTTCGAAACCTAAGTAGAAGTGATTACAAAGTGAAAGTGAAACCAGTATGTGATAACGAGGGTATGGAACTTTACTTTTAACAAATGTGGGTTCTGACCATAGTGACATAGATATAATTCACCTCACTCAAAGTGTTTAATGAAAATCTAGCTGAAACCTAAGCAAGGAAGGTCATTAGTTCTAATGCACATGGTTAATATGATTGCATTTCACCTTAACCACTGGGTTTGTATTTTGATTAAAAAATTCCTTTCAAGGAGGGTTGAAAGAACGTCCTCAAATTTAGGAATTTCAGTTCTAACACAAAAGTACAATGTGGAAATCAAAGTTGAGTATTAAACACAATGTTTTGTCCTTGATTGATGAATGTAAACCCTAGACCTAGATTAAGTCTTCAATTTTAGTGAAAAAAGAAAGATTGAGAAAAACATATTGTAATGGAGTTTCAATTAATATATTATATTGGTTTTCAAGAAATAATTTCCTATGTAATAATACAATAAATATTATGAACCCTTTTGAAGGACCATGGTGCGAGCCATGGGTTGGGGGACAAAACTCAAGCCTAGTTGTGACAATTAGAGTTTACATAAAAGTCCTTGCGATATTTATCAACCATCAAATGTTAATTAAAATTGAAAAGACAATTGACTAGTTATGATATACCGGACTTCAAAATTATAATCTATCTTCAAGAGACATCTACAACTTAGTATGCAATCTATTATAGTAAGACAGGGTCAAGAACATGGACGTGGGGATGTTTGGTCACCTAAGATTCAATTCTTACTTAGTTAAATAGAACCGAGGCTTGAAGGATGTTCTAGAATTATAATGAGACTAACAATAAAACAAAATAAACAAAGTAAAATAAAGAAAGCATATCCCTTCAAATCCTACTAATTAGAAGAATTGCTAGGCTATGTAATAACAAATTGGGCAGTTTATGCACCTCGCTCTCAGGCTTAGACAAAACTCAAACACCCTAGAAAGAAACTAGCATCCTAACCCATCTTGTACAATGGTAGCTACTCTTGTGGGGGTCACCTAACTTGCTCTATCGAAGTGTGACTAGAGCCCCATCCATGGTTCAAAACCTCTCTCAAGGATGATGAAATAAAATCGCTAACTATCTCGGATGCCCTCTCATGTCCAAAACAACCAAGAGAATTAAGACTAGTGGAAGATCCTCTAGGAATTTAAAGACATTGAATCTATCTTGATTTTGATAAATTGGGGTGCTTTCTCTTTGTTGTGCCAAATCCTTCTGACCTCAAATTCCTGATAGATCCTCCCTTGGACTTCATCCTCTTAGATATCACTCCAAACTAATTTCTTCCTTTAGAAATTTTACCTCTAATCTATAGATATTAGCAAAAATGGCAGTTCATGCAAGAAAGAGTTTAACAAAACCAACAATCACAACCATGTTGAGAAGGTAAAACACAAACATGATATATATGTATATTAACTACTTGCACAAAGTCAAAGTACATTAACATGGCCAAAATGGGTTACATATCTAGGAAGGAGCTTAACTGGCCACAAAAATGCATATTTGGCACCCAAAAAAACTGGAAACACATTGTTTGTACAGAATTAAGGAGAACATGATTAGAAAATAGGGAGAGGAAGATATTTAGCCAATGAAAGTGAGGTGGCTATATCTCCTTAGCCTTCGAATGGGTTGGATACATCCTTTGGGTAATCCTCGATCTTTTGGACTCCTTGGCCCCCTTTCTCCTTAATTCTATCCCAAACATTAGTGGATGTGGATGGATGGAGATGGAGATCTATGGAAGGGAGTGGAAGGTGGAGGTGGTCGATGAAAAATGGTTCAAACCAATGGGATCGATGTAGGTGAGATCTAGAGCCCTTTCACATGTTTGATCTCTTAGATGGAGGTCTGGGAACAAAAATGCAGAACCCTTGGCTTGGTGTCCAAGGAGGGTTACTTATAGTGGTTGGAGGAACGTCTATAAATGAGGGTGAAAATAACTGAGTTCCCATGAAATCGGGTTGGTTTCGTGCCAACAATTTGGTGGATTGGACTTCCATCAGGTGTGATAATTGGGGGTGGCCATCAGAATTAACCATCATCTCTTGACCATCAAAATAGATAGCTGGGGGTGCCCATCAACCCATCATCTAGATAGTCCTTTGGGTCTCTTTAAAAGGAAGAGTTCTACGATGGGTCATGGGTACAAAAATAACTCAGTTTTAGAGATATTGGTTCAGTTTACAACCATCTAAGCGGTGATAGATGTTACGCTCCTTCTATCTTCAACATTAGTTGTGGTTGTTGTAGTGGTCCATATGGGTGACCCATCAAGTGTTCTACAATGGGTCTAATTGATAGTGTGTCAGGGTATTTTACTATTCGAGGGACGAAATTTCCTCAGTTTTAGGAAAAATGGGTAAACTTATCGAACTAGATCAGGAGTGTCTACTATTTTCTCAATTTGGTTCCTACAAGTCACAAAGTTGGCTAGTTGGGAAACTATATTTTAAAAGGAGATAAATTATGAAAAGTTATGTATTTAGATTTATTTTCTTCATATCACACCTACTACAGGCACAAAACCATATATAATTAATTAGAAATTATGCCTTGGATGGGATGTTATCAACCACCCCAACCTTAATCCTTTGCTTGTCATCAAACATGATATAGAAACAAAAGATAACATCCAAACTAAGCTCAGTGATCATTGGAAATGTTAGGATTGTTTTTACTATTGTGAGTCTAGTAAGACAAATTATTTCAAACAATTTACCACCAATCAAACAATCCCTGCTAAAGTATGATGAAAGAACATACACACATGTTTACCCAAATTCCCTGAGATCCAACCCTATTCATGAGAGTTTGAACCATATACAAGAGCATTGAAGCATATCCATTTTAGATAATCAGGCAACTAATGATGGCAAGTAATGAATTGTCATTATGTATTCTTGTAAACTAATCAAGAACAATGTGCCTCCAACTTATTCAGATCATAAAGAAATAAAGACAAGATACAAAAGACAATAAATGACTGTTGAGGTTCCATATATGCATCAGTTTGGTTCATGTAGCAAGCTATAGTACTTGTAGTCTGATCCAGTTGTACCAAAGTAGTGAGGCAAACTCCTCGTATCACGTTCAATAAAACTCTACTATTAGAACAACTCATAGGTATCCTTGGGATTCCTAACGATCATATAATGAGCTATTAGAGTGGTGCTTCCAAGCACATCATACCCACATTTGTGAGCGTATACATACACCCTCTAGGCACCATCCTCAACTCTCCTAAAAGTGAAAATACTTCTCATATTTTTGTTCACACTCAAGATTTCTCTGTTATTCTAATTTATAGGCCTTGGAGTTGAGATAATTAGATATTTTTGGGATTTTGTGCGCCCAAGACTCTTTTGTATATATGTTAAATTTTGACCTTTTTACTCAATATAATCTAAGGAGGCATGCAGACATCAACGGAAAATAATCAAACATCATTATACCTCAAAAACTCATAATTAACTACTTGATACCTTTGTGTAAATTTTCTTTATGATTCAAGGATCCTTAAAGTAGTGTTTTTTTGTGAATGTTGCTGCTCCGAGTTTGATCAAACCCTAGATCCATTCAAATGTTCCCAAATATTTGGCTTTTTGTTTACAATATGATTAAAATAGATTGTGTTTTAAGACAATAAAAAGGCACATAACCTTAAATCAATCACTAAATAAAGAAAAGAGTCAATGCACAAGGTACAATAAGAGATAAATCAAACAAGAAAAGTATTGAGTTATGAGATGTAAAGATAAGAATTTAAATATTAGATTCACATTGCATAACCTTAACAACAAGGATTACAAAATACACAACAAAGTACTTCTAAGAACTAGATTTAGACTAGAAAGCTGAAAATTTGAAGATTTATACTAGATACACGAACATGGAAGATCAACATGTATGCATGAAAAGGAAAATAAAGGAAAAATAAAATAGAAGGATGGAAATGATGAACTACCGTACCACCCCAAAATTAAACTTTACTCATCTTCCAACAAATACTAAAATTGGTAGGGGTGATATGTACTACATCTAATGTAATCAAATCTATCAAAGTCCTAGAAAGATGCATGTATGCAAAAATATATTCAAGAAGTTAGAGTAAAGAAACTATCTAATCTAGAATGTGAATAACAAAATTGATCTTCACAGGAAAATAAAATAAAAAACATGGTAAGAGAGGGGGTGGTTTTCCCACAATGCAGACATTGGGATCCCAATACCTAAGTTTTGGAATAAGTGTCACATGTGTCCTTCTGATTGGGCCCACCAAGTGAATATAAATTAGGAGGAGAAGTGAGCCCTGTCGAGTCTGAATTAGGGAAATAAAATATGGTGACTCATTGAATTCAGCTCTATATATGAATTGACTGAAGTTGCACTAAAATGAAATCCATACCAAAGTACCATCAAGGTACCCTCCCATGGTATGAATCTGATAAGGTAGGCCTTAGGATATCGACACAAGTTAGGATGGAGGGAAGATGTTGTAAATCTTCTAGAGGAATTCTCTCTTCTTTCTTCACCTCTGAATTTGGGATTGAATGTCTTGTAGGGTCTTCATTGAAAATCTAAATCAACCAATCATCATCTGGACATGAAGAATCTCTTAGTGAATCTTATTGCAATTCTTCTACCCCAAGCTTATCATTGATTCCAACAATTATGTTGTCCTCGTGTTCTACAACCATGTTGCCAAAGATTGTGCATTCTGCTCCATCCTAGCTAACAACCCCCTATAAGAGGAGGGTGATAGATGTTAGCTCATGTGGATTCATCTCATACTTATCATCAATAGATTCATTTTCCTAGTTTGATCAGTCATTTCCATCATCATACTCAAATAAATAGTTCCAGTGCATAGTAGGTGTGCTATTCATAAATGAAATGACAAGCCTTAAATTGAGATGTGTCACTCTAATCTAGAATGGATGTCGAATCAATCTAGTGAAATAGACTTTCTAGAAGTGTTGAATATGATGTAAAGGTTTTTTTATTTGTCCTTAACAGATTGAGATTATTACCACCAATTTCTATATTTGAATGTCATGATTCCTCCATTAAGTCCGAAGCTAAATCAATTGGGTGGAATGAAAACTTCCCTCAAAAGGTGAGTCTTTATTGGAATATCTAGGTGAATCAAATAGATGGTCTAAATACGAAGGTGATATAAGTTACACAAAAAGACAAATGGCATGAGTTTGATGAGTGAAATCTTCACGAGCGTAAACCTACACCTGTAAGCTCATTACAACTAAACTGATGAGATCTTGAAGCCTTCTATTTTGCACAATTGTCTCATTTCAGAGTTACTAGACTTGATGTAAAATATCTTCAAGATCAACTATATTTTTATGTACATTAGTTGAGGCTTCTCTATGTCAATTTGATGTGTGTGGAAGAAACTCTATTCAATAGCTTGAAGTGTATCTATGGTGCATGCCACAATCTCAATAACCTCTAGTAGTTGGTGATCCTACATTTCCAGAATGACTTGAAATGGATCCATCTGATCTTGGAGGTGGGATACGAAGGTGGAGAGAAGTGCATCGTCACTTTATTTTCCAATAACTACTACTCTATTCTGCTCTTGGCTATTTGGAGAAATGGTAGATGAGAGTTGGTCAGCATTCTCTATTTCAGGAGCAATCATTCTAGTGTATCCTTAGCTCTCAAAAGAAAAAATTCTAGTGTATCCTTCTGTGGATGGATAGATTTGTGAAGTAGACATGATGCCTCACATGTGCAATATATTTAATTATAGGATGATAGTGGAAGTGAATGTAGTTGGACTATCTGAAGAACAAAACTTCAAATTTTTTATAGTCAAATCTTTGGAAAAATTTGAGAGGGTAGGTGGACAATATGATCTATCTTGTTGCGTTTAGATCCATGTCTTTAAAAGAAAGACAAAGAAAGAAAAACAAAAGTATATCAATATGTATGGACAATTATGTATGAAACAAAAGAAAAATTGTGCCTATATTACAAGCTTATGATAACATAACGTGATTTTTGGGCATGTAAATGTGGAAAAACCACATCCTCAACAATGATGCTAGAAGTTGATCAACAGTCAAATTTAGGTCTAGAGTGAGAACAAAATTGCCCAATTACAAAAGAATGGAGTTTACTCGACTTCAATAGATGCCCACAACTCAATACAAAGTCTATTGTAGTGAGACAAGGTCTAAGATTCAATTCTTGTTTAGTTAAAACCAATTAAGGGTAGAAAGATGTTTTGGAATTAGAACAAGTCTAACAAAATAGACAAAGTAAAATTAAAAAAAAGGCAAATTTAGCCAAATCATGAAAATCATGAGATGAAGTTCTAGGATGCATAACCACAAATTAGGCAATTTACACACCTCATTCTAAAGAATGGAAAACCTTTGAAAACCCTCAAAAACATCTAGAATCTGTACGCCACTTGTACCATAATAGATATTACTCTGCGTGCCATCAAACTTGTTCTCCTAAAGTGTGACTAAAGTCCCATAGATGGTCCAAAACCTCTCTCGAGGATAATGGAACAACAACACTAAAATCTCAGATTCCCTCCCACTCCCAAAACATCCAAGAGCATTAAGGGAAGTAGAAGATCCACTAGAAATCCAGAGATAGTGAAACCAACTAGTTTTGTGAAACTAGGTTGGTTTCATTGTGTTGGGCCAGATCTATCGGACCTCAGATTCTTGATAGATCCTCTCTTTGACTTCATCCTCTCATATATTAGTCCAAACTACCTCCTCAAGCCATTTTTACCTCTAATATTAAAAAAATGGTGGTTCAAACATGAAAGAGATCCACCAAACCTAAAATCACAACCATATAAAGAAGATATAAGAGAAACATACTAGATATGAATATTTACTACTTGCTCAGAGTCTAACTACATAAACATACCCAAAAAAAGCTATATAGCCAAGAAGGATCTCAACTAGCCATAGAAGAACTTCGATGGCATCAAACAAAGGTGGAAACACATCATTTGTACATAAAATAAGGAGAATTGTAGAAGAAAAGAGGAAGAGGAAGAGATTTAGTCTCTGGAAGATAAGTGGCTCTCAATCCTTATCCTTCAGATGGGTTTTATGTCACAAAACTATTTGTTACCATAAGTTCCCACTCCTAATGGCTACATAGCCAATGGTGAGTTGACTTGGGCGTCAGTCCCTGGAATGACACATAGTTCACACAAATAGTATATATGAAAAATGCAATAACTAAAACATATAACATGATACTAAACATAGAGAAAAGAGAGATGTACACATTTTGAGATCAGGTATACCCATTTGTATTGCATTTTATAGATTAGAGTTTTGAGTGCAGTGGATCTTCATTTGGGAAATACAATTTGATAAACACAATATATTAATGCTAAAGCATTAAGTATGCAGAATGCTATTCAATTCCTGTGTGATGGATGAGTTCCCTAAAATGTGGATTTTCAACCATCTACAGTGATCATCATGCACATATTCTCCATCTGGATGAGGAGGCATGTAGAAGCTTCTATCCTATGAGGTACTTCAATGCTTGGGCTGGCCTTCCTGGTTACAAGGAGGTGGTGTCCAAAGTGTGGAGTACAAGGGTGGAAGGTAGCCCTATGTACCGACTCAGCCAAAGGCAAAAGCTTATTAAGAAGAATCTCCAGACATGGAACTGGGAAAACACTGGTGACTTAGTGGATAATGCTAAGAACAAAGAGAAGGAAGCGCTGCTTGCTTAGAACAAGGCATATAGTGATCCCAATAACAAACTGTTATGGGATATTGCAAAAACTTTAAAAGAAGAAGCCATTGCTGCCAGAAGTGTAGAAGAAGAAATAATTAGACAAAAGTCTGGGGCATTTTGGCTCAAGCATGGAGACTCTAATACAAAGTTCTTCTATGCCTCTCTAAAAACAAGGAGGTTGAGAAATCAGATTAAAGTATTAGAGGCCGCCAACACTCAAACCAGCAACATTGAAGAAATTTTTGAAGCTTTCATTAATCACTACAAGGTAGTTTTTAATGTTCCTGGGAGAAGGAATGTGGTGAGATGGGCTCACTTACCTAAACTCACACAGCAGCAGAAGCAAACTATGTGTACTGAAGTCAATGATGGTGAGATCTTTGATATTTTCAAGAAGATGGATGATGATAAATTGCCAGGTCCAGATGGAATGAACACACACTTCTTCAAATCCACTTGGGATATAGTGGGCAAGGATGTGTGCTGTGCTATTAAAGACTTTTTCCAAAATGGTCGAATGCTTATGGAAATGAATAAAACCTATATAGCATTGATCCCAAAAAATAAGCAGCCAATGAAGGTTGGAGACTGGAGACCTATTTCATTATGCAATGTGGTTACTAAAATAATTTCCAAGATCATGGCCAATAGGTTGAGAGATATCCTCCCCTTGTTGATAAGCACAAACCAATGTGCCTTTGTGAAGGGTAGAAGGATTGCTGATGAAATTCTATTGGCAAATGAATTGGTGAGTGACTTCAACAAGCCTAATGCATGCAACAAGCTTTGTCTTAAAGTAGATCTAAGAAAGGCTTACGATTCTATAGATAGAGGATACTTGTTATCTATTCTGAAATACATGGCGTTCCCAACCTGTTGGATGAACTGGATCAATGAATGCCTGAGTTCATCCTTTGTTCAAATCCTCATTAATGGTGTGCCAACAGATCAAATTCATACCACAAGTGGAATTAGGAAGGGGGGCCCATTAGAACCATACCTCTTTGTCATTGGGATGCAAGGACTGACTGTTATCTTTGACGAGGCAGTTAAAAATAAGGAACTTGGTCCTCTCTGCTCTGGTGATATGGAGGTTTCACACCTTTTGTTTGTTGATGACTTGCTAGTTTTTGTAGAGGCAAATTTGGACAACATAGCTGGTATTAAAAACTTCTTGAGAAGGTTCAAGAAGGTATCTAGATTGGAACTCAACCCACAAAAAATCCAATTGTTTCACAGCAAAAGAGCTCTACAACACATCAACTCTCTTATGGGAGTGGAGGCATGTGAATTTCCTGTAAGATATCTTGGGGTACCGTTGTTTGTAGGCAAACTCACAAAAAGAATGTGCTATCCTCTGGTGGATAAAATAAAAATGAAGTTGGAATCTTGGAAAGCGAAGTTATTGTCAATGGCAGGGAGGTTGGACTTAATCATCTCCACTCTCACTGCTTATCATCTCTACTGGACAGGTATTTTCCCTTCACCAAGTGCAACAATGGAGGAGATTGATTCACTATGTAGAAACTTTCTTTGGGGAGATAAGGAGGACTGTAAACACATACATTCTATCTCCTGGGATGTTGTCTGTAGATCGAAGTGTGAAGGGTGACTGGGAATCAGAAGAGTTGAAGAATGGTGCAAAGCAGGTCTCATAAGGACCTTACGGGATGTTGCAAACAGAAATAACTCACTGTGGATTCATTGGATGCACAACAAGTATATCAAGATGGAGACCCTATGGTCGTGTAAGCTCAAACAAACCCAAAGTTGGATGTGGAAAAACATCTTAAGAACCAGAGATGAATACCTGCCTTATGTGAGATTTTACATGGGATAGGGAATTGAGGTGATGACTTGGAAAAACCTGTGGGTTAATGGCCATTTCCTCGAAACATGTGTTAAGGATCCTAGATTTCTTTGATTGAGATCAAATCTAGGACATGACAGTCACTTAAACAATATCATTACAGATGGAATGTGGGAAATACTGAGCTTTAGAGGTAATGATGAACTTCATAACCTATGCAAGAACGTCCAACTTGGCATGGGAATGGATGTTTGGTTTCTCATGAATCTGAGAAATGTGTCATTGAAGGACGCATGAAACTTATGTAGATCCAAGAATGAGGAACTAGTTTGGTCTAAGTGGCTTTGGGGTACCAAAGCACCTAAGAGAGTTATTCTTTGCTATTAGAAGATCCTGCACGGAAGACTCACACCTGAAGACATGCTACAGAAAAGGGGCTTTGCTCTAGCCTCGAGATGTAGTCTATGTTTTTTTTATGAATAAGGCAAAAACTAATACCCATATCCTATGGAGGTGTGAATTGGCTGCTGAGATTTGGAGTAGGGCAGGATCCTTGCTCTCCTTCACCCCTAGAAACAACGATGACCTGCACCTTTTGACTTGCAGGAAAGAAGGGATGCTTGCAACACTTATTCTCTATCATATTTGGATTCATAGGAATCGAGTCATTTTTGAAAATGCTAGCCCTGACCCACATAGAGTGTGGCGATGTGTTGCTAGTGATTATAGAAGTCTGCATAGATAGTTTTTTGTTTTCTTCTAAAAAACAATTATGCGTAGATAGATCCACTGAGCTATTGCTCCCCTTACTTGTAAATTTTGTGATTATGGAATGAGAAGCACGCTTAATGATAAAAAAAGCACTAAGTATGCTATGAAAAGGCATGTAAATAGTTTAAGAGAAGTATAAAGTTACTTGGCTAGAAATATCATATTAAATAGGATGTCAAAACAAAGTGATAACATTCAATGATATTCTTCTATACAAAACATGTTTTAAATTTCTTTATCCTTTATATTAACATAGGCCTTTGACCACTTCTCAAGGAAGGGTCTGTGAAGGGCATTCAAGCTCTCTATTTCTACATGAGGGACCTCAAGACCAAAGCCAATGAGCTAACCATGTTTCATTCATTCCTTATGCCCTTACCCCAAGAATTCTGGTAGGTACACAAGGTTATATAATGGATTTCTATATGTTATGTTCAACGTGTATCAACATATTGTAGTTAAAATGAAAGTAGTATTCATAGGGAATAATAGATCAAACGATTAATTAACTAGCCTAGAATTCATATGAGAATACCTACATACAAGACAATAACATAGTAGGATCAAGAGATTAAGTGTACCATGTGAGTAGAGTACAAGATTAACAATTTGATTTAGAAGACCATATATCAATCCTAACTAGATCTTGGCAAATGACTCCATAACGAGATCATGGGACAAGGATTGAATGTAACTAGATTAACATCAGTACGATTAGATCTCAGTAAACATATCATGATAGTTGGATGTGTCCCCTAGAACTAGGCATCATAACTTCAACTTAGGAATCAACATTTTAACTAGCCATGCAAGTTCATCATCAATTACCTCATACATCATATATTCATCTAGATGTAGGGTGGTGAATCACAACTAAGATTAGTGACATAAGATTAGGATCACATGATTTTAGAAAAGTAAACAGGAGGTTTGAGCAAGATGAAGCCACATAAGTGACAACATAGTTAAACTAGTTATTTGAGTCATTATCAAGGATGCTACTCATCATTATAGTATAGATGGGATCCACTTGTGATATGTTTCATAAACATCATTAAGATACTGATTTTAAAGTATAATGTAGCATGGTTCATCATTAGAGCAACATTTATACAAGATTTCAGGCTTGTTTATCAACATGTGTACTAGATCATACTTCAAGTTAAGAATAGGGCATTTAGTAACATTAAGGCACAATAATATTCCATAAGTCATATAGGAATAGAATGCAAGCAAGATTACTGATAATAATCATTTTGAGTAACTTCATATCAATGCAAGCATAAGGTTTAACATTCATCACAAATATGCTCATAAGGCCATATTAAGACTCATTAAGAATAACATGTTTATCATTAGTGTCCAAGAAGGGTCATGATCAATAATGATTGCATTTGAGGGTGAAATGTATTGATCTATATCATTAACGGGCATTTGAATCTCACATGAACAAGTTATAACATAAAGGAAGTGCCATTTTGCATATAGGTAAATTCTAGGCCATTTAAGCATCATAGATTGGTTTAGGGTACAAAGAAAGATGAATTTCGAATCATTATGCATAAAGATGTACACGTTACTGAGATAAGGCTAACATCAAATTTCAGGACATAGGGGAGAAAGCTTGAGCATTAAAAGACAATAATCCTATTCAATAGACTTCGAAAAGCATACATATTGAAATATTAGGGGAACTCAAGAGGAACTAGGTTCTGAAAATAATTTCATTGGGTAGATTTTGTTGAGAAGATCAAAATTCATGTTGTTTTCCATATTTGTCCCACGGATTGGGAGATATCAATGTTTAAAGGTTTTCCTAAGATTTACCTGATTAGGGCAATTTTTGATCATCAG
This sequence comes from Alisma plantago-aquatica, assembly GCA_963693085.1. Lineage (NCBI taxonomy): Eukaryota > Viridiplantae > Streptophyta > Magnoliopsida > Alismatales > Alismataceae > Alisma > Alisma plantago-aquatica. Next base: position 973,322,051 of record OY856409.1, read on the forward strand.
ATCTTGATCCAGTTGCTATGAAGGGGTCACAAAGTCCCTTGGTGAGGTAGAACTAGGTTTGGGATCATGTCTAGGATTGAGTGATCTAGCCCACCCATCTGAGCACTCAGCCGCCCGAGGGTTGCCCTCTGGAAACCTGGGGGTTGCCCACCTCTTTTAGATGCTTCGCCAACGTCTCCCAGGGTTCCGTGGCCACTTCAAGGAACCACCTACCACTCTTGGCCATGACTATGAGTAGCGAATGGTGTGAGGTGGCTCACCAGAGCCCAAGTAAGGGATAGCTCTAAGGCATGATGGGTCCTAAGTAGTGACTGGCCGTCTTACTTGTGAATCTGTGGATTTGGTGGTTGTCTCAGCCAATGATGAACACCACTGGAGGAGGAAACCCACTTCTCAAGGGTGTGGTGGTGCCACATAGGTGGAGGAGGAAACAAAGGGGGAAAAGGGTGCTAGGGTTTGAAATAGACCAAAATAAGAGGGGGATCAACTCGGAAGGGAGTTATAATTCTAAGGAAGGAGTAGATTTAGTAAAGGATAGTGCGAAAGAGTGTCATGGGGTGGTACGATTGGAGGGGGAAGGTGGTCGCAACACCAATTTTTTGACCTCTGTATGGAGGTTCAAGACAAAAACCTAGTCGTTGGATGGAAGGCTTGATTTATGGGAGTAGGATCCATTGGGCCGGATTCATGGCCCAATCAAACATGGTATCTGATTGGCTGAAGTTGAGAGTGTCAGATCACAAAGAGAGAAGGAAATGGGGGGTAATGGGATACACAAGCATTCGCAGATTGATCCCAACAAGGATACAAATTTGATTAAAATCAAATTAAATCAACATAAAAGGAAGTAAACTTGAAAGGCCACAACTTGGGGTACAAACCTCTAATTGAGGTTATTTTTGTATCGTTGAATTCATAATTGAATCCTACATATCATGAAAATCATTTTATAGTAAGAAGAGTTCATAGAATCTATTAAATTTTTATCCCAAGAAGATGATACCTAAAACACATGGTACTTTGTTCAACACTCAAATTAGTCATATATAAGTACAAAGTGACATTTACTTGAATCCAACTCATCAATTAGGCATAAAGTGAGTCATATCTTTCAAAGTGAAGGTGAGGGAGGTTGTTGAGTTTATTAGAGAGTCAAATGAGTCAAGATGTACATTTATTAGATAAGAGAGAAAATTTTGGGTTATTACATACTCCTTACCTTAAAAGGAATTTTATCCCTAAAATTTAATCAATCCACAAATTGAGATTTTGAGATTTTATATTCAATGTTGAAATCAACAAACAATCTAGTAAGGTATCATTTCCACTTAACAAATCAATCTCATTCCAAAATTGAGAAATCGAGCATCAAAGTCAATGGATAGCCACATGGATCACAAAATTGGGAAAGATCATCACACGGGTCACATATTTGGAAAGATTGTGATATAGACCACCAATTTGGAGAGATCATGTTTTAGGTCAATTGGATAGAGTTCAGGAGTAAGGCATGAATTTCATTCCCAAAATTTATGGTTCTAGCTTCTACATTGGCCTAGGTGGAGTCCATGATTAAGATTTTACATTTCATCAATTCAAGATGATCATGATATTTCAACATCGTGATTTTGTGCTCAAAATCAATGGAAGGTCCCACCCTAGTCCACATGAAGATCAACCCTATGCCATAAATTGAGCGAGTTAACAAAATAATTTTAAAATTTAAAGGTTTGGGAACATGAACGTCATTAATCATATATCAAGGGTGATCTCAAGATTCAAATAGGGTGATCTTAGGAGTCAAGTCAATATGAAGATCATTAATGATGAGTCAAGATTTTATTATCCAATATTGAGAGTCAAGTTTGGATATCAAACTCATAGATCCAAACATTTCAGATCGAGGGATTATATTCCTATTTATACCTTAGGGTTGATAATTCAACTGTATACAACAATAGAGAAATAGTTGAGAAACATTTTGAGTATCATTAAACAATTTATGGTATTAATGTCGAGTTCATTTTCGTGGTATTCATGGTTGATTAATGATCTAGTCCTAGGTCTTTCTAGGAACCTAACCACTAACTATAGTCAAGAATATCATATTTCAAGATCATCATCTAATCGAGATTCAAGATCGAGTATCTATATCATCATAGGTCTGACCTATTATAGACATAGGTCAAGAAATCACAATTGGTTGGAAAGAATCACCTTTCCAAACTCTAAATAATCAACAAGATGAAAATTTATAGGTATTCATAATAGGGATGCAACCTTGGTTAGGGGAGTCATAAGTCAACTACCACCCTAATCTAGCACATCAGTCCATATTAATCTTGAGTCATCAAGAATATCCAAATAGGGTGAGTATCAACTATCAAATCACAATTTTCAAGGTTACGAGTCAAACATCACAGTCATTAATAGGGCAATAATATTTTGATATTTTGCAAGATCAAGGTCATAATTGTGTTCCCTTTTTTAATAATCAAGGTAAGGGTATATTTTGGAAATTGAGAAGTCAAATTGAGAATTCAAGGGTTTGATCACAATAGTGTGAGATTCAGATCTAGGTCCACCATATCATTCAAATCAAGTATACAAAGAGGAAATAATGTTTAATAGGGAATTTTCCTCTTGTAACAAGTATTCACACCATGATCTAATATTCCAATGACATGGTCATTACATGGCATGATCATCGTAAATATCAAATAGGGGAAAAGTTTACTTAACTATGTCTGAAGTTTGGTCAATAATAGGGATATATCAGTTTAAGTCAATAAGGATCTCATCAAACATGAAGTGTAAAATATGACTTCCACCTTATTTCGCAGTATCAATATTTTACCTCAAACATGGAAATCCCTTATGTCTAGTTTGATAATATGGAGTTTTTCATAAACTTTGCACAAGAGTATGACACTTTCAAGAGTAATTTCATTCATCTAATTAATAAGGTTTTTTAAGAGGTGTTATGCCTTAAACATATATAGACGCCTATGAGTTTACCTCTGATAGCATTTGTCATGAAACTATTTGTTACCCTAAGTCCACACTCCTAATCGCTATGTAGCCAAAGGCGAGTGGACTTGGGAGTCCATCCCTAGAATGGCACATAGTTCACACAAGAAGTATATATTTAAAAGGTAGTAACTACAAGATATAGCATGATACTAAACATGGAGATAAGAGATATGTACCCATTTCTAGATCAAGTATACTCGTTTATATTTCATTTCAGAGCTTACATTCATGAGTGATAAACACAATATATTAATGCTAAAACATTAAGTACGTTGTGAAAAGGCATGCAAATATTTTAAGAGTAGTATAAAGTTTCTTGGCTAGAAACAATCATATTAAACAAGAAGTAGAAACAAAGTGAAAACATTTAGTGATATTCTTCTATACAAAACACATTTTAGATTTCTTTATCCATTATATCAACATACGCCTTTGACCACTTCTCAAGGAAGGGTCAGTGAGGGGCATTCATTCTCCCTATTTCTACATGAGGGGCCTCAAGAGAAAAGTCAATGAGATAACCCTATTTCATCAGTGCCTTGTATCCTTACCCCAAGAATTTTAAGCATGTAGACAAGGTTATATAATGGATTTATATATGTTATGTTCAAGGTCTATCAACATATTATAGTCAACATGAAAGTAGTATTCATAGGGAAAAATATCTCAAACAAGTAATTATCTAGCCAAGTATTCATACAAGAATACCTACAAACAAGCCGATAACATAGAAGGGTTAAGAGATTAAGCGTACCATGTGAGTAGAGTACAAGATTACTAGTTTTATTTAGAAGACCATATAGCAATCCTATCTTGGAAAAAGAGTCCATGAAGAGATCTTGGGACAAGGATTTAGTGTAACTAGATTAAAATCAGTAAGATTAGATCTCATAAAATATATAGTGGTAGTTGAATATGTCACCTAGATCTATGCATCATAATTTCAACTTAGGATTCAACATTTCAACTATCCATGCAAGTTCATAATCAGTTACATCATACATGATGGATTCATCTAGACATTGGGTGGCACATAAAAACTAAGATTAGGGGCATAAGATTAGATTTGCATGATATTAGAAGAGTAAATAGGAGGTTTGAGAAAGATTAAGCCACATATGTGACAACATAGTTTAACTAGTTATTTGAATCATTATCAAGCATGCAAGTTGCCACTATAGTATAGATAGGGTCCACTTGGGTTATATTTCATGAACATCATTAAGGTACTGATTTGAAAGTATAATGTAGCATGGTTCATCATTAGAGTGACATTCATACAAGATTTGAGGCTTGATTATCAACATGTGTACTAGATCATATGTCAAGTTACGATTAGGGCATTTAGGCACATTAGGACACAATAATGTTCCATAAGGCATATAGGGGTACAAGGCATGTGGAATTACTTATTTGTAATCCACATAATCATCTTGAGTAACTTCAGAGAAATGAAAGCATAGAGTTTAATATTAATCACAAATATGCACATAAGGCCATATTAAGACCCATTAAGAATAACATGTTTATCATTAATGTCCAAGAAGGGTCATGATCAAGAATGATTGCATTTTAGGGTGAAATTCACTGATCTATATCATTCATGGACATTTGAATCACAATTGAACAAGTTATAACACAAAGGAAGTGACTTTTTGCACATAGGTCCATTCTATGCCATTTAAGCATCATAGATTGGTTTAGGGTACAAAGAAAGATGAATTTCAAATCATTATGCATAAAGATATACACATTACTGAGATTAGGCTAACATCAAGTTTTAGGACACAAGGGAGCAAGCTTGAGCATTAAAAGACATTAATCATCTTCAAAAAACTTCAAAAAGTATACATATTGAAATATCAGGGAAACAAAAAAAGAACAAGGTTTTGAAAATAATTTCATTGGGTAGATCTTGTTGAGAATATAAAAGTTCATTTGTTAGTTGCCATATTTGGCCCATAGATGTGGGAGATATCATTTTTTAAAGGTTTTCCCAAGATTTACCTTATTAGGGAAAATAAGGATCATCAAATCTTGATCTGTTGGCTACAGAGGGGCACAGAGTCCTTTGGTGAGGCACCACTGAACCTCGGATCATGGATAGGACCAAGCTAGAAAGCCCACCCATCCTAGCTCTCTACCTCTTGGGGGCATCCCACCTCTTCCAGACGCTTCAATAGCATCTCCCAGGGTTCTGTGGCCGCTTCAAGGTGCCACCCACCGCTCTTGGCTATGTCTGTGAGTAGTTTCTCGAGTCTCGTAGATGCCATTATCACCTCTCACAATAATCACTTGACTACTCTCCAGGGATGCATCCGTGCTGTGATTGGTGCAAGGTGGCTCACAAGAGCCCAAGTAAGGGATATCTCTAGGGCACAATAGGTCCTAAGGAGTGTCAGTCGTCTTCCGTGCGACCATACATACTCAGTGGTTGGCTCAGCCAATGATGAACACCACTGGATGTGGAAACCCCCTTCTCAAGTGTGTGACTACGCCACCCAGGTAGAGGAGGAAACAAAGAGGGGGAAAGGGCCGGGTGTTAGGGTTTGAGATAGACCAAAAAGAGAGGTGTAATCAACTCGAAAGGGAGTTGTGTAGGCAAGGGAGGAGTCAGTTTGATGAAGTATTGCACAAAAGAGGATCGTGGGGTGGTGCCATTGGAGGGGACCATGTTGTCACAATACAAAGTTTGCTAACCTCAGTATGTAGATACAAGAAAAAAACCCAAATGTAGGATGGGAGGCTTGATCCATGTGGGTAGGATCCAAAGACCTGAATTCATGGCCCACACTAACATGGTCTCTGATTGGCTAAAATTGATATTGTCATATCACAAAGAGAGAGAAGGAAATGGGGGGTAATAGGTTGCATGTGCATGCCCACATTGAGCCTAGCAAGGATAAGAATCCAATTTAAACCAAATTAAATCAAGAGAAAAGGAAGTAAACTTGAAAGGCTACAATCAAAGGCTACGAACCTTTGATTGTTGTGATTTTTATACTATTACATTTGTAATTGAATCCTCTACATCATGAAAAGAATTTTATAACATGTAAATTTTGTTGAACCAGTTCAATTTTTATCCCAAGTAGATGATACCTAAAAATCATGTTACTTGGGTCAACACTTAAATTAAAGTCATATATAAGTACAAAGTGACAATTTCTCAAATCGAACTCATCAATTGCACATGAAGTAACTCAAATCTATCAAAGTGAAGGTGAGGGAGGTTGTCGATCTTATTAGAGATTCAAACAAGTCATGATATACAATTATTAGAATAGACAGAAAAATTCAGGTTATCACATTGTATCTCATCCTTTGGGGCATCTTCCTTGATCTTGTGGATTGCTTGGCTCCATTCTCCTTGATTCTATCCCAAATAATAGTAAATGTGGATTGATGGAGATGGAGATCTATGGAAGGGAGTGGATGGTGTAGGTAGTCAGTTGAAGATGGTGCAAAGTAATGGCATGGATATAGGGTGAGATCTTGAGCCCTTTTAGGCCTTAAAGCTCTAAGGGAGAGATCCAAGAACCAAAAATGGGAATCCCTTGTCTTGGTGGCCAAGGAGGCTCATTCATAGAGGCTGATAGATGATTTGTAAATGGGGGTGAAATAGACTCGATTTCCATGAAATCTAATCAGTTTCCTTCCATCAGTTTGGTGGTCTAGACTTCTACTGAGTGTTTTTTTGGAGAAGGTAAAATATCACTATTTCATCAAAATGGAGTGCAGGGGTAAAACTCCATATAATATACAAGTGGGACTAAGCCACAAAGACTCACTATTTGATAACTAAGTTCCCTATACCACTCTCGATCTTAGGCTTGGTTTTAAACACCTCACTAGATTATTTACAAGAAGGTCAAAAAGATCCAAGGCATGTTGTTCCCCTTTCAATTGAAGTCTATAATTACATTCTTTCCACCTAAGAAAACACAAGCCTACAAGGACCAGACCAACATAATGCCTAGAAGTAGGTTTTTTCTCCATAATCTAGGTTATAGATTCATCATTAGAAGTTGGGGGAGAACCACTTCACCCCATTTTCATGTTCAACCTGCACTAAAGGTACTTTGTGTAAGGACAATAAAAAAACAGATGCCCATGAGTCTCTTCTCCCCGTCTGCAAAGGACACATTCAATGCTCATATCCAGACCCCAAGATCAAATCCTATCACTAGTAGGTAGTTTCCATAGGATGCATTTGTACAAAAAAAAACCCATTTTGGATTGTGATATCTATTCCAGACCACCTCATACCAAAAAACCTGGGGGGGGGGGGGAGGTTAATGTAGGAGTAGATGTTCCATGGTTTATATTTCTCATCTCTCAAGTGCTACATGCCCTACTCACATATATAATCCTTAGCACCATTAAGCCACTTCAAGGTCATCTTCCGCCATACTCTAGAGGAGTTCACCAACAATTGATTACCCAGATTATCTATATTATCCCCATGCCTCATCATCATCCATCTCATCCAGAAGGAATCCCTATTTTAGATGAAATAGTGAATCCTCTTATAGGTCACCGTAGCCGCGATTGCTAGAGACATAGAAACATTAATCCGTCCTTCCTCCAATCTCCTCACAACACTCCTCTAATCCACAACGTGGTTCTTCCCCCATATGAAAGATGAGGTTCTGCTTTTCATCTAGTCTAGGATGAAGGCCCATATATCCACGTGATTGCACCAGAATCTCATTATGGTGGGAAAAACATATCTGACCAACATGAATCGCCTGCAAGAGATAGCATGATGCATGCCCATTTGGGAACTGTATCCTTGAGAATATCCACACACATCTTAAAATCACCTCCCTTCGCCATTCCCTCATTGATTGGTATGTCAAGGTACTTCACGGGAGAAAAACTCTCTGTGAGCCTCACCACAGATCTCAATCTTCCTCTTATCTAGTAATAAAATGGGAGAAGTAGTTTTTGCAGTGATAATAGTCCAATGAGGGCCCAAAGGCCTTCAGAACCACCCTTACGTGTTTCATAGACTTCACATTACCTATGAGGAAGAACAAGACGTCATCAACAAAGATAAGGTGTAGAGGCACCTTCACTCGAGCATGTTTGAAAGTGCTAATTTTCCTTTCAACAATCACTTCATCAACAATAAAGGATAGTGATTCCATTACCAAGGTGAAAGGAAGGGGTGAGATGGGATGACCTTTTCTCTAACTATCAGAGGCTCAAAAGAGACTGAAAGGAATTCCATTCACTAAGATAGAGAAGGATGTAGTGGAAACACACTTCATGATTAAGTCGATCCATCTAGTAGTGAACCCCATCTCCTCCATGATGTGCCTAAGATCCTCCCAGTTAATATTATCATAAGCCTTTTCTAGATCAAGATTCATAGATGTTTTGTGAGGGATCCCTTTAGAGACAAAGCCCAGAAGGTATTTAGATGTCAGTAATCCATTTTCTGATATGACGTGTCTCTTGATGAAGGTTGATTGGGAAGGGGAGCTGATCTCAGGAAGGATTCTTTTCAGTCTATTAGCAAAAAGCTTGGCAGTGACCTTGTATATGACTAAGAAACAAGCAATTAGATGGAAATCAGTCATAAATTACATGCTAGTCTTCTTCAAAATTACTCTAAGGAAGCATGGTTGATGCTCCTCACCATATTACCTCTGACTAAGAGCCATCTAACAACTTGAATAGATCCTCCTTCACAACCTCCCACATCATCATGAAGAAGAAGGCTTTAAAGTCATCAGGGCCAGGGGCCTTAGAGGCACCTATGGAGAACAAGGCAGTCTTGATTTCCTCATCTAAAGCAGGTCCACAAAGATCTCTATTCATAGATACTATGACTTTACGACTAGGAAAGGCTCCATAGTAAACAACAACATGATCTTCACTATTATATAGATTGTATTTCTTTATATTGATGGACCTCTATGTAATTTCTCTAGTTTCTATTAATAAAAGGGTGAGAGGTCGTGAACCCTCATACACATTGTATTGCAAGTAGCTTTGTGGCATATGTTCACATGGTACCAGAGCAAGGTTGCTCGTAAGGTTCTTCTAGGGATACACCTCTCTCTCTCCTTTACATCACCATCGCCAGGTAGCAGTGCCGCTGAGAAGCAGCCAATGTGCCATTAGGCAGGACCATCGGTGCCCCGGGTAGCATCCGCCACCCCACTGGCAGCTGCCACCACTGCCTAGCAGGACAAGAGTTGTCACCAGCCCAAGGACAACCACTACCACCGGTTAGGGTAGCATCGTAGCCTCCGTTCAGGGTAGTGTTGTAGCCTGCGGCTTCGGGCAGGCCCACTGTCTGCCGCAGTCCCTGATTCCTCCACTTGACTCTGAAGGTAGCATTTACATAAAATGGCTCATTAAAATTCATATTGGAGGCTCCATCTATACGTAGGAAATTCCTAATCACATCTCCTTCATGTGTGATTAGGGAATTTTTCAATTGGGGGTTGTGGATGCGTCAGAAACACATCTAATTATTGGACATGACCTGTATCTATCTGTCACTCTCTATCCTTCTATGATGTGTATCTCTTGGTCACCCTATCTCTCCGTTGAATCATGGAGGACACCGAGGCATCTACCATCTACAACGAGATGTCACCTATCCCCTCCATCAAGCTTAATGGGAAAAATTATCTCTTTTGGATCAATGCTATCTATAAAGTGTTAGAATCATGAGATAAGGCAAGGCATGTTGATTCTGATCCTCATGTTTCTATTTACAAAGGCTATGCTGAATGGAAGTGTCATAATAGTTTGGTAAAGACATGACTATGGGGGGAGCATGGAACCTAGTATTGTTCCTAGGTTCATGTTCTATACCACTGCCACAGACATAAGGGATGCAATGAAGAAGCATTACTATCAAAAAGAGAATTCTCTTCGTCATTTTATGATATATGATCACCGCTTCACCAAACGTCAGGGAGACAAGCCTTTAGAAGAATATTTCAGTGTGATCCAAGGTATTGCTCAGAAACTGAGCTTCTATCATCTACTGACTGTCCAAGAACAAGTCAAAGATAGAGATGACTTGATTACTGCAAAGTTTCTATCTGGTCTGCATTCATCATGTAATTTAACCCATAGGGTCATCCTCACTTCTTACAAACATCCCATCCTGGAAGAATCCTACTCGAGAATTTTAGAATCATATGTTGAACCAGTTGATTCTACAACATTCTTGCCTTCTGGAGATTCTCATGCATCTGTAGTTGCTGTAGTTAGAGGAGGCTACATGTATGGGATGAGGATGTGGATCTCATACCAAGTGCACCTTCTATGACAAACTTGGACACACTATTGAGAAATTCTAGAATAAGCATGGTAAACCTACTACACCATCTATTGGGGCAGCAAACTATGCCAGTACACTTGAGTCTTCTGAGTCGTCTGCATCAAGTTCTAGTTCTTCAGGCATCACGCCCACAAAGGATGAATATGATAGATTTATTCTGGATACACAACTTCTGAGTGTGGGATCATCTTCCTCAATAAATCTAGCATCTACCACTGGTAACTAGGCTACATCTTTACTTTCTTCTGGTTCAACTTCTTCATGGGTGGTGGATTCTGGAGCACCACAACTTATGACTGGTATGAGGAGACTACTTCATTCCATTGAATCACATATTCCTCAAAAATTTGTGACCATAACATATGGTTCATTGAGGAGAATATTAGCATGTTGATCTATTTCTCTGACTCCTAAAATTGATCTTAAATCTATTCACTATGTTCCTGTCTTTCCTTTTTATCTTCTCTCTATTGCAAAATTAATTGATATAGTGAATTGTACAGTGACGTTTGGGCCTTCTTGATTCGTATTACAAGATCTTAAGAGTAGGAGGATGATTCATGGGGGGGCTAGAAAGGTGATCTCTACCTCTTCCATGGTGACAGTCTGCCTCGCCAAGTATCTGCTCCTGCTCTGACTATCCTTTCGTGCGGTTCTCCCGTACTGTGGTACTACAGATATGGACATCTGTCGTTGGAGAGCTTGAGAAAGTGAGAACCTAAATTATCCCAAGTGTCTTCATTAGAGTGTCAGTCCTGTCAATTGGGGAACATCATAGAAGGTCTTATCCCAGTCATGTCAATAAACGTGCATCTTGTCGCTTCGAGTTAGTCCACAATGATGTTTGGGGTCCTATAAAGACCAATGTTATAATGGTTTTTGATATTTTATTTCCTTTGTGGATGATTTTTCTCACATGAAATGGATTTATTTATTAAAGAGTTGAGAGTCTGTGTTATCTATTGTCAAGCATTTTCATCAAGAAATAAAAGTTCAATTTGATTGTAATATTAAAATTCTTCAATCTAATAATGCCTTGAAATATGTTCAAAGTGTTATGGATGATTTTTGTAGCTCTACTGGGATGATTTATTGTATGTCTTATCCTCACACTCCGCAATAAAATGGGGTAGCTAACCGTAAAAATCTTCATATTCTTGATATTACCAGGACTATTATGTTTCAATCCAATGTCCCTAAGAGGTTCTGGTCTGATGCTTTTCTTACTACTTTTTCCTAAACAACAGCCAACCCTCTTCGGTTCTTCAAGGACGTACTCCATTTTATCTCTTATGTCCAAAATATCATCCTTTCCTTGTTCCTCTCAGAGTGTTTGGTTGTACTTAATTTGTCCACAATTTTGATCCTAAGGATGATAAATTATCCCCTAGGTCTATTAGGACACTCTTTCTTGGGTACTCCAGCACTAGCAAAGGATACTAGTGCTATTTTCCCAGTCTCTGTCATATGTTTGTGTCTCAAGATGTACCTTTCCATGAATCCACACCATATTTCTTGAGTGTTCCCAGTAAGGGAGAGCAATGGTGTGAAAGTGAGAGAGTGCTACCATCAGACATCAATGAGAGAGTGCCACCTATCATTCTTGACTATACTGTAATTCAGGAAGAGCAACCAGTTTATGATACGTTAATTCAACAATATCAACATGTTTATAGTAGATGAGGTAGGAAAGATCTAGAGGAGGTAGCGACTCTAGTCTCTGAGCCTTCCCCATCTTCCTCTACTCAAGAGATTTCTACATAACCATTTGACCTTGATGTTCCCATTGCTTTTCACAAAGGAACTCATTCCTATACTATTCGACATCCTATTGCAAATGTGTGTTGTTTTTCAAAATTATCCAAGAAGGCTTGGTCATTTGCTATTGGGATTGATATTGTGGTCATTCCAAGAACTCATCTTGATTCTATGAAAGATACTGGCTAGAAACAGACAATGCATATGGAAATGTCTGCTCTTCTACAAAACAACACATGAGATCTTATTGACTTACCTCCATGGAAAAATTTTGTGGGATGCAGATGGGTATTCATAGAAAAATATAATCTAGATGGTTCAATTGAGAGGTTGATGGCTAGACTGTTGACAAAGGGTTATACTCAGACATATGGAGTCGATTTCTTTGAGACATTTTCACTAGCGGTAAGTTTGAATTCAGTATAGATTCTTATTTCTTTGGCTACTACTTTTGACTGGCCTCTATTTTAGCTTGATGTTAAGAATGCCTTTGTCCATGGTGATCTACAAGAAGAGGTGTACATGGAGAAACCTCCTGGTTTTGTTGCTCGGGGGGAGTGTCAGAAGGTGTGTAGATTGAAGAAAGCCATCTATAGATTGAAATAATCTCCTAGAGCTTCATTTGACAAGTTCAATGATGTTGTACTAAAGATGGGCTTCTCTCGTTCTGTGAATGATCACTCCTTATTTTATTCTAGCTCTTCAGTTGGATCCATCATTACTATTGTATATGTTGATGATATAGTTATCACTGGTAGTGATTCTACAGGCATATCACGTGTGAAGGAAGGATTGTAGGGGCACTTTCATACAAAGGATCCGGGCAAACTGTGATGTTTTCTGGGCATTGAAGTACTTAGATATCATGCAACTATTAATTTATCTTAGAGGAAATATGTACTGGATTTACTACAAGAAGTTGGCATCAGTGAATCCAAGTCGGTATCTATTCCTATGGAATATCATGTGAAGGAGATGACTGATGATACTGATTATCAGAATCCAAGATACTACACGAAAATTGTTGGTAAACTATGATAGTTACTCACCCTGACATTTCTTTTGATGTAGGTGTGGTGAGTCAGCATATGAGCTCACTACAACAGTCACACTGGATGGCAGGTTGTCGTATTTTGAGATATCTGAAGGGTACAGTCAGTAAGGGGATCACCTACTATAGACCCAAGACTTTGTGTCTACTCTTGTTCTTACTGGTTATGCAGATGCATACTGAGATAGTAATCTGAATGACTAGAGGTCTACTATTGGGTATTGCAAGTTTCTGGTAAATCACCTTATCACCTGGAAAAGAAAAAAGTAGAATGTTATGGGTTGATCAAGCACAGAGGTTGAGTATCGAGCAATGTCTCATGCATGTTGCAAGTTTTAGTGGGTTCAATCTGTGCTTTCTGAGTTAATGATTTATCGTTTGTCTCCTATAGAGCTCAGATGTGACAATAAGGTTTCTATCTACGTTGCCAAGAATCTAGTCTTCCATGAGTGCACTAAGCGTATAGAGGCTGACTACCACTTCATCGGAGATCAGATCAAGAATGGCAATGTGGTGACTCCACATGTCAAATTTGAAGATCAACTTGCATATGTTCTCAAAAAGCCATTGAGTCTAGAAATATTTCAGAGCTTTTGCAACAATCTCAACATACATAATGTGTACGCTCCAGCTTGAGGGGGGAATGTTAATATATCTCTTTCTATTCTATTATTTTTAATTTGTATATATTTATGGACCTCTATGTAATTTCTCTAGTTTCTATTAATAAAAGGGTGAGAGGTCTTGAACCCTCATACACACTGCATTGCAAGCAACTTTGTGACATAAATTCACAACTATTATATAGATTGCAAAAGAATCAAATTTCTTCGGCTCCAACATCCACCGTATAGTTGGCATAGGATTCATCTTCTCCACAAAGAGTATTGATAACATCCTTCTTACATTCCTTTTTATTACAACATGGTATGTACACATATTTCTGCCTCCATCACTGATCCATCTTAGCTTGCTTCTCTGTCAATAACCCAACTCCTCCATCTTATCAAGTTGTAAGAGCCTCCTTGCCTTATCATCCTTTAAGTGGATCAACTGTTAACTTATATGATTGCACCTAAGTTCCCTTATAGCTTCAGATTGGGCCTCCCTAGAATTGGAGACTAATGTTATGAGATATGGCAGTCCTTTAGACCACTCCTTCTGAGATGTTTTGCTTCTCTTTATGTTTTCTACCATCATGAATTGGAGGTTACCCCTTACCCCCTCTTTCCACCCTTTTCTCATTACCACCTCACAACTCGGTTGTTGCATCCAACAATTGAAAAGTCTAAACCATTTTCCTCTAGTAGCCTCCTAAATAAGATGGACTAGAAGACACACATGGTCACTATTTTAGTGTCCCCCTATTTAGACATCGGCCTGTGGGAACAAATCAAGTTAAGCTTCATTAACTATTTCTCTATCCAAGTTATTAGCAATCCTCCAGTTCACCTCTTGTTTGTTATGCCAAGTAATAATACCACCAGTCATATTAACTTCTATTAAGTGTTCTCATCGGGGGAAGCCATAAAAATTGACCATCTGTCTTGACCATCATACCATGCGATTGGGGGTGCCCTTCAGAGTCCACTATTAAAGGAGGTCCTTCAAAGGTTTTCTGATAGAAGGGGTTGACATGTGATGGGTTTAAAACTTACTCAGTTTTAGAGAAATCGGGTTAGTTTTGAAACTATTAGAATCATTAGAGTGTAAAATGTATTTTGTATTTCAAGAGACAAAATTTCCCTACATTTAGGGAAATCGGGTCGATCAGATCAGGAGGATCAACAATTTTCTCAGTTCAATGTCACAAGTCCCAAAGTTGTCTAGTTGAGGAACTACATCTTCAAAAGAAATAAACTACAAAAAGCTAAGTATATAGAGTTATTTTTAGCATATCTAGGTTACTACAGGCACAAAATCATAACTAATTATTTAGCATTAATACCTAAATTTGGATGTTATCAACAACCCCAAGCATAATCCTTTTCTTCTCCTCAAGCAAGGCCAAACTCAAAGAAAAAAAATAAGATCAAAATTAAGCTCAGTGATAAATGCTAAGATCAGGAAAAATAGTTTAAAATGTGAGTCCTCTTGAAAAATTGTTTCATACAAAATCCCACCAATAAAAAAATCCATACTAAAGTATAATCAAAGAACATATAGGCATGTTTAAGCAAATTTACTATTATTCAACATGATTCATGTGAGTTTGAACCATATACACGAGCATTGAAGCATAGCCACTGAGAACCAGGTGAGCAATGAAGGAAAGTAATGTGTTGTCATCACGTAATCATGTAAACAAATCAGGAACAACACACCTCCCACTTATTCAGGTCCTAAAGAAACAAAGAGAAAATACTTTAACAACTTCTAAGGTTCACGATCTACGTTGGGTTAGTCCATGTAGGGAGTTACTTCCCCTACGATCTAAGCTAGTTGGCCCAAAGCAGTGGGACAAACTCCTCACATCATGCTCAAACCTACCCTACTACTAGGCTGATATCATAGGTCTCCTAGGGATTCCTTTAAACTCTCTAACAATCATCTAGAGTGGCACTACTAGGCACACCATATCCACATTTGTAAGCTTATGCATACACCCACTGGACACCATATTCAACTCTCCTAAAAGATAATAAAATGCTCATATGTTTATTCACACTCACACTTTTATTCTCCACATTCTAATTTATATCCTGGGAGTAGAGATATTAGATATTTTTGGAATCTTTGGGCTTCAAGCCACATTTGCAAATTTTTAAAATTTCCATCATTTTGACTCAATATAATATGAGGAGGCATGCAAAACATCAAACAAAAACAATCAAACATGATTATAGCTCAAAAACTCATCACTGAGTTCTTGACAGCTTTTTGGAAATTTTCTTAATGATTCAATGATCCTTAGAATAAAGTTGGATCCATGAAAGATGTGGCTTGGAGTTTGATCAAGCACTAGCTCCATCCAAATGGTCCAAAATCCTAGATTTTTCATTCACGACATAAATTAATAGGATTGAATTTGAAGACTATAGAAAGGTGCATAACGTTATATCAATTGTTGAACTTGAGGATTCAATGAGATAGGTAAAGTAAGACAGCAAACAATTAAGAAAATTATTTGGTAATTAAATACAAAGATAAGGATTTCAATATTATATTCAAACATAGCCTTAATAGAAAGAATTACAAATTATGCATCTAAGTAAGGTGAATATTTAAAAAATTAATGCTAGATGCAGGAATATGGAAAATAAACTTGCATGCATGAAAAGGAAAATAAAAGAAATAAATAATGGAAGGATAGAAAGGGTGAACTAACCTACGACTCCCAGCTTAATGTTTTCTCATCATTTAGAAAATTTGAAACATAGGATGCTAGGGGTGATATGTGATATAGATACTTGAAATAAATTTATTAAAGTCCTAGAATGATGCATGCATGCAAAGAAATATTTAAGAAGTTAGAGGAAATAAATCATCTAATCAAGATAATGAATAAAAAAAAAATTTAATAGGAAAAGAAGAGAGAGGGGGTGGTTACCCCATGATGTCAACATTTGGATCCCAAATTTTATGTTTTGGGACCTGTGTCATATGTGTCCTTGTGATTGGGGCTACCATGCAAATATACAATAGGTCGAAATGTGGGCCCTGTCAACTCTAAAATTTGCACGTAAAATCTGATGAGTCTGTGAATCCATCTATGTGCTGGAATTGACTGAAGCTACACTAAAACAAATTTCTTAGTAAATCATTCTCAAGGTACCCTCCAAGGCATGAATTTAAATAGGTAGTCCCTAGGATGTCGACATAGGATGAGATGGAGGGAAGAGGTTGCACATCTTCTGTAGGACTTATCTCTTCTTTCTCAACCTTTGAATCTAGGATTGGATGTTGCTACAACAACAATTTTGGGTTTATATGGTTTGAAATACAATTTCTCCAATAAAATGTATGATTATGAAAATTGTATGATTTATGTGTAATGAGTGGATTTCTTTTATAATATTTCCTTTAAATGTATGATTTTGTGGACCCTATTGAGTTAGTGAGTCCAATATGATAAAAAAGAGAAAGAAAAGATGAAGGAATCTAATAATGTAAAAAAAGAAAAAGAAATTAAGATAATGACGAGAATTCTCTAGAAAGTGGTGTGAATGACCTTCATGGATTAGGTTTTGAATCCTCTTGGTTAATAATGGTAAAAGGAATCCAAATAAAGGAAATATAAGGGAAAGAGAGAGAAAATGTGAATAAAATATGCCTTTTAAGTGATAACTTGCATATGAAGAAAAGTCTCTCAGACTTTCGAATTTGAGTCACAAACTTTTCATAAAAGTGGTTTAAGTCATTATGGACTTTCCTCTAAAATTTGGGAATAAAAGAATGCACAGTTTAGAAGATATGATTTTTGTAAGAATTCCTAAAGTGAGAGGCATAACCAAGAAATATATTAAATGTAACAATTTATATTTGATCTGGGAATATTAGGCCCAACCCATGCTGATGTCAAACAAAGTCTAGGTCATTTTATCAGGGATCTTTCAGTGGAAGACTTATCTCCTAGCCACAGAAGAGAGGAATTGGGAAGCTAAGTTTCCCAATCGATTTCTTCATGAGCCAAATCACATCTGATTTAGGAAACATTTCCTACGGATTCGGGGGATCAATCTGAGTTGATCTACCCCAAGTTTCTTTGGGTTTTGTTTCCTCTAGGACTTTTACCCAATCCAGAATGCAAAGGCTTCTCATCTTCTATAGAGGGACCTATATATATGTGGCCTTGGACCCCCTATGAGGTGGCAAACAAGTTCTTTGGCATCGTCTAGGTGTTGCTAGCGATTTTCTTCTCTCAATTCCTCAAGAGACCTTGTTCTTTGTCCCAATAATCACCACGAACACAACTGACCATCTCGTCTCTATCAGGCCAACCCTGACCACCACGTGAGAATTTAAGGGAGTCTTCGACTCCGGCGGGGTCTGGCGGAGGCGTTACAATCTTTGCCCAACACCCAAACAATGAGGATCACGAAGTCAACAATAGGGTTGACTCATTCAAATAACTACTTCGCAAACATGAGGCTGGCGGAGGTTGAAGATGGAAATCAGGGTAAAGACCTCCTACCCAGGTCATGCTAGGTGTCGGACTTTAGAGTCTCGAGGGTAGGAGCGTCTTTCCCATGTTTTGTTAGCTGGGGACGAGCCGCTCGCGTGTCGTGTGGTGGGTCCAATTTGCATAGAGAGGATGCAAGGTTGCGTGGGGAAGACTGCCACATGGTTGGTACTAATTCACAGAGCTAATCCATGTGGAAAATGAAAAAGGAGCTGAAACGATGACATGGCAGTACATCATTGGTCCAATGGTGATTATCTTGTGAAATTCATATTTAATTATTGGTAACTCAAATGGCAATAAATTATATATGAAAGTTGATCAAAAAAATATATAGAATGCAATAGAAATATAATTGAATATTGAATCTATTGGCATTTAAAAAAGTATATAAAGTTGTCACCTTTAATGCATTTATGAATAAGAAACCCTAATTTTGATATTAATGAGATTTAGTATGGTTCTTTGGATGATCTAAGTGATATTAACCTTTTGTTAATAAAAAGGAAGAATTAGATCTAAAAAGACAATCTTTGTTCTTAATTGGCCTAATTTAGAGTTTCATGTGTATAAAGTGCATTAATGGGGTTAGAAACCCTAATCTCTGTGATTATGACTTTTAATGGTTTATATTTCAAAAATGCATGTACAAGACAAAGATATGATGATCCTAAGTCAAATTAAGAATCAACGAACTTGAATATAGATAATTTGAGTAATTAGGGTTTTGATGCACATAAAATCTATTTTAGGGTTTGTTGATCTAAAAAGGTAAAAATTGAGAAATAGATCTAAGAAACCCTAAGGAAACCCTAATTCAACCTAGAGACCCTAGAATGAATTACGAAGTCAATAAAAGCAGTTTATGATGAGTAAGTAGTAATTAGGACATACATGTTTTTTAGGATTTAGTTGTGCTTGTGTGATTGCCTTGATTGGTTGATTGGACTATCTGATTGGATTGTGACTTTACTTATTTCTTTGAGATCTTCAAATCATGTATGTGGTGATTTTATGGTTACCCGGTTTAGTTTCACGACGATTTCTGAGGTTTCATCGATTGCTTGAAAATTACTGTTTGGATGACTTTATTTCTTGCAATCTATATAGTGACTATGATTATCACAATGTAATTATATATGACTTGCCCAAACCTTCATACCATCTCTGGATGTAAGGTTTACAATTTAAGAGGACCAAGCCCTAGAGGGAAGGTCATAGGTGGTCAAGCCCTAGAGGAAAGACCATAGGGCACCCGGAGAGGTGACCCATAAGGTACCAAGCTCAGGATGGAGAAGGTAGCCTAAAGTCCCTTCCAAGGACTAAATCCTAAGAGAAGGTATCCCAGAGGATGAGTAAAAACGGTTTGGAAGTTATAACAAAAAATGTAATTTTGGATTGTTAAAAACTATTTGATGTGATTAAGTTGTTAAAATATATGTGCAGAAGTTTGGTTGCCATCACATACCAGTATAAACTTTATACTGGATGACATTTTGTTTGTCGACATTTTAGGATTTCTTGAAAGTGGATAAACAAATAAAGTGGTATTTGAAGAATGAAGCTAATTAAAGATAGGAGGATTTAGTAAGATAGAACTCTACATTGGGTAAAGTTCCAACTCCTATTTTTGAAAGGTATATGAGAAGTAAATTTTTATCCTTCTTTAAGCTTAGTCTTTGGTAGAATTTATTAATTATTTTTTATTATTTGTAAAAACATTGATCCTATTTTGGGATAGCGACTCTAGCTTCTTGGTCTTCCTTAATTGGGATTTACCAGGAGGTGGGGTCATTCCAAATGCCTCGAAGGGTCTTCATTGAAACATTGAATCATCCAATCATCAAAAAAACATGAGGAAGATCTTGGTGGATCTTGTTTTAGTTATTCAACCACCAACTTGTCATTTATTTTTAGGATTAGTCTGTCCTCATGTCCTAAAGCCATGTTGCCATAGATTGTCCATAATACTCCTTCCTTGCTAAGAACCCCCTGCAAGGGGAGGGAAATTGATGTTGGATCATGTAAATTCAGCTTGTCATTGTCATCAATAGATTCATTTACATTGTTTGAGTAGTCATCATCATCACCATCCTTGAAAAAATAGTTCTAGACCATTGTAGGTACATTATTTGTAATGAAGTTGCATGTCTCAAATTGAGAGGTCACTCTGATCTGGTATGGATGTCAAACCAACCTATTTAAATATACCTTTTGGATGTGTTGAAGATGATTTAGAATTTTTTTATTTCTACATAATAGATGTAGATTATCATCATAAACATCAAGATCTAAATGTTATGATTCCTCATTTGGTTTCTCAAAGGAATTAGCTGTGTAACACCCCAAGTTTCTAAACCATATATTTACTTATAAGAAGAATAACTCATATTAGGGATGTCACAAACATGATGACCATTGCATAAAAATATAATTTATTCAACTAATATATGAGTACTCCACACTGAAGAAGAGATTCAAGTAGATGACCCTTGGTATGATATCTAGAAGATGAAGGTTCCATCAAAGATCAAAATGTTTATGTGGTTGGCAAGTCATGAAGCTTTCATGACTAATGTTAGGAGACACCAGTGGTCTTTCACTGACTCAGTAGTTTGTCCTAGATGTGAATGATGGAGGAGTGAACACTTCACACACTACGAGATTGCCCCATGCTATGGAGGTGCGGCACCTAGCACAACTCACTGAGGTAGGTGCAACACTTCATAATGATAGTGTCAGAAATTGGCTACGGAAGAGTTTGCGGATGGGAGATAAGATGAAGACGAAAGACACGATCATCCATTGGGTTATATGGAAGGCGCAAAACACGTCGATTTTTGAACAAATAATGATCAATATGGAGCGGCAGGTCAACTTAATCAACTCATGTGCAATTCTATCAAGAAAGGATGGTCCAAAGCTGAGGGAAAGAAGAGCTATGAGGATGAGGAGGACTCGACATGGTCCGATTGTAGGAAAGGCAGGTTTGAATTCTTACGGACGCCGCAGTACATGGTACATAGGCAGCCATTACTACTGTGGTTATTGAATCTAATGGAAGATGGTGCATAGGTTTTGCAAGGTTAGTTGGAGTTAACTCTGTAGTATAAGATGAGCTCAGAGTGATCCAACTGGTGGCACAAGTATGTAAGATGGGGAACATCAATGACATGATCATTCAGACTAACATTTCAGTTGCTATTGAGGTGTTGAATAATCAAGTACATCAGGTACCTACACTAAAGAACTGGGCGATGTTGATTTAGGATAATATTAAGGACATTAAGGATATCCAACTAACGAAGGCTAGTAGGAAACATTTGGAGCTTGTTGACAACCTTGCCAAACACCACTTCAAAACATCTAAGGAGGATTATATTTATACGGACCCTCCACTCGACCATGTGGGACGTCCCCTTTTTTCCGTTTATATAATGAGAGGATTTCTACCATATTTATGTTTTCAATTGGTAAAGTTTGTAGCTTTTGTGCTAGTCCTGTAAGAGGAGAGCAGGATGAATAAGATATCCTCCTAACTTCCCCCAAAAAAAATAGTTCTCATTCTCAAGGTCCATAACAAAAAGATTGAACTTGAAATTAATACATAGATCTCTCAACTTAAAAGTAAACCAAACTAATTATTCTATTATAGTTGTCCCCCACCATGGTTAGACCCCTAGCCTTGTCTTTGAGGTATATGCTCTTTGCCTAAGTTCCTTTATCCTTCTCTCCTGTGGACATCACGTCCCCAACCATGCAAAGAAAAATGTAAATGTGAGAGTAAGTGGCACTGAGAAAAATTATATGAACTAAGAAAAACTATACTTTTGAGAAAAACAAAAATCTAAACATGGTAACATGATATTCTTTTCATTTCATAACTTCATGTTTAATCATAAACATCATTGTCTTGGGTTGAATATGTTTTCCTTCCTCCTTACATTGCTCACATAGAGCTTCTTCTCCCAAGAGCTCATTGCTCACACAGAGCTTATGCACCCAAGTTCTCATTGCTCTCATAGAGCTTATGCCAAAAAGACATCTTAATCTTGAAAGGAACAATCATAATTCATCTATTATATACTTAACATTGATCTTGAGCATAATAACTTGAAACATTGAATCTTGAACATTGCAATTTAAAGCACAAAAATTTACTTTGAAGCATGTGCATGTATGTTGATAAAAACTTCTGAGTGAGATATATTAAAAATCTTAATCTGATCTGTTATCATTTTCTTGAAAATATTCATTAAGTGATATGATCCGTTATCATTTTCTTGCAAATATTCATTAAGGCATTTACTTTATATCATTCCAATTGAATTTCATGGATATAAGCAAATATAAATCCCTTTTACCCATACTTGTTAACTCAGAGTGCATGAATCCACTTACCTTTTCACTTAGAAAGTGTCTTCTTTCTCTTCCTCGGTTGAGTAAATCCTACTCACTTCCTGGGTCTAAAGAACCCTAATTGTCCTATTCAAAATATATTTCACATCAATATGAATTTTACTTGAATCATTAAACCCTAAATACATTCTCCATAAAACCAACGGTTGGAGATTTAGATAAAGACCACAAAACCTTGATATTCAGATTCCTCTCGAAACATTTCCAAAACATATTGTTTCTCATTTTTTTGAGCATCCAACAATTTACTATAAATTTTCTGAAAATGGACCAATCAGAAAATAAAGAAATTCCATGTAACAACCTTTTTATCCAGTAGGATATTGGTCCCATCTGATGTGGGCCAATGCAAGTCCAACAACTAGAGAAGGTCTCGCCCAAGTGGATAAGTGGTCAAAGGAGAAGCAAAACTGTTTAAACCCAAAACTACCCCTGCAAAAATGATTGTCCGATCAAAGGGGCATGGGAAGAAAAGGGGTTTTAACCCCCATATTCCTCTACCCACACCATGGCGCTTGGTGAGAGATCTGGAGGTCCAGGATTTGATAAATAAATTCAAAATATGATTCGTGCACGGGAAGAAAAGACTCCCGGAAACATCCCTTCTTCAAAGCGAATCCAGCGAAGCTACTTTTGAGCCTAGAGCTCAAGAATTTCTTCAGACATGGCCAAGGCTTGAACCGGAGATCCAAAGTCTAAGTAGGACCTCACAAACAGACCAAAAAAAACAACATTGTGAGATCAACATGGAGGAGAGGACTCGGTTGATTACGGAGAAGACTAACTATCTCATGATCAGCTGGACGGAGAAGCGAAATAGAGGAAAAATTGAACGGAGATTGAAGGCATGCAAGAACTACAAAAACCATCCCTCAAAGGCCAGAGAATGGTCCCAGCAATGAGGAAAATCCAATCAGCAACTCATGAGGGATGGAGTACCATAGATAGGCCATTGCGGTGATCCTCAGCTCAGGGTCAAATGTCGAGTTATAGAGTCTGTCAACTAGGGGAACCACTGGTCAAAAAAACAATGTGAAAATGAAGAAAGTGGTTGAGGATTCTTACTATCGTGGAATTGGTCCGACTTTGTTGGAGTTGTGTGTAATAGTTTTCTGTCGTCAGCAAAGAAGGTCCAACAGGCCCTGGATTTTTGAGGCACGTGGGAAGAAATTGATGGATGATGAGTTAAGGGTAGTGGCGGTGATGGATTTTGATCCCTTAAAATGGTGCATGGGTGTTTCTTGTGGGCACTACAAAACCATAGAGGAGAGGGTGAGGGTGCCTTTTTAGTCATTTCATCAATACAAAGTGAGGGAGGGTGAGTAGACCCTCTCTAGAAATGAGAAGGATGGGGGAAGCCATATAAGAAAAAATTTCAAGAAATGATGCTGAGGTGAGAGAGAAAAGGATTGTGAAAGAATAACCATGTAACTGATCCTGGTCATGCAAAGAAGTCAGAGGAGGAAGATGATACATGCGCCCTCTGATCATGATCAAATGGCTGAGGTGGCGTGCGAGAAAGGAAAGCAGGAGATAATATTTGTGTGATAGGAAATAGTAACATACTCAATTTTGGTACTAAATTTAACTTTGAGCTATTGTTTATAGTCCTATCAAATTGAAACCTCTTTTGCTGAAATTTCCACTCAATATTATACTTCATTGAGTTATCCTAAAGTTTGAGCATTAAAATGCAATTTGTCCATATTTTGATTGAATTATCTCATTTGGGGCCCGAATTGAGAAATCAAACTCATTAATAGATTCTTGGATTTTAAGTCACAACAAAAAGACATTAGTGAATTTCAGATATTAATATTTGTAATAAATGTAAGAATAATATTTGGCCTTCTTAGACTCAGGAATTGAGGGAATGAGTATTATTAATAATTAGATTTATAACCATTGACAGTTTGATATTTCTAAAAGAAATGGATATGGGGTGTGAGAGAAATAGAGGGATGACAACTATATAATAAAATACATTTAAAATCAAATTTACTTAATTAGTCAAACCAACCAATGGATCAGGGATTCATGCTAGTTATCCCTACCCGCATGCTTGGGGTTTTCCCTATATGAATGTTACCTTGCGGCAGAGAAACTACTGTTGTAGTTTAGCCACCTCCAACCCCTCGTGTTTCAAAGCCTCCCCTGTTTCTAGTGCCACCCCCTCCTCTTCACATGATAACCCTGCAACCAAGCTCCTACTATGGCTCCGACGAGCACACATACGCTGATCCAAACCATGAAGTTTCCAAACATGCCGCCACTATCATTCTCGTAGGGGACAATGCCTCTGAGTTTGAAGGAGTCTGCAACTATGGCTCTGAATCCCTAACGACCTACAAATACGGTGCCACCAAACCCCAACGACGAAACCTAAACCACTCATTCGTTTCCAACCACCATGGTGTCGCCCACCTACTACGACACCGGGGGAAACCATGTTGGAATTAATCTTAACTTGGTAAAGTTTTTTTTGGTATATCTGAGTATTAAGTCATCCAATAAGACATGTACAACCAGGTGTTCAGGTGTAACAAGACATGTGTAGGTTGTTATGGACAAGATCGAGTCTTATGGTAGAGTCCTATTTTGTTGGATATGAGTATTAGATCATGGAAGCTAGCTAGCCACGATGTTATCTTCTTGTTTTTTAATCTTGTTCTATATTTAAAGAAACAAACAGTAATAAATAATATCATCGCTTCCTCCCTTTAAGGTCTTTTTCTTCTTTGACTGTACCACATAGCTTAGGAAGGATCCAAAAGTTTATTTTTGACCTATACATGGTATGAGAGCATCAGGATGCCTAAGTACGGGTCTACATCTGGTGGCTCCAAAGTTGGAGAGTCTACCGATACTGCAACCACAAAAGGAGTTGTTACCTTGAAGTATCCCATGCTTACCAAGTCGAATTACCCGATTTGGGTAATGAAAATGAAAGCTAACATGCGTGCCCAAGGAGTATGAATGGAAATTGAGGCTTCCACAAATGACAGCAAGGTCGAGGAGAGGAAGGATCAAGTGGCTTTGGCTGTGATTTATCAATTTGTTCCTGAAGAAATGATGTGGCAACTTGCCGTGAAAGAGACGGCTCATGAGGCCTAGGAGGCACTCAAGAAGATGCATGTCGGAGTCGAGAGAGTGAAGGAGGTGAAACTCCAAGCACTGCAATGGAAATTTGAGAATCTTTGCATGAGCGAAGGCCAACAGGTGGATGAATTCACCGGCAAGCTGAGTAGGCTGGTGAACCAGATATGTTCCCTTAGCGAACTGATGGAAGAATCACACATTGTGCAGAAGATTCTTAGAAGTGTACCTCCAAAGTTTCTGCAAATTGCAGCCACGATGGAGTAGTTTGGAGACCTCAAGTCCATGCACGTCAATGAGGTTGTCAACGCCCTCAAAGCACATGTGGAGAGGTACCAGGATTACGATGGGAGGCACAAGCAATTCTTACCAACAAAGAGGGACTCTAAATATGAGACAAACACACATCACAGAAAAGACTCCAGTTATCATAGTGCTCACGGGCGTGGGCGAGGAAGTCTACGCGGTTGAGGATGAGGGCGAGGACACAATAGAGGAGGTCGTGGCAACACAAGCACACCCCATCAAGCAGTAGATTGAAATTGAGGTGCAAGTCGGAATAAAAGTAAAGTGAGGTGTTTTTACTCTACGCAACTGAGTGTCGAGGGAAACAAAAGATGGACGAAGGGAATCTGAGTTGCAACCAAGACGTAGAGCCAGCCTTGTTGCTAGCTGAGAAGGATGAAAGGGAGCTGAATATGGTCCTACTTAACAAAGATAAAGTTGTACCAAACCAATACCCAGGTATGGACATCCAAGGTCATTCAGATGAATGGTATCTAGACAATGGTGCTAGTAACCATATGCTGCGAAACCGTAGCAAATTCAAAGAACTAGATCAAACTATCAAAGGGAAGGTGAAGTTTCGGGATAACTCAAAGGTACATATCAAAGGAAGAGGATCTGTATTGTTTCAATTCAAGGGGGACCAACAACGATTGTTTCATGAAGTCTACTATATCCCCAACCTTGGCATCAACATCATCAGCCTCGGGCGACTGACTAAATAAGGAAACATGATTATACTAAAGGGGAAATTTATGTGGCTCTATGATAAGAGTGACACGTTTCTCATGAAGGTCAAGCAAGCTACCAATAGGCTCTATAAGGTAGACATAAAATCGGGAGAACCAGTGTGTCTAGCTGTAAGTCTATATGAGCCAGCCTAGTTATGGCATGCAAGATTGAGGCATGTCAATTTTTAGTCTCTCAAGATGATATCAAAAAAGAGGATGGTCCTAGGACTACCTAGGATCATTCACTCGACCCAAATATGCGATGGGTGTCTTGTTGCAAAGGAAACATGTCGGCCATTCCCCAGTGAAGCAAACTTCATAGCCAGCAGACGACTTCAGCTGGTTCATGTGAACCTCTATGGCCCTATATCCCCACCAAGTCTCACTGGAAATAGGTACTTTTTCCTTCTTGATGATGACTATAGTAGAAAGATGTGGGTGTATATGATCAAGATGAAGGAAGAAGCATTTGATTGTTTTTAAAAGTTCAAGGAGTTCATGGAGAAAGAAGTGGAGCTCAAACTAAAGATACTATGGACAGATCAAAGGGGTGAATTTGTATCAAATAGATTCACCTCATGCTGTGAGAAAGAGGGAATCCAACGCCATCTTACAACACCCTACACCCAACATAAGAATGGTGTAGTGGAAAGATGCAACAAGACTATCATGGCCATCGCGAGGAGTCTATTGAAGAGCATGGAAGTACATGCAAATTTGTGGGTAGAGGCTGTGAGACATGTAGTTTATTTATTGATTCGTCTACCAACAAAGGCGTTAACTAACATCACCTCTCATGAGGCGTGGTCTAAATGTAAACCAAACCTCGACAATATAAAGTTTTTTGGGTGTGTAGCACACATGAAAATTCCTAGTGTGCAAACAAAGAAGTTGGACAATTAAAGTACATCCATGGTCTACCTTGGAACAAAACTAGGAAGTAAAGCATACCATCTCTACAACCCTTGACTATGGAGGATGTGTCAGCAGAGATATAATATTTGATGAGAGAAAGAAATGGGAGTGGACAGAAGGCAATGAACTCAATCTACAAACCAACTCCATGTTTAAAGTTGATGGATCAAATTAGAATGACCAAGAAGAAGGGCAATAGATGGGTGATGAGTGATAATCATCTAATATAGCAACATCATTACAAATGTGAGGAGAGTCTCCATCACCATCACAAGGAATGGTTACATCTTCATCATCACATGTACAATCTACAACGTCATCAACTATTCCCATCCCTGACATGGTTGGAGGACCCGAATCCTCATCCATAGAAACTAGGCCAACCAAGTTTCGTTCAATTCATGACATCTATCATGACATAGAAGAAGCTGCTAGTGAACTGCTATTGACAAACACTGAGCAACCAATAAACTATAGTGAATCCATCAAGGAGCTATCCTGGCAAGAAGCAATGCTCTGAGAGCTGGATGCTATTAGCAAGAACAGAACTTGGGAGCTAAATGGGCTACCACCTAGACATATGGCCATAGGCGTGAAATGGGTGTACAAGTTAAAAATGAACTCGAAAGGGAATATCATCAAACATAAAGTGATGCTCATGGCAAATAGATATGTGCAGCAACAAGGAATAGACTTTAAAGAAGTTTTTGCTCCAGTGGCAAGTACGAAAACTGTGAGACTATTGCTAGCAATTGTAGCTCATCATAGTTGGCATGTTCATCATCTTGATGTCAAAACAGTGTTCCTAAATGGAGAAATTCAAGAAGAGGTATACATCTCCCAACCAGAAGGATTTATGGTGAAGGGGGAGGAAGACAAAGTGTACATGTTGCATAAGGCCCTATAGGGATTGCGATAGGCACCTAGAGCTTGGAATGCTAAGCTCGATAGAAGTATGAAGACACTTAGTTTCAAAAGGTGCTCACAGGAGCATGTCATGTACACAATGAAGATCAAAGGAAGTATACTTGTTGTAGGAGTATACATAGATGATCTAATAATAACTGGGCCAAACATTGATGAAGTTACCCAATTCAAGGAACAAATGAAGAAGGAATTTGAGATGGGTGACCTGGGGTTACTTTCCCATTAATTGGGAATTGAGATTGAACAGAAGGAAGCATGTATGTCACTAAAGCAGTCAACCTATGCAAGAAAGATATTGGAGCAAGCAGGACTGAGTGATTGCAACCTGATTAAGTTTCCCATGGAACCAAAACTAAAGCTAAAGAAGGAAGATGAAGGAGAGGAAGTTGACACGACAGTGTACATAGGCATGGTTGGAAGCTCGTGATACTTGACACACACTCAACCTTATCTAGCCTATTCAGTTGGGCTAGTGAGTCGATATATGGAGAGACCTAAGGTAAATCATCTCCAGGAAGTTAAATAAATCTTTAGGTACGTGAAGGGCATTGCGAATCATGGACTAATTTATAGGAAGGGAGATGATCAAGTCAAGATTACAGGATACTTGTATAGTGATTTAGCAGGTGAGATGGATGAAAGGAAGATCACAACTGGCATGGTGTTCTATCTGAATGACATGCCTATCTCATGGATATCATAGAAGCAAAAGTGCATGGCCTTATCCCCCTATGAAGTACAATTCATGAAAGCAACTGCAGCAGCTTGCCAAGGCATATGATTGAGGAATTTACTTGCCAAAATTACATTTGAAAAAGGTGGGGCAATCAACTTATTAGTGGATAATAACTTAGTCATTGCCCTGATGAAGAATCCTATATTCCAAGGGAGAAGCAAGCATATTGAAATAATGTTTCACTTCATTTGTGAAAAAGCTGAAGAAGGGCAAATTATCATCACCTATGTCAGCACTGATGAGTAGTGAGCTGACATTCTAAAAAAGGCACTTGGCATACTTAAGTTTACTAAAATGAGCAAAGCTTTGGGAGTAAGTAATATCAATCATCAAAGTAAAGATTAGGGGGGGGGGGTGTGTTGGAAATAATCTTGACTTGGCCAAGAGTTTTTTGGTATATCTGAGTATTAAGTCATCCAATAAGACATGTACAACCAGGTGTTTGGTTGTAACAAGACGTGTGCAGGTTGTTATGCACAAGACCGAGTCTTATGGTAGAGTCATGTTTTGTTGGATCTGAGTAATAGATCGTGGCAGCTAGCTAGCCACGATGTTATCTTCTTGTTTTTGAGTCTTTTTCTATATTTAAAGAAACGAACAGTAAGAAATAATATCATTGCTTCCTCCGTTCAAGGTCTTTCTCTTCTTCGTCTATACCACATAGCTTAGGTAGTATCCAAAGGTTGTTTTTGACCTATAAACCACAGCCACACCCCTCAAGCAATCAGGGGCCAACACAACAGCCGCCTGGGCTCTGTCTGACCTGGCCAAGAGGTTGTCAATGGCTAGGCACCCTACATCTCTATAGCCACCAACACGCCATCAATGATATTGTATCATGTAGCACAAATACTATTTGCTAGGTCTTGATCAACATCTTAGGAAGTCGTAGCTGCCTAGATACTAGATCTACAAAAAGCTCGACACTCCTACAGACCATCATCACCAACATCCTCCTTCGTCTCGACACCAAGTTCCCATGCCTTAGCAACAGGAAGTCTGCAACTTGAACCCAATGCCACCGACGCCCCTCACTACTGTTGAAGCAGGCTCCACGACCATCGAAGGAGGACACCACTGGCCAAGTTCCTTCCCCTCTATTTCTTCCAGGCTGCACCTATGATTCTTTCTCCATCCTAATCACCGGACACCTACAATAGGAAACCACTTGGATCTAGCCACTGTCACTCTCTAGCGTCCGCTTCCTTCCTCTTCCTCACTCAACCTCCAGACCTACAGCCCTGATGCCAATGGCCTTACCTCACCGACCAAGCCAAAAGAGTCCTAATGATAATCAAGGCAGTGAAGCCTTAGACTCCTCTCCATCTCCATGGCATCTCATTGTAACAGTGGCAGTGTTGGGAAGGGAACCGACTTTCCCTCTATCATTAGCCACCGAGACTATAGCCACTACCTGTTGTGGTGATGACTAGCAGTTGGTGCATGCATAACCTCAGCTCCATCCCATGGATCCAAGCATAATGATGACCAATCCTTCCCCTGTCAGTTGAAAGGTACAAACACCCAACACAATTTTTTTTCTTTCTTACAATTCATAAGTATACAAGTAACCAAATAGATCAAGTAGTAAATACATTAGATGAATCAGTAACAAACTAAATGGATCAATGCAAATCATGACATCGACATATCTTGGTCCTGTCTAATACATATGAGTGTATGTATGACCTAGAAAATCATATAGTGAAAATGAAACAATATTAGAAATTAAAGAACATTAGTGGGAAAGAAAACCAATAATGCAATCCAAAGTTGAATACCCTCATGAATAATTCACATAATGTATATTTCAATCTAATAAAGAAAACAATGAGAAAAAATAAGCATATTAAGGGACTTATAGGGAGAAATCAAGTTCAATGGATTAGTATTCTTGTTCTAACTATGTTATGAAACCAATCCATTAGAAAATATTTGCCCTTAATTATGTGTATGCATTACGTAAGTGGTATTATGCATTATATCAATTTATAACTGTACATAATATGAACATTAGTAATAATTATCTGATCATATGTGTCCAATATATACGACTATTGTGATAAAATGGTACTTAATGGTTCCATAATAACAATCGAAAGATGATTAGTAAATATTATACTAAGGGGTAAAATGCTATCACCTACTTATAACTAAGGAAGTGATTTCAAATCCAAGAGATATCAAATAACCCCATTACATTTTTTTCTTTCTTAGTGAAAAATTGGCATCCTTGATCCTTGCGGACATGTTGACTAGATTTCCCATTTAGAATAGGTACTAATTTCTCTATTCTTTTATTGAACTATTTGTCTTCCTCTTGAGTTTCATATATAAAATTTTGCAAACTGGTGAACAAATATTGTTGTTATCCTTTCCCTTTTTGCTGAGTTAACCACAACTAGATTTTGAATATTGAATATTATTGAGAAATTGAAATATTGTTAGATTTTGATTCTGACACAAAAATTTGAGTTATTGGCTAAGATCTTTGGCTCATTAGATTTGGTGGGTCATGACCCCCAACCCTGCAGAGTGGATAATGGACAATTAGTGGTCCCCTAATATTGGTTACCCCCACAAGTGAAAGTGTTGTTCTCTCATAGAGGGGAGAACGTTAGGCACCTAGCCATTGGCAAAGACAAAATATTAGATTAATTATGCCAATAGAATAATCTTTGCATTTTGAATAATTGGATATATTGGTATTAGTTTTGAGAAAAATTGTTCAATTTTGAAATCTTGATATTAGTTTCAGAAAAATTGTTCCATTTTGAAATCTTGATATTAGTTTGAGAATCTCTTTACTGTTTTCCAGTTACCACTTTCAATTATTACACCTTTTTGAAATTAGTGTTGTAGCTAGAATATACTCTTGTTAATACCATAGTCCCCAAAGCAATCTTACCTAGATTTGGTTTCATAATTATTTATTTTAAATATCTCAATAATTGAATTTAGTACCATCCTAGCTGACCTTTATTTTCTCTTCAATGGGGTCCATGTGTGGTTTTGTTCCTTTGGGAACTCATGGATAGGTGATACAAAGAAGGACAAGAAGAGACGTACAAGACCTATCCTCCATTGAAGACTAGATAGGAGTCAATTCTAATTATCAAATTGTAATATATGTTTAAAAGCTTCTGCAACTCTGATGTAAAAGCATGATTGTAATAAAGGTTGTTTATAATTCTGATATTATTTTGTAAATATTCAACCATAAAGATCGAGTCTCTATGGAAACCATATGTGAGACTAGCATGAATTTAAATAACCTGAAACCTTGGTTAAAAATAAGTGTATTATTGATTTCCTAATAATAACCTAAGTGAACTATATGGAAACTTGTCTAATTTAGTTAAATGTGTCAAACTAAGTCCAAACGAGATCAAATTTGGACCATAGGCTAATTACATGGTCTTGAATATTCCTAACTAATTAGATTTAGGATTCTTGCACTTTTAGTCTATGATTTCTATTTTTCCCCAATCTTGATTTAAATGCACAAATAAATTAAATAATTGATATAAACTTTCCATTGTGAGTTTTTGCTCCAAGATTTGAGATAAATACTAATAGTCTCTTTAAAAGTCATGTCACACGTTATTGTTTCCTTTTTGAGTAAATTATTTGAAGGAGAGAGAAAATAAGAGATAATAGTACTTCCCTCCTATATATGTATAAAAGGAAAGGGGAATGTGGCTTAATGTTGCCCAAGAGAGAGTATTTTCTTATACTTTCAAAATTGATGAAAAAGTTACATCTTATTATTCTTTTTGGCAAATCCAAAGAGGAGGTGAGAGAAAGGTCAAAAATGAGTGACTTTATCTGAAAAGCTATAGAAAGGAATAGAGCCTTTATTTCCAATGTATTTTAAATTTGAATTCCTTGCGTATACTCTTTTTCTTCCATTCCTTTTAGACTTCTTTGATAAAAAGAAAGGAAAAACCACATTACCATTTTTACTCAAATATTTGCAACACATTAAATAAAAAGGGAAAATATATTGTGAGTCCTTATTCTATTTCTCTTTGCATTGTGATCCTAGAAGTAAACATGACTTTAAACTCTTTGCATTAGGACCCTTAACAAATTTTCATTTAGGGAAAACTACATTAAAATCTTCAGACAGTTACTCATGGAAATCGAGATGTTACATTTCTACGTACCATAATGAAATCTCATCTTCAAAATTTCATTTAACTACCCACCTTAGAAATTTTCATATCTTTATCACAAAAACATCAATATACTGCTATTATCATGTAAATCCATAGCTCCAAATATTTGCATGCAAAAGAAAGTTATGAAAAGAAAATGGTACTACACTACTAAACTCTAATCATTTTTATCGTCTTCACTCTCATCTACCATGCAAAAATTATAGCTTGTCTCTTTTCTCATTGCTCTGGGTTAGGATTTTGTCTTGCATCATTTCTTTCTTTGAGCTTGGGGCATTCTGGCTTTTTCTGATTTGGGTCCCCATAGAAGTAGCAAACTCTTGTTCCAAATCGACATACTCCACCATGGGGCCTAATGAAAGTTGAACAAGGCTTCCTAACATGTGGTTCTTTGGGAACTTTCCCCTTCTTGTCATTATGGTTGGTGTTCTAGTGGTGGTGGCTCACCTTCTTCCATGCT
Source organism: Alisma plantago-aquatica (assembly GCA_963693085.1). Lineage (NCBI taxonomy): Eukaryota > Viridiplantae > Streptophyta > Magnoliopsida > Alismatales > Alismataceae > Alisma > Alisma plantago-aquatica. The sequence continues at coordinate 973,356,077 of OY856409.1, forward strand.
CGTCCTGGATGGCATTCAAGCTCTATGGAAGCATCTAGGGCACCTTGGAGTGTACAATGTCCACTGTCTGATAAATCAAAGCTATGGTCTGTCTTAAGACCCCAAATGAACTTCTTTGTCTTGTGTCATTCATCATAGTCATAGCCGTACATTGGTAGGATCCTAAACTTCATGGCATATTGGGTGATTGTCTTGTCACCATGTTGATTTAGGTTGCAAAATTCTTCTTCCTTCTCAATCACGGCCTCATATATGTAGTGGTCTCTAAAGGCCTTAGAGAATTCCTCTCAGATGAGCGGAGGAGCATCAACCTCATGAGAACCTAGTAGGTTTGCCCACCATGTCCTAGTAGCACCTTTCAGCATGTGTGCCTCAAAACAAACCTTGGAGTGGTTGGGACACTCTAGGTCATGGAAATAGTGTTCCATGTGTTATAATGATCTTTCAGCTTTGCCTGCCACATCCATCTCTTCTTCCCCAACAAATGACTCAGGCTTGATCTTCAAGAAGTCGACTAGGGAAAGCTAGGGGTTAACCCTAGGGTTGCCCACTTGACCTTTTCCTCTTCCCATGGTAGTGGCTAAGGCTCTAACCAAGACATTGAACAATGCCATGGGAGACTCTCGATTCCCTATGGTTTCCTATGTCGAGGGAGTCATCTTCTTCCCCATTCAAGACTACCTTGTCATTGTCACCCTTCTTCTTAGGTGCCATCTGAGAAAAAGACACAGACTAAATGAGTTTATGAGACAAGCCTTGTAACATCCCCGACCTGGGTTAGAAACTAACCCTAGATGTTTTTCCTAAATATGTAATTATATACTTGTGAATACTTTCTGGCATGTAATTAAGTTCCTCAGGAACATATACTTTCATTTTTGCCCTCTTTAAACAAAATTGTAGTATTGTTTTGTAATTGCAGGGACCTATGTGCAAATTACCCAAAATGTGGGGTGCAACTTATAAAATACACCTCCTAGAACACTTTTTATGACTCTTGACATCATTTAGAGTAGAAATGATGAAAGGGGCACATCAATGAATAATCCGATAAGAAGAATGATCTTGTGCATAAAATTCACCAAGTATGAGTATGGAGACCCTTCATATATGTACCCTAGTTGCATATTGGTTTTATCTACCCTTAGATCTTGAGTTTTGATGAGATTTGCTTAAGTTTTAATAGCTTGGACGTGCCTTAGAAAGGAGGAGTGACTTACATGAGAATTTCATGTTTTAGAGGTCCTTATGATGGAAAACAGCCTAAACTATATAAGCCTAGTTCCTTGCAAACCAACTAAACGTATCCTTTATCCTCTTCATTTCTCATCTTTCTCAAATGACCAAGGCCGAGCTCTGGAGAACATGGAGACGACCAACTAGTGCTAAGGTGAGGAGGAACCATCTTCTAGCTCGGATTCTTGAATGAAATCCTTGTATAAGGTTGGTTCTATGGTTAACTCACTTAGGTTCTTTGTTCTAGCCGACCATCCCCATCTTTTCCTTGGAGAATCTCCTTTGACCGACTTGTGGAGCTCAAGACGCCATTATAGGCTTGAAGCTTGGAAGCTTGGAACTCTAGGAACAACATGTGAGGCAGGTTTTATAACTCTAAACTCCTTGCTTTATTATGCATATCTATGTTCTTGCAATTTGTGCTTAGTTCTTCTTCTACCCCCTTTCTTCCTTGCACTTTGCAAGCAATCCGTGGTATAACTGACCTGAACATAGGTTGAAGATGATGGGCGTGATTTCCTAGGCAACTTTATCAAACGACCTTGGACCCTTTTGGTCCAAATGGTTGCAAACCGTTTGAAATCAAACGGTCTCAAACCGTTTGATCTCATGCGGTCTTGCAAGACTGTTTGGAATCAAACGGTCTCAAGACTGTTTGATAGGGTTGACCAAGGGACGACCGTTTAAGGGTCTTCTAGTGACATGTTGAATTTAATTCCTACAAACAATCATAACCTGATTCCAAACCAATTGAGAGTTGAAGGCACTTCAACCCCCTAAACCGTAATCGGGTTGATTTGCTGATTTCAAGGATAGATCTTGGTGAGTTTTGGGTTGAAGGACCCAAACGGTCTCAAGACCATTTGGGGGTTCATCCAAACGGTCTCAAGACCGTTTGGTGACAACACAACACCGTTTGGAGGTCTAGGGTTAAGGTAATTTTATGGTTTGAGGGTCCAATCACAATAAGTTGAAGACTTAATAAAAATACTGATTTTAGACCTAATTAGAGTTCAACCCTTATCCAACCGACTTGGTTTTTTTGATGAAACTTTGGGAAAACGGTCTCAAGATCATTTGGAGGGTATCCAAACGATCTCAAGACCGTTTGGGACAAGTTTGGGCCCAATTGGAGGTCAATTGATGGGTTCAACCTTGATTTGATTCATATTGTTGAACATTGATGATTATCCGATTGAAACCCTAATTGAGTTGGATTCAACCCTAATTGGCTTTCAATTAAGGGTCATTTTGGTGTCCAATTGATTAAGGCTAATCCTAGTTGACTCAATTTATAAGTGGTTAACATGGATTTGGCCAATGGGAGGTTTCAACATAGATAACCATAATCGATTATAATCTTTGATTGACTTTTGAGGTCCAAACGGTTTCAGCCCATTTGGACCAAACAGTCTCAAGACCGTTTGGATCCAAATGGTCCCAAGACCGTTTGAGGCCAAATAGTCTCAAGATCATTTGGGGCCAAAGAGTCTCAAGACTGTTTGGGCTCAAACGATCTCAAGGTCGTTTGGACCAATCGATCTCAAGATCGTTTAAGATCAAACGGTTTCAAACCGCATAGCTTCAAACGGTTTGGAGGTCAACTTTTTCAAACGGTATTCACACCCATGCGGTCTTGAAGGTCAAACCAACCAAACGGTCAACGCCCCCAAACGGTCTCAAGACCATTTGGAGGTTGAAGGTTGAAACCGTTTGGAGGTATTTAGGGCTGTTTATACTTAATCGTTTGAAGGTGTAATTGGATCAATGGTGACCTAATCTAAACCCTAATGGTACCCTAGGACATTAAGGGACTAAGTGACTAATGAATTGACCCATGATGATAATCAATGGTGTAATTTACCAAAATACCCCTAAAGGGTTTAATTAAAGGATACCTTGTTTTAATCAAACCCTAATCACATGATAGTGGTGATTTGGCTTATGATAGTCAACAAGGACTTGACCCAACCTAATCTAGAGTGGTGTAATCACCATATACTAGTAAGAGGAGAGAGAAAGTACCATTTATGGTTGAAACTCAAGTAAAATACCAACAATATACATGAATGTCCATGATTAGGGTATGATCCACCTAGGTGAGATCATGGAAACCCTAATTATGATAATTGAGGAATCTTAATATATTCTAAGGGCATTAATGATGATGTTTCTCATACATGACAATGTTATGAGTTCAATTCACCATGAGGTGAATAGTAAACCCTAATTCTAGGGTGATGGCATGTAATGTGAATAGTAAACCCTAATTGATGAGAAATCAAGGAACTTAACTCATGTAAGAGTATGAAAGTACAACTCTCTTGAAATGAATTGTTTACTGTTATCAGTTGAATTACCCATGCAGGTTCTTATATGAGGATGATCATACCCAGGTATGGATTATGACACTATATTTATTGAAAGCATGTTATTAGCTTTACGAATAGTGAAATACCCTATTGTCCAATAAGTCTCATCTTATGAGGCTGATAGGCTGTGAGAGCCATGAGTATCATCAAGGTCATGCTTATCAGATGACTTGTGATGAGATGATTGAGAAATGATAATTGATGTGAGTTAGACTTGTTACATTTAGTATTCTATTTCATAGCTGCTATGCTAATGATTAATGTTTGAGAACATGTATGATGTTAAAAAGAATACTGAAAAGTACCTAACTAATCAAGTATAATCATACCATGTAGAGCCCTAATCATGGATCCATCATTGTCAGAAACCAAATGATGGTGAAATAGGTTTTCCTAAGGGAACTCCTGGATCACATACTTTTGAGTATGTGGGGGAATATGGATGTGTAAATCCTTACATCCTAGTGTAGGAATTGATGTAGATGTATCTTAATCCATCAACCCTTCACTATATGTTTATGCTGAAATCTCAAGGAAATCCTTATACCGCATCGATGAGAGATAAACAAGAAATCTTTTGATGACGAAGAGAGTACAGAATTCCACTGTGACTCTAATAGCAAAGTACCAGATTACCCTGGGGAGCTATATTAGCAGAGACACAAGATGTCCTGCATGTTTATCCTCACTCTAACTGAGGAAGATGAGGATATAAGAATCCAACTCTTTTGATGACCTAGGTATGATACCGATGCGACTTAACAGTGATCAGTTGGAGTATGAGCGGTATACCTCATCTCCGCAGGGCATAATGATGTTTGTAAAACATAATCATCTGCGTAGTATATCTGCTTAGGATGAACTATGAGATACTTGATTGATGTTACGCTACATAGTACACTGGTTCTTCATATTTCTTAAATGTTGACTTTCTTCTTAATGTTAATCTGCTGTTGATTACCTTAAAAGCTTGTATTGGTTATTCTGTTCTTTGATTTTCTATATAATGCTTCTAGTGGAGAGTTATAACTCTCGCTGGGACAATTATTTAAAATTGTCTCACCCCGTAGATTTCAACTTTTTAGGTGGTCGTCGAGGACGAAGGAACCAGCCTATAGGTGACCAATACCAAGAGCTACAGCACCAGGAGCAGCAGTGAATCTCAGGTGGAGATACTGATTGCTGAGTCATGTTGTTAGATAGTCCTATGGCCGTCTCTATACTCTCAGGTCCTTGGAGTTAGTAGTCTGAGATTTTGGTTTTAACTCTTGAGATTTTTGTATCATGTTGTATATAATTACTCAAGAAGTAATTTAACAGAGATGTAAACAGTTTATCTCCTTTCTATGAAAGAAGTTTTATGATTTCATTATCTTGACTCAAAAAGTTTTAATTTCCCACGATTTTTATCTTCCGCTGTTAATCAAATACTTCCGCTGAGTTTACGTCGTGGTTTATGGATCAGATCATCTCAATTTAGTGGTATCGTAGCTCTAGGTTCGCCGAGTCTACAGAGACATAGGACTTAGGATGTCAAGTTTAACCTTAGTGTTCGTCCTTATCTAATAGAATCTTCTGCTCCTCAGGAGAAGAAGATATATAAGGATGTCTGAGCCACATGAGGAGCACATGGTGGAAAGTAGCGTCGCTGCACCTCGAGATGGTGCAAGGAACCTAGAAATAGAGCAGCCCATACCTGAGCCACCCAGAGAGCCACCTCGGTTTGACCCAGCTGATATGGGTAACCCAGCTGTTCAAACCATGTTCGGACAGTTTATGACTGCCATGACACATATCACCGACAGGATGCCCATGCCTGCACCTAGGGCACCTGTCCAGCCTGAGGGACAAGGTATCGGTAAGACGTTCGAGCGACTTCGTCGTGTCAGAGCTACCGAATACTTTGGGACAGCTGACCCCACAAATGCCGATCTATGGTTAACTGAGTTGGAGAAAACCTTCCGAATCTTGAACATCCCTGAAGCTAAGAAGGTTAGACATGCTATCTATCTTCTCAAAGGAAGCGTTGGTCACTGGTAGACCATGGAAGAGCAGAAGAGACCTGGAGTGGAGATCTCGTGGGAAGATTTTCGGCGGGAATTTGTCCTCAGATATTTTCCAAAGACCTTCCTAGACGAGAAGATCTCTCAGTTTGAGAGGTTGAGGTAGGGCATGATGAACATTAGCGAGTATGAAGCTAAGTTCATGGAGTTGTTGCGGTTCTATCCGCACATGACTGCCACAGAAGAAGAAAGGATCAGAAGGTTCGAAAAGGGTTTGAATGCTGACATGAATACTCCCGTGTCTGCTCTAGAAAACCGGGAGAGGTTATCTACCTTCGTTGAGTCAGTCCGAAGGATAGAGAGATCTATGGTCGAGAAGAGGCAAACCCAGAAAAGATATCCACAGTTCCAGTGTTCTTCATCTAGGGACTTTAAGAAGCTTAGATCCTCTGCACCTAACCCTCCACCACCCAGATCGAGTTCTCAGACTCAGTGGTCCCCAAGTACAGGTAGAGGCCGAGGTCAAACGCCTCAAGAGACTCACAGTTCTGCATCAATGTCAGTCACTAGACCACCGAGACTACAACAACATGAGAGAAGCTGCTACAACTGTGGGAAGGTGGGACACTTGATGAAGGACTGCCGGTCTAAGACTGTCAGTGTGACACAGCCTCAGAGACAGAGTCAACAAGGATCACAGAGAAGACAATCTCAAGGAGCAGCTCGAGGACGTGGACAAGCGTCTCAAGCTGGATCATCAGCACCAACTCAACCCCAGGCGACAGTGAGGTTCTATGCTATGAACCCACCAGATGCAGTGGTCAATCCACGGGTAGTGGCAGGTCAGATGGAACTTCTATATTCTGATATGTCTAAATCTTGTGTTTTATCTGTTTTGATTGACCCGGGTGCAACACACTCCTTTGTCACTCGGAGAGTGATTCGTAACTGCAATATGACAGTCAGTCATAGGGCAAATAGCTTGTTGTTGGAGACTCCGTTGAGTGGGTCTGCTGTTTTGCAGGAGGTATGCTCTCCCTGCATCCTCTTCTTTTCTGACCATCACATTCAAGTGGATCTTATACCACTTGATATGCAAGGATTTTATATAATCCTTGGGATGGATACCTTGGAAAGGTGTAAGGTTGTTTTGGATTGTGAATCCAAGCTGGCTGTGTTTGCTGATGAAAGCAACACATGGATCTTTCAAGGAGAAAGAAAGATTCTACCCACCTGCCTTGTATCAGCTATGGTTGTTGATAAGCTGATGAGGCAAGGATGTTATTTATTCTTGGCCCATGTGGTAGATACTACCAAGGAGAGCCCTAACCCCGCTGAAGTTCCTGTAGTTAGGGAATTCGAAGACATGTTTCCTGAAGAACTTCCCGGTATACCACCGCCTCGGGAGATTGATTTTGAAATCAATTTGGTCCCAGATACACAACCCATAGCCCAGACACCATATAGGATGGCGCCTGCCGATATGGCAGAACTTAAGAAACAGCTTCAAGAGTTACTTGAGAAAGGTTTCATCCGACCGAGTACTTCACCTTGGGGTGCTTTGGTTTTGTTTGTTAAAAAGAAGGATGGGTCAATGCGGTTGTGCATTGATTATAGACAACTCAATAAAGTAACAATAAAGAATAAGTACCCTCTGCCAAGGATTGATGATCTTTTTGACCAGTTGCGTGGTGCAACAGTCTTCTCAAAGATAGACTTGAGATCTGGATATCATCTACTCTGCATTAAGGACAGTGACATATCCAAGTCTGCCTTTAGGACAAGATATGGTCACTATGAGTTCACAGTTATGTCGTTTGGACTAACTAATGCACCAGCTAAATTCATGGAACTCATGAACAGAGTCTTTCGACCTTTCCTTGATCAATGTGTTGACATCTTCATAGATGACATTCTGATTTATAGTAAGGATGCTCAGCAGCATGAACAACATCTCTGACAGGCTCTAACTTTGCTAAGAGAACATAAGCTATACGCTAAGTTTAGCAAGTGTGAAGTCTGGTTGCCGAACCTGTCTTTTCTTGGTTATGTGGTATCTGCCTCGGGTATTCGTGTTGACCCTAAAAAGGTATAATCTATTTTATAGTGGGAACAACCGAAGACGCCGACGGAGATTCGAAGTTTCTTAGGGTTAGCTGGCTACTATCGGAGGTTCATTAAGAACTTCAGTTCTATAGCCTTACCCTTGACCAAGTTAACCCGAAAAGATGTTCCTTTTGCCTGGAGTAATAAGTGCCAACAATCTTTTCAGCTGTTGAAGGAGAGGTTGACAAGTGCACCTGTGCTTGTTCTACCTGAGCAAGGTAAAGGATATGTAGTTTTCTGTGATGCCTCCAAGAATGGACTCAGATGTGTGTTGATGCAAGATAAACAAGTGATTTCTTTTGCTTCCTGACAGCTTAAGAAACACGAGGAGAATTATCCGACACACGATCTGGAGTTAGCTGCTATGGTACATGCTTTGAAGATCTGGAGACATTATCTCTACAGAGAAACATTCCAGATTTTCACAGACCACAAGAATCTTAAGTATATCTTCTCTCAGCATGAGCTTAACATGAGGCAACATCGCTGGATGGAGTTAATCAAGGACTACGATTGTACAATTGATTACCATCTGGGCAAGGCCAATTTGGTTGCAGATGCCTTGAGTAGGAAATCAGCAACATCAACCATGGATAGAGCACAACTGAGTTCCTTAGTATGCTCTAGGAGAGATATGCTTATCTCTTTAAGGCAAGACAATGTGCAGTTGAAGGTGTCATTGTTAGCCGGTTTGTTAGCTGAGATGCATATTAAACCTACCCTAAGAGAGCAGATAAAGGAGGCACAACAAGTTGATGCTATGGTTCAGTAGATCAGATCTGAGTATGGTGATGAGAAGAGAAAAGGTTTTCATGATTCAAATGATCAAGTGGCATGCTATCATGGGAGGATGATAGTGCCGGATGTGGATAACCTGAGGAAGTTAGTCCTGGAAGAAGCTCATTCTTCGATGTATGCTATGCATCCAGGGAGCACCAAGATGTATCGAAATTTGAAAGATATGTATTGGTGGCCTGGGATGAAGAAGGATGTGGCTGAGTTTGTTCTAAGGTGTCCTGTGTGTCAGCAAGTTAAAGATGAACACCAGAAGCCTACAGGAACAATGCAACCTTTACCCATACCACAGTGGAAGTGGGACCATGTGACCATGGACTTTGTTGTTGGCCTACCCAGGACAAGTAAAGGACATGATTCCATTTGGGTAATTGTTGATAGGTTGACTAAGACATCACATTTCTTACATGTCAAAACAACCTATTCTGCTGAAAGGTTATCACAGCTGTATGTTCAAGAGATAGTGCGTTTACACGGAGTTCCTATCACTATAGTTTCTGACAGAGGTCCTCAGTTTACAAGTCGTTTTTGGGAGCAGTTACACAGAGCTTTAGGCACCAAGCTAAGGTTTAGTACAACCTTTCATCCACAGACTGATGGATAGTCAGAAAGGACTATACAGACCTTGGAAGACCTGTTGAGAGCATGTGTTCTCCGATTTACCAGAAGTTGGAATCTACACCTAAGCTTGATAGAGTTTGCCTATAACAATAGCTATCAACATAGTATTGATATGGCACCTTATGAAGCCTTGTATGGTAGACGTTGTAGATCACCCTTATGTTGGTATGAGACTGGTGAGCATCAGTTGTTAGGTCCTGATCTTGTGCAGCAGACTACAGAGAAGATCAAAGTTATTCAGGAACAACTCAAGACTGCACATGATAGGCAGAAGTCTTATGCCGACAGACGTCATAGACCCTTAGAGTTCCAGGTTGGAGACAGAGTGTACCTCAAAGTCTCACCTTGGAAATGAGTCCTTTGTTTTGGAAGGAAAGGGAAGTTAGCTCCTAGATTTATGGGGCCTTATCCAATCATTGAATGAATTGGAAAGGTAGCCTATAGACTAGAGTTACCTCAGGAGTTGCAGAAGTTACACCCTGTGTTTCACATTTCTATGCTGAGGAAATGTCACCCAGACACCGAGTCAGTTCTACAACCTATGGAAGTAGAATTGAATGAAGATATAACTTATGAGGAAGGACCAGTGTCAATCCTTGATAACAGAATTAATAAGCTAAAGAAGAAAGATATAAGCCTTGTGAAAGTCCTCTGGAACCACCGTGGTGTCAAAGAAGCCACTTGGGAACTAGAGGATGAGATGAGAAGGAAATACCCTGCTCTTTTCTCCTAATATGATTTATCGATTTCGGGGACGAAATCCATGTAAGGGGTGGATGATTTGTAACATCCCCGACCTGGGTTAGAAACTAACACTATATGTTTTGCCTAAATAGGTAATTATATACTTGTGAATACTTTCTAGCATGTAATTAAGTTCCTCAGGAACATATACTTTCATTTTTGCCCTCTTTAAACAAAATTGTAGTATTGTTTTGTAATGCATGGACCTATGTGCAAATTACCCAAAATGTGGGGTGCAACTTATAAAATACACCTCCTAGAACATCTTCTATGACTCTTGACATCATTTAGAGTAGAAATGATGAAAGGGGCACATCAATGAATAATCTGATAAGAAGAATGATCTTGTGCATAAAATTCACCAAGTATGAGTATGGAGACCCTTCATATATGTACCCTAGTTGCATATTGGTTTTCTCTACCTTTAGATCTTGATTTTTGATGAGCTTTGCTTAAGTTTTGATAGCTTGGACGTGCCTTAGAAAGGAGGAGTGACTTACATGAGAATTTCATGTTTTAGAGGTCCTTATGATGGAAAACAGCCTAAACTATATAAGCCTAGTTCCTTGCAAACCAACTAAACGTATCCTTTATCCTCTTCATTTCTCATCTTTCTCAAACGACCAAGGAAGAGCTCTGGAGATCAGGGAGATGACCAACTAGTGCTAAGGTGAGGAGGAACCATCTTCTAGCTCAGATTCTTGAATGAAATCCTTGTATAAGGTTGGTTCTATGGTTAACTCACTTAGGTTCTTTGTTCTAGCCGACCATCCCCATCTTTTCCTTGGAGAATCTCCTTTGTCCGACTTGTGGAGCTCAAGACGCCATTAGAGGCTTGAAGCTTGGAAGCTTGGAACTCTAGGAACAACGTTTGAGGCAGGTTTTATAACTCTAAACTCCTTGCTTTATTATGCATATCTATGTTCTTGCAATTTGTGCTTAGTTCTTCTTCTACCCCCTTTCTTCCTTGCACTTTTGCAAGAAATCCGTGGTATAACCGACCTGAACAGAGGTTGAAGATGATGGGTGTGATTTCCTAGGCAAATTTATCAAACGACCTTGGACCATTTTGGTCCAAATGGTTGCAAACTGTTTGAAATCAAACGGTCTCAAACCGTTTGATCTCATGCGGTCTTGCAAGACCGTTTGGAATCAAATGGTCTCAAGACCGTTTGATAGGGTTGACCAAGGGACGACCGTTTAAGGGTCTGCTGGTAACATGTTGAATTTAATTCCTACAAAGAATCATAACCTAATTCCAAACCAATTGAGAGTTGAAGGCACTTCAACCCTCTAAACCCTAATCGGGTTGATTTGCTGATTTCAAGGATAGATCTTGGTGAGTTTTGGGTTGAAGGACCCAAACGGTCTCAAGACCATTTAGGGGTTCATCCAAACAGTCTCAAGACCGTTTGGTGACAACCCAAGACCGTTTGGAGGTCTAGGGTTAAGGTAATTTGATGGTTTGAGGGTCCAATCACAATAAGTTGAAGAATTAATAAAAATACTGATTGTAGACCTAATTAGAGTTCAACCCTTATCCAACCGACTTGGTTTTTTTTATGAAACTTTGGGCAAACGGTCTCAAGATCGTTTGGAGGGTATCCAAATGATCTCAAGACCGTTTGGGCCAAGTTTGGGCCCAATTGGAGGTCAATTGATGGGTTCAACCTTGATTTGATTCACATTGTTGAACATTGATGATTATCCGATTGAAACCCTAATTGAGTTGGATTCAACCCTGATTGGCTTTCAATTAAGGGTCATTTTGTGTCCAATTGATTAAGGCTAATCCTAATTGACTCAATTTATAAGTGGTTAACATGGATTTGGCCAATGGGAGGTTTCAACATAGATAACCATAATCGATTATAATCTTTGATTGACTTTTGAGGTCCAAACGGTTTGAGCCCATTTGGACCAAACGGTCTCAAGACCGTTTGGATCCAAACGGTCTCAACACCGTTTGGGGCCAAACGGTCTCAAGACCGTTTGGGCTCAAATGATCTCAAGGTCGTTTGGGGCCAAATGGTCCCAAGACCGTTTGAAGCCAAATAGTCTCAAGATCATTTGGGGCCAAAGAGTCTCAAGACTGTTTGGGCTCAAACGATCTCAAGGTCGTTTGGACCAATCGATCTCAAGATCGTTTAAGATCAAACGGTTTCAAACCGCATAGCTTCAAACAGTTTGGAGGTCAATTTATTCAAACGGTCTTCACACCCATGCGGTATTGGTGATCCATGCGGTCTTGAAGGTCAAACCAACCAAACGGTCAACGCCCCCAAACGGTCTCAAGACCGTTTGGAGGTTGAAGGTTGAAACCGTTTGGAGGTTTTTAGGGCTGTTTATACTTAATCGTTTGAAGGTGTAATTGGATCAATGGTGACCTAATCTAAACCCTAATGGTACCCTAGGACATTAAGGGACTAAGTGTCTAATGAATTGACCCATGATGATAATCAATGGTGTAATTTACCAAAATACCCCTAAAGGGTTTAATTGAAGGATAACATATTTTAATCAAACCCTAATCACATGATAGTGGTGATTTGGCTTATGATAGTCAACAAGACTTGACCCAACCTAATCTAGAGTGGTGTAATCACCATATACTAGTAAGAGGAGAGAGAAAGTACCATTTATGGTTGAAACTCAAGTAAAATACCAACAATACACATGAATGTGCATGATTAGGGTATGATCCACCTAGGTGAGATCATGGAAACCCTAATTATGATAATTGAGGAATCTTAATCTATTCTAAGGGCATTAATGATGATGTTTCTCATACATGACGATGTTATGAGTTCAATTCACCGTGAGGTGAATAGTAAACCCTAATTCTAGGGTGATGGCATGTAATGTGAATAGTAAACCCTAATTGATGAGAAATCACGGAACTTAACTCATGTAAGAGTATGAAAGTACAACTCTCTTGAAATGAATTGTTTACTGTTATCAGTTGAATTACCCATGCAGGTTCTTATATGAGGATGATCATACCCAGGTATGGATTATGACACTATATTCATTGAAAGCATGTTATTAGCTTTACGAATAGTGAAATACCCTGTTGTCCAATAAGTCTCATCTTATGAGGCTGATAGGCTGTGAGAGCCATGAGTATCATCAAGGTCATGCTTATCAGATGACTTGTGATGAGATGATTGAGAAATGATAATTGATGTGAGTTAGACTTGTTACATTTAGTATTCTATTTCATAGCTGCTATGCTAATGATTAATGTTTGAGAACATGTATGATGTTAAAATAAATACTGAAAAGTACCTAACTAATCAAGTATAATCATACCATGTAGAGCCCTGATCATAGATCCATCATTGTCAGAAACCAAATGATGGTGAAACAGGTTTTCCTAAGGGAACTCCTGGATCACATACTTCTGAGTATGTGGGGGAATATGGATGTGTAAATCCTTACATCCTAGTGTAGGAATTGATGTAGATGTATCTTAATCCATCAACCCTTCACTATATGTTTATGATGAAATCTCAAGGAAATCCTTATACCGCATCGATGAGAGATAAACAAGAAATCTTTCGATGATGAAGAGAGTACAAAATGCCACTATGACTCTAATAGCAAAGTACCAGATTACCCTGGTGAGCTATATTAGCAGAGACACAAGATGTCCTGCATGTTTATCCTCACTCTGACTGAGGAAGATGAGGTCATAAGAATCCGACTCTTTTGATGACCTAGGTATGATACCGATGCGACTTAATAGTGATCGGTTGGAGTATGAGTGGTATACCTCATCTCCGCAGGGCATAATGATGTTTGTAAAACATAATCATCCGCATAGTATATCTGCTTAGGATGAACTACGAGATACTTGATTGATGTTACGCTTTATAGTACACAGGTTCTTCATATATCTTAAATGTTGACTTTCTGCTTAATGTTAATCTGTTGTTGATTACCTTAAAAGCTTGTATTGCTTATTCTATTCTTTGATTTGCTATATAAAGCTTCTAGTGGAGAGTTATAACTCTTGCTGGGACAATTATTTAAAATTGTCTCACCCCGTAGATTTCAACGTTTTAGGTGGTCGTCGAGGACGAAGGAACCAGCCTACAGGTGACCAATACTAGCAGCAGCAGAACCAGGAGCAGCAGTGAATCTCAGGTGGAGATACTGACTGCTGAGTCATGTTGTTAGATAGTCCTATGACTGTCTCTGTATTCTCAGGTCCTTGGAGTTAGTAGTCTGAGATTTTGGTTTTAACTCTTGAGATTTTTGTATCATGTTGTATATAATTACTCAAGAAGTAATTTAATAGAGATGTAAATAGTTTATCTCCTTTCTATGAAAGAAGTTTTATGATTTCATTATCTTGTCTCAAAAAGTTTTAATTTCCCACGATTTTTGTCTTTCTCCGTTAATTGAATACTTCCACTGAGTTTACGTCGTGGTTTATGGATCAGATCGTCTCAAGCCTGGTGGCCAACTATATTTTCTGCTCTAATACCATATTATAACACCCCAATTTTCTAAAGCATATATTTACTTAGCAAAAGAATAACTCTTACTGGGGATGTCACAAACATGTTGACTAATGCATTAAAATATAATTTATTCAACAACACAGGATAAAATAATAGTTCTCATTCTCAAGGTCCATAACAAAAAGATTGAACTTGAAACTAATACATAGATCTTTCAAATTATAAGTAAACCAAACTAATTATTCTATTATAGCTAGCACCCCACCAGGCTTAGAGTCCTATCCTTGTTTTTGAGGTATATGCTCCTTGCCTTAGTTCCTTGATCCTTCTCTCCTATGGACATCGTGTCCCCAGCCATGCAAAGGAAAATGGAAAACATGTTAGATTAAGTGACACTGAGCAATATTATATGAAATAAAAAAAAACTATACTTTTGAGAAAAATACAAATCTTAACATGGTAACATTAAATTCTTTTAATTGCAAATAACTTCATCTTTAATCATTAACATCATTATCTTAGGATGAATATGTTTTCCTTCGTCTTTACATTTCTCACACAGAGCTTAAGCTCCTAAGAGCTCATTGCTCACACAGAGCTTATGTACCCAAGTGCTCATTGATCACACAGAGCTTATGCCAAAATGAAGTCTTAATCTTTGAAGGAACAATCATAATTCATCCATTATATACTTAACATTGATCTTGAGCATAATAACTTGAATCATTGAATGTTGAACATTAAAATTTAAAGCATTAAAATTTACTTTGAAACATGTGCATGTATGTTGATAAAAACCTATCAACAAGATATATAAAAATTCCTAATCTGATCCATTATCGATTTTCTTGCAAATATTCATTTAGACGTATACTAGATATCATTCTAATTGAATTTCATAGATACAAGCAAATATAAATCCATTTTATCCATACTTGTTAACACAGAGTCCATGAATCCACTTACCTTATCATTTAGAAAGTGTCTACTATCTCTTCCTAGGTTGAATAAATCCTAAACACTTACTGGGTCTAAAGAACCCTAACTGTCTTGTTCAAAATATATTTCACATCAATATGAATTTTATCCAAATCATTAAACCCTAAATACATTCCCCATACAATCAACATTTGGAGATTTATAAATGGAATAAAAAACCTTAACATTCAGATTCTTCTAAAAAATCCTTTTCCAAAACATATTTTTTCTCATTTTTTGAGCATCCAATGATTTACTATGAATTTATGAAAATGCACCAATAAGAAAATAAAGAAATGTCTTGTAACGACCTCTTTATTCACTGGGATGTTGGGCCCATATGATGTGGGCCAATGCTATCCCGACAATTAGTGAAGGTCTTTCCCTGGTGGATAAGTGGTCAAAGGAGAAGAAAAAATTTTAAAACCCAAAACTACCCATGCAAAGATGATTGTTCGGTCCAAGGGGAATGGGCAAAAAAAGGGGTTTTAACCCCCAAATTCCTCTACCCACACCATAGTGCTTCGCGAGAGATCTGGAGGTCCAGGATTTGATAAATAACTTTGAAAAACGATTCATTCATGGGAAGTAGAGACTCCTGGTGACATCCCTACTTCAAAGAAAAACCAACGAATCTACTTTTAATCCCAGGTGAGCATTGGATCCCAAGAACTGCTCTGGCTATGTCCAAGGCTTGAACTGGAGATCTAAATCCCAAGGAAGACCTCACAAACAGACTATGAAACTAAACAACAACATCATGAGATCCACTCAGAGACAATGACTCAGTTCATTATGGGGATGACCAATTATTTCTTGATCTGCTAAAACAAGAAGCAAAACAGAAGAAAAATTGAACGGAGGTTGAAGGTGTGTGAGTACTCTAAAAACCATCCCTCAAAGGTTGGCAAACGGTCATAGCAATGAGGCAAATCCAGTCAACAACTCGTGAGGGAAGGATGACCTTGGAGTGTCCATGGTGGTGATCACCATCTCAGGGACAAATGTCGAGTTATTGAGTCTGTTAACTAGAGCCACTATAAGAAAAGAGGTTGAGGATTCTTACTTCTGTCTAAACTAGTCTAACTTCGTTGGAATTGTGTGCATTAGGTCGCCCCCACTGGAAAAGAAGGTCGAGCAGGTCATGGAGTTTGGAGGCACAGGGGAAGAAATTGATGTATGATGAGCTAAGGGTAGTGGTGATAATGGATTTTGATCCCATAAATCAGTACAAGGGTGTTTCTTGGGGGATCCGCAAAACCCTGACAGAGAGGGGTGAGGGTGCCTTTTTAGGCATTTAATCAATACAGAGTAAGGGAGAGCAAGTAGACCCTCATTAGAAAATGGAAGGATGGTTGAAGCCGTACAAGAAAAAATGTCTAGAAATGATGTAGAGGTGAGTGAGAATAGGATCGTAAGAGAATCACCATGTAATTGATCCTGGTCACGTGAAGAAATTGGAGGAGGAGGTTGATACACACTCCGTCTGATCTTGATCGAATGGCTGAGGTGGAATGTGAGAAAGAAATGTGGCAGATACTATACATGTGATAGGAAACCATATGTGAGACCAGCGTGACATTTAAATAACTGGAAACCTTAGCTAAACATCAGTGCATTAAATGGTTTCCTAATCAAAACCTAAGTGAACTATATGGAAACTTGTCTAATTTAATTAATGGGGTGAAACAAAGTCCAAATGAGATCAAATTTGGACCACATGCTAATTAGATGGTCTATAATATTCCAAATTAATTAGATTTATGATTCTTTCATGTTTAGTATATGATTTATATTTTTGTCCCCTATCTTGATTTAAATGCAAAAATTAATTAACAAATTTATATAAAAGTTTCCCTTGTGAGTTTTGCTCCAAAATTCGAGATAAACACTAATAGTCTCTTTAAAAGTCATGTCACACCCCATTGTTTCCTTTTTGAGTAAATTATTTCAAGTAGAGAGAAAATAAGAGATATTAGTATTTCCCTTCTATATATGTATAAAAGGAAAGGGGAAGGTGGCTTAACGTTTCCCAAGAGAGTGTATTTTCTTATACTTTCAAAAATGATGAAAAAGAAACATCTGATTATTCTTTTTAGCAAATCCAAAGAGGAGGAGAGAAAAGGTGAAGATTAGTGACTTTATTTTAAAAGCTATAGAAAGGACAAGAACCCTTATTGCCCGTGTCTTTTAAATTTCAAATTCCTTGCCTATACTCTTTATCTTCCATTCCTTTTAGACTTCTTTGATAAAAAGGAAAGGGAAAACCACATTACCATTTTTACTCAAATATTTGCAGCAAATTAAATAAAGAGGGAAAATATATTTTGAGTCCTTATTCTATTTCTCTTTTTATTTTGTTGCTAGAAGTAAACATTATTTTCAATCCTTTGCATTATGACCCTTAACAAATTTTTAGTTAGGGAAAAATAAATAAAAAACTTCAAACAAATAGTCATGAAAATCGGGATGTTACAAGCTAGGTGGAATGAATGACTTCCCTATGTAGGTCAATCTTCACTAAAAAATATTGGTGAATCCAATTGGCAGTATGAATACGATGGTGAGATGAGTTCCTTATCAAGATTAATAGAGTGGGTTCGATGACTATAGTCTTCACAACACATATAATCTTGTTAGAATAGAATTGATAAGATACTAAATTCTTATGGTTTGCAAAACTGCCTCATTTTTAATTGGTTGGATTGGAGCTGAAATATCTTCAAGATCCACAATTTTTTGTGTACATGGGTTGAGGCTCTGCTATGTCAGTTTAATCTATGTGGAAGAAAGTTTGTTCAACATGATGAAGTGTATCTCTAGTGTGGGCCACAGTCTAACTCACCTCTAGTAGCTAGTGACTGTGCATTTCATATATGAATTTAAGTAGATCTATATGATCTTGGAGGTGGGCCAACAACCTGTAGAGAAGTGCATTAGCACTTTCCTTTCCAAGAGCTACTACTCTATTCAGCTCTTGGGTATTCATAGAAATGGTAAATGAGAGTTGGTTGACATTATCTATTTCAGGGGCACTCATTCTTGTGTATATTTGTTTGGATGTGTAGGTTTACAATGTAAACATGGTGGCCTCTCGGGTGCAATATATCTAATTATATGATGATGGAAGAGGTGAATGTAGTTCGACTAGCTGAAGTGTATAACTCCGAATTATTTTCAAATAGTCGAGACTTTGGAAAAATTGAGGAGGGCATGCGGATGTTGTGATCTTCCTTATTGCGACTAGATCCATCATTTTTGAAGAACATAAATTATGAGTGCTAAATGTATATATGTGTATGTGGAAAATAATGTGCAAAATAAAAGAAATTTTTTGCATGTATTACAAGCTTATACTTATAGAACTATAGCTTTGGTCATTTAAATGTGAAAAACTACTTCCCCAAAAACATAGGTAAAAAGTTGATCGCCCTTAAACGTATGCTAAAAGTGAGAACACAATTGTCTAGTTATGAAATATCAAAAATTAAAATTATAACCCAAATTCAAGAGACGTCCTGAACTTAACACGAAGTGTAGTGTAGTAAGATGAGATCAAGCATGGGGACATGGGGATGCTTAGCCGCCTAATATTCATTCTTACTAAGTTATGAAAATATGAGGGTAGAAAGATGTATATAATTAGAACGAGCCTAACAAAAAAAACAAAACAAATTAAGTAAAATAAAGAAATAAAATTCTATCAAATCCTACTAATTAGGAGAAGGAGTTTAGGTTTTGCAACAACAAATTGTTTTCTTTATGTAACTCCTTCTCATGTGCAGACAATCCTCAATCAACCTAGAAAATAACTAGAATCCCAACCCAACTTGTATTATGGTAGCTAATCTTGTGGGGGCCATCCCACTCACCCCAACAATGTGTATCTAAAGCCCCATTGGCATTCCAAAATCTATCTGAAGGATATCCTAACAAATTCTGTAACTATCTCTGATGCCCTCTTGGGTCCAAAATAGAATAGAGAATTTAGAATAGTTGAAGACCCACACAGATTCAAAAGATAGCCAAACCAACTCAACTCGATGAAATTGGGTCAGTTTTGGTATGCTGGGCCACTCTGACCTTGAATTCCTAATCAATCCTCTCATGAACTTCATCCTCTGGGATATTGTCCATACTACCTCCTCAAGACATTTTTACCTCTAATTTCTTGAGTTAGAAAAAATAGAAAGTCAAGTAGGGAAGACATCCCCAAATCAACAATCACAACCATATAGAGAATAGAATAGAAAACGTGCTACATCTAAATATTAACTACATCCTTAGAGTCAAAGTACATGAACATGCCAAAAATAGGCTACACAACCAAGAAGGAGCTCAAAAAACCACAAATAAAAATAGTTGTCACCATACAAAGATGAAAACACAATGTTTATGTAGAAATTAAGGAATACAATAGAAGAAAAGATGAAGAAGAAGATATTTAGCCCGTGGAGTAGAGGTGTATCTCACCCCTTAGGATTCATATAGCTTGTATGTCATCCTTGGGGTCATACGTCTTGATCTTATGAACTCTTCACCCTCCTTTCTTCTTGATTTCATCCAAAACAACAACATATTTGAATGGGTGGTGATGGACATCAATGAAAGGAAAAGGAAGGGGGTGGTGGTTGATGGAACATTGTGTAAACTGATGGGGTAGATAAAAGGTGAGTTGTTGAGCCCTTTCAAGCTTTTGAGCTTTGAGACGGAGGTCTAGAAACTAAAATTGGGTAACCCTTTCACAGTGGCTAAGGGGGGATATTTATAGTGATTTTTGGAATGTTTGTAAATGGGGGCGAAGCTGACTCAATTTCGACAAAACTAGGTTGGTTTCATTCCATCAATTTGGCAGATTGGACTTCCATCGTGTGTTCTCATCGGGGCAAGTTATTGAAGATTGGACTTCCATCGTGTGTTCTCATCGGGGCAAGTTATTGACCACTGATCTTGACCCTCAAAACAAGAAGTCAGGGGTACCCAACAAAGTCAACCATTGGGGAGGTCCTTCAAATTTCTTCATACATAAGAGGTCGACAAGTGATGCATGAAATAAATTAAGTTTTAGAGAAACTAGGTCGTTTTCACAACTATTTGTAGGAGGATGATGTTGTACTCTTTTAGTCTTGACCATGTTGTGGTCAACGATGTGGTCCATCAGGTATATCCAATGGAAGAAATCGATGGAGTGTTAGGGTATTTTGTTTTTCAAAGGATGAAATTGCCTCACTTTAGATGAAATTGTGCCAATTTTGACATAGTGGATCAGTATGGTCGACAATTTTTTGTGTTTGGCACAAATTTCAAAATTGTCTAGTTGAGAAACTATACCTTCAAAAGGAGATAAATTACTAAATTCTAAGTATCTGGACTTATTTTGGGCATAAAGGCTACTATAGACATGAAATCATTGCTAATTACTTAGCATTCAGATGAAAAATTGGGAACTTAGTATCTCATGATCATAATATAATCTCAGTTCAGGGATAATAAAAATATTAGTTTATAAGAGAATATCCAAAATATTCCAGATATTCTTTTACCTATGCAATTATCTAGTAATTACTAGAAAGGAGAGATTAAGGGATTAACATATTAATTTGGAGATAATATCTTGCGTATGGTTACGATAAATAGGAATATATTCCCAAAATTTGGGGATTAATAGAGCTATAAACTAGCCTATATAAGTATTCCCTAATGTGTGGCAGGTGTTAAAGAATATAAAAAATTAAATAGCAACAACATCCATTTGGTTTCAAATTCGGGATTCCAGATACTGGGTAGAGTTGAACATTGGGAAGTAACTTTCCCTACTTAGACTCCCTCGGCTAGCCAATCAGATAACATGTTGTCTTAATCAACCTTTAGCCTCTCTCACTGAGACATTCATTCTGACTATCACTATCCTCCGAATAGATATGATAGATTAGTCCCAACCTACACAATCTAGACGTAGAGAGCATCATTATCATCAGGCTTAACAGTCGATAGTGGCATTATCACCATGTCAACATGAAAGTGGTTGGAAAAACCAACCCTCCACCTTAAGAAACTATATATAGACACTCTTACTCTTGGTAAGAAAACTACAGCCCATACTAACCTCAACCACTCCCAAACAATGCCAAACAATTAGTGTTGACCCTACGCCTTTCTCTGATGAGATGAGAGACAACCCAACGAATACGGAAAGACATGAGTAGGAAAGGATCTTGAGACCTTTCTATCAGATCCATGATTCTCAACCAACACTCTTGGTTTTCTCAGGTAACATCTATAACATTAATCTTCATTTATAGATCCTGACTTTGTTGAAGCTCTTCTCGTCCCCCAGCTCTCCCGACCTAGACCATTGCTGCCCACCCCTAGAACTTGGATGTGGAAGTGCCCAAATGTAATCATGGCTCTGTTAGACAAAGAACCAGGGACTACCCCCAAGTTGACTTCCCTAGGGTTGGATCAGAGTTATTTCTAAGGAAGAGAAAAACCGATCATCTTTCAAACCAATTTCCCCAACATTCATGTTTAAGACTCGAGACCAATGAGGTCAATTTCCCAAATCTAGGCTAGACCGGGCTAATGTTAAAAGAAAATACATTTTACTAAAATTTCAAGTCCTCATTGGTCATAATGTGTTTCACTTTTAAATTATGTAGGAAATGATTGATAAATGTAATATATTTGTTAAGATCCATTCCTAAATTACATTAAATCCTAGTTGAATCTTCCTAAGAATCAATAGTTATTGACTAAATTTTCTCTTAATTAGGTTGAATATAAATTTAAATCTTAAAACGTGTTTGTTAGATTAATGTGGTGAATGATTACATTATTAGGGTTATTAATTAATTGAAAAACCTAGTTGCATGAAATCATCAATACAAAATGTAATGATGAATTTAGTGTTAATTATAATAGTCTAGTAAACTATTTTTATTATTTTGTGTGTAACTCATAGTACTTTGTGATTTTCATACATATTGTATAAATCAAATAGGAGTGTTATTGAAAAATTTCAGAATATAGTTACTTTGACCTATTGGTCGGTCTAGTTTTCCCAGGACAAATTCAGTTGACCATGCTATACAAGCTAAATTATAGTAGTTTAGTATTAAATTTTCTATAACTTATTGACTTATCCAATTAAGCTAATATTTTAATATAAGGTTGAATACTTCATTTAAAATAACACACTAAATTTTTAGAATTTTTGGAGTATTTTTGTATCACAACGATATCCATTGTTATTCAAGTTTCTATCAGAAACAACTCGGTTGACCATATGTTCTAGAAAGAATAAAAAAAGGACAGAAAATGTTTATACTTAATCATTCCAAGCACCTTAAGGGTATATAGGACATTATTACGACCCAATCACCTCTAAATTTCTATCCCATATTTTAGATCTTCAGAAATCTTGAGAGAGAAGTGGATTCTAGGGTTGGAGAATCTGAACTTGAAATTTTAGATTTTAGAGTTTTCTCATCCCAAGGTTGGTGAATTCTGTATCGATCATCCACCATTGCTAGGTTTATTTGCTTTTATTCTCTCCTATGTGTAGAACTCATCACTCCACTGATTTGGATCAAAGGAGACCAAATCAACCTCTTAATTGATTCTTTTTCTTCATGTATTCATCTTCTAGGTTATTAGGCAAATAAGAGTAGGAAAATTCTAATTTCTTGAAGTGAGAACTTGATTCAAGAATTGATAGTAGCTGGGATACTAATTTAATGTGATTCACACCTGAGGTGTTTGGTGTAGGTTCAATTGAGAACTATTGTTGAACTATAATCCTATACTACTCATTAAACTACAATTATTGGAAATTGAGAGCTCCAATAATGCATAAGACTATTTTTTCTTGTTTGACCTTGGATATGATTCTTGTATTAATCCTTGCAAATGAATCAAGTAGATGTTAGATTTTCTTGATCATGAGTAATACAAATTTATTTACATTCAATTTTCATATTCTTATCATCTATACATTGCAAATCCCATATTGGTTAAATATTGAGTATTATGCATAATGTGTGAATCCTTGAATTGTGATTGGTTCATTTGAATTTACATGATTGAAATGGATATATAGGGTATATGTAATTTTAATTGAAACAAAATGTATTTGTGAAACCGAAATTCACATATTCTAGGGTTAGAACGTGAAAACACATATATGTCATTTAATTGAACCATATTATCCTTAAAGTGCATAAATGTACTTAATATCCATTATAACATGGCTCATCTAAATAGGATCTCTGAACAATGTGATTTTCCCTTGAGGTATGCATAGGGTAAATGAAATATAATTACTTCTAATAGTCCTTGGATTATGAAAAGAATGCAAAAGTGTGATTCTTGACCTTGAAGGCTAGATCACCAGAATTTAGAAAATATTTCAAGGTGAGATGCTATCCTAAATTGTCGATTGTTAAGTAAAAGAAATGGATTGTATTTGAAATGGTGTCATGGAAATTGTGATCTTGATGTGAAAGGGATCAATATGGATAGGTTTACTTAGAATCTCATACATGATGCCCTATATTTGACATTTATATCGTTAAACATATCTCACGTACCTAAGATGAGGTATGGACTGTAGAGTTTAAGCTGTGACCTAGCTAGTGTTTGGAAACTTTGAGGTAGAAAGGAGTCTTTTGCTTATCTTAGGGTTTCTGATTAACCCTAAAATTTGGACAATGAGTCATTGACGAAGAACCTAGCATGATGACTTTTATTGATCATGTAAAAATCAAGTAATTTTAGGGAAAACTTAACAATGAATCTTGACAAGTCGAGAATCAGATTTGATTACTCCAAATACATGTTATTTTATTTATTATTTCATGTTCATTCTATGTGTTTTATATCTACCATTACATCCATGACATATGTAATTGTTTGATTGAATCTAGAACTCACTTATTTCTGATCAGTTTAAAAAGAATTAGTTCAATACTAGTTTTTTCTTGAACCTGTTTCACTCACTTAATGTGCCGATAAGTAATGATTTAAAATTTATTGGTATTGATTAGCTTCAGTTCACCTAGGAGTTCCTCATCCACAATTATCTTTTCTTCACCATATGAGGCAGAGAATTCTCTTCTTGTTGTAGGTTATATGTATAGGTTGTCCATGTACTAAGGAGTTATGGGAGGGTGTGTGTGCTTGTAGTGATTTACTTTATCTTGATTTATGTCTCCTATGTCAATGCAATAGTATAACTTTCTATTTTATGTTGTATTAGAGTTTTATCTTGAACAATTCTTACATCTAGGGTTTTCTTATATATAATCTCATGAAAATAAAGATTACTATAATTGCTTGAACAAGATCTGGAATTGAATCAAAAAAGATATTTTTATTTTTCATATAATTGAATGTTTTGATTCCAAGATTTAAGTGCTAGTTTGAGGATTAATGCTGGTAGTTTGGACAACACTGGGGGGGGTCCAACAATATTGATATTATATTTCAAATTGATAAGAACAATATGTACAATCTAATAAAATAAATGTAATGCATATCTTGATCCTAGTTTAAAATGTACATGTTTTGATAATAATGATTATACAGAAACCATTGTCTCCATGAAATATGAATTAGTGTGTATATCTTATTCAATTGATGAAAAATGTTATAGTCTGATGACAAGTCTACATTGTGATTAATTTATGAGTTAGGGTTACACACAATTCTCAACTAGGGTTTATAACCTTTTTGACTCATTATATGATAGAATTGGGGTTGTGACTCTTAATCTTAATCCAACCCAACATTAATAAATAGGATACTAAACTTACTGAATATGATTCCATTGTTATATAATATAATCATATTTATGATAGTGGAATCTAATAAAAACGAAAAAGTTTAGGGTTACTTTACAATTCAATTAGGATTTCTAAGTCTTTATACCATACACATATGAATTAGGGTATTGAGACCCAACCCTTATATCAACCCTAGACCTAAAAGCCCTAGACCGACCCAGATTAGAATCATATGATTAGAATGGTGACACATGGGGCTATGTACACTTTTAGATCATGTTGATTGCTTAGATCTACATTTGATTGATTGTTTGGACTTGCAAATTAAATAACTTGACAATAATACTTCATGTGTTATTCATTAAAGGTATTTGGTTAATTACATATACTTGATCATATTGGATGCCAATGGATATCAAATGCTTTCCAAAAGTTTTGAGTCACATTAATTTTATTTGGTTGTTTATTTACTTTTAGTTCTTTATAATGCCTATGTGAATCATGTGAAGAAATAATAAGATATTTTGGACCTAGGATTAGACCTACAAAAGGGTAGTCATACAAGTTCAATGATGGATATAGAAGTAATTATACTCAAAAATAGTATGACAATCATTGGTTGCATTATATAAATGAATATACAAGATCATATGTGAAAATATTTGAATGTTAGATATATATATGTATATGCACACTTTTGTATGTACAGACATACCTAATTTATCAATATGCTAGTTCATGCATTGTTTTTCACTATTTTAGGTCATTTGCTTAAACACAGATATGAAGATTCAGATGAATTCATTGAAGATCTTTAAGTTACTGTCACAGGGATGATTAATTAGGTAGTAGTTTATTATATGTTCTTCTTTATAACGATAGTGTTCCTCACATGTAGTATTTGTATATTTAGAAATGATGTAAAATTTTATGAATATCAAATTAACATTCTTTTCTACCATTTGAAGTTTATGAAATTAACTTATTTGTTATTTCTTAAGTCTATATTCTAAAAAATGATATTATGATCCACTATTCCTATGATATGTCTTCAATGTTTGGAAACTATGGCCAGGTTCATAACACATATTGTGAGTCAGAAATGGAATAGATAAACTGACAGAACAATAGTTTAATGACATCCATGAAAATCACCTCTTTCATGTTCTATTTTAACAATGTCATACAATAAGGGTGTAGTTTGTTGCGATGCTTTCACATGAAATCATACACTTCATGTACGTTCATGGCATATTAAGAAGAATAAGAGATTAATTAGGGATGTTTAGTTTTTGATTTACTCTGTGTAGTCATCAAGAGTAACATGTCAGTTGTACGCGTAATGACTAGTTTTAGTATACTACTTTAGTTCTAAAGCTTGAATTCAATTGCTCAAGAATATATCCCTTGAAAATTTATGTACCTTAAACTATTTCTTAGAATCACTCATTCACTAGGTGAGCTGATCGGCACTCTACTCACAAATTATTAGGTACATCATGAGCATATCAACATCTAAATGTATATTGGAAGTTTTGCCACATGTAGGAGCCTAGATAGGTTCATATTGTGAGTTTATATCATTCGAGGTTCTTGTTTAATGTACAAAGAATTGTATACGAATGATGTTGTAATAATGTTTCTTTATGACATGGTTTTTATTTAGTGGTCAAGCCAACAATCATGTAACATTGAAAGATAGTTTCGATAACTTAATCCACTTTACTATATTGGAAATTAGATCAAGTAATGAAAGTTTTATTTCTCATACAAGTCCATTCATGTTATTGTGTTACATATATTGTCTAGTTTTTAGAAAGATAAAAAAGTTAGTAGTGTTTAGGTTTTCTTGAGCTCAAATTATGCCCTAATTTCATGATATATTAGTGATTGTGAAATCTGGGAGTGACAGTTTGGTATTAGAGATAGGGTTGAGTCTTAAGAGACCATTAAAATAGTAAGTATGAGTCATAAGTGTGGTAGATAGGAAGTGATGTGGCTATAGCTTTGGGAAGTTGAAGCATATTCATACACTAGTCTGGATCTGAATACTTAGGTTAACCAGTATCAAGATACTCTCTATATTCTTCTTTGGATTCCATATCCATGTATTTCAATGAAGGATGAACTACAAAGAAACCCTAGAAATTTTAGGTTTAGAAGACTAGAAAGTGACAAAAAAAACCATAGAGAATTTACAATACTTTTTGGTTTATACTACTATTTTGATTGGGATTAATAGAAATCATTTTGTTTATATGAATCAAAATATCTAATTTTCATGAATACGTATTGTTATGTAGGATTTGTGTACACTATGATGTTACTTCAAGTTTGTGTATATTCTTTTTATCAAGTAGTTTATCATTAAATAAGTTAGCTCGAAGTGGATAATCATTTCACATGTTTGATATAAAAGGGTTTGTTTAATCCTAAGTAGCTCTTGGCTTTAGGATAATAGTTTTGGCTTGCTCTAATTGGTAGTATGCATTACTAAGATCTAATGTCTCCAATTAACAATGCACTATGAGTATATTTAACCCTGAACATAATGAGAATATGCATACATTTTGATATTGAAATATAAGGGAAAGATTGGAATAACTAAAAATAGGGTGTAATCAATAAGTTTGTTAAAGTTTTGGGCATCATATAGGAAACTATAATTTGAGAATAATCGAAGTAGGAATGTAGATTCAAGACATATATTAGCATGGAGTAAAAGAAATAATGAAGAAAGAATGGTTTTAGAGCATTAAACCCTATGTTTGGTTGATGCATTTTTTTATTCAAAATTGAATAGAAGGAAATCAAGTAGAAAGGAGTCAAAGAATATTTAAAGAAATAGAAGATAAGATTCAACTGTAAAATGTCCTACCAAAGTAAAGTATGTCAAAGTCAGAGACAAAATAGAAAGAAATCGAAAGGTAAG
Source organism: Alisma plantago-aquatica (assembly GCA_963693085.1). Taxonomy (NCBI): domain Eukaryota; kingdom Viridiplantae; phylum Streptophyta; class Magnoliopsida; order Alismatales; family Alismataceae; genus Alisma; species Alisma plantago-aquatica. The sequence goes on from OY856409.1 coordinate 973,384,115, forward strand.
GTTGGGATTAAGGATTACTATTCTTACATTAATACTCTATATCAAAAAAATGAGCAAGATAAGAAAAATTTGTCAAAGCCCAAGATATTAACAATAAGTTATGAGGAATGGATCATGTAATCAAGTTAAATACATCTATATACTTCAAAACAAAGGATAAATAGAAGAAAATTGTAGAAATATACAATAAGTACATAGAAGTGATGAATTTGCAAAAGAAATAAAGTCAGGAGAACTATAAGATCAGGATATGAAACAATGATGAAAAAAAATGGAAATGATAGAAATGATGATCTTAGTTAAGAAAAGAGGGTTACATGATATAATAGTGAATATCAAGTGTGTACTTATATAATGAATTTTAATGCATTCATCCTTAACACTATTTTGATTCAAATTCCATGTAGAATAACTTCTTAGTTTCATATAGATGTGCTCAATAAGTTACTTGTGAAGAAATGAACTATTCCTCAAATGATAACAAAGAAGATGCTAAAAAACTCAGTAAGTCATATAAATTTGAATTGTATGGAGAATAAAAAATGTTGATAAAGTGAATTTTTGCCCCTTGTGTGTGATATATGAACTAAAATAAAGGACATATTATATATTTGTACTTAAACTAAAAAAATAGTAGGGAGAATAGTTATTCAGAAATTCAACTTGATAATAGTAAAAGGATAATAAGAAATATATAGTGTGGAATATAAAGCATGCGTACAAATGAGAAACATGATTGGGTGAGATATACAATAGTTAATGATGACAGAATGAATAGTAGCATATAGGGAGAGAATGATGGAAAACAAAGAAGGGTATAAAAATGAGGATATAATATAGATAAGAAAGAGAGATTGGGAAATGTGAGAAAATGATAAATAATCAAGTGTCCTTGATGATTGATAACTAAACCTAGATATGAGAAGTGTGTTATGATAATACCTTAAAATTAGAATTCAATTACTCAAAAAATCTTATCTTTGTATTTTCCTTAATGAGAGTAATATGGGGATGTAGTTACAAAAAATAAAGTTTAAATGATGTATAACTACCATGATAGACACATTTTGAATGTATCAATGACACATAGTGATAATGAAACCACCAATGGGATAAATAAAGAACGTAACTAGAAATGTTAAATATGAGAAACTCAATTGATAAAGATAAGATAAACTTCAGTAAACTTCAAGAGAGATAAAGTTTGAATTTCAAATTAAGGGAGGTGAAATCATGTTACAAAGAGGTTTGGTTATGAATACAGATAACTTTTGGGAATGTTTAGGGTCGTAGCAATTCAAGGGATGTGACTAGTGATTTGACTTTGAGTACTAACAATTAAAAAGAAACAAAATCTTGAGATTAAAATTATAAGATGTAAAGTAGAAATGATAATAATCTAGTGTTTGAAGTTTGAAAATGAGAAAAACTAGATAAACAACATGGAAATGACTAAGAATGGAAGGACAAGAAATAAAATTGAAATGTAAGAAGTTTAATCTGAACCCAATGGGAAGTGTGATATGAAAAAAGTGTGACATGAAACAAATACTTTCATTGACAGGAGGAATGATGGATAATCCATGCTGATTTCAAGTAGCTTAACATTTATTAAAATTTATTCTATATCATCATATAAAGAAGGAAAGGTATGAAGAAGAAAGTAATACTAAATAAGAAAGAACTAAGAGAAACCAAGTGTCTTCCAGTATATTAATTTATTTTAGAAGTATAATTTGTTGGCATATGAAAGGGTGTAATTTGGTTGTACATATGATTTCAGTTGCACATGTGCAAAAAATATATCAAATTTAAAGGATAGTTAATTATGATTTTGTCATTCATACCAGTAATCCATTTCAATATTGCATCGTGGTTATTATTCCTAGTCTTTCAGCTTATGATTACATTGATATTGGAGTATCAGAATAATAAACTTCAAAATAACAAAGAAAACTCTTTTTAGTAACTCATATGTGATATATAATACTCGTACAGATTATTATGTAGATTTATATAGGTAGATTGGATCACTACTACAAAGGTAACACTACAACATAGTATGATAAGTTTTAATATGATTCATTTTTCTTTCTCTATCTCTTTATTCATAATTTATTGGGATATAGGAAAAAAAGTATTTCGTTGAAGGGTTTAGTTACAAATTTGTGATTAAAAGAGAAACAAAGGACACCATGTTGAAATTGATATTTAATAAAGAATATCAGAGTAAGTGAAAAATAACATTTTGGAATTATAAAAGAAATGTTGAATGTATATTTCTCGCATATTTATGTTTTGAATACAAAACCTTTTAAGGAGGAGCAATTCTAATGACTCGGCTTCATCTTAGCCTCCTTATTAGGGTTTACATGGATACTTACATGCTTAACTAGAGTGATTTGTGCTTAAGATTAATTCATAATAATATGTCTAATTATGATGTTTTAGACCTAATGAGAAACTCTTCTAATGGTTATATATTGAATAGTTAGGGTTTTAGAAGAGTAAACCCTACTTGGTCAAAATTAGGGTTTTGATAGTATATGAATACACAAGTTGATAAAAAGATTGGTGCAGTAAATGATGTTAGTATTTTATCTTTAACTCAGATTTATTTGAAATCTGGATATAATTTAGCTAGCTCAAGTATAAGTCTTAGAGAGAATTGTCAAAATATTTTTATGTTTTTGTATCAGTTTACCGAACATGTTGCAGACTGCATTCTAGTAGTGTGGTATTTTATTTTTATTTGTTTATTGGTAACTCTGAAAGAGCTAAAATATTAAGTATATCCTTGAAAATTCATTTAAGAAAACATACTATTTTTTCATCATTATTAAAGTAGTTTTGATCAATAACAAATAACATTTGGTAAAGTATTATGACAAATTTTTTTTTCGAAATAAGACAAAATGTAGTGTGGATTTAATTGCAATTGCCCCAAGAACCTTAATTTCTCTATATGAGTAACCTAACACTCTAATAGCTCTCATATTTTTTTATTCATTAAAAAGTGACGAAATCCTAGAGAGAGATGGAGAATTAGGGTTTGAGTAATGAAGGAGGGAAATATGTTAATCAAGGGTTTTATCTGTTGGCTTTTTCGATATTCCCCACTCATATTTTAATTATGCAAATATTTCCCAAATTATGTCATTAACATTTGTATTAAGTGTTTCACGTGATAAAGGGACTATGTCAAGATCCAATGACAAAGACAATCCAATGCTATACATGTTTGGATGCTTGTCGGTTAAGTTCTACCATATGTATGATTGTACAAGTGTGTTTTGTACAACTTGATAGATATGTTGTAAGAACAAATTATGATCTTATGAAACCTACCCAAAACCCAAATTCACACCTCATATGAAGCCATTAGGGTTGATATGTTTTTATGGAAAAGTCATTAGAAAAGTTTTTCTCACATTTGCATATTCTTTCACATAGTCTATCTCAGTTGAAATCTTTGTTGACCGAAATCCAATCAGTCAAAGACCCTATGGACCAGGAATTAGCCCAAATTTATAGTGACTCCTAAGTCATTCTCGATCGAAAAAATCTTGACCAAGAATGTCGTTCAAAGAAAAGTCTGATCGATAAACAACCGTTGTGCTATGTTGGACCAAGAAGATAGATTGCCACTTTGTTGTTAGAGCAATTTGAGCTAAGAGCACTGCTCGATTGAAATCATTCTTGACCGAGACAGTTCCAAGTTGATATAATTCTCGATCGAGAAATTTCCAGAAAATAATTTTATTAACAACTAAATTATTCATTGCAACGATAGTGACTCAATCGTAATGGTTAATTCTTGACCTAAAACACTATAGACACTCCCCATAGTAACCCTAACCACTTGAAACATTTCCTATAAATAGGAGTTGTCTTATAACACCTAGATATCAACTTTGCAAATTACTTTGCAATGACAATTTACATACACTTGAGATAACTACTATGTGATCTACTCATAGTTCTTATCTTCTACACTTCAAGTTTCCATCTTTATAGCCTAAGCCTCATCTCAGTTATAGTATCCTTTCCACCAAATATAACCTTGCCTAAACCTTTTGTGGAGTTGATCATATAGCTTATTCATTAGTGCTCAATTTTACATCTTGTAAAGATCATTGTAATTTCCTTTCTTCAATTGTTTCTAACATTGGTGTATTTATAATGGACTATTTATTGGAGATAAGGTTGTTTAAGAACCTATGAGAAGAAGGAGTCCTCTCAACTTGGTGCTCTTCTACTGGCCATTAAAGAAGTGGTGTGGTTTTGTGCTCTTCCTCATCCGTCAAAGAAGAAATTTTGTTCGGTGCTCTTTTTCATCCTTTAAATAAGAGGAGAAATGGATGACCTTCCAACAACCCATCAAAGAAGGTGGTAGTTCTCCATGAGTTGAAACACCTAAAACATTTAATACATATGTTAGCTAGTAACACAATTTGGAAAATATTTGCATCATTGCAATATGAGTATGGCATATCCAGAAAGCCAACAGTTGATGCCCAAAACCAAGAAAGTGGGGGAAAGTGGTCAATAGAAAGTAGAAGAAGAAAGCCTAGAAGCAGCAATAAGTTCCACATGTTAATGTTCAGTCGATTTCTCTACATACTCCGACAACGAAAAAGACCATCGTGGTCCTCACCTAGGATGATTTTTCAATCATCATTGTAGATGAGGAAACTTGTGATGGTCTCTGCCAAAATGGACATAGAATCCTTATTTCGTTTCTAATAAAATGAGGTAAATTGTACACCACCTTGAAGTCCTCATTCAACTGCTTACAATGTGGAAGTAATAGGGATGTCATCCTTCACAACTGGAAGGTCATATATCAAGTAGCTAGTCTAGGGTGGGAAAGTAAATAGGGGAATGTTGCCTATTTTCTTAGAGGGGTTGACTAGATGCCATAAGCAAGGAAATTATTGTCTCTCTAAGAACATCAAGCCAAAGAGAATGCCATTCAAGAAGAGAATTAGGATATGGGGATTCTTTCCGCCATTAACTAGACCGCACCACTAACCTACCTAGTTTAGTTCCTTTATGACAATTATAATATGTTGGAATATTCATTGTTCTCTCTCTGATGATAAAATAAATCCCCTTAAAATATTCAAATGTAAGCACATACGTCATGGTATTTCTATTATTGAACCTCACTGTAGTGTCATAAAAGAAGCTAACATCATCAAAAAATTGGATATTACTCTTTCTATATAGTTAAGGCACTAGGTTTCTAAGGTGGTATCTAATCGGGCAACAATCTTTGCAACCTTAAAATACTACAAAACCATCACCAATTCATTCAATGTAGAATGAATAACTCCTGGTATCTCATTGTAGCCTATGGTTGTCCCAGTCCCTCGAAAAGGGACCTACTATGGAACATACCGCTTGAATTGTCCTCCTCTATTTCTGAGGCATGGGTAGTGGTTGGAGACTGTAATACTATGTTCAACATCACTGAGAAACATGTTGTATGGGGATTCAATCATCCTTCTAGCCTTACATTTAATTTCCTTCATTTTTCAGGCCTCGCTAATACTCGACCCTTGGGAAACTTCTTCAATTTTAAAAGATTATCTCTTCATGAGAAGATTAACAAGATATTTCAAATGACATGTGGCTTTATGTTGATGGTGGCATGAACATCAGTGTCCAACCATCACTTCACAGTGGTGGAAATCCTATTGTGATTTCTAGCAATAGGTTTTCTCACCAACATCACATCCAATTCAGGACTAAGATGAGTTGGAGTCAAGTCCCTAGTTTCAAAATGGTTCTTCTTCCAACATGGGATGGCTCGACCTCTTTCCTAGATGCCCTTCCTACATATTGTGTTGTTGCTAGAAATGGGACTTGAACCTTATGAAGCTGCAACACTACCAAAAGAATGTCATTATAATGGACCTGGAAAATTTTTATGTAAACTTTACCTGTAGACAATCTTTCTAAACTTCATTCAATTGATTGAAAAGAACAATACAATGACATCATATGATTGGAAGAAACTGACTGGCAACAAAACACTAATATGAACTAGCTTCATGATGGGAAGGAAACAAAACATTTTACCATTTCTTCATCAAATCTTGTCTTATCTCAATAAGACAATCATGTTGTGAGATGATAGTGGGACATGGATATCTTTTCAGACATCTATCAAAGAGCTTGTCAGAAGTTTTTTTGAGGACCTACTTTATACGTGTATTGTTCTTACTGCCATGTTGTTAAAGATCCCCAATTACATTGTTGTCTTTCCAAGATCCTAAAATCTCATGTGTTTATAGCTACCCAAACTCTAATGATAAAAAATAGGTAGTCTTCTAAATGTCCACAACAATAGCACTTGGCCTCGATGGAGTTCATAATGCATTCATTCAGGAAAATTGGCACTATGTTGGCAATTTCATTGTCCTCACAATTCATGAGGCTTTCCAAAATGGCCATTTCAACTCAAGACTAGCTGATGCACTCATGGTTATTGTTCCCAAAGTGCAACACCCACAAAGCTATAATGACCTCAGGCCAATCTCTCTAATTAACTATTTTTTAAGATCATATCTAAGATAAATGTGGAATAGATTAAAACCCTTCTCAACACCTGGAATTATGAATACCAGTCAAATTGTATCCCTGGCCGTTATACTGGTGATAATATCCTACTATTCTAGGAGGTAATCCATTCTATGAAGACTAAGAATAGCAGAAAGAACTAGGTGAGAATTAAGATTGATCTTTTAAAGGCATTTGATAGAATGTGTTTTCCTTTCATAAAAGACACCTTTCTCAAGGTCAGACACCTTAACAAACTAATTTCATTGATTATGAAGATCATATCATATGGGAAAATCTCCATCCTATGAGATAGTGTTCCTCTAGATGCATTCATGCCCATCCAAGGTGTTTGATAGGGTGATTTGATCAGCCCGTACCTGTTTGTTCTCTATAAGGAACATCAACATCAAGAAATTTCTCTCTTGTAGCTACTGGACAACGGAAACCCAATCTCATAAACCATTGTGGTACCCCCCAACTAATGTGATGTTTTCTAATGACATCTTTCTAATGGCAGAGGTTTCAACTCTACAACCCTCTACCATGTCCAAGGTGCTCAATCAATTTGGTTGTGTCCATACATATTCTCTTAAAAGAAAATTCAAGGTGTTTCTTCTCCCGCATCACATCTACATATGAAAAAGGTCTTTCCATAGGAAAATTGGGATTCCAAGCATAGAAGGTTTAGGCCTCTATTTGTAGTTTCATGTGTTACATCATCGTTTGAACAAAGCAACGCATGCCAACATAGTTTGCTCAATCCAAAAGAATATGATCAGTTGATTTACTCGACACTTATCTCTAGATGGACACATCACTCTAGCAAAGAGCACTCATACCATTATGTACAATGCAATCTACCATTCTCTCATCATCCCTCTGTAATGACATTGAAAGGCACATCCAAGACTTCATATGTCCAGGAGGATGTGAACAATAGAAAATTTAGTCAATATCATGGAAGAAGGTCACCTTTTCCAAAGCTTGTGGTGTCCCATGGAACAAAGAAGAACGTGTTAAGAACACATCTCTGATGCTCAAGAATGTTTGGCAATTCATGCACCAATTCTACATTCTTTGGGAAAGATCGATTGAGGGATAAATATATGAACAATGACAATTTCAGAGAACTTCCCTACTCATGTGCATGGGCTTTTATTAAGCACAACATTGCCAATATACAATATATTAGTCACAAGACCATCAACTCAGGTGTTAGCACTAACATTTTCCACAACATCTAGATTCTATAGAAGTCAGTTCTTGATATTGAACCTACTGCAAACATTCCCTATGGACATGAAGATTTCACTATTCACTATATGGCTTAGACACCTCATTGATGGGATAGGGATTTTATCAATACCCATCTCCCACTAGCAGACATGCACCTTATTCATAATATTAGGCCATCTAAAAACATAGACTCTGCTAATACATGGTCTTGGCCATATGAAGCTAAAGGGGAGTTCATGACTTGCTTGGCATACTCCTAGCTCTATGATCAAACCTCCATTGTCTCACTGAATCATTGAAAGGGCATGTGGGGCTCACATCTTCCATTCAAGTGACGAAATTTTCTTTGCATGCTCGATCATCATGCTCTCCTCACATACTGTGAGAAAGCTAGAAGGCATATCATCTTAGATGACATTTTCCTGATTTAAAATAATGCCCAAGAAAACCTTTTGCATTGCTGAGAGATTCTCCTTCCATCAAGAAGATATAGTTAGAACTCAATATGGAAAAATCCTTCTTCAATACCTTAGAGTTTGAATGGATTTCCACGATTATTTCCAAATCTTGGAATGTCAAGAAGAAAATTCTACAATGTGTAGGATGCCAAGGCATCTTGCATAATTTTAATGAATCCATTCATAGTGGAACCATGAAACCCATCCTCATCATTATTTATTTTATCAAGGTGAGAACAAATTTTATTCTACACATTCTAGGTCTTCCATGCATCACCATCATAGAGATTGTTCCTTAACCATGCATCCTCATCATGGATGCCATACTATTGTCTTTGTGGACTTAGTGCTTCAAACACACTCCGAAAGAACATGTATTGGAATTCATGTAGTTGACAACACAAGACGTTATATTTTGGGAGCTGGTCTCATCGTCCTTGCTCGCTCAACATTGGAGGTTGATGTCAAATGTATTCTCCAAGCATTGTCTCTTTGTAAACAAAAGGGTTGGAATTCTCTAATAGTATAGTCTGATGCTAATTCAACCATCACTATCCTTAAGCATTTCTCTCCAACGGATAGACAATTTGTACCCCACCAAATGCACTTTGCCTCTCTTTTTCTGTATTGAACCAACATACAATTCTCTTTCATCCCCCGTAACCACCACATGGTAGCCGAAAATATCTTAAAACACACCATGTACTCATTCTTCCCCCATTCCTTTCACACTAACAAGCCTATGTGGTTATCAAGAGACATTCATATTTTCCTTCCATGTTGTGGCCCATACTAGAGAAGGGGATGGGTATTACTTAATCTCTTTTTGTTTGCAAAAAAATAAGATGACACTAGTAAACCTATCATATGAAAATATTTTTATTGTCTATATTTCATTGAGTCGATCGACTTAGTACATAGGTTCATTACGTTTGGACAAGGTATCTAGGAAACATGCATTTCACAAACTATGGTTGAAAACTTTAGGAAAGATTGAGATTTTACCAAAATCATGCGGTGAACATGATCTCTTGGATATGTAATCTACAATTCGTAAACTCATCCGCTAGGATGGGGGCCAGGAGACCCTGATTCTAGGTTGGCCACAACACACAAACATCGTTGGATACCCCTCTAGCAACCGCCAATGGCTTCTAGTCACTGGGTGTCACTGCCTACTGTTGATCCAGCGAGCCAATGGGCTCACGATCCGGCAGAGTCTGCCCGACAACTGTAGATCGTGATGTGGCGTTGTGCGAAGATGCTCAATAGAGATGGTGGGTTGGAGTGATCGGGACCTCCTCGTGGCTAACCAACATGTTGTTCGAGTTCACGATAGCCACTCGAGGTAGGGAAAGAAAAAAGGTTGTTGCACGCCAGATAAAGAGAATCCCCAAAAATGACCATAGTGGGGGTTGCCCTGGAAGCAAGCAAGAAGAAGAAGCGGGGGTCAAGGGTTCGTGAAACGAGAAGAAAGGAGGGGCAACCGATTAGGGAAGATGTTTTGTAGGTAACAAAAGGGTTAATTGGTGCCAAAGTGGTGGGAAAACAAGGGGTGGGTGTGGTGCAGTACCATGGCCGCCAACCATGGTACGAGGGTGGAAGACGATGGCTCAACAGTCTGATTAGATGGGGGAAATTTGTGAGCACAAGATCAAGGGCTGGGGCTGAACAAGGAATAAGAGGGGGTGTGGGTCGCTGACATGACAAGAGCAAGGGGTATCTTGTTGGGCCACACCCCTACATTGGGCCCAAATTGGAGTTTCATTCAATTGAAAGAGCAAAAAACTAAGTTAAAAGCATGTTTCTATCATCCTTGTTTGGAACTCCGCGAACTCTGATGCACGGGAAACATGAGATTGTTTCTATACAACTAACATGTGGTGAGGGTAAGTACAGACCCATAAATGGTATCAAGACGGGTAAAGAGATGATGGACGTCAATCTAAGTGAAATCGTGATTTCGAATGAAATTGAATATCATCACTGGCCATATGAACGTAAGATAAACTCGATCAGAATAAAAATATATTAAATCATGAATATGATATCAAGGGTGAGAATTAGTATAAGAATGAAGTGAATAGTACATATATGAGGAGAGAGAAAAATTTAAATTATTACACATACTAGCCTCCGCAAAGAAGATTTTCAATGTTTCAACTCTTGATATATATATACACTGTCAGTTAGCTAGATGCTTAGCTTGGAAACCTCTATTGATGTTATCTTTGTACTTATCCAAACATTCAAAGCCTTGATTGTTTTCTAGTATAGTATAGAACCTTATTGAGGTCATCGACGCCACATTGATCAAAACAAAACATGAATGAGACACAATCCATGTTGGTTTCGTCGCCCCTCCGTCTGTGATAAAATCGACATCTCAAGCCCCAATGATCCCTCGGCAGTCGGCAAACATTCATATCGCTATACAATTCCTCAGGTCACCGCATCCGGCTATACTCCGCCCACCACCAATAGGAAGCTATGTCGAGCACAACGGACGGGAATGCTCCCAAAGGAGAGGGCAACGACGTTGAGGCAACCGGAGCGACGGCGTGTGATTGTGAACCCAGCGGTGTAGCATGGTCGGTGGCGTCGCTAGTCCTCCGAATGCTAACTGCTCTTTTCACTGTTGCATCGGCGATCGTCATCGCCGTCACATCCTACACCAGTATCGACCCAAATTCCTCCAGCGGTCAAGAGGCAACGTTCCACTTCCAGGACTTCTGCGCCTACAGGTGGTTGTATAATTTGAGACCGATGTGTTCACTATAATTATGTATTCGACAATGTGACATGAATAGCAATTGGGTTCTGGAATCTGTCTTGCAGATACGGTATGTCCGTTGCGATCATTGGAATGGTGTACGCCGTCGTGCAGGTTGCCATAGCCATCTACAGGCTGGTTGCGGTGAAGGACTTCCCAAACTGGGTTTCCTTCATAATACTATACGGTGATGTGGTAATTATAAGAGCCTCTTCCAACCCCTGATCATTTCTTGATTATTGTTTGGCCAATATGTGATCGTCGTGTGAAATTGTTCATTTGCTGAATTAGTTAGTGGCTCTGTGGCTGGTTTCGGGATCTGCGGCCACTTTTGGACTCACGGTAGACTTCCAGAGGAAGTGGGATTCCTTGCTTGATGAGTTGGTGAAGCAGTTTCGAATAAGTCCAGCCCAAGGCGACGACTGGAAGAGCAGCCTCGACAAGGCTGCCTCCAACAACAACATGGCGGCAAGCTTCCTCCTGCTGGGCGCAGTATTCAGTCTCCTAGTGACGTATCCTACGTTGGCTAAATTTAAATCGTGAATTGAAGTGGAACACGTTTCTACCAAAGGTAGCGATGATCACGGACGCCTTTATTATAAGAGGCTTCCTACAATAATTTTATTGGAACCCAATTCAAATCCGTTGAAGTGTGAAGTAGCTGTTTTTGTCTTCATCTGTTTTTAGAAGTCAGCGTTAGAGAAGAGATGCATATTGCCCATTAGTCTCTTAGAGGAAGGTATTTTAAGCATTTACCCAACCATTTTTGGATCATTTCGGAGATTTCTTTTGTGTTTTCTGTTTAATTTTTGTATCGAACAAATAAAAATAGTTCATTTTATAGTTGAGGTAGCAAGAGCTTGTATTGAGTATGTATACCGGTGCATGTTAATTTATATTATTTCAAATATGGTACATTTCCTAATTTTATTTGAAAATGTGTAGATAAATTTGATATGCTACATGCATAATAGTCAACCTAATTTAAGAGAGTGTCAACCATAACGAACAATAAATGAACAGGTATAAAACACATTAATTTTGAATATCATCCCTCTGGTTCTAAGAAAAAAAGCAGCATCTAACAATCTTTTTTTATGAAAAGTACATAATAATGGTGTTCTTAGTATAACCTGTTGTACTACAAAGCCGGTCGACAAGCATACTACAAGGAACAGACGAGTCACCTACATGTCATTTTGAATTCTAATCAAATCTATGTATAATTCATAGATTATATCTCTTGCCATGAAATTTAGCCTCAATAACGAATGTGACACATCATTTTTGAAAAGCAGAAATTTTGATGCATCATCTAAGTTGATACCAACTAGGAAAAGTAGCACAAATTCTGATGCATCATTTAACTTGATACCAAGAAGTTGAAGTAGTTGACGTCTCTTCTGAGTCAATGTATTCTATACTTTTACAACATTCATTCTTCCTCACTGTATATATCCACAACTTCTCCTACTTATATGGCCATTGCAAGTCTTCTACAATGACAACTTCAACAATAATTTGCCCCATTACCATTATTTGGCTTAATCCTTCACTCTAGCACATCACCTCTCCTCTCTTAAACCTCTCCCTACCCTCTTTGCTTGACATTAGAGATAGGTTTCTACAAGTAGTGGATCCACACAAGATTTAGAGAGGAGGGTTGGTTGGTTTGAGATCAGAACGGAAGATATGGAGGATGATATGTAGTTCAAAGAAGGAAAGGGTACTCATCAGTCTACATGTGGTGAGGGCATTTGTGACAACCCTCCAAATAAAACAAGATTATTCAAAATTCGATAAAACCCCTATTTATCATTATCCCAAAAAGGTATATAATTAAAATTGAATAGTAAATTTGACATAGCATAGGAATACTTGCACAGAGGCCCAAAATATCACAAATACTTATATTCAGTTACTTTACATGAATATCCCTGACCTCATCCACAACCTATACAAAAAGGTGCTTTTCGGATACTTACAACATTTACATTGTTCATGGCTTACAACCACAAAATGGAATTGATATACATCATATACAAATCCCCCTATCCGGATATGAGAGTACAAGGATGACTCTAGAACTCTAACAAGAACCACACCAACCTCTCAACATTATTGATCACTAACTTGAGTCTCTTCACCATCATGGGCTTGACTGCACTATGGATCACCTAAAAAGGTGTGGAAACCCATGAGATGGGACCCAGGTCACAACGATATGATATAACCTCTAATAATATTTATTTCTTATAAACATGTCATGAAATTATATATCAGTGAATACAAATACTATAACTGACGAGAAAATTGTGCAGTGCATATACAATGATGAAGAATAGATAAAGTTGCAATTACATATAACTAAATGTGAAGAGATATGTATCACATATGATGCTATCCAAAAGTGAAAAGCTTTACTATTTATCTACTATGATTTGCCAAATAACCCTTGTTGATTTGAGACTTATACATTGTCCATATTTTGGTAATGACTTAACCATTCTATTCATATGTATCTAATATGTTCATTTAAGATTTATTAGGCATTAGGTACATGAAAAGGATCAATTTCTTGAAGCCCTAGATTGTCCAAGTTCATGTCAAAAGCAATGCAAATGTGCAATTTGAGAAAACAATCCAAACCACCATAGGATATTTTTGTAATCATTAGTATTGATGATATGACTTGTAACTAAGATGAGAAAAAATTAGGGACACTTAATTTCATCGGTTGATCACTTAAAACTCATTTAGAAATTTAACATAACAACTTAATCAGTTGAGTTTGAATCTCAACCGACTAGTGATGGATTTTTGAAAATGATTGGATCGGTCGAGCTGTACACTCACAGAACTCAACTGACCAACTTTCTGACCAAAGTTGATTTTAGTTGATCGGTCGAGTTAAACTCAACAGATGTTTGAAAATTGGCTTTTTCAAATAGTGGATCAGTCGAGTTACCCTTATTGAAACTCGACCGAATGCACAATACGAAAAATACAAAAAAAAGTGATTCCAAGCATTGGAGAGTTGTTAGAAATGAAATAGATCTGTTGCACGTTGGAAAATGACTATTTTTCGTTCTTAAGTGATCCCACACTCAGAGGAACACCCCCATATATAAATAGGACCTCTTGGAGTTCATTCCAAGGTTGCTCATTCAGGCTATCATTGGTCATTGCTAAAGTTGAGTGTGCTAAACCCCTTTGAGCCCCTTTCTCTCTCTCTCATTTACAAAGCATTTCATGATTATGAGTGAGTTAGACATGTTGTAATAGATCTATCTCATTGTTACCTTGTAAAGCTCTCCATATTTCCATCTTCCCAATCCCCTTTTTAAAAAGCAAAGACTGAAGTGACCTTCTCCGAGTGAAGGAGGGGTTGATGTTCTTCTTCAAGTCTGAAGAAGGTTTGAAGATCTTCTCCAAGTAAAGGAGAAGGACAAGGCCTAAGATCCAACGAGGTTCGTGGGTAAATCCTAAAGGATGAAGACTTGTTGCAAGTAGGAGATGTCCTTGGAGAAGGAAATGAGCTACTTACAAGAGTAGGTAAGAGATGTTGTGAGGTAGAAGACTAGCTCTTGGATATATTAGTGCTTGGATGTAAGGTGGTCTTCTTATATGTCTTATAATGGAATATAGGTATACATGGGTTGCAAAGTCATAGTGGTTTGCCTCTCTAGGCAGTGGACTGACGGCCTAATAGTTTGGAGATTGGAACCACTCTAAACACCTTGTCCAAGTGTTTGTTTCAATCTCTCTCATCCTTTCTATGCTTGTTTAGATAGTGTTGGTATGTATGCCCTGAGAGCCAATCATGGGATGATTGATGGGATACATTAAGATTGATTTGATAAACATCAAAGGCAAGCTTTCAATTCTTTCTGGTTCAGTCATATGAGATAATGATAGAACATATCGAATGTCTAGAGAATGACTTACTTAATGACATATGCCTTCAGGTTCAGGACCTGAACGATGAGATCATGCAGATGCTAAGAGTTTGTACATTCTTATTATGTCCCTAGTCGGATGTCATTGTGGAAGGTAGATAGACAACAATGACACACAAGACTAGATTGTGGTGTTGGTTGATGACAGAATCTCATTAGTCATGATATGGAGATATCAAACCAAATACATAGGTACTTGTTAGAGAACAAGTGTACCAGACAGACCCACTGTGAGTTTGACACATGGAACCATGACATGGTAGTCACATTCAGTTCTCACAGTGATGGTGGTGAGTGTGATTCTTTGACCTAAAATCACTACACTCAACACATGTTGTTGGGTACACTTTGACATCATCAAACGCAGTCCGGAAACATGGGTTGTTATAAAGGTGAAGATTGGGTGCCTTTGACACATGGGGCTTTTGAGGGGTGAGTGATAGATATGGGATTTGTCCCTCTTGAGGGAGTTTGATATCCATGGCCACTTGATGAGTAGGATTGAGATAGGCGTGCACATGCATGTGTGAATTAGTATGTGATATTGATGTCATACATATCTCCTCCAGTCTACTCTGAGATCAAGAAAGTGAATGGACGTTGACAGGATGGTTGTTCCATGCCTTGAGTTCATTCGGGATATCAGTGACAAAGGAATTATACATTCACTGTAACACCATTCACGAATTGTAGGATTGAAAGTTGTCATCCAACTTTCCTTTTCACTTGGGTAGCACTGATGTGTGACTAGGCACCACTCTTTGCTTGTGAAGTCATAAGTGTTATGGACTTTCACTGCCAACGTGAAATGGACCTGCAGGATCACACACATAGGATTTAACCTAGAAGAGGAGTTTATCCACAAATGATGTTTAGATTGATTACTAAAGGAGTTTAGTGGTTCAATTAAACACTCAATCAATTGATAGCTCAATATCATAGTTTTCAAGGTGTTGGACCGATTGATTGGAGTATCGGATTGATCGAAACTGCGATTGACTGATTTGCATAGTCTGCTGCCCCAATCGATTGATAGCTCATGGGATGAACCGATCAGCTCAGGTTGGTGAACCAATCGACTCAACTGGTGAGACGATCGGCTCATGTGTCAATGAAACGATTGGCTCAATTGTTGAACCAGTCGATTCGTGTGACCAATCGAGATCATTTGGAAAGCCAGAAGACTATTTTGTAAATACAATTTGTTTCACTTGTACAAATTCAATTTGGATAAGGATTAATATTTGATTAATCGGAAATAAATATGAAAGTCAATTTGAGTTAGATCAGGACCATGAACTGATCGGCTCAGGCATGAACCGATCAGCTCAGAGCACCAGACGATCGGCTCAGGTCCCAAACGATCGGGTCAGGGCCCGAAATGATCGTTTTAGGGTGTGAACCGATCGGTTCATCTTGCGTAGATTGGTTATTTTGTGGAAAATCTTGAACCCTTCTACTCCTACTTTAATACCACATTGCTCGGGGAAGAGAACCTTGTCCCATGACCCTCCTATATATAGGGGTATTGGGGGCTTCTCAGGAACAACAACTCAGAACACCAGTTGCTCTGCAAAGTTGTCATTCAATGTGGTTATGGTAACCGAGAGAGCTTGAGCAAGTGCTACCTGATAAGGGAGGCACAACAAGGGAAAGATAACTACAGAAAGGCAACTAGTTGCAGGAGAGTGTGCGACTCCTTCTGATTCCTTGTGGGACAAGGAGATAAAAGTTCCAGGTGGTTCGTGTGGACTACTTCAGAGGTGGGAGGTTTCTACCGCTCAGAGGGCAGCTGTCAATCCTGATAGTCCCGGTGAGACCAGGAGCTGCACAGACACCGTCCAAGACTGGAGGTGAAGACCACACAAGATGTGAGGTAACGTCATCGAGCAAGCCTCGGGACAAGGTATGTCTCCACAAACCACCCTTCCTACTGTATAGACGTTGATGCGATTCCTTTATTTTGGATTTGGGAGAAGAATTTTTTTTGTTTTTGTTGCCTTCTCTGTCTCCCCTAAAACCCAACAGTGGTATCAGAGTCACGTCAACTGCTTTATTTTGGATTATCGATATGATTGATTTTGGTTTGTCGCCTTTATTTATTGCATACAATGCGAATAAAATTGGCTTTATGCATGTCCAATCCTAAATCCACAAATTCCAATATACATATATGATATGTAATATAAATGCAGTCGATACGCGCCACCCTTAAATGAGTTTTGTGGTAGATGTATAGCATGGTTATGGCCAATAAACCATATATATGTGTGCTTGGTTGAATGTGGTTCCTTGCATCTCGATCTGCATACCGATTTCCTACCTCCTTATTCCTGATGTAACTCGAGATAACCCGATATTTCTTTCCTACCTTTGCTTCCCCATGAATGTAACTCGGGGTTTCCTAATCAAATGTAAAATAGGATAGATCTTTTATTTCCTGTTATGTCAAAGAACGACGGACAACCTGACGACAACTGAGATGATCGGTTCAAAGCATGAACTGATCGGTTGGCGGTCCAGACGACCAGTTTGAGGAGCAAGACGATCAGGTGGCAGCCATGAGGAGATGCACGATGACCAAGTGAACCGATCAGTTGGAGGAACCAACCGATCGACTGGTGGCACCCACACGACCGGCCAGGGCGAGTAGGTCATTCATGTGATGAGTTGATCAACTTAGACCGTTATAGCACTTCATCATGGACAGGTTGCATGTGATGTAGACCTAGATGACCGTGATTCCTCTTAGCTCAAGGAATCACATTAGGATGGCCATAATCATCACTTTTATCATTTTGAATGTTTTTTGTGGGATATAGCATGTATATGATACATACTATGTATTGTGGTGATTGGATATGTATATGTACCTATAAAACCAAATCCCTCATTAAATATTAAAGTTTTAGATGCTTTCCAAATGCGACACATGTGAAAAGCTTGATCGGCCAAGTGTGGGCACACCCTAGCATGGTGCACTGTCTATCTCGTGGAAGCGTGAAGGATGAGTATGTGGGTCTACCCTAACAGGGTGCATATTCATCGTGTTGGCTTTGCATCAGACTTAACAAGGAGACCTAGATAGGATCTAGCACCTTGAAGCATGGAGATGATCATGGCAAGGAGTTGCATATGACATCTTTCAAGTATTGCATATGATGAAATTGGCAAAAGTTACCTACCTGGAAGATCTAAGTTGTGGGTGACAGCCCTAGCTGGTCCATGACTCAGAAGATTTCAAGATCTTGACCCACTAGAAGATTGAATGTTGCAATCTTCCGAATTGATGGTGAGGGCTATCAATTTGAAAAAAAATAGTGGGAGCGATAATTAATTAAAGCCTTAATTATATCGTAAAACCTTTTCAAATCAAATAAGTCAAAATTCATTTTTGGAGTAAATTGCATATATTTCCTTTTTACAATAAATGGTTAATCAACAATAATCACTTTAATTGTGATCGGTCCTTAAGATGGTGAAATTAAAAGGGAATAATTCCATGACTAGTTAGGACGTTGAGAAGTGTTCTCAATCGAAGAGCGAAAGCTCTAGGTCCTAGTTATACCAGAACCAGATGAACTCGATCCCACCACACCAATGGCTTCAGGATGCTTATGGAAGCATACCAAAGATGCCATTGATGAGGAGTGCTTAATGTTGTGCTCTCTGAACTATGAGTTGTAGAGACAACATGTGATGTCTCCAAGACATTATCCTAGTATGTCATGATAGAAGGAGATCCAGTAAGGTATTCACACATTCAATGTGATTGGGTATTAGGAAAAACCTGACAAAGAAGGATTCCCTCTGACCCAAGAGTTGGCTATTGGTATGATACTGCAAATGTTGCGAGAATCATATAGTTCATGATGAACTATGACATGAACAACTTTGACAAGCATTGACAAAGTTGTTGGACATGTTGAGGACAATAGAGGCAAAGATGAAGAAAGACAAAACCTTAATCTTTGATTGATGAGGGGCAAGTCTTAAAGGCAAGCACAAGGGCAAAGCGAAGAAGTGTTATGATGCTAGCCAGCAATCCAAGCCATCTTCAGCCTTAAGGCACAAATGAAGAAGGTCAAGCCTAAGTCTGTGATGTTGATCAATAGAAAGTATGGCAAGTCCAAGGGCAAAGGCAAGGGAAAATCTAATTAATAAGGGTTCTGATGCTAGCCAGTAGCCCAAGTCATCTTCAGCCTCAAGGCACATGGGAGGGTGAATGAGGGAATTGCCCTCTATATCTGGAAGAAAAGAAGAAGAAGAAGGAGGGGATAGAGATCTCCACCTAAGGTATCATGAAATGAACCACTTATGGGGTATATGATACCAAGATGAAGATTTGACATATATGATATGTAAGATCTACAAAGAAGTGATGGCCTTTACGAAAGGACCAAGAAAGGAGTACCCATAATTGGAGCAAGTGTTGCTGCCATTGATAGGAGTACCTTTTAGTTTATTTCAGCCTAGAGGGCACGAAATAGAGTTGAGAACTGTTGTTTCAATTTTCCAATAGAAACACTTTATTGTTGCATCTTGTAGTGACAAGATGACTATCAATATAGTTGATGTTTCAAGGATATGATCTTTTTGGCAATGCCTTGTTTATCTTGTGGTACTTGGTATGCATAAGATAAAATGATACCTAAAAGTTATTGATAACTCAAACAATCAAATTAGCATAAATCACGAGAAATTCATTTCTAGTTTCCATATGATGGATAAATCTAGACTCTTTTGGTTAGAAAACCAGTAAGAGACATGAATCCATTGGACATGATTAATCAATCTTCACTAAGGTAGTGGAAGAATGATTATCCTGTTAGGTATAATACATGTGATGTATTTACATACCTATTAGAGAAAATGCTAATACTTCAAACAATGTTTAGAGAAATACCAATATAAATATCTTGAAGTGTTCAAGAATATCATAGACGAAGTACAAATTTGGTGGTGTTAATTCTTGATGAGATCAATGAATGAAATACTTGGACCAAATGTTTGAGATCCTTATGAGTGATTATGATTGTGTATCATAGTGAACTCATGATTAAGGCATGTTGATGTCTAAATCAACAAGGAGTCATACTCTAAGGAGTTAGAGGATGATGATCAAATAACAAATTTCTTCTTAAATAAAGAATACCCGACACTAATAAAGGACATTAAGAATCACAAAGGGTTGTGAGTTCTTGATAGCCTCCAATTTCGTGATGTTATCTTAGTATTCTTCTTCCATTTTCTACACTCTTCTTTAGATATATTAGCCAAAATCCCTAGCTATCCTCTTTTATTGCAAATAAATTGTTAGATTAACTTTTCTCCTTTTTGCTTACAGAAAAAGACGAAAAAAATCCACAAAAGAACCATACAGTCTCAAGACCGCATGAAGTCAAATGGTCCCGAGACCGCATGAAGCCAACCAGTCTCAAGACCGCACGGAGTCAAACGGTCCCAATACCGCATGAAGCCAACCGGTCCCGAGACCGCATGGAGTCAAACGGTCCCGAGACCGCATGAAGCCAACCGGTCCTGAGACCGCATGAAGCCAACCGGTCTCAAGACCGCATGGAGTCAAATGGTCTCAAGACCGCATGAAGCCAACCGGTCTCAAGACCGCATGGAGTCAACCGGTCTCAAGACCGCATGAAGCCAACCGGTCTCAAGACCGCATGGAGTCAAATGGTCTCAAGACTGCATGGAGTCAAACGGTCTCAAGACTGCATGGAGTCAAACGGTCTCAAGACCGCATGGAGTCAAACGGTCTCAAGACTGCATGAAGCCAACCGGTCTCGAGACCGCATGAGACCAAATGGTTTCAGAGTTCAAACAGTTTCAGAGTCCAAACAGTCTTAAGGTCCAAACGGTCTCCAAACCATTTGGACTTCACTTAAGGCCTATAAATAAGACCCCAAGGGTCCTCCAAAAATGGAGAAAGTTTTCAGACGTCCAGAGGCTGCCTCAATCACTCCAGAGCAAATCCGACTTCCATCCTCTGCCCAGGGGCTGCCGGTCTGAGATCCACACTCCATCTCAAAGTTGCTTTCTCTCTCTCCGCCAAAGAAGGTGGGAATGGGGGATCTCATCATCACGCAACCTGTGAAGCTGGTGGATCGTCTTTCTCTCTCTCCAAGGGGTTGACTTTCCTCTCTCCTTTGCGGGGATGATGCTCTCTCTCTCTTCTTGCCTCCTTCTTTGTCCTGGTTATGAGCGAGTAGTCTCTCTCACTAGGGTGCGGGGAGTAGCCCCGCTACCCATGTTTTCATATCATGTAAATGTAATCCATAGTTTGTAATATAGAGTTGTTATCTTTTCAGTTCAACAGCAAACGTTTAATGAATGCTTGTTGCTTGATCACCAACTTGTGTTATCTTTTGTCTTTTAGTATGAATTGTCTACGTTTGTACTATTAGATATGAAACTCATTTGTATGTTGGTTCTTGGTGCATGTATCCTCCATGCATCTGTTTCGGTATCTAGGAGTGTCTTTCAAGAAGTGGAGTATACTCTCTCCCATCAGTGTACTTTCATGCTATGAAATGGAATCAGTTGACGTGTGAAAGTACAACCTTGGTAAGTCGAGGAACACACTTTGAGAAGGGAATGATGCAAAGCAGTTGACCATTCATTCGGGGATGGCTGGCGTTGCATCATTCCCACACTTCTTGTAGTTAATTCTCTGAAAGGAAACTAAATCTACGAAGATACTAACTGACTAAAACTCTTATTGCATGCTATGTTTTACTTTGCATGTCTTGATCCATGTGTAGTGGCGGTGGAAACCGATCACACCCTAGTGACTTTTATCATTGTTTAACTTCTTTAAATTTACTTGCTTGCTTTATTTTACATGTTCTTAGTTTAAAAACAACAAAACCAACCTTTCGATCTAAGTGCCTACTATCAAGAGACTAAGTGAAGTTCTAACGTTTTTCCTATCTTGTTGCTCCCAACAAGACCGTTGTCATGTGGATTCGACCCTTAACTATACTACAATAAGACTTCCACGTATCTTAACATACGTGGGTGGAGTTCTCTATCTAGTATAAGCAAGGCTAAACCTAAAGACTTACCATCTTTAGGATTTTTAGTTGGTGCACGCAATTCCACATAAGTGGAAGCTCCATCAAAATTGGCACCGTTGTCGGGGACAACAGAACATTTTAATTTCATTTAGTATCTTGCTAGTCGGTTAGGATTTTACACTTTCTTTTAAATCATTGATCCATATCTTCTTGAAATCATTACATCTCTACCATCATCTAAAAGGTGTTGTCTTTTCTCTACTCAGGTAGAAAACATGTATGCAATCATCGCATAACCCCGGATTCTCCCCTGATCCAGAGTACGACTCTGAGGTAGAGAGAAGCTTCCATCGCCGCATTAGACTCAATCGCCAAAGAGCCATGCAAATGGCTGAAGATCAACGCTTGGCTGCATTGGTGATGGAGAGGGTCAACGCCGCCATCGCCGCTCAAAGAGCACAACTCATCGATGATACTTGTGCTCAGATTCAAGCAGATATTCGTGTAGAAGAACAGGCCTGCATCCGAGCTGAAAATGAGGCAGCAAACCAAGCTGCTCAGTTGGAACTAAGGAACAGGCAATTGAGGGATTATGTTGTCCCAAAGAACTACGAAGACAACCATCTGGTCCGACCTCCGATCATCAACATTCCCAACTTTGAGATCCGGACCCAATGGATCCAGATCATGCAGGGCATCTCATTCTCTGGAGGTTCTGGAGATGACTGCATGGATCATCTGAAGAGGTTTAAGGCACTGTGTCGACTGGTCCCACATGCCGGAGTTGCCTTCGATGCAATAATGCTTCATCTGTTTCACTTCACTATGTCTGGGAGAGCTTTGAGATGGTATAACTCGCTTGACAAGGAGCCAATAATCACCACATGGGCTCCCCTGGAAGAAATTTCTTGATGAAGTTCTTTCCCCCTTCACTGACTTACAAAATCAGGGGGCAAATTAATCACTTCTCTCAACTTCTCAGTGAATCACTTGTTGAATCATGGGAAAGGTTCAAAGAGCTTCTGCGAAAGTGCCCTCATCATGGCATCTCGCAAAACCAACTAATAGAAACATTCTATAGAGGAGTGAGTGATGACATAAAGCAATTTCTGGATTCCTCATCTGGAGGAAACTTTATGAGAAAGAATTACGAGGATGCCTGGAAAATAGTCACACTCGGAGCTGAGAATCAGTCCAACTGGGGACGATCAGCTAGAAAAGGAGTCCTCAAGGTCTATAAATCCGAAAAATCAATAGAGATGAAGGCTATTGCTGAAGCCTTGAAAACCATAGCTCATAAGCAACAAGCTCTCAAAACTTCTCTTGGAGAATTTGACACGACGAAATATTCTTAGGTTCAACAAGTCAAGGCTGCCACAGGGACCTGTGAAGCCTGTCATGCATCTGATCATCCAACTCTTTCATGCGGTATGCTTTACAACGTGATGATGGATATGCATCCACCATAACAACAATACGAACCAATCATTGACCAATCTGAAGAGCAATTTCCAGAACAAGTCAATTCTATTCATTCCATTCCTGGACAAGTTTATTATAATCCTAATCAACCAAGGAACCACCCAGGATTCCAATATGGGAACCCTTCTGGGACCGCAAATCCACAACACCAGACGTAGGGTGGATCTTCTAGTAGGTTGCCACCTGGATTCCCAAGCAACTTCAATCAAAATCAAGGGAACCCCAGGAATAACTTTGCGAGATCCAACTACCCCAGGAATCCGTCTGCCTACTATCAGTATAATCATCCTCCTCTCCACCCACAGCTGCACCCTCAGTTGCAACAACCTCATTTAGCGCTACCTTCACAACAACCTCAACAAGGACAACAACAACTTCCTCAGAAGAATACTCCTTCTCAGCCAGAGGATGAAATGACTTTGATAAGGCAGATGCTGCAATCTCAACAAACTATGCTTGCTAATCAACAAGCTCAGCAAAAGGCAGTAGAGGCTCAGCTTGCCCAAATTGTTGCACAACTGAAGCCTCCAGCAGGCACACTTGCAGGGCAGCCTGAATCAAATCCTAGACACGGAAAGAACATGCCTGAACAGTTGAATGTTGTTACTACGAGATCTGGACGTACCCTTCATGAAACTACCAGGATCACCCTTGATGAAGATGATACACCTACCTTTATGACAAATGAGAGCCCGGAGCCAGGAACGGAGAAGTCCACAGAGAATGCAAAGGGAAAAGGAAAAGAACAAGTGTCCACAGAGCCGAAAATCTTACAGTATAAACCAAGGATCCCATATCCAGGAAGACTGTGAGAAACGAAAATGGATACCAGGTTCCAAAAATTCAAGGAGGCGATGAAGAAACTTTACATCGATATCCCACTCCTTGATGCCCTCTCTGAGGTACCGGCTTGGGAAAATACCTCAAAACTCTGTTATCAAGGAAGTACATCACTGAGGAACAAGAAACTGTCAAGCTTGCCAAAACCACCTCTGATATCATCCTCAATAAAATGCCAAAGAAGAAGAAGGATCCAGGTTCCTTCGAAATTCAATGCTGCATTGGAAATGCATCAACCAAAAAGGGATTAGCTGACCTAGGGGCCAACATATCCATTATGCCCTATTCTATGTGCAAACGATTAGGTTTCACCGAATTGCTGCCTACAGCAATGACAATTCAATTAGCTGACTCTACAATCACCACACCTCTTAGAATTATTGAAGATATTCTAGTTAGGATAGGCAAGGATGCCTATGTCCCGTGTGACTTTGTCATCATGGATGTTAAGGAAGATCTGAGATACCCGATAATTTTTGGCAGACCTTTCCTCGCTACTGCAGGGTGCTTATCAATGTTGAAGTTGGTACCATCATTCTAAGGCTCGGAAAAGAAGCAATTCAATTCCGAGTCCTCAATAGCATGAAAGGCCCCAACATCCAAGAGGAGGTTTTTCTTCTAGATTCAATGCAGCAAATGTCTCAATTAGAAATATCTGAGCCAGCGGACGAGTTAGAGAATGTCCTAACCAACCCAGAAGTCGAATTCTCTGCAAATGAGTTGGTTCAACAGTGTCTACAACACTTAGAGAAGGCCGAAGAAGCACCGACGGCCACCTTTGAAGAACTCAAAGCTGTCACCATTATAGAAGCAATTGAGCCACCTAAGGCTCTTGAGATGAAGACCCTACCCAGGGGGCTTAAACATGTTTTCTTGGATGAGGAAAAATTATGTACGGTTATCATCAGTTCCACCTTAACAGAAGACCAGGAAGAAAGACTTCTGGATGAGCTGAAGAAACACAAAAAGGCCATTGGGTATAAGATAACTGACTTGACGGGCATAAATCCAGCTTTATGTATTCACCGACTACCCATGGTTGAAGACTTTAAGCCATCACACGAACATCAGAGGAAGCTGAACCCTAATCTCAAAGAGGTGGTTCGCCTGGAGGTCCTCAAATTACTAAAAGCTGGCATAATCTACTCTATCTCTGACTCCCAATGAGTCATCCCCGTCCAAGTAGTTCCTAAAAAGGGAGGCACTATTGTCGTGCTTAACGACAAAAATGAGTTAGTACCCACTAGGACGGTGACAGGGTGGAGGATGTGTATCGATTATAGGAAACTGAACAAAGCCACACAGAAAGATGACTTCCCTCTGCCCTTTCTCGATGAAGTCCTAGAGCGTTTAGCTCATCAGAAATACTTATGCTATCTAGATGGTTATTCCGGGTTCTACCAAATACGCATACACCCGGAAGACCAAGAGAAAACTACCTTCATCTGCCCTTTTGGAACCTGTGCTTTTAGAAGAATGCCTTTCGGGTTATGTAACGCACCCGTTACCTTCCAAAGGTGTATGTCCGCCATTTTCGCAGGATTAACAGAATCCATAATGGAAGTGTTCATGGATGATTTCTTAGTTTACAGAGATTCTTTCGATAACTGTTTAATCAACCTTGGACAAGTTTTACAACATTGCGAGGAAACGAATCTTATACTAAATTGGGAAAAATGCCACTTCATGGTAACTGTACGTGTCGTCCTCGGGCAGAGAGTGAGTGATAGAGGGATCGAGGTAGATAAGGAAAAAATCGATGTTATCTCAAAGCTGTCGCCACTGAAAGATATAAAAAGCGTAAGGGATTTCTTGGGTCATGCGGGGTTCTATAGAAGATTTATTAAGGACTTCTCTAAAATAGCAAAACCCATGACCCAACTCCTGACTAAAGACGCTGAGTTCTTTTTTAACCAAGAATGCATGCAAGTTTCTCAACTCTAAAAAATACTTTAATTTCTGCACCTATTCTGAGAGCCCCATATTGGTCGCAACCTTTTGAAATCATGTGCGACGCTAGAGATTACGCCATAGGGGCAGTGTTAGGACAGCGGATTGACAAGAAACCCTACGTAATTTACTACGCATCTAAAATACTAGATGAAGTGCATAAGAACTACACTACTACAGAGAAGGAGTTCCTGGCTGTCATCTATGCATTTGAGAAATTCCGCTCCTATTTGATTGGATCCAAGGGTATCGTTTACACCAACCACTCCGCCATTCGATACCTAATTCAGAAGCAAGATGCTAAACCCAGACTTATCCGCTGGGTGTTGATGCTTCAGAAATTCGATTTGGAGATTAAAGATAAAAGCGGAGTGGATAACTTCGTAGCTGACCATTTGAGTCGCATTGAAGTTGAAGATGAAGATAAAATCCCTATCCGAGATTCTCTTCCATATGATCAACTGATGAAGGTTACTTATGGATTCCCTTGGTATGCGGATATTGTCAATTATCTAGCTACAGGAATCATTCACCCATCCGCTTCCCCCCATGACAAAAGGGAATTCCTCCACGACATAAAGCAATATTATTGGGATGAACCTTACCTATTTCACCTTTGTGCTGACGAAATTTTCCGTCGCTGCTTACCGGAAGAAGAGATCACCCCCGTCCTAGAGCATTGCCATTCAGGACCCACAGGGGGGGGGCACATGAGTGCAAAGAAAACTGCTATAAAAGTTCTACAATCTGGTTTCTTCTAGCCAACCATAGCAAAGGACTCCTATGATTTTGTGAAATCTTGCAACAAATGTCAATTTTCTGGTAACATATCCAAAAGGAACGAAATGCCCCTCACAATGTGGCAATAAATTGAGCTTTTCGACGTGTGGGGGATAGACTATATGGGCCCTTTTCCTTCTTCCTATGGTTTCTCTTACATCCTGGTTGCGGTGGACTATGTTTCGAAATGGGTCGAAGCTACACCCACGGTGTCCAGCGATTCCAAACCAGTTATTAAATTGTTTAAAGATATCATTTTCCCCAGATTTGGAGTCCCCAGAACTGTCATATCAGATGGTGGGACCCATTTCCTGGAACGAAGTTTTGAGGCCTTGTTGAAAAAGTACGGAGTCAACCACAAAGTAGCAATGCCTTACCATCCACAGACCAGTGGTCAGGTTGAGGTAACAAATAGACAACTAAAGGCGATCCTAGAAAAAATAGTCAACTAAAACTGGTCTGACTGGTCAACCAAGCTTCCCGATTCCCTTTGGGCATGCCGAACAACCTATAAAACACCAATCGGGACAACCCTGTTCCGCTTGGTATACAGGAAGTCATGTCATCTTCTAGTGGAACTGGAACACAAAGATTGGTGGGCCATCAAACAACTAAATTTCAATCTTAAAAGTGCCGGAGAAAATAGACAACTCTAGCTACACGAGCTCGAGGAGCTCCGAATGACCACTTATCAAAGTGCCAAGATCTATAAGGAACAAACCAAAATGTGGCATGACGGTCATCTCAATAGGAAAGACATCGCCATCGGCGACAAAGTACTCCTTTTCAACTCCAAGCTTAAGTTGTTCCCCGGAAAACTCAGAACAAAATAATCCGGGCCCTTCACGATAAAGCATATATACCCAACTGGAGCTGTCATAATTGTCGACAATAACGGAGGAGAAAGGACGGTCAATGACCATCGTTTGAAAAAATATTACACTCTAATAGATAAAATGCCAAGACACACCATCAAAATCAACGACGCCACGTCATTAGCATAACAAACATCAAAGCTTCATCGAGCCAGCGACGTAAAACCCAGGCGCTACTTGGGAGGCAACCCAAGATTTCAGCTTCTTCTTTTATTTTCCGTTCTTTTATTTACCTTAGGTTTATCTTCTGAAAATAAAAAAATTTCACATAACCAAAACAAACATAAAAATATAAAAATCCTTTCGACCTTAACCCTCCCAAACGGTCCTGAAACCGTTTGGGACCAAACGGTCTTGAAACCGTTTGGAACCAAACGGTCTCCAAACCGTTTGGGACCAAACGATCTTCAAACCGTTTGGGACCAAACGGTCCAGAAACTGCTTGGAACCAAACGGTGTCCAAACCATTTGGGATCAAACGGTCTTCAAACCGTTTGGGACCAAACAGTCCTGAAACCGTTTGGGACCAAACGGTCTTGAAACCGTTTGACCTGGAGAATTTGTAGGGTCAAACCCCGATTCCTATAAATATAACCCTAACCCCCTCAGTCTTCTCCTTCTTCCTTTTGACTCCCAAGCTCTTTAAACCCCCTGCGCAAGCACTGTTCCATCTCCTAGAATCTCGTTCCCGCACATCTCACAACCCTTCTTTTCGCCACCATCACTAACAAACTCCACGCGCCTTCGTCTTCTCTCATGCGACCCCTGTTCGTCGCCGCTAGCACTGTCGGCAGCTCCTGCTTCGTCGTCGCCCTCACCAACAACCGCAAGGTAGTCCCGCTATCACCGCCGCCTGCATGTGCCACCGCGACAACCGATTCGATCTTTTTGTTTCCGCAACCATCTTCTATACCTTTGCTGCCATCTACGTCGGCTCCGCCTTCACCTTCACCGCCTCCGTCTTTTGCAGCCGACTCCGCCTCTCTTTCGCCGGCCGCTTCCCGACGTTTCACCTTCCAAATAGTCTTCAAACCGTTTGGGACCAAACGGTCCTGTAACCGTTCGGGACCACACGGTCTTCAAACCGTTTGGGACCAAATGGTCCTGAAACCATTTGGGACCAAATGGTCTCCAAACCGTTTGAAACGAAACGGTCTTCAAACTGTTTGGGACCAAACGGTCTTGAAACTGTTTGGGACCAAACGGTATTGAAACCGTTTGGCCTTCCACAATCGCTTAAGTTTCGTTAAAATATAAAACCACATAAATACAAATAAAATCGATTTTTTTTCTTCCTCTAAGCATGTTGTTCTTACTCATGATTTTCCACTTTTCAGAAATGGCATCACCAGCTAAGCATGCCACAGGATCTGATGAAGCTCCTTTTTGGATAAAGGAGAAAATGATGGAAGACCGGGAAAAACTTCAGAAAATCATAGATGACTACAACAAGACTGGAAAGGCCCCACCAAAGGTCAAGATCATGGATGTCATGTGTGATGTCGACCGCCTCAACAAATGTCTAGCTGAGGCGCCTGAAGAAGAAATAGAAATATCCTCTAGTGATGAATGCTCGGAATACACGCCAAACCCCGAGGAAGAGTCCCCACCTGAAAAATTAAAGGGGAAACGAAAGGTCTAGGAAACCGCAACCGGACAACCCACCAAGAAAAGAGCAATAAAGCAGGTCCGACCTGTCACTGCAAGGGAGCAAACCCTGACAGGAAACACTCCACCAATCACCACCTCCGCTGCCGCTCCCGCAACCATCACTGTTCCTTCTTTCCCTCCCGTCACCACCACAACACCACCACCAGAAAACCTCTACATACACACCGCCCCCTCCACTGACAAAATCCTAAAACCCATAAAGTACGTCTACTCCAGCATACTATTGTGTTTGGTACCTGAGATCTCATATTTTGAACCCACAACTGAATTCTTCACCTTTCTTCACAAAGAGCCCGTCGACATCATGGATAGATCACGGGATGGAGGTAACCGTAGGCTGGTCACTAATCTCTTCGACAACAAGGTTGTCATAACAGAAAATTTACTGAATGAAATCTTTATTGACAACCACGAGCAGCTAAATAAAGTCAAGGCTGTGGGAACTAAGAATCCTAATTTCAACAGGCACAACTTTTGGAAATCTCTGACTGGACTCCCCACTTATGATGTGAAGACATGCAAAGCATCGAACATACATTCTGGACTAGTGCACACCTTACACAAAATCCTAGCAGGCACACTCTTCCCCAGGACAGAAGGAGGAAATGTTATAATCTCAGATCTCTTTGTTCTCTGGTCCATTCTAAATGGAATGCCAGTCAACATTGGACGACATATGATCCAAAAATTATCTGCTTACTCCCTGGGGAAGGAAATTTGCATGGGAGGTCATGTCACATCCATCATCAAATATCTCAAGATGGACAGACCTCTACCCAGATGCACACAAATAAAGGGCGACATCCTCACCAACAAACAAACCTTGAAGAACTCCTTCATTATTAAGGAGAAGGATGTGAAACTACATTACATTTTCTTCCCTACAGTCAAATCATCCAGAACACTGTTACCGCTTTCGGAGCTCGCAGATTACGACAAGGAAAAGCTCCTCTTCACTGACGAGGAGCTTACCAAAATCATAGCTACGGTCAAACTGCCAACAAAGAAAATAAAGGCGGGACAGATTGAACTCAGCATCAACGCCCCGACAGCTAAGACAACAAAAATTCCTGTGAAATGATCATCCACAAGACTTTCATAGAATCAACAGCTGTCAGGGACACCAACTTCCAAACCACATCCAGCAGACAACCCCCTCCCCGACGACCACATCACCACCTCATCTTTAGACTCTTTAATTATGAGTCTAAATGATGAGCTAACCGCCACCACCTCACCACCCTCCACCTTTCCAACATCCACCACCCTTCCTTTTTCCCCACAACCACACTACCACCCGCATCCTTTTCTTCACCCCTTTTCCCTTCGGGCTCCCCCTTCTCCACCCATATGCCCGACTTTACCACTTTCCCCTCCACCTCCACCATCCCTCCCCCATCACTATCACTTCCACCACTTTCACCAGAGATACCACCACCTTTCTCATCCACCACCACCCTGACACCGCTGGTGACCACATCCATAGTCACCACACAGTTCGCGGCACCATCAATGTCTCTTCTGCACGGCACTGCCACCCTCCCACATAGACCCCAGCCACCCCACCCTTCTGCCTCTGGGGTCCCCTTTTCCAATATCGGTGAGGAATTTAGACGTCAATTTGACGTCATCCGAAACCTCCTCACCGATCCTTCTAACATTTTGCATTCTATTTTTTCTTGTGTGTAGGGATTATCCAAACAGGTGGCCACGATCGACGAACAAAACCGCACCTTGCCCAACATCCTCCAAGGTTTTCAACAACGACAAGATGAGGTGGCTAAGAAATTTAATCACATCAACAACCACTACAACACCTTGCCCGAGCTGGTCCATGGAGTGAAGCGCCAGCAAGAAGCGATGGCTAAGCAAGTCAATGAGATCTCTATGCAGAATCAACCTCTGCTCGGAGAGGACCCAGGCCAAGCAGCAGAACCTTCTCAGAAAGGTTTCGACAAAGGTCACCAAGAAGGTGGACATCACCCCAAGTCCCCCCACAACGAAAATGTAAACATGTCATATGGGGACCAATTCCATGATTATTCTGCTCTGGGATCCATCGGGGAGTCTGCTAAAAATGCAGCCTTCGCTGAGTTCCACCAATGTATATTAGGAACCAATGCAAGCCCACCCGCAACAACCGATCAACCTTTCTCCGCACTTGATAAATCAGTGCCTCTCCCCGATGACCAGGACAAGTCAGAACGAGTGCGATTAGATACAGATGAAGAACTCAATTCTGCTTCTGACTCGGATGACGATCTGCAAGGCTATGCAGAAGTCCTGGAACAAACTTTCTCACCTCCTCCGCAGGAGCTCCCTCCGCCACCACCTCTACCGCATAAGATGTACGACTTAGATATGGCGGCCATCTCCACACTAGATGCTCAGGACATTTTTATACTGAACACTATTGTCGATGATGCCAAAGAGGGGGAAGATATCATCTACCATAACACAAAAACTAAGCGCAAGTTGACACGAGAAGACTTCCGCAACATCCTGCGACCACGGTCCACGATGCCAATGGCAATCTTCCGTGTCCTACTCGCCAACTGTATAGAAGTGTACAGAAGCCCTAAGAGGCAGCAGCCAGCTTTTAATGCCTCACCTACTCTATCTATCGACCTACTATACAAATAAATACAAGTAAAGTCAATAGAGCGGCTGCGTGCCGGTTTAGCACAGAAAGCACGATATCAAACAGTGCCTTTTCAAGTCTCCAACCACTGGTTGTTCATGATTGTGGACACTGAGGCTCGGGACGCCAAGGTATACAATTTCTGTGCCAATGAGCTACCAGCTGGAACAATAATTTTTTTTGGAGAAGAAGCAGGTGAAGCACGATGCATACCTTTCAGGCTTCTTAAGTTAATCTGGGCTACGCGCCCATCCCTCCGCCAAGACTGGAACCAACCCTAGTTCGAAATCATTAGCCCACCAGTTCAAGCTTTCGAAGGATCTGGGGATTGCGCCTTTTGCACCATACGTCACATCCAGGCACTGAACCAAGAAATCCCTTTTACAGAGCTGGTCGTCGAAGACTTTCACTCTTTGCGTGGGCGTTATGCCATGGAACTTATTTGTGATAGACGGTTCTTCAAGGACCCGACAATGGCACCAGATGACGTCCCCCGCTACCTCTTTTCGGCAATCCAACATCTGCAAAGGCGACCTTTCAGACAAACTCTAAAAGAGTTGGAGCAAAAAAAAATAACCAGCCGAAGCCCCCGAGCAAACAAAAAGGGACCCGACCATCTTCGATCTGTCACAAGAAAAAGGGGAAATAGACCTGATATCAGGGACATCCATCAGGAGATCCTCATCACATATGGTGCCCTTATCTGCCATAGAACCTACTTTCTCGGATTTTGACATCGCTGCTTGCGCAACCCTCTCTGACAATGAACTTTGTCTCATCATGTCAAGGCTTTACGCCGAGAATGATGACCTAGTTTTCATGTTTGGCGATATTTTGGTTATGGAAGATGCACTAAGGGAAACCTTACAAATAAAAGGGTCCCTGTCCGTAAGCTTAATGGCCGCTTATCAATTCCTTCTCAGACAAAATTACCCTACAACTTATATGGCATCCCCCTACATGAAGGACGACTTATTAAAGCTAAAAAACTTCGGAACAACTGCGGTGCTCATTTCCTTCCTACAACATACAACACCGAAGTTTATCATGCTCCCATTCCTTTATCATGAGCACTGGATGCTTCTGGCAACCAACCTACCTGAAGGAACAACTATCATCTACAACAGTTCCGACAGCCAGTTCAATCCCCGACAGAAGAATCATATAATGACACCAAAGACGCCCACGGAGGTAGTGGTGAAGGAATGTGCAGACAAACTAATCAATTTATTAAGTCAGCACACAAGGGATTACGACAAAGAACATTTTCATCGCCCAACCTTCAACCACAAATGTCCACAGCAAATTCGGCAGTCAAATGACTACAACTTCCATGTCCTCTACTGGATGTACACCATCATGGCCCTTCAAAGACCAGTAGAAGATAAGAAAGATTTGGATTACCACGCCCTTCGTAGAAAGTTCACTGCTAACCTGCTCCGCACACATGGCGCAAACAAAGGATTAACAGAAGCCTGACGCGCTTGTCCTTGTACTTCTCATCCTATCACCTTGACACTCTGAGGACAGAGTGAGTGATAAGTTAGGGGGGGAGTACACTGGACAAGGGCGAGGTATCATTTCTACAAACCTTTCTTCTCAATTCTCCCTTTTTATTTCTGTACAAATTCTTTTACACTTTTAGTCTTTGTTTTTTTTAGATTTCCTAATAATAAACCCCACTCATATAGCATAGCATCCCTCTTGGATCAAGATCAACCCCTGCTGACTTAAGAATCGAGTAGTCCTCAAGAATAAGAACAATAATAACATAAAGGCATGTAACAGTGAGTTAATAAATTTCCTTCACGCTTGACTTTCATGATTTTGCTTCAGTTCTACATCATACTGTTCAACAAGTCAATATCAAAGCCGAAGCAAGCCAAATATTCTCAAGGACAGGAGGGAAATCAGTGAAATCCAAATCAAGGAACCTCGCAAGTGGACCACCAACCAGAAAATAAGTGCATGTCGGGAAATTCTAAGAACAATTTTCTTCTTTTTAATAAAAGAGGCTTGGCCGCCCAACCAAAAACCCAAATATCCAAATCCCAAGCCTGTGAGTTTTCAAATAAAAGCCAGAGTGTTGAATAAAAACATGAGAGTTGTGCCATGCATAAGGACTTATATGAAGAGCCAATAAAGGTCTCACCCGGCCGGTACATTCAGCTGCCCTCACGAAGGCAGATGTGTCGTTCCCGGTAGTGAGATCCTAAGGTCTCGAAATATATGAAAAGGCTGATAAAGGACTCGCCCGATCAGTACATTCAGCTTCCCTCATGAAGGCAGATGTGTCGTCCCCGATAGTGAGTTCCTAAAAGCATAGATAAGCCCTCTCCCACTAAAAGGGAGAGTTACACAAAAGCCCTTAGCCAACCCTCATAACCACTCTAGTTTCCGATAGGTTTTCAAAAGAAGTACAAAACTGATTAGAGTCAATGACATGCACATAATAACATCAGGAAAAAGGTGGTCCCAATACGAGCTATGTGATTTAGAGGAAACCTGAGATCCGTGTAACTCTTTATACCTGAATGAATTAAGATAGGCAGAAGCTCTTATAAGACCTCAGGAGATCTCTGATTTAGAACTGAAGCAAGAGTATGGAAATCTTAATTAAATAAAATCACCAAACCATTACATGCCTCATCTCTATCTAGCTTGAGGACAAGCTAGACTCTAAGTTAGGGGGGGTGATAACCTCCAATTTCATGATGTTATCTTAGTATTCTTCTTCCATTTTCTACACTCTTCTTTTGATATATTAGACAAAATCCCTAGCTATCCTCTTTTATTGCAAATAAATTGTTAGATTAACTTTTCTCCTTTTTTATTACAGAAAAAGATGAAAAAAAACCACAAAAGAACCATACAGTCTCAAGACCGCATGAAGTAAACGGTCCCGAGACCGCATGAAGCCAACTGGTCTCAAGACCGCATGAAGTCAAACGGTCCCGAGACCGCATGAAGCCAACCGGTCCCGAGACCGCATGGAGTCAAACGGTCCCGAGACCGCATGAAGCCAACCGGTCCCGAGACCTCATGAAGCCAACCGGTCTCAAGATCGCATGGAGTCAACGGTCTCAAGACCGCATGAAGCCAACCGGTCTCAAGACCGCATGGACTCAAACGGTCTCAAGACCGCATGAAGCCAACTGGTCTCAAGACCGCATGGAGTGAAACGGTCTCAAGACCGCATGGAGTCAAACGGTCTCAAGACCTCATGGAGTCATACATTCTCAAGACCGCATGAAGCCAACTGCTCGCGAGACCGCATGAGACCAAATAGTTTCAGAGTCCAAATGGTTTCAGAGTCCAAATTGTCTTAAGGTCCAAACGGTCTTGAGGTCCAAACGGTCTCCAAACCGTTTGGACTTCACTTAAGGCCTATAAATAAGACCCCAAGGGTCCTCCAAAAATGGAGAAAGTTTTCAGACGTCCAGAGGCTGCCTCAATCACTCCAGAGCAAATCCGACTTCCATCCTCTGCCCAGGGGCTGCCGGTCTGAGATCCACACTCCATCTCGAAGTTGCGTTCTCTCTCTCCGCCAAAGAAGGTGGGAAGAGGGGATCTCATCATCACGCAACCTGTGAATCTGGTGGATCGTCTTTCTCTCTCTCCAAGGGATTGACTTTCCTCTCTCCTTTGTGGGGATGACGCTCTCTGTCTCTTCTTGCCTCCTTCTTTGTCCTAGTTATGAGCGAGTAGTCTCTCTCACTAGGGTGTGGGGAGTATCCCCGCTACCCATGTTTTCATATCATGTAAATGTAATCCATAGTTTGTAATATAGCGTTGTTATCTTTTCAGTTCAACATCAAACGTTTAATGAATGCTTGTTGCTTGATCACCAACTTGTGTTATCTTTTGTCTTTTAGTATGAATTGTCTACGTTTGTACTATTAGATATGAAACTCGTTTGTATGTTGGTTCTTGGTGCATGCATCCACCATGCATGTATTTCGGTATCTAGGAGTCTCTTTCAAGAAGTGGAGTATACTCACTCCCATCGTTGTACTTTCATGCTATGAAATGGAATCAGTTGACGTGTGAAAGTACAACCTTGGTAAGTCAACGAACACACTTTGAGAAGGGAATGATGCAAAGCATTTGACCATTCGTTTGGGGATGGCTGGCGTTGCATCATTCCCACACTTCTTGTAGTTAATTCTCCGATAGGAAACTAAATCTATGAAGATACTAACTGACTAAAACTCTTGTTGCAGGCTATGTTTTACTTTGCATGTCTTGATCCATGTGTAGTGGCGGTGAAAACCGATCACACCCTAGTGACTTTTATCATTGTTTAACTTCTTTAAATTTACTTGCTTGCTTTATTTTACATGTTCTTAGTTTAAAAACACCAAAACCAACCTTTCGATCTAAGTGCCTACTATCAAGAGACTAAGTGAAGTTCTAACGTTTGTCCTATCTTGTTGCTCCCAACAAGACCGTTGTCCTGTGGATTCAACCCTTAACTATACTATGATAAGACTTCCACGTATCTTAACATACGTGGGTGGAGTTCTCTATCTAGTATAAGCAAGGCTAAACCTAAAGACTTACCATCTTTAGGATTTTTAGTTGGTGCACGCAATTCCACATAAGTGGAAGCTCCATGATTTCTTAATCCTTGACAGATACACCTCGATTATCTATGTGATGAGTTTGCCATGTGATGAGTCAACTATCTAGATGAATATCAGGAACCGAATTTTGAGTTATGGTTTATGACCATGACATCTTAAATGACTTTCATGTGAACCATAAGGTATGACCTTGATGGTAGCACCCATTGGGATCAAATCCATAAAGTGTGAATGAGTCTTAAGCGTTAAGACACATGGATAACATTTTGAGAAGGATGATGCTTGTTGATTGCAACTTAATGACTAAGAGATTTGGCATATGGATACTAAAACCGCATTCCTGTAAGGAATAAAATGAGGATGTGTACGTGACACAACCTACAAGGTTTATGAATCCATTAATGCAAATGAAGTCTATAAGTTACAATGGACTAATCAATGTGATTGATTGAGTACAAGCAACTCAGAACTGTGATCTTTATTTTGATAATATAGTCAAAAGGTTTGACTGATATGTTAAAGATAAAGAGAGATCTATGATTTAGTGGGAGTGTATTCACATTCCACATGTTGATGTGAAATGGAAATGTTCTAGAATGGAAATCCAAAGTGGAAATTAGGGAAGATAGAGACGTTTCCTATGTGATAGGAATACAGATCTATAGAGATAGTTCTCGAAAAACCTCTTGACCTGAAAAGAAAGAGAATACATTGGCAATCTATACTGAAGGGTTCAAAGAGCACAGATTCAGTGGGAGAAAACTTATCCATGTTACATGGAGTTAGTATCCCAAAGCCAAGTGTCCAATTCATATGAAGAATGGAAACACTAAGAATAGATAAGGATCTATCGTGTATGTAAACATCCCATCATCTTGCATGTATAGACATGCAATAACAAAACACATTTATCATCTTGTATTTAGGACATGACAATATGATATGCTCATCTAGATAACTCGTATGTGGGACATGACGAGTAGATGTCTGTCTAGTTCCAGTAAGGGTTATTGGAATACCATGAGAACTTGATAAGTACTAGTTTTATGGAAATAAGGAAGGGTTCACTGTAAAGAGTTACACGGATGTGAACTTCTGAAAAAGACAAAGAATTAATCACAATATATATGGGATATATAAAAGTGAATGTTTGTTGATAATTGGAAACGTTCCAATAAAGTCATTTAAAAGGAAATGACGAGTATCTGTGTGTTGGAGAATAGAAGTTGATACTATATGGATCTGGAAGTTCATGAGATGAACTTATAGTTATTGTGGACATTGATGACAAGTTAGTAGCGCTTGGTCATGCAATGTGGATAAAGGTTAGCAAAGGAATACTAGATCACATATTACAACAACTCCATCTCATACGTGTGACGTACAGTGAAGAGATGAGAGACATGCAGTTAATACCGACTTTGGCAAAGTGTTGCCATAACTCACTACGTAAGCACTAGATCATAGTAACATGTGGGACATGTTTGAAGATCACTAAGAATATGATTCAAGGGAGATTGGCTCACAGTGCAAGTGAGAGTCTGTTGGTATGTATGCCCTGAGAGTCAATCATGGGATGATTGGTTGGATACATTAAGATTGGTTTGATAAACATCAAAGGCAAGCTTCCAATTCTTTCTAGTTCAGTCATATGAGATAATGATAGAATAGATTGAATGTCTAGAGAATGACAATACTCAATGACATATGCCTTCAGGTTGATGACCTAAATGATGAGATCATGCAGATGCTAAGAGTTTGGACATTCTTATTATCTCCCTAGTCAGATGTCATTGTGGAAGGTAGATAGACAACAATGACACACAAGACTAGATTGTGGTGTTGGTTGATGACAGAATCTAATTAGTCATGATATGGAGATATCAAACCAAACACATAGGTACTTGTTAGAGAATAAGTGTACCAGACAGACCCACCGTGAGTTTGACACATGGAACCATGACATGGTAGTCACAGTCAGTTCTCACAGTGATGGTGGTGAGTGTGATTCTTTGACTTGAAATCACTACACTCAACACATGTCGTTGGGTACACTTTGACATCATCAAACATAGTCTGAAACATAGGTTGTTATAAAGGTGATGATTGGGTGGCTTTGACACATGGGGCTTTTGAGGGGTGAGTGATAGATATGGGATTTGTCCCTCTTGAGGGAGTTTGATATCCATGGCCACTTGATGAGTAGGATTGAGATAGGAGTGTGCACGCATGTGTGAATCAATATGTGATATTGATGTCATACATATCTCCTCCAGTCTTCTCTGAGATCAAGAAAGTGAATGGACGTTGACATGATGGTTGTGCCATGCCTTGAGTTCATTCAGGATATCAATGACAAAGGAATTATATATTCACTGTAACACCATTCATGGATTGTAGGATTGAAAGTTGTTCTCCAACTTTCCTTTTCACTTAGGTCGCACTGATGTGCGACTAGGCACCGCTCTTTGCTTGTGAAGTCATAAGTGTTATGGACTTTCACTGCCAACGTGAAATGGACCTGCAGGTTCACACACATAGGATTTAACCTGGAAGAGGAGTTTATCCACAAACGATGTTTAGATTGATTACTAAAGGAGTTTAATAGTTCAATTAAATACTCAATAAATTGATAGCTCAGTATCATAGTGTTCAAGGTGTTGGACTGAATGATTGGAGTATCAGATTGATTGAAACAGCGATTGACTAATTTGCATAGTCTGCTGCCCCAACCGATCGGCTCATGGGATGAACTGATCGGCTCAAATTGGTGAAATGATCGGCTCAACTAGTGAGATGACCGGCTCGTGTGTCAATGAAATAATCGGCTCATTTGTTGAACCGGTCCATTCATGTGACCAATCGAGATCGTTTGGAAAGTCAGAAGACTATTTTACAAATACAATTTGTTTCACTTGTACAAATTCAATTTGGACAAGGATTAATATTTGATTAATCAGAAACAAATATGAAAGTCAATTTGATTTGGATCAGGACCACAAACCGATCGACTCAGGCATCAACCGATCGGCTCAGAGCACCAGACGATCAGCTCAGGTCCCAAACGATCGACTCTGGGCCCGAAACGATCGTTTCAGGGTGTGAACCGATCAGTTCAGCTGGCGCAGATTGGTTGTTTTGTGGAAAATCTCAAACCCTTCTACTCCTGATTTAATTCTACATTTCCTGGGGAAGAGAACCATGTCCCATGACCCTCCTATATATATAGGGGTATTGGGAGCTTCTCAGGAACAACAACTTAGAACACTAGTTGCTCTGCAAAGTTTTCATTCTCTCTGGTTGTGGTAACCGAGAGAGTCCAAGAAAGTGCTACCCGATAAGGGAGGCATAGTAAGGGAAAGACAACTGTAGAAAGGAAACTGGTTGTAGGAGAGTGTGTCGGTGACTAGTACGCCGACAGGATTGTGCGGCTCCTTCTGATTCCTTGTGGGACAAGGAGATTAGAGTTCCAAGTGGTCCGTGTGGACTACTTCAGAGGTGGGAGGTTTCTACCGTTCGGAGGGCAGCTGTCAAACCCGACAGTCCTAGTGAGACCAGGAGCTGCATAGATATCGTCCAAGACCGGAGGTGAAGACCACGCAAGCCGCGAGGTAATGTTGCCGAGCAAGCCTCGAGATAATGTATGTCTCCCCAAACCATCCTTCCTACTATATAGACGTTGATGTGATTCATTTATTTTGGGTTTGGGAGAAGAAGTTTTTTTGTTTCCACTGCCTTCTCTGTCTCCCCTAAAACCCAAGAGATAGGACCTCAAATTTACTTTTAGCATTTGGTTTCAATTGATATAATTTGAAGGTCTAACTATTCTTGTACAAGTTTTGAAGCTCTATTCACCCCCTATACAACTCTAAATCCAACAAGTGGTATCAGAACAAGGACCTTCTCCAAAAAATCTCCTATGAGATAAGAAGATGCGTGAGGACCTACGTGGTTGCCTCAACCTAGAGGGATGCTTCTCCATGCGCCCCCCCCAGTCTTCGACGACACCAACTTCCTCTATTGGAAGAGGTGGATGTAATTCAACATTCAAGGGATGAACTTTAATATGTGGAAAGTGATGATTGCACCCTATAAGGAGTCATCCAATGTTGAATCAACTTGGGATGAAGCATCTCTAATGAATGCACAACTCAATGTCAAAGAAATTAGTATCCTCTATACAACCATCACTCCTTTCGAGTTCAACCGCATCTCCTCATGGGATACAACCTATGAGATATGGGACAAGTTGTGCATCACTTATGAAGGCTCAGAGCAAGTGAAGGAGGCAAAGATCTACATGTTGAATAGCCTCCTAGAGAACTTCGAGATGGGCATGAAAGAAGGAGTTGTCGATATGTACTCAAGACTCACATCATCATCAATGGCCTTGCTGCTTTGGGACATACTTTTTTTTGGTAACCATTTGGGACATACTTTGGATAAAGGAGAAATCAACTCAAAGATCCTAAGGTCTCTTGCAAAGAGATGGGAGTCAAAGGTGACCTCCATTGAAAAAGTAAGAAGTCTTGGTGATCTTCCAACCGAGGAGATTATTGACAATCTACAAGCTCATGAGCCTGTACTTGACAAGCCAGAAAAGGAAGCAAAGCTTGAAGAAAAAGAATCAAGGAAGATCAAAGATAATGACTTCAAAGCTCAAGTGGAGGCTCTCATCCTTCAGCAACAACTTGCTTGTCGGACCTATCCCTCCTTCTCTAGTGAAGATGATGGCCCTAGTGAACATGAAGCCAACTTCTCTAATAGAAAGAACTTCAAAGCAAAGAAATCCCCTTCATCTACGCCAAGGTGCTACAAGTATGGTAAAAAAGGACACAACAAGAGTGAATGTCCTAAGGCTAGAAAGTCACACCACAAGAGAAGATACAAGAAGGAGGAAGAGTACAAGAAAGATAGAAAATACAAGATTAAGGACAAGAATGAGAGGAGGAACAAAGACACAACTCATGAAGCTTGGGAAGGATCATCTTGTAGTGGCTCAAGATGCAATGAAGATGGAGAATGACACCTTGCACTCATGGCCTCCACAAGTGAAGATATTAGTGAGGTAAGTCAGGTAAGTTTGCATGAGTTAGCTAAAGAAACTCTTATTGACATGCTAAATTCTACCAGTTCATCTTATTCTGAATGTAAATAAAAAAAGAAGAGGTTGGGTAAAATCATTGATGACATGTATGCTAAACTTAATATTCTTGAGCAAAATGAGAAAAGTCATCTTGAGAGCATTGATTATGTGCAAGGCCAATTTCATGATCTTGAGCTCCAATACAATGGATTTGAAGTAGAGAACGGTGTCTATCTTAAGAATATTGCATCTCTTAAGGAAGATAACTAAAAGTGCCTTAATGAGCTTGAGTTACTTAAAAATGAAAATGTTGAACTTAAGCTTGTTAGTGATGCTCGTAGAGATGAGAGAGATGTTTATCAGAAAGAAATTCAATTTCTTAAGTCTAAAAATGCTAGGCTTATTGCTCAAGTTAATGATCTATCTTATAGACCTTTTTTGCCTAATAATGATGTTGCTTCTATTACTCTTGAAAGGGATTCTTATTCGACTAAAGTTGTCTATTTAGAGGTTGACTGTAACATCCCAATTTTTTTATTTAATTTAAAATCATTAATGTGGTGTTTCTTTATGAGTTTATTAAGGGACCTAATAAACGTAGCCATAGATAGGCATCAAATGAATTCAAGA
The DNA here is from genome assembly GCA_963693085.1 of Alisma plantago-aquatica. Lineage (NCBI taxonomy): Eukaryota > Viridiplantae > Streptophyta > Magnoliopsida > Alismatales > Alismataceae > Alisma > Alisma plantago-aquatica. Next base: position 973,426,686 of record OY856409.1, read on the forward strand.
AATATGAAATATATGTCACCATGTTCACCAATACAAACAAAATAACTTATACAATATAATTATTGATAGGGTGTATAAATATGAATGAATGTTCGAAATGGACAACTTTTGACTAGTAGATAAAGTGTGATGATAACTGAAGGTTTAATGTGAGTAAAGATAACTAAGGTGTTTTATTAAGGTTCATCCTAAAATTATGGATATAATGAACTCCACAAGTAAAACATGCAGAAAAAAAATATTGTATAGAAGAATGTCATGTAGCTTTAGTAGAAGTATATGATGAAAATGGGACTCTAAATCCTATATAATGATAATTAGTGTGATATGAAAAGATTTATTTCAAGATAATAAAGATAGACCCTAATTATAGCAAAATCTCATTCGAGATAACATCAAAAGCTAAATCTAAATCCTAAATCGTAACCTTTATGGTGGATTTAGCTTAGGTATGCAGTTTCAACTTAATTAGATTATGTTTATGATGCCAAATTTGAAATGTTCATGTATAATAATAATAATAAGTCAAACTTAGAAGTCAAACTTAGTAGTCCACTTTGGAAAATTGATGAGATCCCTATTATTTATTAGGACTTAGGAATGCTTAATGTCAACATATTAGCTTTAGAGTTCTTTTGCCCAAATTAGATGGAAATTGATAATGATATACCTATTGAATTGCACTTGTGCCTAATTTTCAAAGTATTTAAGAGGTTGTTCTAGTGGATAAAAGAATTAACAAGATAGTAAAGAAGAGGAATCGGGGTGGTCGACTGCCAGTCCTTCACAGACTAGAGAGTGCCTTCGTCTTAACCAAAATAGGGGGCAGATTTCACCTGAAATTAAAAGGGGAATAAGTATAAGAGATTACAGTTACAAAGAGTAGGGCAGGAGGCGTCTCTAGGTGTTTTCTCATGAGTTTGAGAGAGAGAGGCGAAAGAAACTATACAATGTCCATGGTGACATAGAGAGTTAGTAGTTGTAGGTTTCACGACCATGAACCCTTGAGGAATGAAGATGAGTTTCCCTTGCCATGAACACTATACTACGATTGGAGGCCTCTATATGCAATTGAGTGGCCAGATCATCAACCTAGCTACTTCGGAGAAGGTTCAAGAGGTGGTGCCCTTTTTCTGGCATGAAATAGGGGAGTCGAGTTCAGCTTCCGTGTGCGAGTACGAGACTAGGTGAGATGAGTGAACTGGGCCGAGTGGGATGGCTGGATGATCACCATCACGTCACATTCATCGTGGAGCAAGATCCATAGATGGCTTTATCTAGAGCACCGTTGATAACCCTCAGCCAGGTACCATGTGTTATAGAAGAAATAGACGGAGCGACCTCCTCTTCACAACCTGTAGACGAAGGGGGACTGGAGCACGGGGTGTAGTGGATCCTAGATCCCACCTTGCCCCATTTAATGCCTTCTAAGGTAACAAATGCTTCAATTCAATCAACTAATCTTCCAACCTCATATAAATCCTAGAAATTAGTCCATGTATCAGAAAAATGCAAACCATATAAGGATTTTGATCACTTTTTTGAGATCTAGCCAATGGTAAAGGTTTTAAGACCTATTTTGATCTAGTTCTCACGAATATCCAAATCTAGGATAATTATGGTTTGAAGATCGTAATCTAGGGTTTGGGTTTGTAATACAGGTGAATTAAAGTTGGAAGATCAAGGAAGATCTTAGGGGCTTTTCCCTACTGAACTAGGTAAGTGGTTCATGCCCATGTGTATTCGTATTTATTAAGCTCATAATATTTACATGTTTCTCAAATAAGACATTATGTTTTATGTGTTCTACTATTCTAAGATTTGAAGTAAGGTGTGCAATCAAAGTTCTAAACCTCCATGATGGTGCTCTCTCATATACCCAATATCCCAATTAGAGATATGTTATTAAAATTTCTTAGAACATTTGAGATTCATGAACCAGGTGTTCATGAGAAAATTAAAGGATTATCTTCCTAGAAGATTTCCTAATAATCATTCATATTAGTGAATAAGACTACAAGGTGAGATATGCATGCAAGTTTGTCATACATCTATGACTATGTATTATACCCATGTCCTTAGAAAGAGTAGATACATGCCATTAAGATTTTCTTATATAGATAGAGATCTAAGAATCTAGAAGTTATCTAGATTCCTTAGAATGATTAAGATCTAAGAATAAAGTACATGATAAGATTATAGGAATAGAATGCAAAAAGTTATGACTAGGTTTGTAAGATCATGTTTTAGGATTTATGATTTAAGCTCATGTTAAGAATATGAGATCAGAATGCATTAAGATTAATTTTAGGATTATATTTAATATGACTTTAAAGAGTTTGACTCAACTTGTTAGAAATCATATTTGGGTAATTAATATACTTAGTATTTATATATTCAGTTTGGATCCTTTTTCCTAAGCCTTGAGGCTCAATTGTCTTATATTTATCAATCAAGTCATTCTATCAAATCAGAGTTTTGAATTAAGGTTTATCCATATAATAACAATATCAGATTTAAATTAAGATTTAGATTACTCAATACGTGAGTAGTCAGATATTTGATAAAGATACACGATAATGGTTTCAGATCCAATCTCAATTTTGTAATTGAGATTATTCAAATGTAGATTCAGTTTAGAATTTACGAGCAGAGATTCAGATTCAGAGTTCATTACATGTTCAGTTTAACTTCAGATAAGTTTAGAGTTAGAATTTAGTAATCTTAGACTTAAGATAATTAATTCAAAACCTTCACATAATACATTATATGATAAGTACTCATTTATAGAGTCCCGGGATGATTCATAGGCATCTTTTATCAATTTAGAGGAGTATTTACTCCATATCTGAGGGCACGTTGTGCCAACAGAGGGTGTGTTGTACCATAGAGGACACTTTAGTGTCACAAAGGAAGACTTATTATATAATAGTTGCCATAGTAAGATAAAATTCATAAATAAAAGATTCCTTAGTTTAGAGAATGTACATAATCTCATTGAAAAGTACAATGCAGGAGATTAAGATAAGAGAGACATGACTCAGGCCCTTTGTACAAGTCATGTGGCCCAGGCACTAGAGTGCAGGCTGATTCAGAGACATAACCCAGGCCCAGGGTGCAGGTTATGTGACCTAGGCACCTTAGTGTAGGTCGTGAAACCCAAGTACCAGAGTACATTTCTCTAGAGCAAGATAAAGTAAAAAGATAAGAACTATGTTAAAGAAAGAAGAGATAGTTTTGTTTCATAATTTCTATTGATGTTAGGTTAATATCATGCATAAATTGTTTAAGAGTTACTACAAATTTTCATGTTAGTTTCATATTTATAGTGTTCACAAATATTTGTAGTATCTTTTACTCCAGTTTTGTATACTAGAATACTCATGCCACTTAAGCTAACAATCATTTTTCCAATGCATGGTTGGGGACAAGATGTCTGCAGGTGAAGAAGGAACAAAAGTAGCATTAAGAGGCTTGAAGCACAAAGATCGAGAATGGTAAAATCTGGTGGGGTACCAACTATAAGATGATCCTCATCTTTATAGTCAAATATATGTTTTAATGTTTAAATCCTTAGAGTAGATGCTCAAGATATCAAATAATTTTTCCATGTAATAGCTTTAATGTTTCCTTTTGTAAGAACAATGATGAGAATGTTTGTCATATAAAGTTTGTGCGATTGATTATATTGTTTTGTATGCCAGTTTTATGTAATGGCCCCTTGAGCGCACGAGTTATGGATAACTCTATATTGCCTCCGCTATGTGCATGTGCGTGCTTAGGGAGGGCATTACACTGACCTTGTTCATGGTAGAGATGATCTTTCTAGTTTGTCTTCTACTATTATCTCTCTTATTGATGTTAATCATAGACTTAGAGCCTCTCTAGAGAAATTCCTCAAAGGTAAGAACTCCCTAAATGAAATCCTTGACCATTCTACCAAACAAAGTGCTACTAGTGGTTTGGTATTTGTAGGGGGGAGATCCTAAGAGCTATTGTAAGGCCAAAGGTAAGAAGAAGAGAAAGGAACCTCCTTTCCTCCATGGAGATTGTTCTGTCTCAAAGAATCCTATAATTTGTTCTCATTGCAAGAATGATGATCATTATGCTATTATTTCCCTTACAAGCCTAAGGGGACCAACCCGAAGATTAAATGGGTTCTCAAGCTAACACCGGATCCCAAAGTTTGAGTTGGGAACTGACATTCTCCTTTATTTTAGGAAAAAGGAAAATGGATTGTTGATAGTGGTTGCACAAAGCACATGACAGGTGATATAAGCCATTTCAACAATTTCACAATGAATAAAGGAGGATCGGTTACTTTCAGGGAAAACAAGAAAGGTAAAGTAAAAGGTGAGGGTGATGTAGGTGAATCCTTGTATATTAATAATGTTCTCTTTGTGGATGGCCTACATCACAATTTGATAAGTGTTAGTCAATTATGTGATAATGGTTACCTTGTGCTATTTACTTTTTTTGAATGCTTGCTCCTAGATTCCCTCACTTACAATGTCATATATAAGGGAAATAAGATTGATAATCTTTATGTAATTGTGCTTTCTCTATTAAACCTATTGTTGGTAGATGCCTTGTAGTCAATTCGAATGATATTTCTCTTTGGCATCGTTGGCTAGGTCATGTAAATATGCATCAATTGAAGAAGTTGAGCAAAAAGTACTTGATCAAGGGACTTCCTATATTGAATTTTGAAAAGGATAAGGAATGCCAACCTTGTACCCAAGGAAATCAAACCAAGTCCTTCTTCAAATACAAAGGAGTCCTTAGCACCAAGAGATCTCTGGAACTTCTCCATATTGATTTATTTGGATGTATGAGAACTAAATTTCTTTGTGGTTCCAAGTATTGTCTTGTTATTGTCGATGATTTCTCTCAATATACTTGGACTTTATTTCTCATTTCTAAGAGAGATATGCTTGATGTTTTCTCTAACATTTGCAAATGAGTTGAAAATGAGCTTCTTGATGCATTCTTTCTATCTGTAATTATAATGGGAGAGAATTTGAAAATGATCTTTTTGAACGTTTTTGTGAAGAGTCCAGATATGCACATAATGTTTCCTAACCTCGAACACCACAAAAAAATGGGGTTGTAGAGAGGAAGAACAAGTCACTATAGGAACTGGCTAGGACCATGTTTCTAGAGTGTGACACTCCAAAGATGTTTTGGGTTGAAGCTGTTATTACTTCATGTTTAGCGCAAATTTGGGTTTTAACACATCTGTCCTTGCAGAAAACCCCCTATGAACTATGGAATGGCAAGAAGCCTTCTACCAAGTATTTTCACATTTTTAGGTGTCCTTGTTTTGTTTTGAACACAAAAGAGTCTCTTAACAAGTTTGGTCTGAAATCGTACAAGGGTTTCTTTCTTGCCTATAGCACTACTAGCAAGGCTTATGGAGTGTATAATGTTGATCTATCTAAAGTAGAATAATCCATTAGTGTCAAATTTATTGAGACTAAGCCCTCTGTTTCCAAAGATATTATTAATGATGATGTTGCAGATGAAGTAATTCTTATCTTGAAAAAGTCAACATCATCTAAAAAGGAATAAAGATGGCCTCTCAAGAAGAAGAGATAGATGAAGAAAAGAAGGATCCAACCCCCCTCTTTGCAAAGAATCATCCTAAAGAGCTAATCATAGGTGACCCCTTTGAAAGAGTGAAGACAAGGGATGCCTACAACAAAGAACAAGATAACAACACCTTCATCTCACAACTCGAGCCAGAGAATGATAAAGAAGCTCTTGGGGATGATGAATGGATACTAGCCATGCATGAAGAACTGGAGCATGTGATAGAAAGATCATTGGCACCAAGTGGGTCTAACACAACAAGCTATATGAAAGTGACAAGGTGGTAAGGGAGAAAGCAAGGTTAGTGGCCCAAGGTTATAATCAACAAGAAGGTATAGATTTTGATGCAAATATGCACTGTAGCCAGACTTGAGTCCATTAGAATGTTGCTTGCTTTTGCGAATTACAAGAATTTCCTTCTACATCAAATGAATTTCAAAAGTGCGTTTAGAATGGTACAATTGAGGAGGAAGTGTATGTTGCACAACCTCCGGGCATTGAACATGATACTTTGCCAAACCATGTTTATCCATTGCAAAAATTTCTTAATAGTCTCGAACAAGCACCTCGAGCTTGGTATGAGAAACTAAAGAACACCAAGCCGATGGACACCCCATGTCAAACAAGGAAAACTAAAGATGGGAACTTCATCAACCAAGGAAAGTATACAAGTGATCTATTCAAGAGCTTTGGAATGGAGAACACTAAGCCGATGGACACCCCCAAGTCAAACACCACCAAACTTGATAGAGATGAAGAAGCTAAGAAAGTGGATGAGAAGCTCTATATAGGTATGATTGGAATTTTACTTTATTTAACTTACTCTAGACCTGACATAATGTTTAGTGTTGGGTTATGTGCTCACTTTCAATCAAGACCTAAGAAATCACATCTTATAGACCCAAAATTTTGGACTATGGTATCCTAAGTCAAGGGACTTTACTCTTACTACTTATAGTAATGTTGATTATGCATGATGTTTGATTGATAGAAAGTACACAAGTGACACTTTCTTCCTCCTAGGGCCATGCTTAGTGTCTTGGTTTCCCAAGAAACAGAGCACAGTGGCTCTATCAACTACTGAGGTTGAATACGTTGTAGTTTGGAGTTGTTGTCCCTAGGTTCTGTGGATGAAACAAATGCTCCAAGACTTTAGCATTTATTTGATGCTCCTCCTATCTTTTGTGACAATACTAGTGCAATCAAATTATCTTACAATCATATATTGCATAGTAGAGCCAACCATATAGACGTTCGTCATCATTTTCTTCATGATCACATTGCAAAAAGGGATATTTATATCAAGCATGTGGACACAGAAACATAGTTGGCATACATTTTTACTAAACCTCTAGCTAGAGAGAAATTTAATTTTATTACATTCAAACTTCTCATAAGTGCTTTCGATGAATCAGATATGCCTTCTAGTTAGTTGTTATCTATCCTATATTATTTCCTCATATCTTTATCACCATTGCTTGCTGAAGTGCTAAAATTTTCATGTTCTTATTCCTTGTTTTTTGCTTGTTTTTTTTTCCAAATGATGATTTTATTGCTAAATATTACCCAATGATGAAGGATATGTTCCTAAGTATGTTTAAAATGCAAAATGGACTAGAAAAATAAATTTAATTAGTGATCAAATGGCTAGAAATTAGAATTTCCAAATTTAGAATATACCTTCTGTCGATCGAGTTGCCAACTCGATCGATTGGTGGCCGAGGTTTTTTTTAAAAACCATTAGGTCAAGTATATTTCTCACAGAACTCAACTGATGGCTAGGATGGTCAAACTCTTAATTAGGTTTCGGTCAAATTTTCTCCCCCTCAACTAGATAAAAGTCAACTGATCCTCGAAGTAGCTTTCTCAAGCTCTCAACCCTAGCCCTGACCTTCCCTCTCCTAGCCCTATCTAGCCCTCATTTGGCCTTCCTAGCACTTTTTCCCATCTCCCCTAGGTGGCTAGATGACCTTTGATGGTGTTTGTCTTGTTTTTGGTCTCTCAATCTTCTCTTTTTCTCCTCCATGACCTCCAATAGATGAAAGAGAGCTTCAGGAGCACCATCATCTTCCTTGAACTATTGCCTTATTTCATTCGATGACACCTTCTTTATTTACAACAAAGATATAAATAGGTACAAGGAGCTCCTTCCTAGGAACTCCTTCCCTTTATGTGCCTTGCTTGAGCCTCATCCACACAAACAAGAGAAGATAGATAGATGAGGTTTCTGAGTTGCTTTATGACCATCATCTAGCATCCATGAGTGTTGAACATTGGTTCTTCCAGAATTCCATTACAAGCACTAAGGTGGTTCATGAATTCTATGCAAATATGTCATGGAATTAAGACACTCTTGTACCCCCTCCTAATACTCAAGTGATTATCACTTCCATGATTGCCGATAAGAAATTCACTATCTTAGAAGATACCTTGAATATCTTTCTCAATGGTATGAAGGTAAACGAAACATGGAAGAAAGACAATCTTGAGTATTTTGACATGCTTAACCCTGAGGCCTTTTACAAGTAATATGATATTACTCTCCATGATATTCATAAATTCTTAAAGAAGCCTCAGAAACCCTATAGGAAGAAATCCACCATCCCATCTTCTTCCTTGGGTCTCAAAAACTACATACTTGTTCTGGTAGTCAACTGTAATATTCACCCCAAGAAGAACCAAATTGAGATTGCATAGAATACTACAGTAATTATGTTTTTTCTTTTAAAGAACAAAGGAATCAAGTGGTCTAGATATATTGTCCACCATATGACCTGCTTTGACTATAGGAGGAATACCTGAGGCACCCACCCACCTTACCCATCCTTGATCTGTAGACTCTTCACTTTTGCGATTGAGAAGTCTCTTTTTCATGATTTTCATTACAAACCTTCTAGAAAAGGAGTGTATATCAGTGAGACCACTATCAAGAAAACATTTTTACCTACATCTTCTTCCACCACACCCGGAGCCTCTACATCTACCTAAACACCTCCACCTCCACCTCCACAACCCTCCTGACCTGCCCGCACCTGATTTCATGTATCCAATGAAACCCCATGGGTTACATGGTGCATCAACAGGCATACAACCTAAAGGTTCAGGATAATTTGCATCAGGATCTTTTCCAGATCATGTCTACCATGAATCTATTATGTTCCCATCCTTACCCTACCTACTAGCCATGCCCAGGTGGTGATTATGCTTCCTATTCATATAATCACTTCTACCCGACACCTTCACCTGTTGCTTCCGCTGTTAAACCCTCTATTATTGGTGGATCTACCCCCAGAGTGCTACCTCTCCCTATTGGCCCTATAGCTACCCTTATCGTAGGCCTTGACACTTCTTCTCCCACTTTCTCTTAGGCCATGGAGCTCCATGACCTTGGCATGACTTGGGGTGAGTAGAATGTCATGTGGCCCGATCATGGTTTCGATCCCTCTGTCGATGATAAGATGCCTGACCAAGTTGATGAGAAAGTTGTTTCTGATAATGAGAAGGCATATGAGGATGATGGCCATGAGGATGGTTCTGATGATGATGATGATGTCGATGATGTTGTTGCGGACATATATAGCCTAGACGTTTAGATGTTTTAGTTTTTATCTCTTAAGTGTTGATCTTATATATCTATCGATACCTTATTGTACAAAAAAAATCTGGACACATTACGTGAGTTGTATTCTTTCTATTATCTTGTTGTTTTCATCTTTTTGGCTTGTAGTTTCTTTGAGAACATGCTTCTGTGTTGTAATCTTAATATTTTGTATCATAACTCTATGTATGTTCTATCATGTGAATTATTGGTATGCTTTCCATATTTTGATTATAACGATGGTTGCTTGTTTCTTCTCATCTCTGTTTGATGTGTTATGTGGTTGCATGTTTTATCTTGTGATTACATGTTTTTTTTGTGCTTGGAGAAGACCTATTTTTATGCTCTTGTACCTCCTTACAATTGAAAAAGCCAAAAGGGGAGAGAAGTTTTATGTTTTGAAGCTCAATCGTATTGTTTTACTGCCTATGTGATCCTTTTTCTTGTCTAAGTATATGTTTTATCATATGACTTGCTAATGGACCATGTATATACATGTTATATAGCATTGTGTAGAAAGACTAACTATGTAGAAAAGAGTGAGCATATACTTCGGGGCGGGGGCAATTCACATTGTTCAAATTATGAATCCTCTTTTAGTTTACAAGGCCAAGGTATAACTCTACAAATCCTTTTCAATATGATGAGGAATGGTTTGTTATTAGCAAAAAGGGGGAGAATGTTGACTTGAGACTAATACATTGTCCATATTTTGATAATGACTTAACCATCCCATTCATATGTACCTAACATGTTTATTTAAGATTGATTTTAGGCATTAGGTACATGAAAAAGATCAATTTCCTCAAGCCCTAGCCTGTCCAAGTTCAAGTCAGAAGCAATGCTAATGTGTGATTTGGGAAAACACTCTGAACCAACTTTGAATACTTTTATAATCATTTGTATTGATGATATGACTTGTAACTAAGATGAGAAAAAAGCAGGGACACTTAATTCCATCATTTGATCACTTAAAAATCATTTTGGCAAATTTGTCACTGCAACTTATCGGTAGAGTTTGAATCTCGACCGGTCAGTGATGAATTTTTAGAAATGATTGGATCGATCGAGTTGTACACTCATAGAAGTCAACCGACCAACTTTCTGACCAAAGATGATTTTAGCTGATCGGTCGAGTTACCCCAAGACAAACTCGACAGATAGTTTGAAATTTGTCTTTGTTAGAGGGTGGATCGGTCGATTTACCTTTGTTGAAACTCAACCAAATGCATTGTACGGAAAACATAGAAAAAGTATTTCCAACAGATGGAGAGTTTCTAAAAATGAAAATAGATTTGTTTCATATTGTAAAATGACTATTTTTCCTTCTTAAGTAATCCCATGCTCAAAGGAACACCCCCAACTATAAATATGGCATCTTGGAGTTCATTCTAAGGTTGCTCATTCTTGCTATCATTGGTCCTTGCTATAGTTGAGTGTGATAAACCCCTTTGAGCCCCTTTCTCTCTCTCATTTACAAAGCATTTTGTGATTATGAATGTGTTAGGCATGTTGTAAGAGATCTACCTCATTGTCACCTTGTAAAGCTCTCCATCTTTCCATATTACCAATCTCCTTTCTCAAAGAGCATAGGATGAAGTGATCTTCTCTGAGTGAAGGAGGAGTTCATGTTCTTGTTTGAGGCTGAAGAAGGTGTGAAGATCTTCTCCAATTGAAGGTGAAGGAAATGGCGGAAGATCCACAGAGCTTGGTGGGTAAATCATCAATGCTGAAGACTTGTTGCAAGAAGGATATGTCCTAGGAGAGGGAATTGAGTTTCTTGCAAGAGTGGGTAAGATCTATTGTGAGGTAGAAGACTAGCTCTTGGATAGGGAATCCTTTGGATGTAAGGTGGTCTTCTTGCATGTCTTATAATGGAACATAAGTATAAATGGGTTGAAAGTCCTAGAGGTTGACCTCTCTAGGTAGTGGACTGACGGTCTCCTAGTTTGGATATTGGAACCACTCTAACCACCTTATCCAAGTGTTTGTTTCAATCTCTCTCATCCTTGCTATGCTTGTTTAGATAGGTCCTTAAATTCACTTTTAGCATTTGGTTTCAATTAATATAATATGACGGTCTAACTATTCTTGTGCAAGTTTTGAAGCTATATTCACCCTCCTCTAGATCCCTACATCCAAAAATCCTAATAGATTTACTTACACGACTAGGCTACATATTTTATCAAATCCTAGGTCATTTGAGGTTTACCTCTCAAACTACTAGCTAACCATTTTGAACATGCAATCAATCTTGTACCAAGATCTGGTCTGATTGAAATCCTAAAGATCTCTTCCCCTTGGCCAATATGAGTGACATGTAGTGACACAATGGTCCAACCTACAAAAGACCAAACCTAATTCATCTTGGGTACACAACCCACATCAATAAAAGTAGGGTATAAACCCTAATTTGAGTAACGACTACAACCTCTCTTTATCACGTAAAATATAAGACATGAACTCCTCTCTATAAGACCTTAGAAATAGGATGATATGGTGTACCATCCCAAAACCCATATATATAGAAGAATATATGACTCCAATCTCCTCTTAGATTAGTCATTTCACTATCCAACATGTTTTGACACTGAGATAGTTCTATGATCACATGATACTACACGATTAAGGTTACATTTGATAAATTAAGCCAATTAAGTATTTTTCAATGCATCAAACAAACTTACTTATTAGCTCTTAAATGATTCTTGTATAAGAAATAATTGATTTAACTTAAGAACATATCAACTGATAACATTGTTCTATATTACTCCAACATGGTATATTTATCCTCAACCATAAAAGTGTCAAACCTAAAACTAGGTGACATAACAACCCAAATTGTCATTAATACCTAAGAAATGATAACTTCTCATTTTTATCTCATTGGTGTCTAAAACATTGCAAAGATATTAACAAGTAACAAATATGGTAGCAACTAAACTTTCAACTCAAAACCCTATATGTTGTAAACAATATGCTATTTCTAATATTTTTGAAACATAAGTCCAAAAACTAGCATGGATGAGCAACTTCAAGGTGGGAATTTTATCCAACTATTATTGTAGGACTACACCGTATAGAAATATTCAAAAAGTGAGTTGGATTTCCTTTTATTGTATATCAAAACACCATAAAATGACATTGCTAACAGTTTTTGTATGTTTACTCTGAATTTCAATACTGGCATGTTAAAAAAAATGCTCTATATAGAAGAAAGTGTGCCAAGGGACTATTAGAGACTTCATGATTCATATTACCATCTTATTCATGTGAAATAGTACATGAAACACCATCTTTTGGAATATTAAAGTTTTTAGCAAGATTAACATTATTTATGTCAAACTAGGTACAAAATGAATCAAAAGTTATATCCGTCTCCTTAGGGGTGAAGAAAAGAAAGTCCAAAAAGGAAAACCATGAAAAATAGGGGCACGACCAGAGATTTTCCATCTAAAAGCTCCACAAACATTCCTATTTCCCAAGATTTTGGGTGTGTCCAAAGCTAACAAAGAAGAAAAGAGGGTTCCATAGACATATGCATAAATTTCCAACTTGTGGCGCCATGGATGTCGGCCATATTTGAAGAGAGGGGGAAGAAACAACAAGAAAAAGGTTGATAAGATGATATATTACCTATATGGGGCAAGAAAAAAGATGAAAAGGATTAAATTGGTCCAAGGGAAGCTTGATCTGAAGCATGCATCCACGAACTTGTACCTTTGTCAGGCTCCGAGGACCTCTATCGATCTCTAAACGCCGCAGGAAAATATTATCACAGATTATTAGATGAGAAAGGAGAGGGGTATATATAGGTATGGTTATAGTGAAATGGTATAACATTGTATCTTGATTGGTCAAAGGGACTAGAGAAACCATTAGGTAGCACATCTGCATCCCACTAGAGGTGTGTGTTGAATGCCCAACCATTAGTGGGAAGGGGTAGAACATTGGACCGTTTTTCATCAGCCTTTATGCATCAAATTTTTCATTAGAGGGAGGATATCCATTACTTCAGTTTCATTCTAGAATCCCGTCGACCCACATTCTTTGAGGATTTTCCCAACAAAAACTCACTTTTGACCATCAAATCAAAGAATAAGTCTATAATGATCTTTCCACTATATAAAGAGAAAAGGTATTCTTGTCCACTCATTGGGCCCAAGAATCCTTCATAGGACTAATGGCAAGTAGCATGACCAGTCATTAGTCTTCTACTTACTTTTATGATTAGATGGCCAACAAATACTCTAAAAGATAAACTCATTGGGATGATATACACTTCGTCGAGCTTGATTCTGGAAACCATTCGTCATCTATCTGCTGAAATGTGATAGTATCATCATACCACAAAAAAGAAAATCAAGATACTTCATCGAAATAAAAGACACAGGAATCAATGAAGCAACAAGTAGGTAAATTTAAACTTCATTGGCCTCAATCCGATGAGAACTGCCTCACCATCAAAGGGCAATAAAGACATGAATCACCAACTTTATATATATATACATATATATTTATTTATTTTTATACATATATACATATACATATACATGTATATATAATTGTGTGTGTGTCAATATATGTATATGTATGTATCGGAATTTGGTAATTTTTATTCCGAATTTCTCCTTTTCCAAATAGGAATAAGAGTCTAGATACAAAGTAGTCCATCACACTACATTACTCACTCAAGAAGAAAAAAGGCCTAACTACAAAGTAGTCTACCCTTTACAACTTTAATAATTTTCTTTACAATGCATTGTGTATCTCTATTTCTATCGTTGTGCTTCCTTTGATTTCTTTCTTTCCAAATATGGAAGTAAGTAGCAGCAAGAAGGAGGAGCATCTTCTTCTTTTGAGTTCCAGTGTTCCTGCCCAGTCTCGATATCATCACTTTTGTGTCCGCTAGGGTGCAGGGTTTGAAGTGGAGTTCACTACAAACCTTCTTCCAAATGCAGTTAATAAAGCTGCATTCCTGAAACAGATGGCTCAATGTCTCGTCCTGAATCCCACAGAGGTAGCAAGTAGTTGGGGAACCTGGGTACCATACAACAATCTTGTCCAACGTTGACAAGGAGTTGTGAGCAGCTCTATAGAGGCAGAAGGACCATTTTGGAACCTCATATCTCGTCCATAGGAAACTAGTGCCATTAGGATCAGTGTTATGGGGTCTAACAAGATCCCATATGTTAACCGAGTCTTTAAGAACATAGTGTCCCGCTCTGTGGGGTGAGAAAGCATGTTTGATACTTTTCCAAATCGTAGTCATACGATTGATGGTTCTTGAGTAACCCTCCCTGGTATTGGGTTCGAAATCAAGACCTTTAGGATATCGTTTCCACATCCAGTTACTCCATACAGATTTCTTGGTTACGAAATTTATGATCCTTCTTGCTGTGCCCCAATCAGCTATGGTGCTAGGGAGCCTGAGGCCGAGTCCCCCTTCTTCTTTTGGGAAGGTAAGCCTCGAGTACTTCATAGGATGAGTCTTCCTTGCCCAGAGAAAATTTGATAAAGTCATTTCAATCCGTTCTAGTACTGCTGTAGGAATCTCCCCCTGCATCACCCAGAACTGCAAAAGCCCTTCAACAGCTGAAGTGATCAGTGTGGCCCTGCCGGCCATCGAGGTTTTTATGATGGGCCATTTGCTTAACATCTCGTCAAGTTGATCAGTACATCCAGTAAAATCCTTAACTTGGAGTTTACCTCCAGCAAGCGGAAACCCGAGATATTTAGTAGGTAGAGGGCTGATCGAGACTCCGGAAATGTCCTTAATCAGATCGTTGAGTGACAGACAATTTGTGGAAGTAAATTGCTGCATTTTGTCCTCATTTATATGAAGACCCGTCTGATTACCAAAGTGTTTCAGTAGGGTTCTGAGATAGCTGATATACCCTGGTTTTGCTTCGAGGAAGACAAGGACGTCGTCGGCGAAGATAAGGTGACTCAGAGCTTTGGTTCCATGTATAGAATAGCTGGATATGAGCTTTGATTCTTCCGCTCGATGCATAAGTCTCGAGAAGTATTCCATTAGGATTGTGAAGAGCAAGGGGGAAAGAGGGTCCCCTTGTCTCAGCCCATTGGAACTTTGAAAAATACCATCTGGAGTGCCATTTACCAGTACAGAAAAACTGGGAGTGCAGACGCATTGCTTCATGAGCGAAATCCATTTGGAGGAGAACCCCATTTGTGCCATAATCCACCAGAGCTTGGGCCAATGAACACTATCAAAGGCCTTAGAGACATCAAGTTTCATGCAAAGCTTCTTATGACCTCTGCTCACATTGAACCCGAGAAGAAATTCGCTAGCAAGAAGAGCACAGTCTGAGATGCTCCTTCCTTCAATAAAAGCCCCTTGATTGTCAGAGATAATGTGTGGGAGTACCAACTTTAGTCTTTCAGCAAGAATCTTCGCAATGATTTTGTATTGTACATTGCAGCAAGCGATTGGTCTGAAGTCAGCTAAGGAAGCAGTCGTCTTCTTCTTCGGAATGAGGACCAGGAAGGAGTGGTTGATTTGTCGAAGCATGCAGCCACCCTCCATGAACCAGGTAATACTCCGGCAGAGATCCTTCTTTATGGTGTCCCAGGCATAGCGATAGAAATGAGAATTGAATCCATCCGGACCCGGTGATTTATGAACACCAATACTCCAAAGGGCATTTTTGATTTCTTCTTCAGTAACCTGTCTACATAAAATGTTATTATGGGTGGAAGTAAGTTTGTACCTCCAGGTGAGATTGTCATCGTCTGGGCAGTGATCTTCGATGGAGGATTTGTTATAGAGCTTGTTGTAGAAATCATTGGCCTGGGCAGCCAAGGTCTCTTGATCGTTGATGACAGTGCCTTCCTCGTTGATGAGTTCTGAGATGCAGTTAAGCGCTTCCCGTTTACGGATGGCATTATGATACAATTTGGTATTTTTGTCTCCGTCTTGTATCCACTTCAGCCTGCTTCGTTGCCATGCAAAACTTTCTTCAGCATTCTTTAGGTCCTTCAACATCTTGTTAAGCACTTCCTCTTTGGCAATAAGAGAATCATTCAGAGGATCGGACATAAGACTGTCTTTGACAGATATGAGTTCCTTCTTTGTTTCAAGCAGGAGTTTTGGTATATTAACCCGGTCCTTAGACCAGGTTTTGATCGTGCGTTTCAGACGCATGAGTTTCCTCGCAAAGACAAACATAGGGTTGCCTTCAATCGGTAATGACCAGGATGTTTTGAGCAGACCCTCAAACCCATTCCAATCTGTCCAGAAGTTGACAAATCGAAAAGGTCTGGGTTTGTGCTTTTTATCCAGAACCTGCATGACAAGGGGGGCATGGTCGCTGATATCCGTGCCTCCAGCTCGAATCCGAGCTTGCGGGAGAGTCTGAAGCCAATGAGAGTTGACGAGAGCCCGATCCAGCTTGCAAGCTATCCTTTTATCCGTTGCTTTTCCTTCATTGTTCCAAGTGAAAAGGTCTGTTCCGTTCATTGGGAGTTCGCACAGGTCAGCGATGTTAATCATGTGGTTAAAGGATTTGAGCACCGCATCAGGAACAATACGGCCGCCTCTCTTTTCGTCTTGTAATCTAATATTGTTGAAATCGCCCATTAAGAGCCACGGAAGATTGATGCCTTTGCTGAGATTCAGCAGATCCTTCCAAAGCTCCTGTCTTTGTGAATGGAGATTAAAAGCGTATATGGCAGAGAACCACAATGATAATCCACCTTTATTAGTACAGATAGAGTTTATCATCTGCTCAGATTTATTGTAGATTTGTATATCCCAGACATTTGGATTCCATCCGAGGCAGATTCTACCGAGTTCAACCTCCTCATGGTTTGAGATAGACGACCACCCATGGGGAAAAATCGAACTAATACAAGACGTGTTGCATCTACGAATTTTTGTTTCAATAATGGCAGCAAGAGAGACCTTACTGGTTTTAATCCAGTCCCTCACTTCTTTCCTCTTGGTTGGATTGCAAATGCCTTTTACATTCCACGCCAAGATGGACATAAAAAACTTATTTCTTTGATCTTGTACTCCGCTGAGGAGCCCCTTCCTTCTCCTTCCCCTTGTTAGGTTTACCTTGTTTTTTCCTTTTCTCGCCTTCAACTATCTCCTCGCCTTCTTTATCCGAGTCACCCAGGATACCAAACGAGTTTGAGTCCAGTATTTCACCTTCCTCTCCTTCCTTTGAATGTCCCGAGTTGTTGGCATCAGCCTTCTCTGCAGCAGCCTTCTCTGCACCAGCCGGTTCTGGTTCCTTCTCTGTAGGTGGGCTCACTTTTTCATTAGGTTTTTGGGCTTGCTTCGGCTTCCAGGTTTTCTTCGGCTTTTCAAACCCTTCTTCATCAACTGTCTTGGTGGGTTTATCCCTCGGGCAGTCATCCTCATCGTGTCCAAATACGCAACAGATAGTGCACTTCCTTGGGAGATATTCATATTTGATTTCAAAGGATAGTTCTTCCGTCTTTCCTGGGACTTCCACCCATATCCTTTCCGGAAGGTCTTCATTAGCATCGGCATCCACCAGGACTCTGGCCTCGTCAGTGCCGGCGGTCTCAACAGACCTTGTTTCTACGTGGAGGACTTTACCAACCCCGGAGGCAATCGTTCCTGCTGCCTTCATGGTCCAGGTTTTACCCTTTGAAGGTATACGGATCCATATTGGTAGGGATGAAAAGTCATCCTTCACCAGAGAGTCCCCATATTGATAGTGTTTCGCAACCATGAGATGTCCATCAAACCATCGAGGACCACTGTTCAAGCAAGCTTTCTTGTCCATCTCGTTGGAAAAACGAATAAGGAAGAAACCTTGCTCCTTGGATATAACATCAAAATCCCCTTTTGGTTTCCAGACCCTAGCAATCCACACCATCAGATGTGGATAGTAAGGCCTCTTGCCCATTACGTATATGGAGACAGAGAACTCCCATACGTCCTTCATGCGATTGTATTCCTCAGCTTCTAGGTTAACAACGACCCTTCCATCTCTCTTAGTAGGTTTGGGGAAGGCAAAGGCCGCACACTCCTTTTCTTGCGCAGGTGTCCTCTTGACAACCCGCGTCCATGGATTCTTGTTCTTTGGTGGGGCCGATGAGGAACTTGATCCATCTCCATCTTTGTGGCTTGCAGTGGGAGGCGGGGTAGTGGTGGGTGGAGTTGCAGTGGCAGATGGGGTAGAGTTGGGTGGGGTTGTGGTGGTGGTAGCAGCCGGGATAGCCGCCATGGCCGCCGGTCCGCTCCGGTCGCCTGGGCGATCGCCAGGAACCCTAGGAGACGGAGGGGGCGGAATATGTATGTATGTATGTGTATATGTATATGTATGTATGTATGCATGTATGTATGTATGTATATATATAAATATATATATTATATACATATGTATATATATGTGTGTGTTAGTGTCTGTGTATATATATTCATATATATGTATGTATGTATGTATATATATCTACAAGTATATGTATGTATGTATGTATGGGATTAAGATAGAAACATCCCCCCTCTCCCACGCTCATGACGGAGGATGAATGCTCAGGTGGGTGGTAATTCAATGAGGAAATTCGAATTTGAACCTGAGTCCCTTTGTTAGGGACACCGTGCTTGACCACTTGATGGGGTCAATGGGTGGTCAATAAGGCCAATGTCCTAGGTTGGTGGCTTCCATTTCACTTGGGAGGTGCGGTCGCCCAACACCACCCCAAGTGGGATAATGTACGTCATAATTTGTGTATGTATGTACATATGGGATTAAGAAAGAAAGATTTCTCCTCCCCTCTCCCATGCCTGTGGCAGAGGATGAATACCCGGGAGGGTGGTAAATCACGGTGGCAACTGGTATTTGAACACAGGTCCCTTTGTTAGGGGGACACCATGCTTGACCACTTGAGCCATTCCTTGTCAGTGTGTATATATGTATACTAGCATATATATATATATGGATATATATATATATATATATATATATATATATATATATATATATATATATATATATATATATATATATATATATGGGCCCATCTGTATTGCCCGCGCGGGTAGCTACCTGCCCACCCTTTCGACCACTTTTTTTCAAAAAAAAAAATTTGCAATTGTAGAGGACTATTTTGTCTAGCTCTCCAAAAAGTTTTAGCCAAAAATAATATCATTTGCCCCTCCAAAATAAAAAAACCCGTCCTTATATATATCTGTTGTATATTTTGTACAAAGTTACTCTTTTATTCGTGTAGTTACTTTCTGATCACCATAGTTACTTTTTTGACAACAAAGTTACTTTTTTGGCCAAGAGAGTTACTTTTTTGGCTGCCGGGTAGCGAAAATCCAGGTTACCCACGCGGGCAACGAATGAACGCCCTATATATATATATATATATATTTATATATATATATATATATATATATATATATGTAAGTATGTATGGGATTAAGAGAGAAATATTTCTCTACCCTCTCCCATTCCCATGCTGGAGGACAAACACCCGGGAGGGTGGTAAAATAAGGCGGCAATTGGGAATCGAACCTAGGTCCCTTTGTTAGGGGACATTGTGTTTGACCACTTGAGCCACTCCTTGTCAGCTATATATATATGTATGTATACACACATACACACAAACATGGCTATATCATGGTTGTCAAGTATGATGACCTAAGATGATATAACATATTTCAACTATATATATATATATATTATAATATCTTCAGTCTACAATCTGTCATAAGTCATGGTTGTTAAGTATGATGACCTATGATGATACAACATATTTCAACGATCATAAGGTCTATCAGTTTACTACAACATAAACTACCACCTAAATTAATATTTATAGGGTATTGGTGCCCCAAGCAACAAATTTAAAAAGCATCTAAATGGAACAAGAGTTTTAAAGACATCATGCAACTAAATGCACATGTGTTAAAATTACAGTTATACCCCACTAAAAGTTGGTAAATTGTACATAAGTCCTTAAAGTACATAAAATTGTATAACATGAGTAGAAGAATTCATATTTGGGTCAAGTTTAAATCAGAGATTTCTCAACTTAATAAAAAACATAACATAAAGTAAAATTATGAATATAAGTACCACATTAGGATAAAAAAGCACTATTATGTATTAAGAAAGGTTAGGGGCATTACAACCATAAATCCCTAACAAGGATTTCACCCCTAAAATCATAAACAAATAAAGACGGCTACTTCCTACACATCTCATCCTCTAACTTCCATGTGGCTTCCTATACAACACAATGATGCCATAACACCTTTACTAAGGCTATGTCCCTATTTCTCATCTTTTGTACAGGTCTATCTAAGATCAACATTGGACCCTCTATATATCGAACATCATCATTCAACTCCACCTCTAATAGTTGTAACATCTTCTCTATATTTGGGTGACACTTTCTCAACATCAAAATATGGAACACATCATGCAATCTCAAAATCTCTTACAGTAACTCCAACCTATAAGCCACCCTTCCAAATTGATCTATGATAGCGTAATGTACCATAAACCTCAAAGCCAAGAACCCTTCTTCCCAAACCTCAGAATACCCTTCCAAAGGGATATGTTGAGGTATACACAATCTCCATCATGGAACTCCAACATTGTATGATAGTGGTATGCATATGCCTTTTGTCTATCATGTGTTGTCTTCAATTGTTGTCTGATCACCTGGATATTCTCAATAGTTTTTTAAAGCAACTCAAGACCCATAAACTAGTATTCACATGCCTATTACCAACAAAGAGGTTACCTAAAACACTATCCATACAATGCCATATATATACTCCTTTGGTTGCAAACTAAATCAAGTTCAAGTGAGCATCTTACTCCCATGAAATTAGATAACATATTCCCTTAATATATCCTCTAATGTTTGTATAGACCTTTACAACTCACCATATGTCTCTGGGTGAAAGGTGATATTAAACTTCAATGATGTCCGAAAGTTGTATGTAGATGCTCCCAGAATCTGCTCATGAACTAAGGACCCATGTCAGATTCTATGGTAATTGGTAGCCATGCAGGCAAACTATTTCATCAATGTAGATCTATGCCAACTTCTCTGCAGTGTAGGTGGTCATGAATGGGAAAAAGTGAACTGACTTTGTCAACCACTCAATGATCACCTAAATGGAATCATAACCCTTGGTTGTCTTAGGAAGACCAACCACAATGTCCATGGTTATGTTATCCCATTTCCAATGTGGAATTCACAAAGGATACAATGTTCCTGTAGGCTTCTAATGCTTAGCTTTAACGTATTGATAGAATATACACTTGGATAAAAACTTTCCTACATCACACTTCATACCTGGACACTAGTATATGTCCTTGAGATTATGATACATTTTTGTAGTTCTAGGATGCATTGCATGCATTAAGGAATGATCCTCCTCAAGTACCATATCTCCCAACCCACCAACATTAGGAACCACCATGCAGTTGTGAAATCACATTGTCCCATCATCTCATTCATAAAACCCATCATTCTTCTCACTTCCAAACTAGATCTGATATTCTATATCCCAATACCATTTTTATATTCATATCTAATCTTCTATATTAACGTCAACTTCACCTATAACTATGCCACTAACCTACCAAAAAAGAGACCCCCATCTTTATGTTCATCTTCTGAAGCAAAATGTAAATATCTCACTTGTAATAAGCCATGGAGTACATCTATGCTTGATTTGTTGAGAATTATGAAGGAGACTTTCTCCTCAATGCATCACTC
The DNA here is from genome assembly GCA_963693085.1 of Alisma plantago-aquatica. Lineage (NCBI taxonomy): Eukaryota > Viridiplantae > Streptophyta > Magnoliopsida > Alismatales > Alismataceae > Alisma > Alisma plantago-aquatica. The sequence goes on from OY856409.1 coordinate 973,448,620, forward strand.
ACTACTTTCACCTTTTAGATGTATATTCATAGTCCTTAATAAGCTCCATTCACCTTCTCTACGTCATGTTCAACTCCTGCTTTGAAAATATGTACGCAAGCTTCTTGTGATCAATGAACACTAGTCACTTCTCTGTATATAGATAGGGCTTCTAAACCATCAAAACTAGAAAAACAACTACTAACTCCAGGTCATGAGTCAGTGAGTTCTCCTTATGTTTCTTAATATGTTAAGAAGCATAATAAATCATGTTATTCTCCTAAATGAACACACGTCCCAACCTTTTCTTTGAAGAGTCATAAAAAATGATGTTGCCTTTTCTAGGATCTAGCTACACCAACACTGGAGCAGTTATCAACTTCTCCTTTGACAACTAGAAAGAACATCGATACTTTTCATGCTAAACAAAAGGAACACCCTTCCTAGTCAACCTGGTCAAAGGGAAAGCTACAACACTAAAGTTCTTGACGAACCTCATGTAGTATCTAGCTAAACCTAGGAAGATCCAAACCTTAATTGGTGTCAAGGGTTGTTCCCACTCCAACACCGACTCCACCTTCTTTGGGTCCAGAAATGCACCCTTTCTAGAGATGACATGACCCAGAAAAGACACCTCAGTTAGCCAAAAACCACACTTGATAAACATAGCATATACCCAATGTTACCTCAACAATTCCAATGCTTGACAAAGATGTTGCTCATGTTCTTGATTATCTCTAGAATATGTCAAGATATAATCGATCAACATTACCACTAATTTATCAAGATTTGGTCTAAAAAAATTGTCCATCAGGTCCATAAACATTGTTGGTGCATTTATTAGCCCAAATGGCATAACCACAAATTCATATTGACCATACCAAGTCCTAAAACCATTCTTAGGTGTTTCATTTGTCTTGATCCTCAACTAGTGGTACCTTGACCTGAAATCTATTTTGGGAAAACACTACAAAACCTCTCAACTAATCAAAAAAGTCATCTACCCTTGGCAATAGATAGTTGTTCATCACTGTGACCTTGTTTAACTATCAATAATTTATGCAAATCCTCATAGAACTATTGTTCTCCATAAATAACACTATAGCACCTTAAGGGGACATGCTCAACCATATGAAACCTTTGTTCAACAACTCCTACTACTTCATTTTTAACTCCTTCATCTTACTTGGAGTCATCATATAAGGTGCATGAGCCATGGGTTGCATACTAGGAACTAATTGATTTCAAAATAAATTTCTCTTATGGGTGGAACACCTAGAAACTCATTAGGGAAAACATCCATGAACTCATCCACCAAGGTTAATCCTTAATTCAAGGACTCCTCACCTTGATATCTTATATGAGTGCAAAGAAAAAATCACATCCTTGTCTCATCAACTTCTCTACTATCACATCTGATACTAGACATGTAGGACGAATCTTCCTATCTCCGTAGAATGTCTAAGAGATATCCCAATCACAAAACTTTGCATTTTTAGAATCAAAGTCCAAAGCAACCTTGTACTTATCCAAGGAATCCATCTAGAGTATCATATCAAATCCATGGATATTGAGTGGCACAAGATCCATTTTAGTGATGCATCCTGAGAGAGAAAGAAAAAAAAATGGAAACACCTCTCCCAACACCGTGGAACCAACTGAAGTGGTTTCTTACAAGAGTTATTGGTTCTACTAAAAACATGAAATTTGCAACTATTTATCACATGTCTTGTAATAAATGAGTATGTCACACACCTAGAACAACTAGAAGAGATACAAAGTTACATGCCGATAAGTCAGAATGTAAAGTTCCATCTGGCATGTCATGACTTGTGGGTTGACCACTCCTTTAAGTTGACTCATAGCATAGAATTTATTCATTGAATGTTGTCTTCCTCTGCTTCTATTTGTAGGCCCAAAAGACCCTACCTACAACGTCTGGTCACATCCTATGCTACAACCACTACCATATTGAAGCTACTCTGAGCCCTACTAGCTCTGCCTTGTTTCTTATGTGACCTCCTAGTTCATCATTGGGAAAGACCATTTTACATGTCCAACTTATCCATATTTGAAGCATGTCCTCATATTGTACTTCTCCTAGACAACCCTTGCATAGACATTGACCCGTAACTGTTTACCCAAGTTGAAGGAAAAGTATCATCTTCCCCTTGATATGGGACCAATATGACTATAAATATGTCCTTATTAAAGTTATTCACCTATGATGTGTCTGTTGATACCGTAGGCAAAAACCTCTTCTTATTATAAACACCAGGTTGTTATCCCTAGTTCTGAGATGGCATTTTCCATACATTATCCTCTAGATGGTCCACAACTATCCTCTCTATCCTACTACTAGACTCCAACAAGGTATAAAACTTCTTATTTGACTCCAAATCTGATGATGTCCATGCCAACTCAACATGCAAGCCCTTCACACAATCCTCTCCTTCTATGTGGCTTCCTTGTAAGGGGGAAAAATCTCAACAACACGATGAACTTATCTTCATAGTCATTCACACACCTTAATCCTTGATGCAGCCACTCAAATAAAGCCATCCTCTCCTCTAGATATCACTTAAGAAAGTAACGACCAATAAACTTCCACCAAAACTCTTCCCATTTGATCACTTCACACAACCTATTATATTCTTCAATGACCCACCAATCTTCAACACTATCCTTTAGTAGGCAGATCACATGCTAAATCTTATCCTCCTTGACAATATTAAAGATCCCCAACACCTTCTACAAAATTTTCAGCCACATATCTAGATTTGTGGGGTATGTTGTGCCTCCATACTTGGTGACACCAATGCGCATAAGCCTTTCAAAGGTCCTCCCTACAACCTATGACTTAGCATTTACAAAATGTTCCCTAGGCGTTGGTATGTATATATGCCTTTTTAGAAAAATGCATAATCGTCACCATTAGCTATACAAAAACTAATAGGATGTTGGATCAACTAAGATTCGTAGGATCAGAAGCATGAAGGGCGGGATGTTCTGGTCCCAACTTAGGTACTTTTCCATTGGTACATGTCTCCTATTACGATATATTTGCACCAAAGAACTACTCTCATCATGTACTTCACATTCTCCAGCCATATCTACATAACCATAAACCCCATGATTAGTTATGTTGGATGCATAAGAATGGACACAACAACCTAAGTTTTTTTCCATGTAGACTCGACATAACTAAGGTTCTAATACCATCAAATGTGACAATCTTCCAGACAAAACATGACTACTCAGACCTAAAATATTGATCACACTCTTATTATAAATACTACCAAAAAAGAATAGAATTAAAAATGAATGAAAGGTCTAACATTCCATAAGAATACTTGCACAAAGGCCCAAATATCACATATGTTTATTGTTGACCTAGAGGTTATACATTTCCCATATTTGATAATGAATAAACCATTCCATTCATATGTATGTAATATGTGTATTCAAGATTGATCTCAGGTTTTAGGTACATGAAAAGAATCAATTTACACAAGCCCTAGCTTGTCAAAGTTTAAGTCAAATGCAATGCAAGTGTGCTAATTAGGAAATCCCTTCAAACGACCTTAGAAGAATTTTTTAATCACTTGCATTGATAATATGACTTGTAACTAAGATGAGAAAATTATGTAGGACACTTATTACTAAGTTTTAATCACTTTTTAAGCACTTTAGAAAATTGATCACAAACAGACGATCCCTTAGATTATTTTTTTGATATGTGCATCAGTCGAGTTGTGCATTCACAGAGCTCGACCAGATGGCTAGAAATTAAGTTTCATGGTTTTAGGTTAGTTTGACCATTGTACAAGTTTCCCCAAGAAAAACTCGACCGATCCATGGCTGAGAGCTTTCTAAAAAATGACCAATTGGTCAAGTTTCCATCTCATAGAACTTGACCAATCGGCTGGCTGAAGCCAACTTAAGTTGGATTCGGCCGACTATTCTCTCTCTCAATAAGAGAATAGTTGATTGATTCCTCTCCTTCTAGTCCTAGGCTCTCAACCCCTGACCTTTCCTTCCCTTACCCAGCCCTAATCCGACCTAAGGAGACCTTCCTAGATCTTCACCCTTGCTCAACCTAGGTGTGTGAACATTTTTTGTGTAGTGGTTTGTGCATTTGATCTCTTCTTCTCCTTATTTTTGCCTCCATGGCTTCACATATAAGAAAGAGACCTACCCCTAGCAAAGCACCATCCTCCTCCTCTTCATATTGCTTGATTCCTTTCGATGAGACCATCTTTGTCTCAATAGAGGTTGTAAATCAGTATAAGGACCTTCTTCCTAGGAGTCATTTTCCCTTTAGAGCCCTTTTTGAGCCTATCCCTAGGCGTGAAGCTATCATCAATCAAGTGGCAAGATTTCTTTCCATTCATCACCATTCATCTCTAGCTGTTGAGCGTGATTGCTTCTTCAATTCCCTTACAAGCACGAAAGTAGTTCACAAATTGTATGCAAATTTGCATTGGAATTACGACTCCCTTGTGCCCACTCCAAATACTCAAGTTATTCATACTTCTATGATCGCTGAGAAGAAATTCCAAATTTCGGAGGATATCCTGAATGCTTTCTTTTCAAGAGCTGATGAGAATGATACTTGGCGTAAGAATTATGGTGAGTATTTTGACCTATTGGACCCGAAAGGTTTCTACACACAGAATGAGATCACTTTTATTTCCATCGCTATCTGAAGAAACATGATGTTCCCTATAAGAAGAAGTGCACTCTACCCTCCTCATCCTTAGATCTCAAAAAGTGTATATTAGCCCTAGTGGTCAACTACAACATCCATCCAAAGAAAAACCAAATAGATATTGCAGAGAACACTACGGTGATCATGTACTGTATCTTAGAGAATGTAGGAGTCAAGTGGTCTAGATATATCCTCCACCACATGACTTGCTTTGACTCTGACAAGAACACCTGTGGCACCCTTCCTCCTAATCCTACACAAATATGTGGTGTTTTCCAGTTCTTCACTAAAAAATCACTCTTCTCTGACTTCCACTACAAACCTTCCAGGAAGGGAGTGTGTATCAATGAGACCACAATTCAGAAATCTGTTCCTATCCTTTTCTCTGCCACACCCAGTGCCTCACCCTCTACCTCTTCCTCAACTGCACCTACCTCTACCTCCACCTGAGCTCCTCCACCTCCTCATCCTCCCCGACCTAGGTGTGCCTCGTTTCACATGTACAAGGAAGCCCTCAAGGGTTATATGATACACCAACAAGCATACAACATCTAGGTCCAGGAGCATATACACTGGGATTTATGTTCAATCATGTCTAACATGAACTTACCATGTGCACATCCATACCCCATCTACCATCCATACCCCGATAGTGAGTATGAATCCTATGCATACAATCACTTCTACCCTACACATGAGCCTTCCGTTGCTGCTCCCACACCCTCTGCTACTGGTGGACCTGCTCCTGTCTTCCTATCGTTACCTACTGGCCCCTTGGCAACTCTTCTTTCCAGTCTGGGTGATTCTTCTCCCTCCTTCCCTTAGGACAATGAGCTTTATTTTCTTGGTATGACTTGGGATGAGTAGAATTCTCATTGGCCCAGTCGTGGCTTCGGTCCTTTTGTGGATGAGGAGATGCCTGACGAGGCTGATGCCAAGGCTGTTGACCTAGAGGTTATACATTGCCCATATTTTGATAATGACTCAACCATTCCATTCATATGTATCTAATATGTGTATTCAAGATTGATCTCAGGTTTTAGGTACATGAAAAGAATCAATTTACACAAGCCCTAGCTTGTCAAAGTTCAAGTCAAATGCAATGAAAGTGTGCTAATAAGGAAATCCCTTCAAATGACCTTAGAAGATTTTGTAATCACTTGTATTGATGATATGACTTGTAACTAAGATGAGAAATATATGTGGGACACTTAGACCCAAGTTTTAATCACTTTTTAAGCACTTTAGAAAATTGATCACAGACTGTTGATCGGTCGAGTTTCAATCTCGACCGATCCCTTGGATCAATTTTCTGATATGTACATCGATCGAGTTGTGCATTCACAGAACTCGACCGAACGACTTACTGACCAAATGTGATTTTAACTAATCGATCAAGTTTCCCAAGACAAACTTGACTAACAGTTTGAAAATTGGGTTCATTTTTTAGCCGATCGGTCGAGTTACCTTTATTGAAAGATGACCAAATGTACTATACAGAAAATGCAGAAAAAGTGATTCTAACCGTTGGTGACTTGTTTAGACAAAAATAGATTTGTTGCCTTGAGCAAAAATGGCTATATTTCATCCCTAAGTGTTCCCCAACTCAAGGGAGCACCCCAGCTATAAATAGGACCGCTTGGAGATCATTCCAAGGTTTGTCATTCACTACATACAAGGCCCTTGCTATAGTTGAGTGTCCTACCACCCCTTGAGCCCCTTTGTCTCTCTAGTTTACACATCATTTTGTGATTTGTGAGTGAGTTAGGATTATTGTAAGAGAGCTTCACCTTTGTGTATGTAAAGCTTTGAATCTTCTACTACTTCCCTATCCCCTTCTCTCATGAAGAAAAGCTAAAGCAAGCTCCATCGAGTGAAGAAGGAGTTGTTGTTACAACCTCAATTTTGCATATGTTTTCATAATTGAAATGTATTGATTTTATGAATTTGGACTTAATTGAAAAGGTTGTATGCTTTGCTTCTAAGGATGGATTTATCTGCAATTATCCCTTTGATAGGAATTTTGTGGTACCTATTATTATGTAAATCCAATAATGGATATAAAAGAGAACAAAATAAGAAAATTCCAAATAATGGAGAAAGATACAAGATAATGGATATTAAGCAAAATATTTATGAGAAATACACGGAAATCTCAAGAAAGTGGTATTAATGGCCACAATTGAGTAAATTTCCTTTATATGTGATTTCTAATGAAAGAAATAGGAAAAGAGGAAAAATAAATAAAAGATAAAGAGAAATCCTTGAAGAGGAATCTTTTAATAAAAGAATAAGTAAGATAATGAGAAATAATGTATGTAGATGCATCTAGAAGGATAACAAGCATCCTTAAAAAGGATTTCGTATCTTTGGGATTTCCTGGGTTCCAAGGAGTCCAAATTTTGTAAGTTTCCTATAGTGTAAAGGATAACTTTAAATGTCACATTTTGATTTTGATTTATGTTCTAAAACGAGGCCCAATGGCCATTGATCTCAAATCCGATGATCGCTGCTCATCATCTTGTTCCAGATGAATTGGGAAACTGGAGAATTTCCATCTCCGATTGTTTTGTTACTCTGGGCATGTGAGAAACTACAGATAAGTTCATTAGGTTTGGGAAGTCCTAAGGATCTCAACCATACCATGTTTTATTAGGACCCGGTATAGCGTGTGTGGCATTCCCCTAAAGTGCGGGAGAGCAAAGGTTGTTGAACCTATATAAGAAGGGGGCCATGAGCCGCATACGCCAACCCTGATTACATCATCGAGTTTGCAATGAAGGGTCGTCCGGATATGTGCGAGCGTTTGCGAGAAGAACTTCATCAGGTACCATGACCAGGCTGCGGTGTGGAGCCCTATTTTGGCACAGGGGCAGACTAGTGGGGTGGTCAACCTCGAATACCGGAAGAGGTTGGAGGGGATGTGGTCAGTCTATGGATGGCCGACGAAGGGAACGAAGCTCTCATGAAGAGCCTGGATCGTCAGAGGGGTGAAGTCAACCCTGCGGTTGACCGCTGGGCAACGAAGGTTGAGCGCAGGGGCCTCTTGTGTGAGGAAGAGGATGCAACTAGAGAAAAGACTCCTTTGTCCCCAACTCCAATAAAGAAACCATAGGGTAGGAATGCCTTTCTCACATAGTTTCGGCCCAACCCGCTGAAAAAAAAGGATGCTATTAGTTGACGTGACGGCCGAAGATTGGCCCAGAGGTAAATACTTTACAAATTCACATAAAAATATTGGTAAATCAGACGTGGACAAATAATCTATGAAAATTGATCAGGAGAATGAGAGGAATCCAATAAAAATGATATTACATCTTGATTCTGTTCCTAATTGCAAAAGTACATTAAGTTGATGAAAAGTGCATTAAAGTTAGGTTAAAAATCTTAATTGATATTAATGGTTGAGTCTATGATGCTTAATTGGTTAAATTGGGTAATAGTAACATGTTGAATGATAATGGTATACTTGAATCTTATCAAGATGAGTAATTACATATTTTAGGGTTTTAATCTATGTCTGAAGGATAATACATATAGAAACCCTAATTTAGGGTAAAAGAAGAGAAAAACTTTGTTTAAATCGGATTATGGAAATATGTTACCATATAATGATCCTAAACCTATTAGGAGTGTTAAGATGAGAAATTTAAGGTTTTTATGTAGCTTTGTTGAATTAGGGTTTATAATACTAAAAGTGGAGGCAAAGCCCTAATTTCAAAGGAAACCCTAAAATTGGAATAGAAGTCCTAAGAAGCAAGATGAGTTTGGATAAATCTTGATAAAAGGATGTTTGTGTATTTATTTTAGGATTTTTGTGCATGTTTGATTGCTTGGTTGGGTTTTCTCTAATTGGTTGTTTTTGTCTCAAAAATCTGCAATCACAGGTATGTGGTTACACTTATGGTTAATCGCTTTAGTTTCACGGTGATTCCAGGATCTTTTATCAGTTGCCTGAAAATAACTACTTGGATGATTGTTATTTCATGCACCAATAAAGTGACTATGGTTATCACCATGAATATATATACATGACTGGCTCAGATCCTGGTCCTCCTCTGTGGCTTTGCTAATGATGAAAAGGGTAACCTGGTACACAACCTACTTGTTAAGTAGGACATCAGGTTATCATGAGTTAGGAATTGGGCTACCCACGTGTAGTGCCATGTGACTCTTTAGCACACCATGAGTTAAGGAGTGGGATATCTATGGGTAGTGCCATGTGACTCAACCCTAGAAATTGATTCACCTATTAGGTAGGATCATGAGGGGTTTAATGGGGATCTACCATAAGGAAGGTAGCATCGAGGTCCACTACAGGGACAGCGTAGAGGCTAGGGTATGTATGGATTGAGTAGTTATGCTTAAAACGTAAAGTTGTTTATTAAATCCTAATTGGTTGCAATATGTTGTTATAGTTAATTGCATGATTATTGTTTCCCCCACATACCGGCATATTCATTTATGCTGATCGACGTTTTGTTTGTCAGCATTTTAGGTACAAATTGAAAAGGACAAACAGTAACGTGGCATACTGTGAAATTAAGAAATAAAGTGCAAGGAGGATTAGTTAGATTAGATTCCAGATGTGGATAGATGTTAGATATCCAAGTTTCTAAAAAGGTATGCAAAGTTTTATTTTATTACAACTTTTCAGTATAGTATGGTAGAATTTAATAATTATTATTGATTATTTGTCGAACCTTTGATCCAGAAATTTGGATAATGGCTCTAACCTCTTTGTCTCCCTTAATTGGGGGTTACTGGGAGGTGGGGACATTACGTTTGGTATCAGAGCATTAGTTCCTCACTTAATCCTTAATAATTATTAAACTTTACAAACTCTGTAGAACCCGTGAAAGTTATTAGAGGATTTTTTGAACGTCAGAGGTGTCTAGAAAAGGATCACGTCTGGGGGCTGGAAAAATTTTCCTCTGCACCGCTAGTTGGAATACGAGGACTCCCAGATCTGTGTGACTTCCTGACCAATGTCTTAGGATCTTACTCGAAATAAGATACCTTTAGGACTCTCTCATCTATTTTCATCCCTTCTCATCCCTAATTCTGTTAGGATTATAAGGTTTAGGGTTTTCTTTCTCTTCCTAACCCTCTTGAGGTATGGGTAAAGTTGATAAGGTTTAAGGAATCCTCCACCAAATTAATGAAAAGCATGTAAATAAGATGTCATGGACATAAGTTTAATAGTTTAAGTGTAAACTAAAGAATAGTTGAATGCTTAGGTCGTATGGCATATGTTGTCATGCCCTCAAGAGAGACCTGAGGCTAGACCTTCTTGTCAGGAGGATAAGTAGAGAGAGTTAGTCTTGGAGGTAGAGACCTCCATTATAAGTAGAGACATAGCACATCCTTTGAGGATGATGCTAATCATAACCCTATGTGAAGGTTAGAGAGAGAGATGACATGATGAGCTAGATGTAATGGTAGACCATGTGTGTGAGTGGACATGCTTTTAGTTTGGATACCCATGATGATATGAGCCATGTGAGGTTGGTTGACCAAGTACCTTTGGTGACCCACCTTGGTAAGGGTCATGCATGTTAGGGTGAAGGATAACTCCTTCATTGATGAGGTTAGTGATGACCATATAGAAACCCTATGAGCTTATATGAGCATAGAAAAGTTGCACCCAAAGTACGTCAGTAGGGCTGACATTAGGCGAAAACCCTGGCCAGGATAGTATGTTGGATAGCTTATGAGATAAACATGAAGAGTTATGTATGATCTTGATACAAACATAGGTTTCACACATGTAGGTGTATGCTTGTGAGCTTGATCTACCTTAGAGAAAGGACCTTTAGTAGTAAGGTTGTTGTAGGGTTAAGCTCTATAGAGAGAGAGAGAGAGAAGGACCCAAGCTAGAAGGTTGGAAGTTTAGACTCTAGGCTAGGAAAAACCCTGAGGAGTTGAGGATGATGTGACCTTAGTGGATGGTTGCGGTTGCCTCATGCATGATCCCGAAAGGCTTATGGTATCTTGGTTTCCTTTAGAGGAACCAAACCATAGAGAGATGATAAGGCTGTTGGTACCTATGTGCCTATGGTATAGGTGTTTACCTTTTTAGGGTTAGGAAGAAGAGTTCCTTAGACCCTGGAAAGGTATAACATTTTTTTGTGAGACCTTATACCTAGTCAGTTGTCCTTGAGGAGGACTCCACTCTAAGGTGTTATTCATGTGGAATGATAATAGGAAGTGCATGGCATACCTTGTACATGCTTGGTACGTGGTTACATGGTTGAGCATGCAGTTGGACATCAGAAAGGTGAACCTAGGGTTCCTAGACCTAAGAGGGGAAGTAGTAGTGTTGGGTGTACCTGATGCTCATCACGAGATTTGAGTTTCCATAGATTTGAGCATGGCACCCCTCATGTTTGGAGGAAAAGGAAACCCCTTGGTTAAGGTGTATGTTTGATGAACCCCTCGCCTATAAGTTGGTGACATGGGAAGGTATGATGATGGTCCAATGTGAAGGAATAGAAACAAGTAGGACCTACCATGGAGACCTAGCATGGTTTAGAAGGTGGCCTGTTTGTTAGCTATGTGCCTTAGTATCTTACTAGGTCTAAGCATGTTCATGCGAATGTAAACCCTAGACATAAGGACATTGTGACCTTTGATATCAAGATGTAGTTTCCTCCCATCCTGAGAGAGGGACCCTTTTGTAGGGTGTATACCAGCTTTTGGTTGGGTTTGAGGAAACCCTAAGAGGTCTCATAGAATCTTGAGAAGCTAAGTGAAAAGTACATAGTATAAGAGTGAACCTGTAGACCCATAGATGATCATGTCTGAGTGCATGTGGATGTGTTACCATGGAGGTAACCGGTATGGGGCCTGACCAAGGTAGATAGGTCGCCATGACCCCTATGAAAGGATGTAAGTCAGACCACAAATGTTGAGAGAGATGATGGAGACTTGGGTAAGGTTCTAAGTTGGACATGTACTATGCTATAATCCTAAGTCTATCCTAGGGTCAAGTAGGGATAAGACCAATGGGAGTAGGAGTTGCCTGATTCCCTAGTTGCACATGACCATAGGGTCAGGAGGTAACATCTATAATTGTCTGAGGGCCATGGGTTAGGAGATTGATCACCTTCATGAACTCATGGGACCCAAAGGGCAGATGAGGAGGGCACTCTCTGGATGCATAAGGGAAGAGGGATGACCCCAAAAGTGTCGGCACCCTACAGACCTAGAGGAGATAACCTAGGATGGTATGATGACCCAAGTGGGTTTGAGATCAGTTTTTCATGGAAGTAACTTTGATATCGAGATGATCATGTATTGCATGTTTCAACCTAGATTGGAAGGTGTACCGACAAGGTGGGATGCACCATCTCTACTCTTAGAATGGGTAGAACTTTGTGTTTGGATGGCCGCCAAATGCTTATCGCCTCTCATTATGGGGGCGAGAGATAGGGTAGCACACATGCCATACACTATGAATAAAGATGATGTGAGTTGAAACATTGTTATGAGATATGAGGATAGAGATACCTTTGTGGAGTGTATGATGTTTGGATGGTTTACAAACATCAAGAGAACTATGGTAGTCATCTTATGAGGATGTTTTTATCATGATCTATGTGGAATTTATGAGTTATACAAGGTTGAGTTCCATAACCAAGAGGATGATCTATGAGGTTTCTTGATGAAGATAGACTTAGAGTCTGAGATGAGATAGTAAGTGGAATACATGGAAGTGTATGTCTTCAACATTACCTAACACATAAGGATGTGAAGTGGTAATGGATGCTCTTGTTGAGAGGCAGCTATCCATTTTAGCTAGTGGACAGGCTGGAAGAAGGGGTTAGGTAAACCCTAAGTTTGTGAGATATGTTTGGCTAACACTCAGATGTAACGAAATCGTTGACCGAGTTAGTGGTTTCTTAGTTAGCCAACCTAGGGCTTGTCATGATGGAAGGATGGTTGTAGAACCTCAGATGCACTTCTGTGGAAAAGGATGTGAGGAAACCCTGACTAGAGTGTTTTAGGGTTTCTGAGGATCTACCTTAAGGAATCATGAAATATAAGAGATCATGATTTTAAGATCATCATACACCATGGTGCTACTAGGATAGTAAGTTGCGGTAGTACTTTGGATGCCTAGGATGAAGTTGCATGTGGCTTGTCACCATGCATGCCAGGAAATGAAGGACGAACTCCAGTAACCCAGTGAATTCATATAGAGGATAAAGAGTCCCTGAGAGGGAATGGGAGTTCATCACTATGGATGTTGTGGTAAGTCTCCCGTAGACCAAGGAAGGTCAATATGCAATATGGGTTATGGTAGATCGCCTTACCTAGATGACATGACCTAAGAGAAAGAGAGAATATTGTTGGAAGACAGATCTGGTTGAACTACATGTAAGAGAGATTGTTCAACTATACCATGATATGAGTTCAAAGGTTCTTGAGTATGACCTAAAGGTTTACTTCCATGCGGTGGAAGTAGGTACATGAAGAACTCAATGTTGGTATAGCTTATCACCCCTAACTAATGGTTGGTATGATCCAGACTAGAGGGTCTGATGAGAGCATGTGTGCTCATTCAGGGTGATACATGGAGACAGTCCTTGTCCTATGTAAGATGTGATGATAACCATCATATCCAATATCGGGATGTAAAGAAGCTCTGTAAGGGAGGTTTTGTTAGTCACCACTTCATTAAGATGATGTTGGTGAAGGGATCTCACAAAGATCAGAAAAAGAACACAGTGTGTACATATGAAGTCGCTTTGATCGTGCAATGGCTGAAAAAGAGCCCAGGGATGACATGAGTCGTAAGAGGATGCAAAGTAGACTAAAATGTGGTTCGTTGTGGGAGAATATGTGATAAGAAAATCTGACCCCTCTGAGCTATAGCTGGAAAAATCTAGGTTCCCAATACATGGATCCATTTGAGATGGATTGGTGGAGATGGTTAGGTTTATCCTTACCCCTTAGGATAACATGATGAGTTCCATGTGTCAAATTAGAGTACTATGTGAGGTACCGGAGCCATGTGCTGAGTAATGAACCTAGTGAGCCCCAAGGGAGGCTGAAATTTCTTGAGTCACATGTGAGGATTATAGATGTCGAGGTGAAAGAACTTAGAGAAAAGGATATGTGATGATAAAGACTCTTTGGAAGTGCCATGGATAGGGTAAATCCACATAGGGGCCAATGATAGACATGGAAAACTCTTATCCTGAATTGTTTGAATGCTTGATGGAATTTTGAGGACAAAATTCTTATAAGAGGGGAAGGATGTTACAACCTCAATTTTGCATATGTTTTCATAATTGAAATGTATTGATTTTTTAAATTTGGACTTAATTGAAAATGTTGTATGCTTTGCTTCAAAGGATGGATTTATCTGCAATTATCCCTTTGATAGGAATTTTGTGGTACCTATTATTATGTTAATCCAATAATGGATATAAAAGAGAAGTAAAGAGGAAAAGTCCAAATAATGGAGAAAGATACACGATAATGGATTTTAAGCAAAATATTTATGAGAAATACATGAAAATCTCTAGAAAGTGCCATTAATGGACACAATTGAGTAAATTTTGTTTATATGTGATTTCTAATGAAAGAAATAGGAAAAGAGGAAAAAGAAATAAAAGATAAAGAGAAATCCTTGAAGAGAAATCTTTTAATAAAAGAATAAGTAAGATAATGAGAAATAATGTATGTAGATGCATCTAGAAGGATAACAAGCATCCTTAAAAAGGATTTCATATCTTTGGGATTTCTTCGGTTCCAAGGAGTTCAAATTGCAAAGATAATGCAACAAGAAAGAGAAAGGATTAATTAAATATTGCTTTATTTAGAAGAAATGTGAGATAAGGATAGTATTACAAGAAAAATGTGGAAATATGGATAATGAATCCATCTTGGATGAGATTTCATGTCCACATAGTTTCTAATGGAAAAAGGAATCAAAATAAAGAAAACAAAAGATTAAGAGAGAGAAAATATGCTTAAAAATATGCTTTATTATGAGATAACTTGCATATGAAGCAAATTCCCTCATACTTTCGTGTTTGAGTCCCAAACTTGGCACACACGTAGCTAAAGTTATTAAGGACTTTCCTTTAAAATTTGGAATTAAAAGGATAAACAGTTTGAGAGATATGAATTTTTTAAGTTTCCTAAAGTGTAAAGGATAACTTTAAATGTCACATTTTGATTTTGATTTATGTTCTAAAACGAGGCCCGGTGGTCGTTGATCTCAGATCCGATGATTTCTGCTCATAATCTTGTTCTAGATGAATTGGGAAACTAGAGAATTTCCATCTCCAATTTTCTCATGACTCTGGGCATGTGAGAACCTGAGGATAAGTTCATTAGGTTCGGGAAGTCCTAAAGGTCCCAACCATACTAGGTTTTCGGACCTGGTATAGCGTGTGCGTGATTCCCCTAATGCATGGGAGAGCACAAGTTTTCGACCCTATATAAGAAGGGGTCCATGAGACATGTACGCCAACCCTGATTACACCATCGAGTTCGCAATGAAGGTTCATCCAGATCTGTGCGAGCGATTGCGAGAAGAACTTCACCGGGTACCATGACCAGGACGCGGTGAGGAGCCCTATTTTGGCACAGGGATAGACTAGTAGGGCAGTCGACCTTGACCACTGGATGAAGTGGGAGGGGTTGTGGTTAGTGTGTGGATGGCTGACGGAGGGAACAAAGCTCTCGTGAAGAGCCTGGATCGTCGGAGGGGCGAAGTCAACCCTACGGTTGAATGTCGGGAAACGAAGGTCGAGCACAGGGGCCTCTTGAGCGAGGAAGAGGATGAAACTGGAGAAAAGATTCCTTTGCCCCTGACTCAAGTCAAGAAACCAGAGGGAAGGAATGTCTTTCCGACATAGTTTGGGCCCAACCCACCGAAAAAGAAAAAGGATGCTATTAGCTAACGTGGTGGCCAAAGGTTGGCCCAGAAGGTAAATACTTTACAAATTTGCATAAAAATATTGGTATCTCAGACATGGAAAACTAATATATGAAAATTGATATTGAGAATGAGAGGAATTCAATAAAAATGATATTATAGCTTGATTCCATTCCTAATTGCAAAATTACATTAATTTGATGAAAAGTGCATTAAAGTTAGGTTAAAAATCCTAATTAAAATTAATGGTTGAGTCTATGATGCTTAATTGGTTAAATTGAGTGATAGTAACCTGTTGAATGATAATGATATACTTGAATCTTATCTAGATGAGTAATTACATGTTTTAGGGCTTTAATCTATGTATGAAGGATAATACATAGAGAAACCCTAATTTAGGGTAAAAGAAGAGAAAAACTTTGTTTAAATCAGATTATGGAAATATGTTACCATATAATGATCCTAAACCAGTTATGAGTGTTAAGATGGGAAATTTAAGGTTTTTATGTAGCTTTGTTGTATTAGGTTTTATAATACTAAAAGTGGAGGCAAAACCGAAATTTCAAAGGAAACCCTAAAATTGGAATAGAAATCCTAAGAAGCAAGATGAGTTTGGATAAATCTTGATAAAAGGAAGTTTGTATATTTATTTCAGGATTTTTTTGCATGTTTGCTTGCTTTTTTAGGTTTTCTCTACTTGGTTGTTTTTGTCTCAAAAATTTGCAATCACAGGTATGTGGTTACACTTATGGTTAATTGCTTTAGTTTCATGGTGATTCCCAGATGTTTTATTGGTTTCCTGAAAATAACTGCTTGGATGACTTTTATTTCATGCAACTATAACGTGACTATGATTATCACCATGAATATATATACATGACTGGCTCAGATTCTTGTCCTCATTTGTGTCTTTGTTAATGATGAGAAGGGTAACCTGGTACAGGGCCTACTTGTTAAGTAGGACATCAGGTTATCATGAGTTAGGAATTGGGCTACCCACATGTAGTGCCATATGACTCTTTAGCACACCATGAGTTAAGGAGTGGGCTACCTATGGGTAGTGCCATGTGACTCAACCCTAGAAATTGATTCACCTATTAGGTAGGATCATGAGGGGTTTAATGGGGATCTACCATAAGGAAGGTAACATCCAGGTCCACTACAGGGATAGCGCCAAGGCTAGGGTATGTATAGATTGTGAAGTTATGCTTAAAACATAGAGTTGTGTGTTAAATCCTAATTGGTTGCAATATGTTGTTATAGTTAATTGCATGATTATTCCCCCCCCACATATCAACATATTCATTTATGCTGACCGACGTTTTGTTTGTCGGAGTTTTAGGTACATATTGAAAAGGACAAATAGTAAAGTGGCATATTGTGAAATTAAGAAATAAAGTGCAAGTAGGATTAGTTAGAATAGAGTCCAGATGTGGATAGATGTTAGATATCCATGTTTCTAAAAAGGTATGCAAAGTTTTATTTTATTACAGCTTTTCAGTATAGTATGGTAGAATTTAGTAATTATTATTGATTATTTTTCGAACCTTTGATCTGGAAATTGGGATAACGGATCTGACCTCTTAGTCTCCCTTAATTGGGGGTTACTGGGAGGTGGGGTCGTTACAGTTGTAGTTTGTCCTCTTCAAGGTTGATGAAGAGGTGATGATCTTATCAAAGTGGACGAGAAGACAAAGGATGAGGATCTAAGAGGAGAAGTAAAGTCCTTCAAGGCAGAAGACTTGAGCTTGAGTGGGTAAGACCTAGGTGAAGGTTGAAGACTCAAGCTAGGTGGAGATCTCCATGTGGTTGGATGGGTAAGTCCTTTGGTGGTCTATTGCTGTAAATTTCATGATGATATAATAGAGAAAAGCACTTACAAAGTCCTAGAGGTTGACCTCTCTAGGTAGTGGACTGACTCACTTTTAGTTTGAAGTGTGTAACCACTCTACATCCCTTTGTCAAGTGCTTGCTATCAATCTCTCTCATCCTTTCTATTGTTGTTAGATAGGGCTTCAAATTTCCATTAAGATTTTACTCGTAATTGATATAATTTGAAGGTCTAATCTATTTTGTGAGAAATTTTGTATCTCTATTCATCCCCCCCTCTAGAGCCCTTAGATCCAACAAGTGGTATCAGAGCTAAGGATCTTCTCCAACAATCTCCCACGAGAAGAGAAGATGGGTGACAACCTACTTGGTTCACTCAACCTAGAGGGAGGCTTCTCCATGCACCCTCCGGTCTTTGATGGCACCAACTTTCTCTATTGGATGAGAAGGATGCAATTTTACATTTAAGGGATGAACTTTGATTTGTGGAAGGTGATGGTCACATCTTACAAAGAGCCAACTGGAAATGTTGCAACATGGAGTGAATATGCTCTCAAGGAGGCTCAACTCAATGCAAATGCATTAGCATCCTCTACGCAGCCCTCACTCCCATAGAGTTCAACCAGATCTCATCATGAGACATCACGTATGAGATTTGGGACAAGTTGTGCATCACATATGAATGCACAAAGTAAGTCAAGGAGGCAAAGATCTACATGTTGGGTAGCCTCCTAGAGAACTTTAAGATGGAAAAGAAAGAAGGCATTGTGGAGATGTATTCAAGGCTGAATGTCATCATCAACGGGATGGCTACATTGAGAAACACTTTGGATAGAGGCGTCATCAACTCAAAGATGTTGAGAACTCTTTCAAAGATATGGGAGTCAAATGTCACCTCCATTTAAGAAGTGAGGATCCTTGGTGACATCCCAACTAAAGAACTCATTGGCAACCTTCAAGCCCATGAGCCTAGACTTGACAAGTAAGAAGAAGAAGCTGAGTAAGAAGAGAAGGAGGCCAAGAAGATTAAAAATAGTGCTTTCAAATCACCAGTGGAGGTTGTTATGCTTCAACAACAACTTGCTTTCCAAACTTCTTCTCCCTCCTCTAGTGAAGATGAAGGCCCTAGAGAGCCTGAAGCCAACTATATCAAGGGCAAGCACTTCAAGGGGAAACAAGCCTCGTCCTCTACTCTGAGATGCTACAAGTGTGGTCAAAAGGGGCACTACAAGAGTGAATGCCTAAAGTCAAGAAAGTCTCACCACAAGAGCAGATGAAGGAAAGAAGAGGATTACAAGAAGGAGAGAAAGCATAAGAGGAAGGACAAGAAGGAAAATAGACACAAGAATGCAGCTAATGCGGCTTAGGAAGCTTCATCTTCAAGCATCTCCAGCTCAGAAGAAGACGGAGAGTGCCACCTTGCTCTCATTGCCTCAACAAGTGAAAACATTGGTGAGGTAAGTTTTCTTGAATTGCCTAAAGAAGCTATTATTGACATGCTTGTTACTACTCATTCTTCTTTTGTAAAATGTAAATCTAAAAGAAAATGATTAGGAAAAATCATTGACGATCTTTATGCTAAGCTTGAAATTTTGGAATTGAATGAGAAAACCAACCTTGAGAGTATTGATAATTTGTAAGGGAAATACCTTGATCTTGAACTCCACTACAATGGGGTTGAAGTTGAGAATGGTATCTACCTTAAGAACATTCAAAATCTTAAGGAAGAGAACTAAAATTGCCTAAAAGAATTTGAATTGCTTAAAACTGAAATGATGAATTTAAATTTCTTATTGATGCTTGTAGAGAAGAGAGAGATGTTTATCTCAAAGAGATTCAAATGCCAAAATCTAAAAATGATGGGTTTCTTAGTCAAGTAAATGATCTATCTTCTAGACCTTTGTTGCCTAGTGTTAATGTTGTTGTTATCTTTCATGAAAATAATTCATATCTTACTAAAGCTTTATATCTTGAGGATGGTCTTGTACATGCTAGGGATGGCATATCTAGTTTATCTTCTACTATTGTTTCTTTGAATGATGCTAACCATAGATTAAGAGCATCCCTGTAGAAATTCCTAAAAGGGAAGAACTCCCTAAATGAAATCATTGATCATTCTACCCAACAAAGTGGTACTAGTGGTTTAGGATTTGTAGGGGGAACCTCAAAAGGCAAGAGTAAGACCCAAGGTAAGAAAAAGAGCAAGGAGATCTCTTTCTTTATAGGATAATCTTCGTGCACTAAGAATCCTATGATTTGTTCTTATTGCAAATATGATGATCATTATACCACTTATTGTCCTTACAAGCCTAAGGGGACCAACCCAAAGATGAAATGGGTCCCCAAGCTAACTATGAATCCCAAAGTTTGAGTTGGGAACCGACTTTCTCTTTTCTTATAGGGAAAATATAGATGGATTGTTCATAGTGGCTACACAAAGCACATGACTGGTGACTTAAAGCCATTTCAACAATTTCACAAAGAAGAAAGGAGGATCCATCACCTTTGGGGACAATAAGAAATGTAAAGTCAAAGGTGAGGGTGATGTAGGTGAATCCTTATTCATCAAGAATGTTCTTTTTGTGGATGACCTACATCACAATTTAATAAGTGTTAGTCAACTTTGTGATAATGGTTACCTTATACTTTTTACTTCTTTTGAATGTTTGATTCTAGATTCCCTCACCGACCAAGTTATATATAAGGGATCTAGAAGTGGTAATCTTTATGTTATTGTTTTAACTCTATTAAGCATGTAGTTGCTAGATACCTTGTAGCCAACTTGAATGATATTTCTCTTTGGCACCTCCGGTTTGGTCATGTAAATATGGATCAATTAAAGAAGTTGAGCAAAAAGGACTTAGTCAAGGGACTTCCTAAATTGGATTTTGAAAAGGATGAGGAATACCAACCTTGTACACAACGAAAGAAAACCAATTCCTCCTTCAAATCCAAAGGAGTCCTTAGCACTAAGAGAGTTCCTGAGCTTCTTCATATTGATCTATTTGGACTAATGAGAATGCAATCACTTCGTGGTTCCAAATATTTCCTTGTTATTGTCGATGATTTTTCTAGATATACTTGGACCTTCTTTCTCATTTCAAAGAGTGATGTGCTTGATGTTTTCTCTAGTTTTTTCAAACAAGTTGAGAATGAAGCCTTTTGTCAGATTGTTTCCATCTGTAGTGACCATGGGGGAGAATTTGAAAATGAGCTTTTTGAGCATTTTTTTCAAGAATCGGGTTATGCACACAACTCTTCTTCACCTCGAACACCTCAACAAAATGGGGTTGAAGAGAGGAAGAATAGGTCTCTACAGGATATGACTAGGACCATGCTTCTTGAGTTTGATACTCCCAAGAAGTTTCGGGATGAAGCTGTCAGTACCTCTTGTTATGTAAACCGTGTTTTCACTCATTCCTCACTTAAGAAAACCCCCTATGAACTATGGTGTGGTAGGAAGCCTTCTATCGAGTATTTCCATATTTTTGGATGTCCTAGTTTTTTTTTAATATGAAAGATTCTCTTCACAAGTTTGAATTGAAATCATATAAGGCTTTCTTTCTTGGCTATAGCACTACTAGCAAGGCATATAGAGTTTATAATGTTGATCTTGCTAAGGTAGAAGAATCTATTAATGTAAAATTTATTGAGAGTAACCCTTCTACTCCCAAAGATATTGTTTCAAATGATGATGTTGTAGATGAAGTAATTCCTATCCTTAAAGAACTCAACATCACCCAAAAGGGAAAAGAGGTGGATGCTCAAGAAGAAGACAAAGATGATGAATAGAAGGATCCAACTCCCCGATTTGCAAAGAATCATCCTAAGGATATGATTTTTGGTGATCCATTTTTTAGAGTGAAGACGTGTGATGCATTCAACAAATAAAAAGCCAACAATGCCTTCATCTCACAACTAGAGCCTAAAGATGTCAAGGAAACTCTTGGGGATGAAGAATGGATCCTAGCTATGCAAGAGGGACTGGAACAATTTGAGAAGAACAAAGATTGGACCCTTGTGCCAAGACCAAGTGATAGAAAGATCATTGGCACCAAATGGGTCTACCGTAACAAGCTAGATGAAAGTGGCAAAGTGGTAAGAAACAAAGCAAGGTTAGTGGCTAAAGGCTACAATCAACATGAAGGTATTGACTTTGATGAAACATATGCACTTGTAGATAGACTTGAGTCCATTCGTATGTTGCTTGCTTATGCTAGTCATAAAAACTTTCTTTTGTACCAAATGGATGTTAAAAGTGTATTTTTAAATGGTACAATTGAGGAGGAAGTGTATGTTGCACAACCTCCAGGCTTTGAACATGATAGTCTACCTAACCATGTTTATTTGTTGAAAAAAGCTCTCCATGGACTCAAACAAGCACCAAGGGCTTGGTATGAGAAGTTAAAGAACTTTTTGTTAGATCATGGTTATATCATGGGAAAAGTGGATTCTACCTTATTTCTAAAGCACACTTCTAACAATTTTCTTATTATTCAAATATATGTTGATGATATCATTTTTGGTGGAACTAACCTTGATCTTTGCAAAGAATTTAGTGATCTTATGTAGAGTGAATTCAAGATGAGTATGATGGGTGAGCTCACATTCTTCTTCGGCTTTCAAATCAAACAAACAAAAGATGGGAACTTCATCAACCAAGGTAAGTACACCAATGGACTACTTAAGCACTTTGGGATGGAGAATACCAAGTCGATGGACACACTTGTCAAACACCGCTAAACTTTATAAAGATGAAGAAGGTGAAAAGGTAGATGAGAAGCTGTATAGAGGTATGATTAGATGTTTACTTTACTTAACTTCCTCTAGACCTGACATAATGTTTAGTGTTGGCTTGTGTGCAAGATATCAATCAAATCCTAAGAAATCTCATCTTATAGTTGTTAAGAGGATTCTAAGGTACTTAGCCAAAACTCAAAATTTTGGACTATGATATCCCAAGTCAAGGGACTTTAGTTTTACTTCCTACAGTGATGCCGATTATGTAGGTTGGTTGATTGATATAAAGTGCACAAGTGGCACTTGTTTCCTCCTAGGACCATGCTTGGTGTCTTGGTTCTCTAAGAAATAGAGCACTGTGGCATTATCAACCACCGAGGCTGAGTAAATTGCAGTTCGGAGTTGTGGTGCCCATGTCCTATGGATGAAGAAAATGCACCAAGAGTTTAACATTCATTTTTATGCTTCTCCTATTTATTGTCATAATACTAGTGCAATTAACTTGTCTTACAATCCTATATTGCATAGTAGAGATAAACATATAGAGGTTCTCCATCACTTTCTTTGTGATCACATTGCCAAGAAGGATATTTATATCATGCACGTGGACACGGAAAATCAGTTGGCGGACATTTTCACTAAACCTCTAGCTAGAGAGCAATGTAATTTTATTAGATCAAAATTGCTTATAACTGCATCTATCTTGATCATCTTTGAGTG
Organism: Alisma plantago-aquatica; assembly: GCA_963693085.1. Lineage (NCBI taxonomy): Eukaryota > Viridiplantae > Streptophyta > Magnoliopsida > Alismatales > Alismataceae > Alisma > Alisma plantago-aquatica. The sequence goes on from OY856409.1 coordinate 973,471,497, forward strand.
CTAATATTCTTAAAATTGGTTTTTCATGTTCATATTGCCTTCTTTTTCTCTTGTTTTTGGGCATTTATTGTAAACACTTGTTTTATCGCTAAATAGTACCCAATGATGAGTGATATGTGTCTAAGTAGGTTTAATATACATAATGGACTCGAAAAATAAATTTAATTAGCTTTCAAAAGGCTAGAAATTAAGTTTGACAGTTTGAGGTCAGGTTGACCATCGGTCGAGTTTCCCCAAGACAAACTCGACCGATCCATTCCGAGAGCATTTTAAAAAATGACAATCAGTCGAGTTTTCATCTCACAGATTTCGAGCGATCGACGGGCTGAAGCCAACTTAAGTTAGATTTGGTCGACTGTTCTCCCTCTCAACTAGAGATTAGTCAACTGATTCCTCTCCTACTAGCCCTAAGCTCTCAACCCCAGACCTTACCTTCCCTAACCTAGCCCTGATCCGACCTAGGGAGACCTTCCCCCTTGCTCAACCTAGGAGTGTGAATGTTTTTGGTGGAGTGGTTTGTGTGTTTGATCTTTTCTACACCTTCTTTTCACCTCCATGGCTTTTAAATAGAAGAAAGATACCCTCCCCTAGAAATGCACCATCCTCCTCCTCTTCTTCTCACTTGATTCCTTTCAATGAGGCCCTCTTTATCGCAATAGAGTCTATAACTTGGTATAAGGACCTTCTTCCTAGGAGTCCTTTTCCCTTTAGAGCCCTTTTTGAGCCTATCCCTAGGCGTCAAGCTATCATCGATCAAGCGACAAGATTGCTTTCCATTCATCACCTTTTTTCCTAGTTGTCAAGTGTGACTACTTCTTCAATTCCCTTACAAGTATGAAAGCAGTTCACGAATTGTATGCAAATTTCCGTTGGAATTACGACTCCCTTGTACCCCCTCTGAATACTCAAGTTTTCCTTACTTCTATAATCACTGGGAAGAAATTCCAAATCTCAGAGGATATCTTGAATGCTTTCTTTTTAGGAGCCAATGAGAATGATACCTGGCGTAAGGATTATGGTGAGTATTTTGACCTATTAGACCCAGAAGGTTTCTACAAGCAGAATGAGATCACTCTTCCTAATATCAATTGCTATCTGAAGAAACCTGATGTTCCCTATAATAATTAGAACACCCTACCCTCCTCCTCCTTAGATCTCAAGAAGCATATATTAGCCCTAGTGGTCAACTTCAACATCCTTCAAAAGAAAAACCAAACCGATATTGCAGAGAACAGTACGGTGATCATGTACTGCATCTTAGAGAATGTTGGAGTCAAGTGGTCTAGATATATCCTCCACCACATGACTTGCTTTGACTTTGGAAAGAACACCCGTGGCACCCATCCTCCTTATCCTGCCCTGATATGTGGTCTTTTCCAGTTTGCCACTGAGAAATCACTCTTCTTTGACTTCCACTACATACCTGCCAGGAAGGGAGTGTGTATCGGTGAGACCACAATTTAGAAATATGTGCCTATCCTTTCCTCCACCACACTCGGTGCCTCACCCTCTGCCTCTTCCTCATATACACCTACCTCTACCTCCACCTGAGCTCCTCCACCTCCTCAACCTCCCCGACCTAGCCTTGCCTCATTTTGTGTCCAATGAAGACCTCATGGGTTATATGATACACCAACAGGCATGCAACCTCCAGGTCCAGGAGCATCTACACCAAGATTTATGTTCAATCATGTCCAACATGAACTTATCCTGTACACATCCATACCCCACCTACCAGCCATACCCCGGTAGTGAGTATGCATCCTATGCATACAATCACTTCTACCCTACACTTGAGCTTTCTATTGCTTCTCCCACATCCTCTTCTACTGGAGGACCTGCTCCTGTCTTCCTATTGTTACCTACTAGCTTCTTGGCCACTCTGCTTGCCAGTCTGGGTGATTCTGCTCCCTCCTTCCCTCAGGACAATGAGCTTTATGCTCTTGGTATGACTTGGGATGAGTAGAACACTCATTGGCCCTGTCGTGGCTTTGGTCCTTCTATGGATGAGGAGACGCCTGACCAGGATGATGCAGAGACTGTTGATGCTGATTAGGATGTTGGTGATGGTGAGGATGTTGTTGATGATGGTGATGGCTCTGATGGCTTCGTTGGTGACTCCAGTGATGAAGGTGTTGTTTGGGCCCCCTTATACAGAGACAATGACTGTGAGCCTGATGACGAGGATGATGATGATGATGTAGACATAGATAGCGTAGATGTCTAGATGTTCTTAGTTTTTAGTCTAGTTTTTTGATCATATATATCTTTCTAGGCTATTTTGTATTGAAAACATCTGGGCACATGATCTGAGATGTACTATTTTATCTTTATCTTTCATCGATTATCTCTTGTAGTTGCTTTTCTGAGAACATGCTTCATGAGTTGTTATCTATCTTTTTTGCACTCTTACTCTTTGATCAGTTATATCTTATGAGTTGGTGCAATATTTCACCCTATTTTGATTATGACCTAGCTTGTGTGTTTCTCTCATCTCTGTTTGATATATGTTCTGAGATTTCATGTTTGAATATCTTCTTGGATGTGTTTGGGGAAGTTTGCTTGTATGCTCTTCTACCCCCTTCCTTTTTGATAATGTCAAAAGGGGGAGAGAAATTCAATGTCTTGAAACTCAATCATATTGCTATTATTTCTTATATGATCCTTTTCTTGTTCTTTATATGCTTTATCATGTGACTTGCAAAAGGACCATATAGTACATGCATGTTATATTACTTTGTGTAGAAAGACTAACTATGCAGGTTAAAGTAAGCATAGATTGAGGGGGAGCCATTCACATTGTGCAAATCTTGAATCCCCCTAATTCACAAGGCAAAGGTATAATTTCAATATTCTTTTCAATATATTTGAGGAATTGTTTGTCATTGTCAAAAAGGGGGAGAATGTTGATCTAGAGGTTATACATTGCCCATATTTTGATAATGACTCAACCATTCCATTCATATGTATATAATATGTGTATTCAAGATTGATCTCAGGTTTTATGTACATGAAAAGAATCAATTTACACTAGCCCTAGCTTGTCAAAGTTCAAGTCAAATGCAATGCAAGTGTGCTAATAAGGAAATCCCTTCAAATGACCTTAGAAGAATTTTGTAATCATGTGTATTGATGATATGACTTATAACTAAGATGAGAAAAATATGTGGGACACTTAGTACCAAGTTTTAATCACTTTTTAAGCAGTTTAGAAAATTGATCACATACTACTATTTGGTTGAGTTTCAATCTCGACCGATCCCTTGGATCAATTTTTTGATATGTGCATTGGTCTAGTTGTGCATTCACAGAACTCAATTGAATGTCTTACTAACCAAATGTGATTTTAACTGATCGGTCAAGTTTCACAAGACAAACATGACCGATAGTTTGAAAATTGGGTTTGTCTTTTAGCTGATCGGTCGAGGTAGCGTTATTGAAACTCGATTGAATGTACTGTACAGAAAATGCATAAAAAGTGATTCTAACCATTGGTGACTTGTTTGGACAAAAATAGATCTGTTTCCATGAGTAAAAATGGTTATATTTCCACCCTAAGTGTTCCCCAACTCATGGGAGCACCCCCATCTATAAATAGGACCACTTGGAGTTCATTCCAAGGTTGTTCATACACTACATACAAGGTCCTTACTATAGTTGAGTGTGCTACCACCCATTGAGCCACTTTCTCTCTCTAGCTTACACATTATTTTGTGATTTGTGATTGAGTTAGGATTATTGTAAGAGAGCTCCACCTTTGTACATGTAAAGCTCTCAATCTTCCACTACTTCCCTATCCCCTTCTCTCATGAAGAAAAGTTGAAGCAAGCTCCATCGAGTAAAGAAGGAGTTGTAGCTGGTCCTCTTCAAGGTTTATGAAGAGGTGGTGATCTTCTCAAAGTGAAGGAGAAGGCAAAGGTTGAAGATCCAAGAGGAGAAGCAAAGTCCTTCAAGGTGGAAGACTTGAGCTTGAGTGGGTAAGACCTAGGTGAAGGTTGAAGACTCAAGATAAGTGGGTAAGTTCCTTGTTAAGGTGGAGATTTCCTTGTGGTTGGATGGGTAAGTCCTTTTTGTGGTATATTGTTGTAAATCTCTGTGGTGATATAATAGAGAAAATCATTTGCAACGTCCTAGAGGTTGACCTCTCTAGGTAGTGGACTAACTCACTTCTAGTTTGAAGTGTGGAACCACTCTACATCCCTTTGTCAAGTGCTTGTTATCAATATCTCACATCCTTTCTATGCTTGTTAGATAGGACTTCAAATTTCCATTAAGCTTTTTCTCCTAATTGATATAATTTGAAGGTCTAATATGTTTTGTGAGAAATTTTGTAGCTCTATTCACCCCCTCTAGAGCCCTTCGATCCAACATTTATGTCATATAACTTACATTATTATTCATGGCCTCAATCACAAAATGCATATAAAAGGTGTTTTCCAGATAATTACAATGGTAACACTATTCATGTCTTACAACAAAAAATTTGAGTTGATATACATCATATAAAAATCCAACTGCTCAAACTTGAGAGTACATGGATCACTCTAGGACTTGAACAAGAACCACACCAGCCTCATAGCTCTATTCATCTCCAAACTTAGGATCCTCCCCACCATTAGTAACTTAGCATATTCACCACCATGAGTCTAACCACAATGTTGATCTCCTAAAAAGGTGTGGAAACTAATAAAGTTAGACACCCAATTTACACTAGTATGATATAGACTCTAATAACATTTTTTCTTTAAAATAAGTTATGAAATATAATCTAAAAGAGATATAATTTAAAACAAATGAGAAAACTAAAAAGTGCATTTATAATGATAAAAAATAACTAATGTTATAGGTTAAATAACTTCAAGTGAAGAGATATGAATCACACATGATGCTAGAAAGAAGAGAAAAGCAATACTATTTATCCAATGTGACTCACCAAATAGCCGTAATATGTATACTACACTAATGAGTTACATATTCTATTCAGCGCTATATAATTTAAGGTGTACCACTCAAACTACTAGCTAACCATTTTGAAGTCATAGTATGCCCTTTATATGATCTAGGTGGAGAAAAATCATAAAGATCTCTCCTCCTCGATCAGTATGAGTGACAAAGTGTAGTGGCACAATGGCCCAACCTATTAAAAACCAAATTTGGTTCATCCGGGATACATGTTCCACAAAACAATTAATATAATATATATATCCTCAAATCTGAGTTACGATCGCAACCACTCTCTGTCACACAAAGTTTGACATAGACACAATCACTCGCTAAAACTTTGGAATCGGTACTATAGGGATATACCCTCTTTGAGCCCGCATATACTCAACAATTTATGACTTCCAAATCCCTTTAGATTTTTCATTTTACTATTCGCCAAGTTCATGCACTGAGATTGTTCTACATTCATAAGGCACTACATGATTAAGATTACTCTTGATTAACAAAGCCAATTAAGTATTTTTTAATACATCAAAATTGTACAATAAATCATATATAGAAACTTAAGAAGATATAAGACGTATAAAATAGTTCCATATTACTTCACCATGGTATATATATACATCCTCAGCTATAAATAAGGTCAAATGCCAAACTAGAGCACATCATAGCCTAACTGTCACTAAGATAAAAATAGTGATAACTACCCATATGATTCTCTTTTACATACAAAATTTGCAGAGATCTTAGTAAGATGTAAACAAGATATCACTGAATATTTTATCATAGGACCCCATTATATGTAAAGTATATTATATTTATGAGAATTGTGCAAGATAGGTCCCAGACCTACCATGGAAGAGCAACAGTCACAGGGGATGTTTGGCCAACTATTATTACATCACTATAGAAGTAACAAAAAATCATAAATTTTCATAAGGTGACCATTTTACATTAAGATTCAATATGTGGGTCAAATTTCCTGTTGATGGGTCCCGAAACGCTATAAAATGACGTTTTAGAGTTTTTTTACTTGTATTCTGTATTTTAGTGTGTGCATGTTAAAAATAAATGTTCAACTTATAATAGAAAGTGTTATAAGAGACTAAGAGAAAATTATAGATTTATGTTACCATCTTACTAAAGTAAAAAACTACATGAAAGTCCATCTTTTAGATATTAAAAAATTTTAGATTAACATATACATGTCATAAATAGATAACAAATGCATCAAGAGTTATATCACTTGCCTTATAGTTGAAGAAAATGAATACTAAAAAGCAAATTCATGACAATTAGGGGATATGTTTGAGATATGTCCTTCAAATGCTCCAATAGAATTCCTTTGTCTAGAGAAAAGAGAGAAGAAAAGAGGGTTCCTTAGCCATATGCACAAGTTTTCAACTATTATCACCATTGACTCAGTTATGATAGAATAGTGTGGGAAGAAATGGAAAGAAAAGAGTTTAAAAGATAAGATTTTACTAATATGGAGCAAGAAACATGATGAAAAAGCTTGGATCTATCCAAGGGAAGCTTGATGTGAATTATGCATCCATGAACTTGCACCTTCATTAGGCTTCATTGGACCTTTCCTGGTCTCTAAATGTAGTAGGAAAATATTTCTCAACGCTTATTAGATGAGAAAGGAGAGGTTATATATAGGTAGGATAGTGGTTGAAGGGTCTTATGTTGTATTTCATCATTCAAAGGGACTAGAAAACCCATCAGACAACACGTCTATAAAAACTATTAAATTTGTGTGTATATTACTCGACCATCTCTAATAATGGGTAGGGCATATGACATTTTTTTCAATATGTATGCATCAACTTTTTCTTCAAAGGAAGGATAAATATTATTTTTATCATCCTATTTTCTTTAGAACTTCTTTCGATCCACTTGTCTGAGCTTCTTCCGACAACAACTCACTATTAACCATTTGTGCAAAGTACAACTCTATTACACCCCGATCTCACTATTACCACTAATCATGAGATTAGGGCATAAATTGAGGATTTAACGTAATACAAAGATCACCCTTAACTTTTTCCTTCTTTTTCAAACTCTTTGTTTTCTCGCATTGAACCACATAATCTAACATTACAAGGGAATCTAAGCATTGATTTTTCTAAACTGATTTTAACAGTAAAAATGCATGTATGAACATTCATTATGTTTCTCATACTTTTAAGCACATAAGACTTGCTGATTCAAAAAAGAGGAATAATGTTATACATCATCATTTACAACTCTCTCTTATTTCTTTACAAGGACCTAGAGTGCCAAGGACCGACTGAACTTAACTATACTCAGACTTAACTCTTGTGGCAGATCTACTCTGATGCAATGATATCTTCAATCCACATGGTTTCCCTAAAAATTTGAGTAGAGGGGTGAGCCTACTCTCTTAGTGAATGAGTACTTCAAAGAAATAGTCTAAAGCACTGATATAACTACAGATATACTTTTGAACAATCAATATCAATTATAACAATAGTAAGCTTTAGAGAGTGTAATCATTGACAATCATAAATATGGCAGGATACTCTAGATATCAACAAGAGTAAATCAATATATGAGCATGCTTGATTAATTTCAAAGAGAACTAATAATTTAGAAACATACAACGAATAATTGTTGGGAAAATGTACTTGAATCTTTCTTAGCATTTCTTACTTATAAGAAACTCTTTAAACCTATATGAACATTGTAACATCCCTGACCTGGGTTATGTTTTAACCCTAGGTGTTTTGTTTAAGAAAGATAATTATATTCTTGATATAACCTTTTAAAAGTAATTAAGTCTCAAGAGGAACTCATATTTCAATTTTAGTCCATTTTGAATAATGTTGAAAATAACGTTTTGCTTGTTTTGGACTAAAGTACAATTTACCCAAGTTGAGGGGTTAATTTGCAAATGTTTCATGATTAAATGTTCCAAAAATGTTTGAAGCATCATGAGAATGAAAAATATGTAGAGGTATGGTTTGTGGTAGCCTGAGTACCAAGAAAGAGCTAATAAAGCAATGTTTGTGCATTAAAACCTAGTTTTGGTGTAATGTGCAATTTACCCAAAACCTAGGGTTCAATATGCAAGTTACCACTTCAAAATAGTCCCTAATGTTTCTTGGCTTCATGTAGATCAAAGAAAATGAGTGGGGCACCTCATTTGTACCTCTTTGAAGAAGAGAGAATCTTGATATTAAAATAATCAAGATTTAAGCATAATCGAAATTCTAATTCAATTTAATGCAAAAATAATGATATTAAATGGATTTCCCATAAAAAAAATTGTAGAGGTTGAAATCCACATATATGGACGACCTTGTGCATTGCAAAGGCAATGGAAATATCTACATGAGTGGAGAACCCACTCACATTAAGAAAGTAAAAAGAAATATCCACCAACTTATGGATATTATTATTATAAGGGTTAAGGTGCTTAATTTGCTTTTCTATAAATCATGGTTAATTGAGAGGAATAATAGGCAAAGGATATATACTCATAACCAAGGAAGGGAAGGGGGCAAGTGGCAAGGAAATGGAGGAGATAATCCCTACTTTCTCTCTCTTAAATGAATTTTCAATAAAACTCATATATATGCTCCTTTATCCATGAGTTGAAAGGGTAATTCCGAATCCACTTTCACTTCTTGCTTGAAAAACGACCAAAGGAGCTTGGGAGAAATAGGAGGACGACCCCCAACCTGTTGGTAAGATTCTTGACCTTCTTTCACCTTGATTGCATGGTGGAAATCACAAATCAATGCTTGATTTCTTCTTTTCTTCACTCAATCTTCAACTCTAGCCAATCCTTTTCACTCAAAAGCTTGAGGAACGAACCTTGTGGTTTGAGAAAGATTATTCCACCATTTTTGACGTGAATCTCCAAGCTTTTAAGCTCAATTGAAGGTGGGTTATATAACTTGAACCCTTATTCATTGTTATTGAATTCAATTCCTCAATTCAATATGTTCAATTGTTCTTCTTGAAATTTCTGTGATTAATTGATGAAACTACCATGGAAATGACAGTATAATTCGAGGGGTTGAAGCTTGATGATGATTACATCATCTTAAGCACACATCTCATAAGATCTAGTTGCAAACGGCGTCAACAAAATGATCCAATCGGTTTTCACCAAACCGATTGGTGATCAAACGGTTTACAAATCGTTTGGAGGTTGAATCCCAAACCGTTTGGGCATGTTGACCGAATGGGTAGTTGACCATTTTGATCCTTAAATAGTTTCAAACCATTTGAACGTAGTGGAGTTGACCATTTGGAGTTGGGTTGACGGTTTGGACAAATAAGTTCAAAACTGTTTGGAGCCTTAAACAATTTCAAACCGTTTGAACTTTTAGGTCAAAACCGTTTGGAGCCTTAAATGGTTTCAAACCATTTGGACCAAGTCAACCAAAACCGTTTGGATGATCAATGGTTGTGATTGATGGTTGAGGTTCCAAGGATCATACTTTGTTGGACCTCAATAACTCAATTGATGAAGAAATTGATGGTGCAAACCCTAATTTAATTGATTGAAGGAATCATCAACTAAACCCTTTCGGTTTGAAACTGATTTGGATCAAACGGTCTTGAGACCATTTGAGTCCAAACGGTCTCAGGACCGTTTGGAATCAAATGTTTTCAATACCGTTTGGAGTTGAAACCCCAAAACCAAATGGAGGACCAATGTGATCAAATCATTTGGAGATTTAAGATGGTAATTGATCCATTGATCCAACGATGATTATCAATGTTAGGTACAAAGGTTGAAACCCTAAAGTACCTAGATGATGAACACCTTTAGATTATTAACCCTAAAATGTTATGAAAGCAATGTCTTAGTTCACTATGTCAACCATAGTTCTTTGTACTTGATGGAAAGGTTGATGTAACCTAATCAAGTTGAGAGGATGAGAGAGAATAATTCATACATGAGTATTAATCATGTGGTGATTAGGGTATGATCCTTAGTGAAGAGATCATGAAAACCCTAATCGAGAAGGTTAATGAACCTAACCCTAATTCAGGGAAATTATGAGTGAAACCCTAATCTAGGGTAATGTGAAACCCTAATTGAGGGTGATGACATGAGTAATCCTAAGTTAGGGTTATGAAAGGTAAAACCCTAATTTAGATGAATAGTAAACCCTAACTATGGGTAATTTAATATGAAACCCTAATTGTGATGAATAATAAACCGTAATTGTGGGATTTTGAGTGTAAACCCTAACCTAGGGTGATATTATGTGGAATCCTAATTTAGGGTAATGTTATGTAAAACCCTGGGATATTAATGTGATGTGGAAATCAAATCCAGGGTGATGCTATGTAATTTTATATGAAACCCTAATCTTGGGCAATATGGTGATAAACCATAACCCTAATCTGGGTAATGGGATGAGTATCCCCAATTGACCTGAAATGGGAAACCCTAACCCTAGTGAGGGAATAGTGCTGTTACCCTTAAAAAGTGATGTTATATTCATTTTGCATGGTGCTAATATGAAATTGATGTAACTGTTATCATATGTACTAACCATTCAGGCATCATGAGATGATGAACATATCCAGGTATGAGCTATGATGTTTTATTTATTAAAATTGTTATTGGGCCTTATGTGCCATAATATGCCTTGTTGCCTAGTAAGAGGTAATAAGAGAATTAAAGGGTCGTAAGTGCCATGAGAGATGCTTGTGTCACAAGTATCATGTTTACCTTGGTCAGATGACCTGAAGGTGATAGTTACTTGAAAAAGTGGTAACAATGCTCAGTGATGAGTTAAGAGTTTGAATACCTAGAACCATATGATTATGGCATTGATTTTGTGAAGGTATGAGTATTCCCAATGTTGAAATGAGGGACTGAGATCCCAATGTCTTATAAAGACTGATAAGTAACTGATGAAAGCAGTACATGTTTCTTTATATCATTTGTACTAATAAGTTATGTTTGAAAACTTGACTGATGCTAAAAGAATATGATATTGTACTTAATTAATCAAGTGAAATATTTTCATGTAGTGCTCTGACCATAGATCCATCATCGTTATTAGCTGGTGATGGTGAAACAGGTTTTCCTACGGGATCTCCTAGAGTTTGCATATTTATGAATATGTGGGGGTCGATGGGCGAAAATATTCGTACGTCCTAATGGGGGAATTGATGGAAGGTAAACATTAAACCTCTCAATCCTTCATTATATGTGATGGGATGGATGTATCACGAATCTCCCAATGATGTTAATGTTGGATCGATGGAGGTAAACATGAAATCTCTCGATTGTGAAGAGAGTACAACCGCCATTGTAACTCTATAGTGAAGATGCCACTATACCCTGGCAAGATATGTAGCAGAGACATAAGATGTCCTGCATGTGATCTCACACTGACCAAGATGTGGGAGGTCATGGAAGCTGACTCTTCCATTGACTTTGTATGGTACTGATTTTGACTTCGTAATGGTCAGTTGGATTATCAGTAGAATACCTCATCTCCTCAGAGCTTAAGTATGTTTGTATAATGTAATCAGTCATGTAGTGTATTTGCATAAGATTGCAATACGAGAACCACTGGTTGATATTATTTTTCTTAGCATGTCCTTGATACATAAATGTTACTTATGTTCTTTAATTTCATATTGAATAAGAGACATGCTGCCTTATCAAGTTATAGCTGAAACACTTGAATGGGAATGTTGCTCTAATCTACATAAGTATTGATTTATCTGCTATTGAAATATATGATTCCACTATTCAGTTTATTTCTATTAAAGTGCAATAATAATGTCTGCGGCGGAGAGTTATATCTCTCGTTGGGGCAATTTACAAATCGTCTCACCCCCGTGGGATCTAACATTTTTAGGTAGATGTAGAAAAAGATGTAGAAACTCTGTAGAAGGGGAAGAACAACAACAACAACAGGGACAGCAGTGATATCCCAGGTGGGAATACTAGCTATCAAGCTTTGTATATAATGTTCTATGTGTCATCTCTGTACTCTCAGGTCCTAGGAGTCAGTAGATAGTGTTTTTATATCAATAAGATTTTGGTTTGAATGCCTAGAGGATTTGTTATTTGTTCTTTTTAGTAAAGCAATGATGTATACATATATTCCTCAAGAAGAGATAGTACAATGAATGTACTTTGTGAACCAGTATGTGAATATACTATTGTGGTGCCTGTTTAAAGAGTTTTCCTGAGAATGGATCTCTTTGTAAATGGTTTTAATTTTTAGTGATTTTCAGTAAACCACTGCTAAATGATCGCTTCCTCTTAGTTAATGAAGATTTGTTCAAACGGTGTATCACAATTAGTGGTATCAGAGCTCTAGGTTCGCTGAGTCTACAGAGACATAAGATTAAGGTTGTTGAGTCTATTCTAGTGTCTTCCAGTTTATCTAATAGTGTCTTCTGCTCATATAGGATGAGAAGAACTTGAAGATGTTTGGATCACATGATGAACATGTTGCTGAGAGCAGCACTGCTGCACCAGGAGGAGGTGCAAGGGATCAAGCTAGGGAGGAACCCGTACCTGAGATTCCTCATCTTAATCAAGGTGCATTAGAGAACCCAACTTTCCATGCTCTGTTCGGCCAATTTATGGAGACCATGACACATATGGCGGATAGGATGCCACCACCTGCACCGAGGGCAACAACCCACAATGAAGGACAAGGAGCTGGCAAGACCTTTGAACGGCTTTGTCGGGTGGGAGCCACAAACTATGATGGTACAGCTGACCCAGATGATGCAGATTTGTGGTTGACGGAGCTGGAGAAAGCTTTTAGAATCCTCAACATCCCTGAAGTAGAGAAGGTGAGGCATATTGTATACCTTCTGAAGGGGAGTGCTGGTCATTGGTGGACCATAGAGGAAGGCAAAAGACCAGGTGTTGAAGTCAGATGGGATGTATTCTGACGTGAATTTGTTGCTAGATACTTTCCCAAGATGTATCTAGATGAGAAGATCTCTCAATCTGAGAGATTGAGGCAAGGATAGATGAACATTAGTGAGTATGAAGCTAGGTTCATGGAGCTTTTGCAGTTTTGTCTACATATGGCAGCTAATGATGAAGAAAGAATTCAGCGTTTCGAGAAAGGGTTGAATGCTGAATTGACCACTCTTGTGTCTGCTCTAGAGAACAGGGAGAGGTTTGCTACTTTTGTGGAGTCTGTGAGACAGATAGAGAGGTTTGTGATCGAGAAGCGGCAGCCCAGTGGTAAGAAAGAGTACACACAGTTTCAAGGTTAAAGGTCCGAGAGCTTTAAGAAGTTGAGGTTCTCAGCACCACCACCACCAAAGTTTAATACCCCGACACAGTGGACGTCAAGTAGGGGTAGGGGATGTAATTTCCCTATAAGTAGACCCCCCAGTACAACGTCAGCATCAGTGACAGGACCACCCAGGCATAGTTTGGGAAGCTACAACTGCTTCCAGTGTGGGAGGTTAGGACACTTGATGAGGATTGTCCTGAGAAAGTCCGAACTGTAACTCAACCCCAGAGGCAGAGTCAGCAAGGCTCACAGAGGAGAAAGTTTTCTAGTGGTGCTAGAGGACATGGACAAGCATCAAAAGTTGGATCGTCAGCACCCAACAATCGAGCACAGGGTCAACAACAAGCAACAACTACATTCTATGCTATGAATCATCTTGAAGTAGTAATTGACCCAAGGGTTGTGACAGGTCAGATGGAACTGTTTTATTCTGATATGTGTACATCCTGCTTCATATTTATTTTGATTGATCCGGGTGCTACGCATTCCTTTATCACTCAGGAAGTGATTCATTATTGCAACATGATTGTCAGTCATAAAGCAGATAGTTTGATGCTAGATACCCCTTTGTTGGGATCTGCAGTGTTGTGGGAGGTGTGTTCTCCCTGCATTCTTTCTTTTTCTGAACATCACATTCAAGTGGATCTTATACCACTTGAGATGCAGGGTTTTAATATAATCCTAGGGATGGACACCTTAGAGAAGTATAAGGTTGTCTTGGATTGTGGTTCCAAGTAGGTTGTGTTCATAGACAATGATGACACATGGATCTTTTAGGGAGACAAAAAGATTCTTCCAACTTGTCTTGTATCAGCTATGGTAGCTGAAAAGTTGATGAGACAGGGATGCTTTGCATTCTTGGAACATGTGGTAGACACCACAATAGAGAGTTCCAATCTTTTTGAAGTTCTGATAGTTAGGGAGTTTGAAGATGTATTCCCTGAGGAACTTCTAGGTGTACCTCTTCCCCGAGAGATTGATTTTGAGATTAATCTAATCACAGGCACGCAACCCATAGCATAAACACTGTATAGAATGGCACCTATTGAGATGGTAGAGCTTAAGAAGCAGCTTTAAGAGTTGCTTGAGAAAGGCTTTATCTGACCGAGTACTTCACCATGGGGTGCTCCGGTTCTCTTTGTTAAGAAGAAGGATGGATCGATGCAGTTATGCATTGATTACAGACAGTTGAATAAAGTAACTATAAAGAATAATTATCCTCTTCCAAGGATCGATGACTTATTTGATCAGTTGTGTGGTGCAACTATCTTTTTTAAGATAGATCTGAGGTCGAGACACCATCAGTTGTGTATTAAGGAGAGTGACATACCTAAGTCTGCCTTTAGGACTAGATATGGTCACTATGAGTTCATAGTTATGTCGTTTGGACTAACTAATGCACCAGCTGCATTCATGGAACTCATGAATAGAATCTTTAGGACTTTTCTTGATCAGTGTGTAGTAGTCTTCATAGATGATATCTTAATGTACAGTAGAGATGCTCAACAACATGAGAAACACCTCCGTTAGGCTTTGACTTTGCTAAGAGAGCATAAGCTATATGCTAAGTTTAGCAAATGTGAGTTCTAGCTACCAGAAGTTTCTTTTCTAGGACACGTAATATCTACTTCAGGTATTTGTGTTGATCCTAAGAAGGTAGAATCCGTCCTACAATGGGAACAGCCAAAGACACCAACATAAATTTGTAGTTTCCTAGAACTGGTAGGCTATTATCGGAGGTTCATCAAGAACATTAGTTCTATAGCTTTACCCCCGACCAAGTTGACCAGAAAGGAGGTTCCTTTTGTCTGGAATGACAAGTGTCAACAATCATTCCAGTTGCTGAAGGAATGGTTAACAAGTGCACCTGTGTAAGTGTTACCTGAGCAAGGGAAGGGGTACGTAGTTTTCTGTGATGCATCTAAGAATGGACTAGGATGTGTGTTGATGTAGGATAAACAAGTGATTTATTTTGCTTCTCGACATCTTAAGAAACACGAGGAGAATTATCCGACACATGATCTGGAGCTAGCTGTTGTGGTCCATGCTTTGAAGATTTGGATACATTATCTCTATGGAGAGATATTCCAGATTTTTATAGACCATAAGAACCTAAAGTATATCTTCTCACAGCATGAGCTAAACATGAGGTAACGCCACTAGATGGAATTAATCAAGGACTATGACTATACAATTGATTATCATCTAGGGAAGGCTAATGTGGTTGCTGATGCACTAAGTAGAAAATCAGCAACACCAGCCTTAGGTAAAGCATAGTTAAACTCTTTAGTGTGCTTTAAAAGAGATATGTTTATTTCCTTGAGGCAAAACAATGTAAAACTTAAGGTATCGTTGTTAGCTGGGCTATTAGCTGAGATGCAAGTAAAACCTACTATGAGGCAGTAGATTAAAGAAGCACAACAAGTTGATACTGTGATTCAACAGATTAGGTCATAGTATGGTAGTGAGAAATGGGATAGTTTCCATGATTTAGATGATCAGTTAGTCTGTTACCATGGAAGTATGGTAGTACCTGATGCTAATAACTTAAGAAAGTTAGTTCTGGAAGAAGCTCATTCTTCAATGTATGCTATGCATCCAGGGAGCACCAAGATGTATCATAATTTAAAAGATATGTATTGGTGGCCTGGATTAAAGAAAGATGTAGCTGAGTTTGTTATGCGGTGTCCGATGTGTTAGAAGGTTAAAGCTAAACATCAAAAGTCCACAGGAATAATGCAACCTCTTCCTATAAAACAGTGGAAATGGGATCATGTAACCATGGACTTTGTGGTTGGTTTGCCTAGAATAGCCAAAAGTCATGATTCCATATGGGTGATAGTTGATAGGTTGACAAAGACAGCACATTTCCTTCCTGTCAAAACAACCTACACTGCTGAGAAGCTTGCACATATATACATAGATGAGATAGTGTGTTTGCACGGGGTTTCGGCTACTATTGTTTTTGATAGAGGTCCCCAGTTCACAAGTCATTTTTGGGAGCGACTCCATAAAGCTTTGGGTACACAATTAAGGTTTAGTACAACCTTTCACCCACAAACAGATGGACAATCTGAGAGAACCATACAAACCTTGGAAGACTTGCTTAGGGCATGTGTCCTTCAGTTTGTAGGAACTTGGGATCTACACCTGAGCTTGATAGAATTTTCTTATAATATTAGCTATCAACACAGTATTGATATGGCACCATATGAGGCATTGTATGGTAAATGTTGTAGATCTCCTTTATGTTGGTATGAAACAAGAGAATATAAACTTTTTGGTCCTGAGCTAGTACATCAAACAACTGAGAAGATTAAAGTCATACAATAAAAGTTGAAAGCTGCCCAGGATAGATAAGAATCTTATGTTGATAAGCATCGTAGACCCTTAGAATTCCAAGTTGGAGACAGAGTATACCTCAAGGTCTCACCTTGGAAAGGTATCCTGATATTTGGAAAGAAGGGGAAGTTTGCTCCTAGATTTATGGGGCCTTATCCGATCATTGAAAGGATGGGAAAGGTAGCCTATAAGCTGGAGTTACCACCTGAGTTGCATAGATTGCACCCAGTGTTTCATATCTCTATGCTAAGAAAGTGTCATCCTGACATAGAGATAGTTCTGCAACATATAGAGGTAGAACTAAATGATGATATATCTTATGTTGAAGGACATGTTTTGGTTCTTGACAGAAGAATTAAAAAGCTGAAAAAGAAAGACATTTGTCTTGTAAAAGTTCGTTGGCATTATGGTGGCATTGAAGAAGCTACGTGGGAGCTAGAGGAAGAGATGATTAGGAAGTACCCTACTCTTTTCTCTTAATGATTTCAGGGATGAAATCCTTGTAAGGGGTGGATAACTTGTAACATCCCTGACCTGGGTTATGTTTTAACCCTAGGTGTTTTGTTTAAGAAAGATAATTATATGATTGATATTATCTTTTCAAAAGTAATTAAGGCTCAATAGGAACTCATATTTCAATTTTAGTCCATTTTGAATAATGTTGAAAATAACATTTTGCATATTTTGGACTAAAGTGCAATTTACCCAAGTTGAGGGGTTAATTTGCAAATGTTGCATGATAAAACGTTCCTCAAATGTTGAAGCATCATGAGAATGAAAATGATGCAGAGGTATGGCTTGTGGTAGCCTGGATACCAAGAAAGAGCTTATAAAGCAATGTTTGTGCATTAAAACCTAGTTTTGGTGTAATGTGCAATTTACCCAAAACCTAGGGTTCAATATGCAAATTACCACTTCAAAATAGTCCCTAATGCTTCTTGGATTCATGTAGAGCAAAGAAAATGAGAGGGGCACCTCATTTGTACCTCTTTGAAGAAGAGAGAACCCTGATATTAAAATAATCCAGATTTAAGCATAATCGAAATTCTAATTCAATTTAATGCAAAAATAATCATATTCAATGGATTTCCCTTCAACCAAAATTGAAGAGGTTGAAATACACATATATAGACGTCCTTGTGCCTTGCAAAGGCAATGGAAATATCTACGTGAGCGGAGAACCCACTCACATTAAGAAAAAAAAAAGAAATATCCACTAACTTATGGATATTATTATTATAAGGGTTAAGGTGCTTAATTTGCTTTTCTTTAAATCATGGATAATTGAGAGGAATAAGAGGCAAATGATATAGCCTCATAACCAAGGAAGGGAAGGGGGAATGTGGCAAGGAAATGGAGGAGATAATCCCTACTTTCTCTCTCTTAAATGAATTTTCAATCAAATTCATATATATGCTCCTTTATCCATGAAAGGGTAATTCCAAATCCACTTTCACTTCTTTCTTGTAAAATGACCAAGGGAGCTTGGGAGAAATAGGAGGACGACCCCCAACCTGTTGGTAAGCTTCTTGACCTTCTTTCACCTTGATTTCATGGTGGAAATCACAAATCAATGCTTGATTTCTTCTTTTCTTTACTCAATCTTCAACTCTAGCCAATCCTTTTCACTCAAAAGCTTGAGGAACGAACCTTGTGGTTTGATAAATCTTCTTCCACCATTGTTTACATGAAGCTCCAAGCTTTGAAGCTCAATTGAAGGCAGGTTATATAACTTGAACCCTTATTCATTGTTATTGAATTCAATTGTTCTTCTTGAAATTTATGTGATTAATTGATGAAACTACCATGGAAATGGTAGTAGAATTCAAGGGGTTGAATCTTGATGATAATGACATCATCTTAAGAACACATATTAATAAGATCTAGTTGCAAACGGTTTCAACAAGATGATCCAATCGGTTTTCACCAAACTGTTTGGTGATCAAACGGTTTACAAACCGTTTGGAGGTTGAACCCCAAACCGTTTGGGCATGTTGACCAAATGGGATAGTTGACCGTTTGGAGACTTAAACAGTTTCAAACCGTTTGAACATACTTGAGTTGAATGTTTGGAGTTGAGTTGACCATTTGGACAAATAAGTTCAAAACCGTTTGGAGCCTTAAACAGTTTCAAACTGTTTGGACTTTTAGGTCAAAACCGTTTGGAGCCTTAAACGGTTTCAAACCATTTGGACCAAGTCAACCAAAACCGTTCGGATGATAAATGGTTGTGATTGGTGGTTGAGGGTCCAAGGATCATACTTTGATGGACCTCAATAACTCAATTGATGAAGAAATCAATGGTGCAAACCCTAATTTAATTGATTGAAGGAATCATCAACTGAACCCTTTTAGTTTCAAACTGATTTGGATCAAACGGTCTTGAGACCGTTTGAGTCCAAATGGTCTTGAGACCGTTTGAGTCCAAATGGTCTTGAGACCGTTTGAGTCCAAATGGTCTCAGGACCGTTTGGAATCAAACTTTTTCAAAACCGTTTGGAGTTGAAACCCCAAAACCAAATGGAGGTCCAATGTGATCAAATCATTTGGAGATTTAAGATGGTAATTGATCCATTAATCCAATGATGATTATCAATGTTAGGTACAAAGGTTGAAACCCTAAAGTACGTAGATGATCAGTACCTTTAGATTATTAACCCTAAAATGTTATGAAAGCAATGTCTTAGTTCACTATGTCAACCATAGTAATGAACCCATGTGGTGATTAGGGTATGATCCTTAGTGAAGAGATCATGAAAACCTAATCGAGAAAGTTAATGAACCCTAACCCTAATTCAGAGCAATTCTGAGTGAAACCCTAATCTAGGGTAATAGTGAAACCCTAATTGAGGGTGATGACATGAGTAATCCTAAGTTATGGTTATGAAAGGTAAAACCCTAATTTAGATGAATAGTAAACCCTAACTATGGGTAATTGAATATGAAACCCTAATTGGGATGAATAATAAACCCTAATTGTGGGATTTTGAGTGTAAACCCTAACCTAGGGTGATATTATGTGGAATCCTAATTTAGGGTAATGTTATGTAAAACCCTGGTTTATTAATGTAATGTGGAACTCAAATCCAGGGTGATGCTATGTAATGTTATATGAAACCCTAATCTTGGGATATATGGTGATAAACCATAACCCTGATCTGGGTAATGGGATGAGTATCCCCAATTGACCTGAAATGGGAAACCCTAACCCTAGTGAGGGAATAGTGGTGTTACCCTTAAATAGTGATGCTAGATTTGTTTTTCATGGCGCTGATATGAAATTGATGTAACTATTATCATCTGTACTAACCATGCAAGTATCATGAGATGATGAACATAGCTAGGTATGAGCTATGATGTCTTATTTATGAAAATTGTTATTGGGCCTTATGTGCCATAATATGCCTTGTTGCCTAGTAAGAGGTAATAATAGAATTAAAGGGCCTTAAGTGCCATGAGAGATGCTTGTGTAACAATTATCATGTTTACCTTGGTCAGATGACCTAACGGCGATAATTACCTAAAAAAGTGGTAACAATGCTCAGTGATGAGTTAAGAGTTTGAATATCCATAACCATATGTTTATGGCATTGATTTTGTGAAGGTATGAGTATTCCCAGTGTTGAAATGGGGGACTGAGATCCCAATGTCTTATAAAGACTGAGAAGTAACTGATGAAAGCAATACATGTTTCTTTATACCATTTGTACTAATAAGTTATGTTTGAAAACTTGATTGATGCTAAAGGAATATGATAATGTACTTAATTAATCAAGTGAAATCTTTTCATGTAGTGCTCGGACCATAGATCCATCATTGTCAGTAGATGGTGATGGTAAAATAGGTTTTCCTACGAGATCTCCAAGAGTTTGCATATTTTTTAATATGTGGGGGTCGATGGGTGAAAATATATGTACGTCCTAATGGGGGAATTTATGGAAGGTAAACATGAAACCTCTCAATCCTTCATTTTATGTACCGGGATGGATGTATCACGAATCTCCCGATGATGTTAATGCCAGATTGATGGAGGTAAACATGAAACCTCTCGATTGCAAAGAGAGTACAACTTCCACTGTAACTCTGTAGAGAAGATGCCACTATACCCTGGCAAGCTATGTAGCAGAGACCCAAGATGTCCTGCATGTGATCTCGCACTGACTGAGATGTGGGAGGTCATGGAAGTCGGCTCTTCCATTGACTTTGTATGGTACCGATTTCGACATTGCAATTGTTGGTTGGAGTATGAGCTGTATACCTCATCTCCTTAGAGCTTAAGTATGTTTGTAAAATGTAATCAGTCATGCAGCGTATTTGCATAAGATTAAAATATGAGAACCATTGGTTGATGTTATTTTGCTTAGCATGTCCTTGATACATAAATGTTACTTATGTTCTTTAATTCTGTATTGAATAAGAGACATGTTGCCTTATCAAGTTATAGCTGAAACACTTGAATAGGAATGTTGCTCTAATATGCATAAGTATTGATTTATCTGCTATTGAAATATATGATTCCACTGTTCAATTTATTTCTATTAAAATGCAATAATAATGTCTTCGGCGGAGAGTTATATCTCTCGCTGGGGCAATTTACAAATTGTCTCACCCTCGTGGGATCCAAAATTTTTAGGTAGACGCAGACAAAGAGGCAGAAACTCTGTAGTAGGGGAAGAATAGCAGCATCAGCAACAACAGGGACAACAGTGATATCCCAAGTGGGAATACTGGCTGTCAAGCTTTGTATATAAAGTCATATGTGTCATCTTTGTACTCTCAGGTCCTAGGAGTCAGTAGATAGTGTTTTTATATCAATCTGAGATTTTGGTTTGACTGCCTCGAGGATTTTGTTATTTGTGCTTTTTAGCAAAGTAATGATGTATACATATAATCCCCAAGAAGAGATAGTACAATGAATGTACTTTGTCAACTAGTATGTGAATATAATACTGTGGTGCTTATTTAAAGAGTTTTCTTGAGAATGGATCTCTTTGTTAATGGTTTTAATTTTTAGTGATTTTTAGTAATCCACTGTTAAACGATCGCTTCCACTTAGTTAATGAAGGTTTGTTCGAATGGTGTATGACAAACATATTTTAGCTTATGCCCTGATGATATACAGTGTACTCTACATATGAAGACTCATAGTGAACTACGATCTCACCATACAAGACTTAGCTGACACACCCAGGATGCTAAGCCTGACTACGTCACTGGTCTACAATAGGAAAATGGCACTCTAGCCTCGGCACACCTATTATGCCGTAAAAATTGGATTGCTCCTCTAACCTGAGCACACAGGCAGAGAGTTAAGCCACCTATTGGCTTTACTATACTCTAGTGCCACCAGGACCTTTGGTTGATGTTGGACACTACATGTTGTATATTAAGGAGACTTCCACTAGGGATTCATCCCCTGTACTACCTGTTAGTATGTTCCAACCCCCGTATACTGGACACTGACAGTGTTAGGTCATTTCATCCCTACGGCACAGACCTCTCATAGGGAATCTACAGTATTTAGGTCTCCTAAGTCTATTATTAATTATATTATTCTTAGAAAACTCTTACTATAATGTATCTTTTCCTTAATTATACTTGACACTGGTATCTCTATGATACTGTGTCTCTATATTTGATGTTTATAACACAACATGTATATCATTCTAAACTTGGCAGAGCAGTATACTCAAAACACTGTAATATACTGACAAATCAACATTTTATACCTGTAGGTAGACTAGAATTCTCAAATAAATAGAATACATGTCCACTTGATACTTTATACTCTACAATCACGCAATTCAACTTCTTAATACACTGATAAGAGTTAATTACTTGACATATGAATAATCGTCAGTAGCACATGTAAACTATTTGTTTCATAGACCATCTGATAAAATTTACCACAACTAAACTATTAAGAATCACCACATATCATACTGAGAACATTGATATCACAATACTTGATTCATTGAACACCCTATCCTTAGGGTTTCATTTACCTCATTCACTTATCACATGGGTCTCATAAGGATTTCATGCAACATAAACATTCACTGAATACAGACTACTTTCAACAAATCATATAAAATCAATATATGTATGAGACCTTGTAACTGAGCTAAATTTGGGTTTCCATGCCATTCACTGAGATAACATGCATCAACAATAAAATTGAATAATAAAGTCTATCATGTCAAGAAAATTTGTTCAAATGGATTTCACAATATCTATTCGCAAATGTCCAACTTTCCTCGCATCTAGGGTTTCATTCTCTTTACTGAGATATCAAACAAACAATATTCCCCTTAAATGAAATGTAAGATAATATCTGACATATATGTACTACGAATTCAGATAAACAATCATTCATAACCAAAGGAATCTAGATAAACAAATTTCTCTATTTAATTATACAACAGTTTAAGTCATAGACAAATTCCCTATATTTCAGTTTACCCGTATAACCTCTGTGAATACTTAGGGAATTCTCATTAGGATGTATTGTATACACTTCTAATATGATTTTATCATCTGAAATTCATCCAAACCGAGGAAGAATCTGTTTCATATCATTTTGCAACAACTTAGATCAAACACACAATTCAGGGTTTGTAGTCGCATACTAAGCATCCCTTAATATACCTTCAACAAATTATACTTCTAAAAACAAATTCACATATCAATAAAATCCATTGTTTTATCTTATCTCTATCCTCATTCATTACTACTTACTTCTTGTTACTTATCCTTCTCATTTTAATCATGTAGATTAAACATTCCTAAAATTGAAACATACAAGGTACAAATAGATTATTCGTCATTCTTGCTATCACTGCAAGAATTTATCTCATATCACACTTCACTCATATTGTATTTCTCCTATTGTTTCAAGCACACTTGTTACATTTCAAATTTATATCTTACTCTTTGCTCCAAATCATTTCCATATTTCTTATCTACCTTTCAGATTAGCTACCTTTAAACCCTGGATTACTATCAGTGCTAGTTTACTTATCATAGTGCAAATCTCATGATCTTGATTTATAGAAATGCTAGTATTCAAGGCCAAATCACTAGTTACATCCCTTGAACTACTACAACTCTAAACATTCTAGGGTTTGGTCCTTATCAGAAGCATGACGTTATTGTGATGTGACTTTTCTTCCTTAATTTGAAATTCAAACTTTGAATCTCACAAGTTTTACTAAGGTCTTTCTTATCTTATCAATTGAGTTTTCTTTCTCTTTCTTGGCCTATTCAGAAAGATTACATTCTCAATTACCCTGCTAGGGTTTCATCATCATATTGTGTGTCATTATTACATTCACTAGATGTCTCTACCATGGTGGTTATGCATCATATATGATTCATTTTCTTATCACTTCATTCCCACATTGCTCTCATTAAGGAAGATATGAAAGAGAAGATGATTTTGAGACTTAGAATTCTTATCTTCAAACACTCATTAATACATTTCTCATATGTAGGAATAATTAATTATCAACAAGGATACTTGACTAAGTAGCACTTTCTTGAATCTTGCAACCTCTTTCTTTTATAATATATATTACTCCATTATGTTTCAAACCCTTCTTTACTATCCATAATCCCCTTACCATATACTACTATTCCACATGTCATCTTTAACTTCTAGTTAAATTTTTTTTCTTATGATCATGTTGGTTATTCGTGTGTATGATCATGTATACCATGTTGCACATACTTCTTTTTATCCTTCTACTAATGTGAAGTAGAAATTCTAAATCAATAATCTCTCTACTAGTATCACCTCATGTTTAATACATTACATATCCTTCATTTTAAATCAAACGACTCATGCATGGCTGAAACATAGTTTCTCTTTAAATCAAGTTTTTCCTTCCTGAATATAATCTACCTTTGTATGACTTATTCATTTATTTAGCTACACTTTTGTTCTTCTTTTAGAAACTAGTTTGTTGTTCTATAGAGACTTATAATCCAAAGGTAGTAAGGATGAATGTATTAAACTTATTAATAAAGGTATACATTCCATGATCTCAATTATATCATCAACCTCATTCCTTAATCAAGCTCATTTTTTCCCAACATTTCTCTTTGTTTCAACTAAGTTTCTTTTCCTAGTTTTATGATTTACATGCTCATCTAGTTCTCTTCACTTTAACTCTTCGAAAGACTCTTCACTTCTATGTACTTATTGTATACTTAGCTCTTTTCTTCTATTTTCCCTTTGCTTTGGAGTACATAAAAACATTGTACTCGGTTATATAATCCATTCCTCATGATTGATTCTTACTGTCTTGGCCCCTTACATACTTTTCTCATATCTTTACCATATTTCATATTTAGAGTTCATATAATACTAATCACTAAACTTAATATGAGCCTTATGTCATGTTCCTTTATTTCCTATTAAGGGTTTCTCATATGAGGCCCCAAGGTTGGATCTCAAATATCAATTCCAACTGATTCTTAGTTATCCCAGTCTTTCCCTTATACTTCAAAATCTTAGAGTATATACGTTCATACTAGAATTTGGATCTAATCTATCCAGAATTTACTCTTGTTATGTTACTAATAGGAGTCATTAGATCCCAGTAATGCATCATTCCAGCCAGACCAGGCCAAACCTATAGTCATGAAGCCAAGAGCTACTCAGGATTACTCAACTCCTATTCATCTGAAATGTGTGGAAGAAAACATATCCACTTAGGAAAGATCATTTCTAGTCTACTTGATACAAAGAATGTAATCAATAAATGCTACAACTGCATAGTGTACAACAAATCTTAAAGACCCATATATATTTCAAAATACTGAATATCTGAATTCAAACATATAAGAGCTTTTCTATTCATCTCCAATAAAACAACAATATGAAATGAAAGTTCTACCTCATTTTATATTTATGCTCTTAATTCATGTTACTTATCTTGTTTCTAACCCTAATATTTCTAGGGTTCCTCTCTACACCATCCTTCCGCTGTATACCTGGCCAGGGTATACATGAAAGAATAGACAGAGTAGCTTAATACTGGTTGATCCAAATACTCAGATACTGGGCCAGGATATCCAAATACTCCAATCCCCAGAGCTAACATCATAAAATCTCCTATCTGCCACACTTATAACTCTAACTTGCTAACTTAATGGTCCCTGACAACTCAGCCTAAGCTCTGATACCAAGTTGTTACACTTCGATCTCACAATAACCACTAATCATGAGATTAGGGCATAAATTGAGGATTTAACGTAATACAAAGCTCACCCTTAATTTTTTCCTTATTTTTCAAACTCTTTGTTTTCTCGCATTGAACCACATAAACTAACATTACAAGGGAATCTAAGCATTGATTTCTCTAATATGATTTCAATAGTAAAAATGCATGTATGAACATTCATTATGTTTCTCATACTTTTAAGCACATAAGACTTGCTAATTCGCATATACTGCTAAAAGAGGAATAATGTTATACATCATCATTTACAACTCTCTCTTATTTCTTTACAAGGACCTAGAGTGAAAAGGACCGAATGAACTTAACTATACTCAGACTTAACTCTTGTGGCAGATCTACTCTGATGCAATGATATCTTCAATCCCCACAGTTTTCCTAAAAATTTTGAGTAGAGGGGTGAGCCAACTCGTTCAGTGAATGAGTACTTCAAAGAAACAATCTAAAGAACTGATATAACTACAGATATACTTTTGAATAATTGATATCAATTATAACAGTAGTAAGCTTTAAAGAGTCTAATCATTGACAATCATAAATATGACAAGATACTCTAGATATCAACAAGAGTAAATCAATATATGAGCATGCTTGATTAATTTAAAAAAGAACTAATAATTCATAATTATACAAAGAATAATTGTTGGGAAACTATACTCAAATCTTTCTTAGCCTTTCTTACTTATAAGAAACTCTTTAAACCTATATGAACATATTTTAGCTTATGCCATGATCTTATGCAGTGTACTCTACATATGAAGACTCGTAGTGAACTATGATCTCACCGTATAAGACTTAGATGACACACTTGGGATGCTAAGCCTGACTACGTCACTGGTCTGCAACAAGAAAATTGCACTCTGACCTCGACACACCTATTGTGCCGTAAAAGCTAGACTCCTCCTCTAACCTGAGCACACAGGCGGAGAGTCAAGCCACCTATTGGCTTTACTGTACTCTAGTGCCACCAGGACCTCTGGTTGATGTTGGACACTACATGTTGTATATTAAGGAGACTTCCACTAGAGCTTCGTCCCCCGTACCACCTGTTAGTACGTTCCAACCCCCATATACTTGACACTTCTAGGGTTAGGTTGTTTCATCCCTACGATGCAGACCTCTCATAGGGAATCTACGGTTTCCAGGGCTCCTAAGTCTATTATTATATTATTCTTGGAAAGCTCTTACTATATTGTATCTTTTCCTTACTTATACTTGACACTGGTATCTTTACGGTACAATGTCTATTTATTTGAAGTTTATAACACAACTTGTATATCATTCTAAACTCGGCAGAGCATTATACTCAAAACACAATAATATACTGAGAAATCAACATTTCATACCTGCAGGCAGACTAAAATTCTCAAATAAATAGAATACATGTCCACTTAATACTTTATACACTAGAATCATGCAATTCAACTTCTTAATACACTGATAAGAGTTAATTACTTGACATATGAATAATCGTCATTAGCACATGTAAACCATTTGTTTCATAGACCATCTGATAACATTTACCACAACTGAATTGTTAAGAATCGCTACATCTCATTCTGAGAACATTGATATCACAATACTTGATTCATTGAACACCCTATCCTTAGGGTTTCATTTACCACATTCACTTATCACATGGCTCTCATAAGGATTTCATGCGACATAAACATTCACTGAATATAGGATACTTTCAAAAAATCAATATATGTATGAGACCTTGGAACTGAGCTGAATTTGGGTTTCCATGTCATTCACTGAGATAACATGCATCAACAATAAAATTGAATAACACAGTCTATCATGTCAAGAAAATCTATTCAAATGGATTTCACAATATCTATTCAGAAATGTCCAACTTTCCTTGCATCTAGGGTTTCACCCTCTTTACTGAGATATCAAACAAACACTATTCACCTTAAATGAAATCCAAGATAATATTTGACATATATGTACTATGAATTCAGATAAACAATCATTCATAACCAAGGGAATCTAGATAAACAAATTTCTCTATTTAATTATACATCAATTTTAGTTAAAGACAAATTCCATATATTTCAGTTTACTCTTATAACCTCTGCGAATACTTAGGGAATTCTCATTAGGATGTATTGTATACATTTCTAATATGATTTTATCATCTGAAATTCATCCGAATAGAGGAATAATCCGTTTCATATCATTTTGCAACAACTTAGATCAAACACATAATTCAGTGTTTGTAGTCGCATACTAAGAAATTAAAGATTATGGATGATTTAACCAATTTTCATGCAATATACTATTTAAAGGAAGTTCCCACTCATCCTAAGGTGTGAAAACACCTTAAAAATGTAGCTCATCCCTGAAAATCTCGATCTCATATCAAATCCTTAGCAATTCACCCGATTCTTCTTCCTTTCAACTCAGAAACCCTAAAAATGAGGGAGTATGAAGAAAGAGTGAAAAAAGGACTTGATTTGATATGATTTAAAATCCTACCAGGGGAGGGACAGAATCATGACATCTGAGAGAAGACTCACCATGAAACTATATCCAAAGAAGCTAAACTTACACGATTTCAACATTCCTCGGACCCCAAAACTCTAGGTCAGCATCTCCATCACTTTCTCCTCTCAAACCCTAACTCTCCCTCTCTCTCTCTCTCTAGGATTTCATTTCTATAGATTGAATAATGAATTATGAGAGCTCCTTGTGTGTTAGGTTGACCATATAGAGAAATTGATCTGCTTGGGTCAATTGCACATTGACCCCTCACTATACTTTCTCTTATTTCAGCTGAATTTTCTGTCATAAAAATATTACTGTAATTCATCTACTGATAAGGTCTAACCGCATCCAAAAATTATGAAAATTTTACATGTTGTTTAAGATTGAGTTTCAGATCTCGATTTAAAATTTCAGATCATTTGAGGTTACCAATAAATAAATAAAAATAAAACACGACACTGCTAAAAAGCACTCTGTCAGCATTTTGGTCGAAGTATAGTTTGACCGAGTAAGACATTCAAAGAACACTCAAATATTCTGAATTTTTTATCCAATATGAATGATTTAGTTATCCATATCATATAAAAAATTCAAATAAACATAAAATTTTTAGAAAATATGAAAAATCATTTACCACACTGCTATCTTGATCAAATTCCATATTCATGTACTATCAAAACCCTAATTTTTGCCAATTAGGGTTTACATTTCTCAAACCCTAATTCTTCAAACTAAAATCATAGTTAGAGTTTTTTCTTAGGTTTGAAACATCACAATTCATCTACTATCATTAATCAAGTCTAAACAATGTTCAATCTAATCAAGCATGTAATCATTAAGGCAAACCCTAGTTTACCAATTAAGCACAAATGTGGTCATTACAAACTCTGTCATGATTTTTCCATCAGAGAAAGAGAAGAGACATTCTTGTCCAATCTAGGGGCTAGGAATCCTTCATCATTCAGGTGACAACTATCACAATTAGTCATTGATCTTCAAGATTCATTTCTAAGTAGAAGGCCAACAACTAGTCTAACTGAAAAACTCATCGGGCTGTTACACACTTTTCTATCTGGATACAAGTAAACATTTGTCTTGGTCCTATTAAATACATAATTATAATCAACCCAAAAAAGTTCAATCAAAGTTTTTTTCAAAATAAAAGATATAGGAACTAGTGAAGCAACAAGTTGATAAACTTAAACAACATCGTCCTCGATCCCATAAAAATTACCTCAACCATTAAAGGGGAGCAAAGACATGATTAATCAACTGTTATAATATAAAAAATCTGCTCAGTTTATACTCTGACAGAAGTCTTGCTACATTAATATTTATATTTTCAAGCTATTAAGTAAGACGACCCCTGATGAAATAACAGATTTTATCAGTGAAAAATGTCTATTAGGCCATCGCTGACTAAAATGTACAATATTACTATCAACTAATTTAATATTTTTATGGGATTGGTATTCTATAAATGAAAGTCCAAAAGCATCTGAAATTGTGATAATAGTATATGCATGTGATAAAATTGCAACTAGACACCTGAAATGGGTAAATTGTATATTAGTCTCCAAAGTACATAAAATGTAAAAGTTGAGTAAACAAAGACTGATTTGACTTGAATTTTAAAAATTGCCTTTTCAATTGATATTAAAACATAATATAACCTTAATTTATAAAATGAAGTAACAAACTAGGAATAAAAATGCATTTATGGTTTTAGCAAGGTTAGGGGCCGTACAACAATAATTATAAAATTATTGTTGAGGTGGTGGATTTCAGTGTAAAAGAGAAAGCATGTAGCCATTCCACCTCAATCATAAAAAGAATGAAATAAATGATCAAAGGAACAATCGCTACCACCAAAAAATGGTGCTTCCAACCTCAACATCCTCAACTCTTTCATTGTGACTATGTTCTCTTCCTTAGTTCTATCTTATAAAATTCAACCCTTTCCCTATGAATTTATAAGTTTCATTCATCTCCTAGATACTTCTTCACCCAACCATCCTCCTTTTTATACCCTAAAGAAGGTTTCAATTTGTTGCTAAGATTATCAGGCATTATTGTTGTCGATTACAATCCACACATGTATAAAAGTCAAGGAAATTTTGATAAAAATAAATACAGAGAAATTAGGAAGGGGAATAGATTAATTAAAATTTAAAATTTAGGTTTTATATTATATAGAATAGTTTAGACTCACAACACAATGGAATTTATTATGTCATCCACCCAATCAAGCACATTACAATATGTAGTACAAGATGTAGTTCACATTGATCCAGTAATAACTTTTATACATGTCTATTCCATAATTTTTTCTAATTATTACAATTGCAGATCATGTTTTGTTTGTGTCCATTCACTCCTATTCATTCCTCAACCAAAGCTATAGAAGGAGTAATGTGGATGTTAATAAGAAATGTTCAAACAAAGTTTGAGTCTTGCCTTTCCTATGTCAACATATTGAGATTCAGCTGGCATATGTGGCACATGATTGCGACTAACCTACACCTTTTCATGTAGAAATTGTATCTCAATCACGCTTGGTATACTAATGTTGTATTGGGTTACCAAATATACAAACAAGATTGAAATTATCACAATAAAATTTGAGTAGCATGATACAAAGGGTGTGAAGTTTGAGTAGAATATTGCAGAGCCTAATTTACTCAACAACAACATAACAAAGACCATAACACCTAGATTCATCCCTAGAGAGGAAAGTAATAGCCTAACTTTTATAGGACCACATTACCACATTATAACCTTCTGAAACATAATAACAAGAGTTAGTGTAGAAAGAGTCATGACAAAAACCCTAACCAATTTTAGAATAATAAGTAACCCAATGATGAACATAGAAGATACAAGTAGACTAATAATCCAAGGTTCCCTATAGGTAGCATAGCATTCACTTAAGATCATCAAAGTAAGGATCACATGGATCACTCTTAAGAAGGAACACTTTTTGTATAACATAATAGATATTAGGAATGATTAACTTAGGATACCAAAGGACCTATGAGACTGCAATATAAGGTAGGGTCAAATATAGCCCGCATAGAAATGAAACCAAACATTAACTTATTATCTAAATGTGTCAAAATTCATATAGAAGGGCATGGTAGAAGATGATAGAATTTCATGAGAACATACTTCAAAGATAAAAAAAATCTATGACCATGATGAGTAATAGTAATAACCAGGTAATGATGAAGAGAATCCAAATTAGTCATGCCAAACATTAACACCATAAGTGAAATATTAAGATAGAAGAGAATGTCTTAAGAAGTAATAAATTCAATGTAATCCATATGTAATAATGAATAAGTTTCCCATAATCCCCACTTAATTAAATAAAGAGGGATGAATCATTGGTACTTCATTAGAACCCCAACTACAGAAAGTTAGAAGATCATTGCAACAACACATTTGGTGCTTACTTCTAGCTATACAACAATTTGTATAATAAGAAAACATGTCGAGGTTTGGATGATCTATAAACCCTAGTGGTTTGGTACATATAGATTGCCTTGTTTAGGTCAGCATGTAGGAAAGCATTTCTTACATCAAGCTGATAAATGGGCCAAGTGCAACAACTAGAAATACTGAATATATTCTAGATTAGCATTCCCATTATTGTGACTAAAAGTTCCATCACAATCTACTAGCAATTTTTGACAATTTCTATTCAATTTTTACATGACTTATGATATTGGAGAGAACCATATGTATTAATCACTAATACAGAAATGGCTTATAACGTCCGATTTATAGGCATCAGTTGTATACAAGAAATCAACGCCTAAACCCTACAGCGTCGATTGAATACACAAACTAACATCTATATGTGAAGAGCGGCCAGACACAGATATCACTTTTAATTTAGCGTCGGTTCCTTAATGAGCAACTGACGCCTAAAATCGATCGCAAAATTCAAAATTTCCAGTGAAAAAAAATAACCTCCAAAATTTAACATACGACGTCGGTTATTAATTAATTAACCAACGACTAAAGGTTTTTTCACATGACAGAAATTGGGACATTTTTATCGTCTATTAACTTCCAATAACCGAGGCCGATGTGTTTTCCCACGCTGTCTGCGCAAAAAAATTGTACACCCCTGTGGCATCGGATTTCTATGGCAACCGACGACTATGGTCAGAATTTGAGAACATTTTTTTGTCGGCATATGTAGATAGACATCGGTTTTTATAGTAGAAATTGAAGACTATCATTGAGCATAGGTGTCGGTGTTTTTGTGGTAACCGACGCCTATTGTTATTAGCATCGGTGTTATAAATAACTGAAGTTGATGGTTAACTTAATAGAACCCGCATGAGTCAGACTCTTCTCCTTTCTCTGTTTCATTCCCGATTGAAGTTAGGTCCGACAATTTCCTTCTCGTCGCCACTCATTGATCCTATGCTCACCGCCGCTCGTGGCTCCTCTACTCGCCGTCGCCGCTCGCTACTCCTCTCCTCGCTGCCGTCGCCGCCGCTCACTGCTCCGGCCGCCTGCTAGCTCTCCTGCTTGCTGCTCCGACCACTGCTCCTTACTCCTGCTCCAGGTCGCCCGTTCACCGCCACCGCCCACTCACCACCGCTGCTCGTTGTCCTGCTTGCTGCTCTGGCCACCCGCTCGCTGCTACTGGTACCCTTCTTCCTCCTCTTCTTGCTCCTTGCTCCTGCTCCTGGCCCCCTACCCTCAGGGTGCGGGCAATGGGTTGGATCTTATACATGTTTGAGTACATTAGGGTTCTAATCTAACCCTTTTGTCCTATATTTGATGCTAATTGTGCATATATGTTGAGTTTGGGACTTTAGTGATGGACTTTGTCCGAAGTTGTTGATTTTGATCAACTGATTAGTATTTACTGATCTACATATTTGTATTTACTTATCTACTAATTTGTATCTACTTATATACTGATTTGTATTTACTTATCTACTTATTCATATTTACTTCTACTGATTTGTATTTACTTATCTACTGATTTGAATTTACTTATCGACTGATTTGAATTTATATATCTACTGATTTGTATTTACTTATCTACTTATTTGTATTTACTTATGTACTAATTTATATTTACTTAAATACTGATTTGTATTTACTTATCTACTCATTCGTTCATCTAATGATTTTTTATTCATCACATTATTTAAATTTAGGGCTTTGTTTTTGTTCATCTACTTTCTAAAATTATTTAATCATCTACTGATTTATATTTATTTATCATCTGAACTATACTTTTTTATCTATTTCTTTGTATTTGTTTATCTACTGATTATATTAATTTATCAAATTCTTTGAGTTTACTTATTTAGATGTTGCTATTGTAAATCAACCTAGGATATGAACAAATCTTGTGCTTGCATATATTTGTGCTTCTAATCC
This sequence comes from Alisma plantago-aquatica, assembly GCA_963693085.1. Lineage (NCBI taxonomy): Eukaryota > Viridiplantae > Streptophyta > Magnoliopsida > Alismatales > Alismataceae > Alisma > Alisma plantago-aquatica. The sequence goes on from OY856409.1 coordinate 973,505,209, forward strand.
TCACGCTTGACCTAATTCAGTAAATTTTGATGCATGTTGAAATAAGATTCAAACTTGTCCATTCTAGCATCCTAATATGATTTGATTATATGCTTTGAACCTTGAAACATGCGTGTTAAAGTTACATTGATGTCTCAAACTTAACTCGCTAGTCTGCTGCTACTCAGGAGTCCTCTACTATTGGTCATGCACCTCTGTCTCGCCATGCTTTATGGATATCTAGGAGGCAAAACAAGAATGGAGATATAACGAAGCCTGCAACTGCTGAGGTGGCTACAAAAATGGTAAAATTCAACTCTTAGAGCAATCGATCGATATTGATTATTGTTATGTTTACTTACCAATTTCTATTGATGGGGATTAGTAGGAGTTGCATGAGCAGAGGAAGGAAGGCAAGTTCATCCCTGAGGGCACAAGGGAAGAATTGACAGTTGCTCTGGGTAACCCAGAGCATCCTGGACGTGTTAGGGGTGCAGGCGCTGGTGTGGGCATCAAAGTGTTCTTTGGGCCATCCCAACGCAAACCTATCCCAAAAGCGGGACTTTCACAAGTTGAGGTAACCTATTCTTTTTTTAGAATGTTATTGTGAAAGGGAATTCAATAATCGATAGCAAGCATTTCTTTTATCCATGTATGGGTAGATGAATTAATTGAGAGGAAAGTCCAAGAAGCAATGCTGAAGTGGCATATATCTCAGACGGCCACTCATATGGTACCTATGACGTACTGTGCTTCTATTACTCCTAGTACAGAGGTTGGGAGTAATCCTGTAGACCCACCACCTAGCAAATCCTCTGTAAGTATTTTTATGACATAGTAACCAGTCTTTTTAGAGCTTGGGAGTTTGTGTATATATTCATATAACATTCTTTACGTAAATTTGTAAGGGTTGAAGCCATGTCGTCTAAAAAGTGAAGAATATGTCATTGTAGAGGCGTCGACTTACCCACCCCTTCTAGGGGAAATGTTTCATGGGACTCCAGTACCAGATGGTGCGGTTCGTGTGAGTCCGATAAGTGTAGTCCCCAAATGGAGGGATCTCACATTGCCATATGCCCACCCAGATTCTGAAATGCTTGGTTAAGCAGAAGGCGGAGTGATATTGTGACCCAAAGCAGATGTCGTCTATACTAATATTGTATGCTAAATTTACATTACGTTAATTTGTTAGTGTGTACGTATATATGAGTCAATTGATATAAAATTATATATATAGGTCAAAAGGAAGACACCTGCTACATCTCGGCCTCCACATCCACCTCTTGAAGTACCAAGTTGGCTTCCAAAGGACCTACACACCTCGTTAGGTTCTAATTGTAGGGGTATGGTAGATTGGATAGGCGAACATGATCCAAATTTCCCTATAAACATTACTATTCCAGAGGAAGCTGCAGGTCAATCATATAATAACAATCTATTTATACAAGTTTTGTATATGTATTAATGCATACGTAATACAAGTTTTGCGTACGTATTAATGCAGGTAAATCATACGATAACAAGATATTTATACAAGATATTTTGGAGTTGTTTCATTATGGTTGGTTGAACACATCTATGATAGAGTTGTGGATATGGTGAGATCTTGTTTATACATCCATATACCTTATTTTATATACGGTGATCTGGTTTCTTATATATTAATGCATACGTAATATATGTTTTGCAGCCACTTACACACGATATGTACAGATTTTTCATTTCTCCATGTGGGATTTTTGGTTCCATCTTTGATTAGTCTTGTAGTTAAAAACCCTAGGTCATTTACTTCATACTGCTGTGATGTTTTTAAATATTTTGGTAAAAACAAGAAGACGGTGATAATAGCTCCATTCAATGTCGGGTAAGTTTACTTTGCTTATAATTTGGACTAAAGAAAATTACATTTTTATTGTGACTTTTGAGTTATTAATTTATAACTTTCTTACCTCTAGTGGTAAGCATTGGGAGTTACTAGTTATTGTCCCTGAGACATTCACTGTCTACTATCTAGATCCTGTGGGGAAGGAATTGAATATATATGGACACGCAATGAAAAGGCCATTATTCCCGTGAGAATTATTTCATATTTTTATATCTGTTAACATCTGTTATTACATTACTTTTAATTATACAATTTAATGTGTTACATTAATATGTAGGGCTTTATAAGAGTATGCCAAAGCTACAGGAAAGATCCCCAAGAAAAAGAACCAGCCACTAACTTGGCAAAATGTGAAAGTAATTTCCCGACTCCAATGTATATATTATTTATGTGAACTGTGCTTATTTATATTTTTGAATATTTTGTATATTTCAATTTATAGTATGCTACATAAGACAACGGATGGACATGTGGATACTATATGATACGATTTATGAGCATAATTATCAAACATGCTGCAATGAAAATCGATACCATACATCAGGTATTATATGTAGTCTCATTAGATAATATGAAATATATCAATCTTATTATATATTATTAATTATATATATACATCATTCTCTTTGCAGGTGTTTAAAACTGACTTCACTACAGGTGAAAAGTTATTAGATGTACATACTCCCTATATGATGGATGAATTAAATGATGTAAGAGAACAATTAACAGAAGCCCTACAAGTAGTGGGAATTTTTAAATATAATTGGGATAATGACGATAATGAATAAAAAATGACATTTCCAAACTTTGTTCTCATAATTATTTTTGTGTGAATTTGAATGACTTTTTATGAATTGCCATATGTTTGAATGTGAAGATGATCAATACATGAATATTTCTACATGTGTCTGAATGTGAAAAGAGATGAAATGAATGGAACTGCATGTTGCTAAATGTGTGTGAAAATGAAGGAAATTTGAAATGAAACTAATGGTTTCTACATGTGTGTGATGAAAAATAATATGAATTGAACGTGCTTATACATGTGTGTGAATCACATGATAAATATATAATATTATCTATCTTGTTAATTTTGCAGGTTTGTGGCCTGTTGTTGGCTGATATCAATGGATGTTGTAAACTTGCAGTTTAGAACTGAACTTCAGGTTCTGCATCCTGCTGACCAGCCATACAGCAAGTCTGCAAACTGATAAGAAAAAAAATTAGAACATAGGCGTCGGTTATTTGTGTAAAACTGACAACAAAACACATAGGCGTCGGTTGTTAGTGTAAAACCGACATCTTTATCCCCTTCTGGCGTCGGTTATCTGTAAACCCGACGCCTATTGCGGCCGGGTACCATGACCATGCTGGGTAGCACGGTCGTGGTGGCAGGGGATATGGTGTCGGTTATTAGTATACAAACCGATGTTGATAGTGTCGGTTATTAGTAGATTCTGACCAGGTACCACAGCTGTGTTGGGTAGTACGGCCGTTGTGACTGTGGATATGGCGTCGGTTACCTATATAAAGCCGACGCTGATGATGCCCTTGCTGGTGCCTTTTTGGTGGCGGGAAGGGGTATGGCGTCAATTGTTACTTAATAACCGACGTTTTAATAAGGTTATCGTGTCCGTTTTCTTTAAGAACCGACACCGATAGTCCCCTTGCTGGTGTGTTTTTGGTGGCGGTAAGGTTTATGACGTTGGTTGGGGGACCGACGCTGAATGTGTCGACTTTTAGCGGCGCCCACTTGGGTGTCGCTTGGAAACCGACGTCTTAGGCCTTAAATAACCAATGCCAAAGGTTATTTCTGTAGTAGTAAATCTTTCAACGGAAGAGCCACATGTACTTAACAATATAAACATTACCAATATGAGGAACCAAAGTCCATGTATTGCTCTATGTTAATGCAAGATACTCGTCATGCATGACCACATTCCAATTTGGATTACAATGAACTGCGGACAGGGATTTCAGTAGAAGAAGAATGATGATCATTAGGAGAGCAATTAGGTAGTGAAGGTTTATAAGTGTGTAAGGTTTGTAGACCCCATATGGGGAATGCGTTTTTATAGCGTGAATGGAAAGGTTTGGGTATGAGAGTGAAATGTGATGGTGTGGACAGTGAAAGAGCACAACTGCAAGTGGCGATAATCAGGGACGGAGCCAGAAGGGGGCAAAAATAGACCATGCCCTCCACCCAAATAAGTAAAAATTTTCAAATATATACATATATTTATAAGTTCATGATATAATATATATATATAAAGTGTAACATGTGTTAGATACAAAACAACAGTGATGCAGCGGTCAGTGGCCGGTACCGCTGTTTGTATCTCCTGTGTTCGATTCCCTTCACTTAACATTATTTAAAAAAAAATTCTCTCCTGCTGAATGTGGTGTATACGTTAGTCTTAGATAAATAAATAACTATTACTTCTGGTATACGACAACTTTCGTGGTGCAGTGGCGCGTTGTAGGTATTAACGTGCAGTTTGTAGTTTCTATTCCTCATGTTCTCAAATTCAAAACTTGTATAGCCCCCCCTACAAGTATTTTTTAACAGTCCCCCCCCCCCACCCACCCACACACACACAATAATGGTGGTTTGGGTTGCTCTATGACTTTGATGGCTGGGGATTTGATAGACTAGTGGCTGAAGTAAATGGCTAAGAATGAGGGAAGGTGTGAAATACAACGCCTGAAGGATGTTATATGTTGATTGGGAGGATATTACAGGATTATCAACGAAAAAGATGTTCTCGTCCAATGTGACATGGCAGGAAATAAATTATTTATTGGTAGTTAATATTGAGCAAATTATCTACGTTAGTTTGGAGGTTAACTAAGAAAAACACACCGAGTGGAGCATGGAGCCAACTTGTGAGAAGCCATATCACACATGTTTGAATGAAAAAGAAAGCCAAAGACACAAGCGATCATAAGTTGGGTGCTTCAGATAAAGCACAAAAGTAGGCAACTAAGAAAAACTGTTTGCATGCCACTCTTAAATTACTATTCTGGTTGGTAGATGACAACTTGTTGGTGTGTACATTTGTTGGAGTTCGGATTTGTTGTTCCTTATTTTAGTAGGAGCAGCCTACTTCTCCCATCAACTTACATGTGTCCCTGCCCATTGAATAGTAGGGTTGGGATTTTGTTCGTATAACAGATGGTAATATCTAACACAAGGTGCAGCTTACTCCTTATTTAGTTAGGAATAACAAATCCTAAGGGCATTTGTGGTGGTCTCTTTGTCCTTGCATGGGCATAGGCTCTAACAGAGCTTAGATAGATAGTTTTAGACTTTTAATTTTTTTTTTTTAGGAACAGAGAAACTATTATTTATCCTGCTCTCTGATGTAGGTTAAAATCGAAACCATGGGTACATCAGTATTTAAATTAAGCCAAACAGGCTTATTTCTAGAAAAGGAAAAGGACAGGTTTGATTTCGCAGCATGCTTAGCCAGGGCATCTGCTACATTATTCAGATTTCTTGGGATAAAGCTCACGTTAAGCCTCGGGCCGTCGCTTAGGAGCCTTTTCAGCCTGGCGACGTGTGGTCTCAGTTTAATAGGTGGAGTTATACCTAACTCCAGCAGCTGTACAGCCTGTTGTGAGTCCGAAAGAAGATGGCAGTTGCTCCAGTTCTCTCGTCTAGCTAGTGACACTGCAGTGAAGATTTCCTGCAACTCAGCTTCGAGCGCACATCATGCTGTGAGTTGCTCCCCAAATCCCCTACAGCATATCCCGCTGGAGTCAACCACATGGATGCCTACTCCAGAGGGTGAGGTAGGATTGATATACGAAGCATCTGTGAAGATGAACCGATCGCAGTGATACAAGATAGAAGAATGATTGCCAGATTGGGACACCCTGCCATTGTTGCTTTCTCTGGGAAGATTAGCAATGGTGGACGCTCATCCTTTGATGAACGAAATAGCTGCCCCAGCGTCTTTTGATTTGCCTTGATGTATACTTTCATTACGACAAGTCCAAATGTACCAGCAGGCTGCAGGCCATAGTAAGGACTCAGCATAGATTGTAGTTGCCCCGGAGATGATAAAGGAGATCCATGTGTCTTCTGGCATATGAAAATGAGGAGAGCCTATGTTGAGAGCTGTCCAGATTTTCCTGCTTGATGGGCAATCACGGAGAGCATGGAGAAGAGTATCCCTATCATTCTGACATAAGGAGCAGATTTCCTCTATATCGATATGACGGTGGCACTTCTCAACGTTTGTGAGTAGAGCATGGTGCAGAAGGAGCCACAGGAAGGTTTTGATGCGGGCTGGCAGGCAAGATTTCCAAACCTGGGTCCATATACCAATAGTGTGATGCTCATTACTATTTTGTATCTAGTTATAAGCAGATTTCGAAGTAAATCCTCCAGAAGCCACTAATGGCCAGCTCCATTGGTCAGGACCTGTTTCACTTTCACGGGGCGGACATGCTTGGATAGCAGGCCAAGTCTGGACAGGGAGGAAGTGGTGTATGAAATCCCAGTCCCATGTACCTAGGGCTGAGACCATGGAGCTAACTTGCAGGGTTTGGAGCCCTTCAAGGATCTGGAAAGACGGGACAAGGTCCTGTATAGAGCTTCCCAATAACCATTTATCAGTCCATACATTGGTCAGTTCACCATTATTGATCACACGATGACCCATTTGTCGAAGGACATGGATTTTCTTTTTGATGAAACTCCATGCCGAGGAGCACGGTTTCTTGGAGATGGTATCTCGTCGAACATATTTCTCTGACATGATCCTGACCTACAAGATGTTGGGATTATTAATAAATTTCCATGCATTCTTCAGCATAAGCGCATGATTAAAATCTCGGGCGTCCTTTATGCCAAGTCCTCCTTCAGATTTGCTGGCTGTGACTTTATTCCATGACACAAGGGATAGCTTCCTTTGTTCCCCGTTTCCTGACCAGATGAAGCGACGAATATGTTTGTTGAGATCGTCGCATAGGGAAGGGGAGAGACGAACTGATTGCATTGTATAAGCAGGTAGGGCTTGTAGAGTAGATTGGGCTAGAGTGATACGTCCAACGAGGGACAGATGCCTCATGGTCCAACTGTTCATCCGATCTTTAATGTTATTCACAATGTGAGCATGTGTATCCTTGTTGATTCTATGATGCAATACCGACACTCTGAGGTATTTCCCCAGGTCAGTGGTCCAAGCAATTCCAAGCTTCCTACTGATGGTTCGGATTGCCTGGCTCTGAGTATTGGTGCTGAAGTAGCATCGGGATTTTTCTTTAGAGATGATCTTCCCTGAAGCTATGGTAAATATCTTGAGCACCTGTTTCATGACGTTAGCCTGGGAGAGAGTAGCCTCCCCCATAAGGAGAATATCATCGGCAAAGAAGACATGGCTGAGAGGGGTGCCGCCTCTAGAAAGGATAATGGGTTTCCAAGAACCGTTATTAACTTCCTTGGTGATCTCTTGGCTGAGACTTTCCATACAAAGCACAAACACAAACGGACTGATGGGGTCCCCTTGTCTAACCCCTGGTGTGGCTTTGAACGACTACAGAGGAGTTCCTTCCCAGAGAATCGAAGTAGAGCCCTGTGTGATGATCTGCATAATAATGTTGCAGGTCTTTGGCGGCATAGCAGTTCGCCTTAGAGTGTCGCTGATGAATTTCCAACTCATGCGGTCGAATGCTTTGGACAAATCCAGTTTAAGACAGAAGAAATGCTTTCTAGATGATTTCATACGCATGGAGTGGATGACTTCCTATACGAGAAGGATGTTATCACAGATTTGCCTTCCCGAAATGAAACTTGATTGTGTAGGAGAAATCCAATCGTTGAGAAGTGGCTTGATGCGTTCAACTAGGACCTTTGAAATCAATTTTAGGCAATTGTTTGATAAGGAGATCGGTCAGAGGTCACCACAGTTCTGGGGCGTCTTCACTTTTGGTATAAGCACCATGTGTATGTCTGCAAGCTTGGAAGGGATATGTTCAGACAGGAAGACCTCCCTGATTGTTTGCATCACCGATGAATTAACAGTGGACCAGTTTGATTGCAGGAAATCAGTGTATACCCCATCTGGGCCAGGGGCCTTGGAGGGAGCCATCTTGAAAAGGGTCCTGCGAACTTCTTCAATGGAGGGTGTGCTTTGCAGGAGCTGGAAATATTCCTGCGACAGAGAAGGAAACGAGCCTGCAAATTCGTTGATGGACATCTGACAATAAGTAGTAGGTGTGGTTAGCAAGTTTGTGAAGAATTGAAGGACTAAGTTCTTGATTTCGGACGGGGTGCACAACCAATCGCCTGAGGAGTTTTTCAGTTTGGTAATTTTATTGAAGAACCGCCTCGCTTTCACATAGGATTGGAAGAATCGGGTATTGTTGTCCCCGGATTTTAACCAATCTATGTGTGCCCTCTGTTGCCAGTCGGCTTCCTCCCGTTGAAGAATAGCCGAGTATTTTTCCTAGAGGACATAAGATCGGTCAGTGTAAGCCTCATCATTAGAGTTTATGGTGGATACCTGACAATGCTCGACTCTCTTGAGGATGTTCCTTTTCTCTTTATGCTGTTGTTGCATTCGTTTAGTGTCCCATTTCTGTGCAAGAGGGCTGAACTCTGAAATGGCAGTGAGGAAGTCTTCGTTTTTATTCCATTTGGGAAGAAGGTCAGAGTAGAACTTGGGCAGCGTTTTCCAACTGGCTTTGGTTCTGAACTGACGTTGATACTTCTTCTTTTCACTATCCGTATTAAGGAGGATCGGATGATGGTCTGAATCCAACCTGGGGAGGGTGAAGATGGTGGCTTCGGGATGAATATCCAACCAGTCTTCCTTAGCTACCAGGCGATCGAGTTTCTCTTGAAGGTTTCCGCGGCGGTAGGTGAAAGGATGACCCTTTCTTTGCATGTCAAGAAGACCACAATGCATAAGGCAGCTACTGAAACGACGACTTGTGTCTTTATCGAAGTAATTGCTTCTGGATTTCTCAGATACACTCAGCAGCGTGTTGAAGTCGCCGATGACAGCCCAGGCTACAGAGATGGTTGCCGAGAGCTCCTCTAATCGGCTCCAAAGAAGGCGACACTTCATTGGATTCGGGTGATTAACATATTTGTGTCACTCGTATCAGGCGGGGCCTCCTCCTGAAAAGACAGGGATTGAGCAACGGTGCTGGGATTTGGAGAAGTGTCGTCGCCGTCAGGTGGAAGTCCAGCGCGACCTTTCTTTCGCACCCTTTCTGGGCTTTGCGTAACAGTTTGATATACTATCTTCCTGTTGCGGAGCATCACGTAACCCTTGCTGTTTGGACCACCCTGGCTATGGCGTCTCAGGGTCGGTCGAGACATATCTGGATTAGCGATCTGATTTGCTGTGAACTAAAAATTGGCTGCGGGAGGGGACTGCTGAGACCTCCCTTCACTCACTTGGTCAGCCCGCAATAAAACTGCAGTGTTAGCAGATGGGTGCTGGTCTGCTTTCTTACTGTTATCTTGATGATCTTTTCCAGCTAAGGCCTTTTTATTTTTTGCTGCACATTTCTTCTTCTTATTGACCACCGTCTCCTAATCATCCACCTCCTCGGATGCAGGGGATTCATCATCTGTGATGGTGACAGTACCACTTGCTTCCGTATCCTTGATCGTGCCTTTGGATTTGGTTGCAGGGGGAATATCTTTCTTTGCCGGTTTGCGCCGCTCTTGCTTTTCGGCGTGAATCGCCATAGTGTAGGGGACACTAGGGGAAGGAAGTGTGCTGGAAGAGGATGCCACATCCGATTGCGGAGAATTAACAAACTTACACTCGGAGTCGCTATGACCTAGCCATCCGCACTTCATGCAGATGGTCGGAAGGTTCTCGTATTGAAGATGGTACATTTCGTCATTGATGAGAACTGCCGGAAGCAATGGTTTTTGCGTTTCGACTTCCACTGCTACTCTAGCAAACTTGCCTCTGTAGCCCTGAGAAGTATGGGTATCGATCCTGATCATCTTCCCAACCAGATCCCCAATGCTGGCGAGGAGCAGGTTCTGATATAGAAAGATCGGGAGTTATGGGATACGTAGCCATACCACCAGTTTCCGTGGAATAGGGTCCGAAGGTCGAAAAGATGGAGACCAAGATTGAACAGATAGGTAATTACCAAAAACTGTCCAGGGCCCTCCTGTCATAGCCGTAAGATAGTCCTCCTGGCAGAAAAGTTGGATGATATAATAACCTCGATCCAGATCGATAACTCTAAACTGTTCTTTGGGCTGCCATAAAGTCTGAATCTTTTGAACGAGGACTTGGAAGCCCAGATTTATCCCGATAGCCTTGACGATGACGGCGTGTTTCCATGGTTCTAACATAGGTCGGATCGCGTCGTTCTTGACTATAATGGAGGGCATGGCGCTCGCTGAGTCGACCGATATATCAGAGCTTTGTAGGAGGTCCGGAGATATCAGGTTCAAATACGTAAGGCTACCACAGAGTTTGTTCTTATACGAAACTTTAGGATGTTCCCCCTTATCTCCTTCATCCGCCTCCATAGCGGTGTTGCTTTCAATAGTTTGGTGCTCGACGCCCTGTGCCTGGGTATGATTAACAGTATGATCGATGTCCGGCGGTCGCTGATGGTGTGGCATTCCCCTTCCTCCACAGCCACCACCACGGCCGCCACCCCGTCAACCAAACCCTAACGAAGCCATACCCCCAGCTATATATATATATATATATATATATATGACTTTTAATTTTTTCTTGAATAAACCAAAGTTGTAATTCTGGTGATTTTCTCTTCTATAAACCAAACCTGTAAGTCTGGGGCACTCGGCTCAAGGATCTGCTTAGGCAGTTCCTTACTGCATATAAATTTCCAAATATTCTTAAAAAATGGACTTCAACAAGTAATTATATTATATACTTCCAAGTTTTTGACTGCTAAATTGTATTGAACTTGAACACATGCTAGCTTCCAAAAGGACATTATTGGTCAAAGTCTTTCAACATCAAACCCGTTGCAGTTTTTAGCTAGTTCGTATATAGCACTATTTATTATATGTTTATTCGACGGCCTCATTTGGCATGTTCTATTACGGATAATACTTCTAACAGGAAACGGATCAGGGCGTCTTTCTGCTTTTGGTTTATGACCATCATAGATGCCATCGCCATTTTTGTTCAAATCACGACTGAAATATGAATGGTTACCACCACACCATTCGTTACTAATCGATTCTCCTTACCTGTGATTCCGGCAATAGTCCGGCGACCAGATTGGCAGCTATGTCCGTCTCAGAAGCTCAGCCTACAATCGACGGCAATGCTTCCGGAGAACGGGGTAACGACGTCGAGGCAGCTAGGACAACGGTGTGTGAACCCAGTGGCGTGGCATGGTCGGTGGCATCACTAGTCCTCCGGATGCTGATTGCTCTGTTCACTGTTGCCTCCACCGTCGTCATCGCCGTCACATCTTTCACCATTCTCGACTTTCATGCTACATACACTGGAGAGGTCACCACGTACCACTTTCAGGACTTCTGCGCTTATAGGTAATGGTACTGTTCGAGCTGGATATCTACGCTATTATATACATAATAACAGAACATCGATCAACAACAACTCCTTCTCGGAATCTGTCCTGCATGCAGATACGCTATGGCCGTAGCGATCGTCGGCTTGGTTTGTGCTGTCGTGCAGATTGCTATATATAGCTATCTACAGCCTGGTTGCCGGGAAGCACCTGGCAAGCTGGGTTCCTTTCTTGATTCTATACGGCGATTTGGTAATTAAATGCATCCGCGCTTATCAACTCCGGATTAAATCTTAATTAATAATTGGATAGTTGTGTTAATTATCTTTATCGACTATGTGATTGGCGTGTTAATTGTGTTCCGCTGTCCATTTATTAGTTATCGGCTCTGTGGCTTGTTTCGGGTGCTGCGGCCACTTTTGGACTCACCGTGGACTTCCGGAAGAAGACGGATTCCCGGTTCGACCAGCTCGTGAAGAACTCGATAATATGTACAAAGCAAGGACACGACTGGAAGAGCAGCCTCGATAAGGGTGCCTCCAACAACAACTTGGCTGCAAGCTTGCTCCTTTTGGGCGCAATATTCACTCTGGTAGTGATGTACCCCACCATTGCTATATTTAAACCGTTAATGGATGTGGCTCACAACTCCAAATCAAGGTACCGATGATCAGGAAGATTGTTTTCTGGGATCTTGCTTTTAATTCCTATATCCAACATTCACATTGGTTCATCTGTTTGGTGAGGTAGCAAGCATTAGTATCAAGCGTGTAAGTCGTGCGTGTTGTTTCCAATCTTGTGAATTTCTTCAACTTTTCGTGAAGATATATAGATAAAGTTAATTTATAAACGTATTATATCGAAAATACTTCATATTATAGTAATTCGTAAAGCACAATAACCTGACAATTATATAAAGCATTAATTTTGTATTGTACAATGATGTACTTCGTTTGTTGTACAATATAGCAGGCCTGGGAGCAAACTGCAACGAATTAACAAGACGCCTACATGTCATTTTTAGTTGTCACTTTACTTCCAAGTTCCATGGGTCCTTCTATTTTACTACTCTTATTCTTCCACACAATATATATCAACGATTATTCCTACGACGAGTACTATAGTCTGCAACAATAATAACATCATATATACTTTGCCCTCGTCACCACTTTGTGATCCAGTTTTTTGCTTAGCGTATCCCTGCTCCTCTCCTAATCCTATACTCATCCCTATCGCTTGGCATCTATAGTGTGTTTCTGGAAGTCGTGGATGCACAAAAACTTCTAATAGAAGGGTTGGTTTGAGAAGTGGATGTAAGAGATAGAGAATGATATGTCCAAAAGAATAAGCAGTACCGTAGCTACATAGTGGCAACAAGGGTGGGAACGTGCCCTACCCTTGCTGCTGGATCATGCATACAGTAATTTGTATGTACAAGTAGGATGTATTTGACTGATAGATCTCTCGATGTCCTACTGATGGTTTTGAGTCGCTTTTATAGGCTAGTTTTACACTCGTTTTATGTGCTTATTGATCATATTTGTGGTTAATGTCGCATGATTCAATTCATTTAGCCTATTATCCTCGCTTGCATCAAATTCAGATTGTTTTACTTTATTTTGCATAGATTATTATATTTCTCGGATTTAATTTGTGTTCCTCTCTTTATTTTAGGCAATTTGCATTCCTGGACCCGCCGATACCATCGAAGGTCCTTCAATAGCATTGACAGAGCAACAGTGACAGAGCCGGAGAGGAAGCAGATAATTCAATACCATCGATAGTGACAAATATCGTCCCATCGATACCATCGACGTCAACGGTCGATGGTATCAAGATGCCATCATGCGGCTTCGAGAAATTGAAGAAAGCATCAGTACCCTAAGGTGTCGATACCATCGACACCACGTCGATGGTATCGGCGCCGTCAGATCAGAGTTTTGTCCAGCACGACTTCAATCGGATGGCTGCATTCTTTTGGCGGTCGTAAGTGGTTCCTATACCTAGGAAAAGACGGCCCAAAGCAGTCATTGACATTTGATTGTTTTGCACAAGTCCCAAAGAAGGAGAGAGTGAGGAACGGAGCCGAGAGCTACATCCCAAATGATTCCAAAGACACAGACAGAGTTTTTCACCGCCGAAAGGCTACAGAACACTCATCCCGCGTCGAGGATCACCCAGTTCTTCTCCGTTCAAGGGTTACACCATCTCCATCTACATTTTCTCCATATTTTCTCATTCCTTCATGGTGTTTTGCATTGAGATGAACATGCGGGGCTAATCCCCTTTGTCTCTAGGACCGGGAGTAGCTCGAACAATCGTTGTATGACTCTTTTTACATAGTTTATCATAATTTGTCCCTCAAATCCGTGGTATGATATCATTTTCTCCATTGCTATCATTGTTCTTGATCACCATAATTGTAATCAAATACCTTTAATTTCTTTTGATGAAGAATTAACTGTTGAAAAGAGGCGGTAATCATAATAACTAATAAATCATTTGGAAAAGGCGATGTATGGTTAATGGTGGGAACCCAGAGACATGTTTTTCATGCACCTAGTCTAGGGCATAGGTTACTATTGACGTGGAACTGACCTAGATTAAGGTAGTGAATTGTATCGCGGAAGCAAGCAATTCTAGCTACAGGCCATTATCCGAAAAGGGAGACGATTTGTGATAATTGTGAAGGAACTCGTACAATGAGAACCCGTGGTGAAACCACAATCCTAGATATTTCTTTTGAATTGATTAAACCAACCATTTAATTGATTGCTTTGTTTTCTTTTGTTTTTATTTTTTCTTTTTCAAAACAACTTCCAAACTTTTATAATTAGTTTAGCTGATCGCGAGTAGTTAGTAGTAGTCTACAGATAATTGTGTTTTCCTGTGTTCGACTCGGGCCTCACAAGGCCTATATTACATTGACGCCTACACTTGTGTTATACACACGGTAAAGTCGTGTCAAGTTTTTGGCACCGTTACCGGGAAAATGACAATTTTCAGCACTACGAGTGCTACAAGAGGCCACTCTAGGCCACTTTCAATAATTTTAATAATTGAGAGTAAATTATCTATCTTTCAAATTCTTTATTCGTCTAGCACTGTACTTAATCAATTTTGCACATTTTAGGTACTAGTGCATGGTGAAGACGCATAGTACGGACTACGCACAGTCGACACCTGAGATTCCACCTTCGGGATCGGGTGACGAGGAGGAGCATATCCACAATCAACCCGAAGACTTAGACACAGATTCTGAACCTGAAGTAATAGTTGAGGAACAGACAATATGGGACAAGATCAAGGCTTCTTCCTCATCCACGTCTAAGGGATCGATCAAAAAGCAGGCGATCAAAATTCCTACATACAAGATTGATCTGGCACTGATAAACCTGGTTAAGACTAATGCATTTCATGGGCTGAACAATGAAGATCCAATGGCCCACATCAACACATTTGTGGAAAACTGTGATATGATAAAGATTGACAGGTTCCCGCAAGAAGTACTCTACTTAAAGATTTTTCCCAGTTCTCTAGCGGGAAATGCACGTGAATGGCTGCACAATCTCAATGACGAACGCGTCGAGACCTGGGACCAGATGGTAGAGGTCTTCTTTGAGAGATTCTTCCTGCCCAAGAAGATGAATGACCTCATGAGAAAGATCCATAACTTCAGTCAAAAGGCCGGTGAGGCTTATTCAGAGACATGGGAGTGCTTTCAGATCATGCTAAGGAAGTGCCCACATCATGGGATGGACAAGGACAAGCAAGTCAAAATTTTCTACTTTGCTCTCTTTGAGCATGACATAAGAAACTTAGATTCAGCGGGCTTGGGCTTCTTCTTGAACAACACAGGTACAAGGTGTTGGGAGATCTTGAAAAACATGACCAAGAAGCAGTCATGGGGTAATAGAGATGCACCAGAACAAAATAGAGTTGCAGAGGAATCAAAGGCAATTAAAGAGTTAAATGAGAAGATGGAACTGATAGCAAAGAGATTGCTAGCAAAAGAGGATGAAGGATCTGATGATGAGGCACAGGTCAAATTCATTCACTAACAACAAGGGTACATGAATAATGATTACTCTTGGAGGAAGGATAAGAGGTTCTCATGGAAGGATCCCAATAACTTTCGACAGGATCCGGATACCAAACCATAACCTACTGTAGAGGAGAAGAGTAATGAGTTGCTCAATAAAATTGTCAAACAAAACCAAGAACTCATGAGCACTTTCAGAAATCAGTTGCAAACTCAAAGGAAATTTATGAATCAGTTTGGGAAAACACTACAAAGCTATGGGGAACAAATGAGGACACCTGAGACATCTTTAGCACAGATAGCAGCGGAGATTGCAAGTCTAAAGAAGCCCACAATGCAATGTTTCCCATGGAAAACTGATGTTCCCAGAAAGAACCATCAAGCTAAGGCCATTCTATTGAGGAGTGGAAAGAAACTTTTAAACTCCAAGGCTGATGAATCGAGCACACCACAACAAGAAGACATAGGTGAGGCCGCTGAGGATGCCGTAGTTATAGAGACATTAGAGGATGATGTAGAGAAGGCCATAGAAGAGCCCATTGCAGAGAAAGAGGCTGAGAAGAGGACACCTTGTGTGCCACCACATCAAAGGGCACAGAACATCCCTGTTCCTTATCCAAATAGTATGAAGGTAAAGAAAGTTGATGCACAGTTCAAAAAGTTCCTGGATAGCTTTAGGAAACTTTCGGTCAATATTCCCTTATTAGAGGCAATTGAGAAGATACCCTCCTATGGTAAGTTCTTGAAGGATATAATTATAAAGAAGAGGAAGATTTCAGACACTGAGGTCGTAGTGCTTAAGGAACCGGTCCGCGCATTTATTATGGGAAAATTGCCACCAAAGAAACAAGATCCGGGCTATTTCAATATTTCATACTATATTGGGAAGGTGAAATTTGGTGAAGCATTGCGTGATTCCAGGGCAAGTATCAACTTGATGCCCCTCTCTACTTTCAAAAAGCTTGGTCTTAAAGAATCTCGACAAAGCAACATGACAATTCAACTTGCGGACAATTATGTGGTACAACCATATGGTAATTGCGAGGATGTCTTAGTCAAAGTTGATAGGTTTGTTATTCCGGCTGATTTTGTTGTCATGGAGATGCAAGCTGAGCAAGGGAATGAGCTGCTACTAGGAAGACCTTTCCATGCCACTGCCGATATGATATTGGAGATGGGTAGAGGTCGGTTGACAATGGGTATAGCTGATGATAGATTCGAGATACTCATGCCGCCAAATTCAAAGAAGTCACAAGTGAATGAGAAATGTCACAAAGTGAAGCACTTTGATCATAACATCTCTCTTTGCTTAGGGAATCCATTTCTTGATATGGCTCACGTCATGACGAAGGTATATAATGGGACAATTTTTGTGGACATCATGGAACAAACAAAAGTGGTTTCTCTTATTAAAGCGGTGGGTTATCCCAATGATGAAGAAGAGGAAGTCTCACCGTCTACTGAGGATGAAGCTATAGCAGTCTCCATGCTTGACTCATAGCCACAATTACCTCTTGAAGCTTGTTTGTTTAACATAATGGACAATTGGATGAGAAGTATGTCATTACAAGAATGTGTTAAGATGCTTCAAGTGATTCCTTGCTACTATGCCAAGCACTATGAAGAGTTAGGACCGCTGCCACCACTACTTCAATCTTCTTTGGTCAGCCCGCCAGATTTAGAGCTTAAGCCGTTGCCCCCTCACTTGAAATATGAATTCTTAGCGGCTGATGCAAAGCTACCCGTGATAATTTTGGCATATTTGAGTGTCGCTGAGGAAGAACAGTTGATCATAGTGTTGAAGAGCCACTGTGGTGCATTTGGGTGGTCAATTTCTGACATAAAGGGGATCTCCCCTACTCTTTGCCAACACAAGATCTGGTTCGTTGAAGGAGCCAAATCTGTGATTCAGCCAAAACGTCGCCTCAACCCCGTCATGATGGAGGTCGTAAAAAAGGAGGTGATCAAGCTTCTCTCTGTAGGCATCATCTATGCTATTTTAGACTCTACATGGGTGAGCCCAACATGGGTAGTCCCTAAAAGGGGGGAATCATGGTAACTCAAAATCTTTTGAATGATCCTGTCACCACCTGATTGGTAATTGGGTGGCGTGTTTGCATTGATTACCGTCGGTTGAATTCTTCCACTTTAAAAGATCATTTTCCTGTCCCATTCATTAATCAGATTTTAGAGCAGTTGGCTGGCTGCTCTCACTTTTACTTTTTAGACAGCTATTCCATCTATAATCAGATTTCCATAGACCCTAAGGACCAAGAGAAGTCTACTTTCACTTGTCCTTACGGGACTTTCGCATATCACCGGATGTCGTTCGGTTTGTGCAACGTACCGACTACTTTTCAGCGCTGCATGCTTGCTATCTTTTCGGATATGGTGGAGCATTGTCTAGAGGTTTTTATGGATGACTTTTCCATCTATGGTGCGTCTTTTGATGAGTTATTGTATAACCTAGACAAGATGCTACAAGATGTGAGGACACACATTTAGTCCTCAATTGGGAAAAATGCCATATGATGGTTAGCGAAGGCATAGTGCTTGGACACAAGGTGTCTAGCAAGGGACTGGAGGTAGATCCAGTGAAGATTGAGGTTATTTCCAAACTACCTCCACCGAATTTGGTGAAAGGGGTGAGGAGTTTCCTTGTTCATGCGGGGTTTTATCACCGGTTTATCAAGGATTTTTCTAAAATCGCTAAGCCATTATCAGAATTGCTTGAGAAGGATGATGTTTTTGACTTCAATGATAAATGTATGCATGTGTTCAAGGTTCTCAAGCAAAAGTTGATGTCCGCATTGATTGTTCAAACACTGGATTGGACTAAGCCCTTTGAGCTTATGTGTGATGCATCAGATTTCTCCGTGGGGGCCATTCTTGGGCAGTGCCTTGAGAAAAAACCCACAGTTATTTTCTATGTGTCTAAGACTTTGAATGATGCCCAACTCAATTACACCACCACTAAAAAAGAATTGCTTGCGGTGGTTTTTGCATTCAAAAAATTTAGGCAATATTTGGTGGGGTCTAAAGTTGTGGTATGGACAGACCATGCCTCCCTAAAATACATAATGGAAAAGAAAGATGCCAATCCTAGACTAATTAGGTGGATCTTACTCTTGCAAGAATTTGACATTGAAATTAAGGATAAGGCGGGCATTGAGAATGTGGTTGCAGTCCACTTGTCTCGGTTAGAGCGGGTAGATGAGAGAGATACCAACATACCCATTACCGAGACCTTTCCGGATGAGCAAATCCTTTCCATTAAATCTAAGGACCCTTGGTTTTCACATATCGTGAATTATCTTGCATGTAAAGAAATTCCGGATGATTGGACTTATCAAGAGCGAAAGTGGTTTTTCCATTCTTTGAGATATTATTTTTGGGATGACCCTATTTTGTTGAGACAGTGCAGGGATGGAATTTTGCACAGGTGTGTACCTGAGAGTGAATATGATAGTATGCTTAGTCACTATGTCATACATTGCCCACCGACAGTCATCATGCGACTATGAGGACTGCGACGAAGGTATTTGAGAGTGGCCTTTATTGGCCTACACTTTTCCGGGATGCCTATGATTATGTGAGGAAGTGTGATTCATGTCAAAGGACAGGTAACATCTCAAAATGGCAAGAGATGCCCCTCAATGTATTTCAAGAAGTTGAGGTATTTATTTGTGGGGCATTGATTTCATGGGACCCTTTGTGTCCTCTAATTCCAATTTGTATATTTTACTAGTTGTTGATTATGTGTCCAAGTGGGTAGAGGCAATATCCACAAGGACTAATGACATTGCAGTAGTGTGTCAGTTTGTGAAGGAGCATATTTTTGTAGGTTTGGTGTGCCATGGATGATCATTAGCGATGGAGGTACCCACTTCATGAACAGGAAATTCGCTACACTATTGAGAAAATATGGGGTCAAGCATAATGTAGGTACCCCATATCACCCGCAGACGTAGCGCCAAGTGGAGGTGTCCAATAGGGAGATTAAGAAGATATTGGAGTGCACTATGGCCTCTTCAAGGAAGAATTGGATTGCATTACTATCGGACGCACTATGGGCATATAGAACCACATTCAAGACACCTATAGGCACCACACCTTTTATGTTGGCTTATGGGAGGGCTTGTCACTTGTCGGTGGAATTAGAGCACAAGGCACAATGGGCGCTAAGGAAGTTGAACTTGAGTATGGATGATGTAGGGAGAAATCGAATGTTAGAGATCAATGAGTTGGATGGGCTAAGGATGAATGCACATGAGAACTCAAGGATCTACAAGGAGCGAACAAAGCAAATACACAATCGCCACATTCAATTGTGAATGTTTAAGAAGGATGAGAGTATCATGTTGTTTAATTTGAGGTTGAAGTTGCATCCCAGGAAATTGAAATCCCGATGGAGTGGACCTTTTGTTATATAGGAGGTGCGACCCCATGGTGCTATCATGGTGAGAGATGGTGAAAGAATCTTCTTGGTGAATGGTCAAAGTTTGAAGCACTATTACGGGGAAGACTACATAAGGGAAGTGCATGAAATCAAATTCGTGGCACTAAATGAGGAATGAGGAGCATGCATGCGTCTAGCCCAAGACGTTAAATGAGGTGCTTGTTGGGAGGCAACCCAACCTTGTTAGTGTACATGTTTGTTTCTTTAAATTTTTTGCATTCCTAGGTAGTTTTCGTTAATTTAGCACTTAGTCTCTAAACATGATACCCTGATGTGTTTGTTGAGTATGAAGGCTGAGGAACGACCGATACCATCAACATCTGGGTCGATGGTATCGAATTTGGAATAGCCGACAATTCTACTGAAATTTCATTCTGTCGATACCATCGACGGCCTCGTCGATGGTATCAAAACTCGAATAGGTAGAAAAAGGATCGGGCGTCGATTGTATCGACTCGTCCTCGATGGTAGCGAGTTTTTTGGAGATTTTCAGACGGATTGTCTCAGTGATTTCGATACCATCGACACACTGGTCGATGGTATCGACATGTCCACCGCAACATTGAATTAGTCAGACTTCATGGGGATCAAAGGGACATTCAGGTGTTGATACTATCGACACATGGGTCGATAGTATCGATGACACATCCGCGATCCAAGGTCTTCATCGAGCGGTCCACAATGCCTATCTGTGGACTATGTCGATTGTATCGACACCTTGTCACTACCATCAACACGAGGCCAATCTGGGTCCCCACATCGAGCCATCAACAACCATCGATTGCAGTGAGGGGCAGATTCCAACAGCCGTCGATACCATCGATGAGATTGTCGATGGTATCGATGCACCGACAGCCGACCTGGCCATCCCTTATAAAAAGATAGGCAAATCTTCATTCTAATCACACAATCTCAGCGCCTACCCTCCACATCCGAGGCTTAGAATCCTTGAGCGCCTAAGAGCAACCAAGATCACCGCCGACGATCATCTCTGAGCATCTTGTTCGGCTTTGCGGATCTCAGTCTTCTCTGAGTGCCCTGATCGTTTTCTCCGAGCTCTATTCTCCTTTATTTCATTCTCACTCGTTGCCCCCTTTTGCAACAATGGTGAGATCCAGAGCCTCATTATCCAGAGCTGCCCTAGCTGCCCCACCTACCCCACAACAATGATTGGTTCCTTGCCTGAGGCTAGTCCATCCATCTCCAGAGGTTAAAAAGGTGTACGAGGAGCTATGGAAGCGCTCCATCGAGCCGACCCAGTATGGAGACCGACAGTTGATCAAGGATCTGGGTTTTGAGGCTAATATGGCCTATGTGTTGTAGGGACAATTGGGCGAGTCTCCTAGGTTTTGCCGTGACCATACTGAAGGTCATCCATTCTTCAGCGGGTGGCCCACATAGAAGGAGATTGTCATGGAGTTCATGGCATCTCTGGACATTTGTGTCATCCCCAATGAATTAGTACCGGCGCGCACAGAGTGGAAAGAGGGGCGCATTTCTTTCCGCCTATACAAAAAGGACTATACAATGACCCTTCACGAGTTCAACATGATTTATGGGTGGGCCCATAACAAATTTTGTTAGCTAGCACACAATGCAGATTATGACATCGTGGTTTCCAAGCTAGTTACTGTACCAGCGGGATACTCGATCAGCTGGCACAATGCCTCCATAGCTGATTTTGAGCATCCATTTGTCAAGATCTTGCACCGGATTCTCTCCAACACCTTCTTTGCAAGATCAAAGTTGTCTCAAAGAAAATTTTAGGAGACAGACTTGTTCTTCCTCTATAGTCTGCTGGAGCAAGCACCTATCAATTTTGGATCTTTCTTCCTCATGCGTGTAATGGCGGTTAAGAGGAATGTTTCTCGCAGGGCTCCCATTTATTTTGGTGGTCTAATTACGCCGATTGCAATGTACTTGGGCCTGGATTTGTCTGGGCTACCCAAGCAGGAGTGCAAGAACACGCTCAATTTGAGCCATTTTGTGAATGCAGGCCTTGTTGAAGCTCATCATGGCATTGTCTATGCCACCAGCCATGTGGCAGGAGTCTTTCATAGGAGGCAGTTGTCCGACCCTACTTTCAACATCAGACCAGGTCAAAGCTACAGGTGGCCGATCATTGATGTTGATGATGAGGGGGAAGAAGAAGCTCAAGAGGTGGAGGCTCCAGAGGGCGACGATGATGAAGAAGGGGAGGACGAAGCCACTATTCCTCTTCGATGGCAAGTTACTCTGAGAAAGCATCCAAGAAACTATGGAGCATCCTCTTCTTCCTAGGAGCAGCCACCACAACCCTCCCATGATGGAGATGACCCCTATTCTATGCAGGGGATGTATACCATGCTCCAATCGATCCATGAGTCCCACCAGACAATGTTGCAGTCACATCAGACTACTTTTGCAGGGATCCAGGATATGCATAATAGGCTTTATGAAAACCAACAGGCGGTCTTCGAGAACGAGCGTCAGCTCTTCGCCAACCAGCAGTAGGTCTACGACTGGTTGGGGAGGATAGAGCAGTAGCAGCAGCCTTTCTACGATCATTACTGGAGTAGAGACTACTTTGGGGGATATCCACAGCCACCGCCCATGCCACCCTATGATCCCAACTTTTAGGAGCAATATCCAGAGTGGAACCCCCATACCCACCAGTACCCACCGCACCCACCACCTCAGTAGTAGTAGGGTATCACTATTCCACCTTCTGAGTTTGTTCTTGACTATGAGGCCATCGTCGAATTCAAGCTTGGGGGGGGAGATGGAACAATTTCTATCTTAGTTTTATTTTATTTTCTTCTATTTTGAGCATTTTTCTTAGTTTTTTGCAATTTTTCTTCTTGTTTTGTAATTTGTTTTATTTACGGTTTTCTAGGACCCACTTTCTATCTAGTGTAATATTTGGGTGTCTAATGTAAGTGTGTCATCTCAATGTTTTTCATATGGGGTTTATGTGTGAATTGTTTCAAATTGAACACATAACTTATGAAAATAATTGGGTAGGTCAACTTTAAAACATATGATCATAACTGTATATGGTTATGGTTCAAGAAATGAGTACAGATATGGATGTTGAGCTTTAACTGACCAAACAGTAATGGGACTTTAATTTGAAGTGAGAAAGAGAAACCTCTTAGTTACCTTGTGCACATGTCAGTAAGGAGGGACATATAATCTTTTCCAATGGTTCTGTCATGTAGTCTTATGATCTATCCACCTCACTTCATTCACACTCCACCAAAAAGAACTGGGAGCACCTTACCATTTTTCATCTCTTTATTGCATGTCATTTATTTAGATAGGATTGCATTATAGCTAGATTTTGCATAAAAAATGAAAAATAAAAAAATCTGTAGATCAGTTATGCATGCACACATTCTAGAGTGCATGCCATTTCTTTTGCACAATTACTTTCATGTAGTTGCACTTTGCATATTTTTGAGCATATAGGACATTATGTGCCTTACTTATTATGAAAAATAAGAAAAGTGGGTAACTTGTTCTATACTCTCTGAAAAGTAGATTGTAATGCATCAATTGTAGTAGTTATGTGAAAATAAGCCCCCAAAAAAATATGTTTTGTAAATATTTCCGCAGTCAATTGAGAAAATTGGGGCTTGAAAAAGAAGAAGAATAAAAAAAAGTAGAAATCAGAGGGAGAAAGGAACTTGTTTCACCTACATAATAGGAAAAATAAGCACATAATATAGTTTTGTAGACATTCTATCTCACATTGAGACGGAATAGTAGTGCATTCATCATTCCACCTAAAATGTAGACATTAGATCTTTTACATATGCATATGCATCAATTAGGTCATTTTTGTTGTTTCTGCATGTTAAACTGTATTGTTCTTTTTGTTCTTTCACAGCCGCCCATTCCATCCACCCATTTCTTAAAATGGTAGGCCATCCATGATCATCTCCTCATTCTTGTATATCAGGAGATCTGCTTCCATTGTAGATGGTAGTTAGGATTTGAGCAACGTAGATGGGAGATCAAAAGATGCACCACGCTTGAGCCGGAGGAATTTATTATATTATCTTCTTTATTTGATTGTGTTCATTGATTACGGGGTGGACAACTCTCATGGATGATCATTGTCACCTTTAGGGTAGTTATTATTCCGTGGTTAGTGAGAGTCGGTATGTGCCTTGCAGGTGGGAATCATAATGTGATGTCTTTTATGTGATTATGTTCTTTAGTTGACCCTCACAATTTTATTCTAAAGTTTTTTTGCTCGAGGATGGGCAATGTTCAAGCTTGGGGGAGTTTGATGCAGGGGTTTTGAGTCGCTTTTATAGGCTAGTTTTTATAGTTTGTTGGGGGAAACCCACCCCCTAGGCGAAGGCCCAGATAGCAGGGATGGTAAACCCGGGAGACCCGTGCGTCCGCACACCGGTATCTCAATAAGTTACATCAGAGGCCGGCTGATGCTGCGGAAAATTCACTTCCGAGTAGTGCTTCCAGCGGGAGTCGAACCCGGGACCCTTCATGAGGGGCCCCGAGCTGTGACCAGCTGGGCTACTACTCGCCGTCTTTTTATAGGCTAGTTTTACACTCATTTTATGCGCTTATTGGTCATATTTGTGGTTAATATCACATGATTCATTTCCTTTAGCCTATTATCCTCGAATGCATCAAATTCAAATTGTTTTACTTTATTTTGCATAGATTATCATATTTCTTATATTTGATTTGTGTTCCTCTCTTTTTTTAGGCAATTTGCATTCCTGGACCCGTCGATACCATCGACGATCTGTCGATAGCATCGACAGAGCAATAGTGACAGAGCCGAAGAGGAAGCAGATAGTTCGATAACATCGACACTTCGTCGATGGTCTCGAAAGTCCAACAGCGACCTAAATATCATCCCGTCGATACCATCGACGGGAATGGTTGATGGTATCGAGATGCCATCAACATCTTCCAGAAATTGAAGAAAGCATCAGTACCCTAAGGTGTCGATACCATCGACACCCTGTCGATGGTATTGATGCCGTTGGATTAGAGTTTTGTCCAACACGACTTCAATCAGACGACTGCGTTCTTTTGGCAGCCGTAAGTGGTACCTATACCTAGGAAAAGATGGCCCAAAGCCGTCATTGACGTTTGATTGCATTGCACAAGTCCCGAAGGATGAGAGAGAGAGGAACGAAGCCGAGAGGTACACCCCGAGAGATTCTAGAGATGCAGAGGGAGTTTTTCACTGCCGGAAGGTTGCAGAACGTGTTGGGTTTTAGGGGAGGTAGAGAAGGCAGCGGAATTTTTTTTTTCTCCTCCCCATACCCAGAACAAGGAAACGTGTCAACGTCTATACAATAGGAAAGGATGGTTTGTTGAATCATACCTTATCCCGAGGCTTTCTCGGTGACAATACCTCACGGCTTGCGCGATCTTCACCTCCGGTCTTAGACAGTGTTTGTGCAGCTCCTGGTCGCACCGGGACTGACGACTCCTGGTCTCACCGGGACTGTCGGGATTGAAAACTGTTCTCCGAGCGGCAGAAGTCTCCCGCCTCTGAAGTAGTCCACACGGACCACCTGGACTCCAATCTCCTTGTCTCACAAGGAATTGGAAGGAGTCACACCCTACTGTCAGTGTACTAGTCACTGACACACTCTCCTACCACCAGTCGCTTTCTGAAGTTGTCTTTCCCTTCCTGTGCCTCCCTTATTGGGTAGCACTTGCTCGGGCTCTCTCGGTTACCAAAACAAGAGAGAACGACAACTTTACAGAGCAATTGGTTGCACTGAGTTGTCCTTTTAGAAGCCCTCAATACCCCTATATATAGGAGGGTCATGGGACAGGGTTCTCTATCCCGGGTAATGTGGGACTAAAGCAGGAGTAAAAGGGTTTGAGATTTTCCACAAAAACAACCAACTCGCAACCTGAACCGATCGTTTCATTTCTGAAACGGTTGGTTGGGGACCTGAGTCGGTCGGTTGACACCTCAACCGATCGGTTGGGACCCATGAAACAGTCGGTTCATTTCTGAACCAGTCGGTTTGTGGTCCTGATCAGTTCCCGATTGACTTTCCTTCTTTTGTTTCTAATTGGTATCAAATACCAATCCTTGTTCCAATCAAATTGGGCAAGTGAAACGAAAAGAAATTTCTTACCAACCTGACTTTCCCAACTTGCTCAGTTGCACTAGTTGAACTGATCGTTTCAACACTTGAATCAATCGTTTCACCCTGTCCATGAATCGATCAACTCACCATCTGAGCCGATCGGTTCACCAAGCTCAGCCGATCGGTTCATCACATGAGCCGATCGGTTGGGAATGTAGATTGTGTAGAATTAGTCAATTGCAGTTTCAATCAATCTGATACTCTAATCAATCGGTCCAACACCTTGAACACTATGATATTGAGCTATCAATTTATTGAGTGTTTAATTGAACTACTAAACTCTTTTAGTAATCAATCTAAACATTGTTTGTGGACAAAATTCCTCTTCCAGGTTAAATCCTATGTGTGTGACCCTGCAGGTCCATTTCACGTTGGCAGTGAAAGTCCATAACATTTATGACTTCACAAGCAAAGAGCGGTGCCTAGTCACACATCAGTGCTACCCAAGTGAAATAGAAAGTTGGAGAACAACTTTCAATCTTACAATCCATGAAGGGTGTTTCAGTGAATGTATAATTCCTTTGTCACTGATATCCCGAATGAACTCGAGGCATGGAACAATCATCCTATCGACGTTCATTCACTTTCTTGATCTCAGAGTAGATTGGAAGAGATATGTATGACATCAATATCACATACTGATTCACACATGCATGCACACCTTTCTCAATCCGACTCATCAAGTGGCCATGGATATCAAACTCCCTCGAGAGGGACAAATCCCATATCTATCACTCACCCCTCAAAAGCCCCATGTGTCAAACCACCCAATCATCACCTTTATAACAACCCATGTTTCAGGACTGCGTTTGATGATGTCAAAGTGTGCCCAACGACATGTGTTGAGTGTAGTGATTTCAGGTCAAAGAATCACACTCACCACCATCACTATGAGTACTGACTGTGACTACCATGTCATGGTTCCATGTGTCAAACTCAAGGTGGGTCTGTCAGGTACACTTGTTCTCTAACAAGTACCTATGTGTTTGGTTTGATATCTCTATATCATGACTAATGAGATTTTGTCATCAACCAACACCACAATCTAGTCTTGTGTGTCATTGTTGTCTATCTACCTTCCACAATGACATCTGACTAGGGACATAACAAGAATGTACAAACTCTTAGCATCTGTATGATCTCATCGTTCAGGTCCTCAACCTGAAAGCATACGTCATTGAGTATTGTCATTCTCTAGACATTCAATCTGTTCTATCACTATCTCATATGACTGAACCAGAAAGAATTGGAAGCTTGCCTTTGATGTTTATCAAATCAATCTTAATGTATCCCACCAATCATCCCATGATTGGCTCTTAGGGCATATATACCAACAGACTCCCACTTGCAATGCGAGCCAATAACCCTTGAATCATATTCATAGTGATCTTCAAACATGTCCCACATGTTACTATGGTGTAGTGCGAACATAGTGAGTAATGGAAACACCTTGCCAAAGTCAGTATAAATTGCATGTCTCTCATCTCTTCGCTGTGCGTCACACGTATGAGATGGAGTTGTCGTAATATGCGATCTAGTATTCCTTTGCTAACCTTTAGCCACATTGCATGATCAAGGATTCCATACTTGTCATCAATGATCGGAATATCTATAAGTTCATCTCATGAACTTCTAGATCCATATAGTATCCACTGTTGTTCTCTAACACACGGATACTCGACATTTCCTTTTAAATAGTTTTTATTGGCACACTTCCAATCAACAAACTTTCACTTTTATATGTCCTATATATATTTTGCAATTAATTTTCTATCCTTTCGGAAGTTCGCATCAATGTAACTCTTTACATTGAACTCTTCCTTATCTCCATAGAACTAGTACTTTTGAAGTTCTCATGGTATTCCAGTAACCCTTATTGGAAGTAGACAAACATCCACTCGTCATGTCTACTTACGAGTTATCAAGATGAGCACATCATATTTCCATGTCATACATACAAGATGATGAATGCATTTTGTTCTTGCCATGTCAATACATGCAAGATAATGGGATAATTACATACATGATAGATCCATATCTATTCTTAGTGTTCCCATTCTTCATAAGAATTGGACACTTGGACTTGGGATACTAACTCCATATAACATGGACAAGTTTTCTCCCACTGAATCTGTGCATACTGAACCCTTCAGTACAGATTGCCAATGTATGCTTTCTCTTTTCAGGTTAAGAGGTTTTCCAGAACTATCTCTATAGATCTCTATTCCTATCACAAAGGAAACATCTCTATCTTCCTTAAAGATAATTTCCACTTTTGAATTTCCATTCTAGAACATTTCCATTTCACATCAACATGTGGAATGTGAACACGCTCCCACTAAATCACATATCCCTTCTTTATCTTTGACATATCAGTCAAACCCTTTGACTATATCAATCACATTGATTAGTACATTGTAACTTATAGACTTCATTTGCATTAGTGAATTCATAAACCTTATAGGTTGTGTCACGTACACATCCTTGTTTTATTCCTCATAGGAATGTGGTTTTAGTATCCATATGCCAAATGTCTTAGTCATTAAGTTGCAATCAACAAGCATCATCCTTCTCAAAATGTTATCCATGTGTCTTAACACTTAAGATTCATTTGCACTTATGGATTTCGTCCAATGGGCGCTACCATCAAGGTCATACCTTATGGTTGACATGGATGTCGTTTAGGATGTAATGGTCATAAACCATAACTCAAAATTCAGTTCCTCGTATTCATATGGATAGTTGACTCATCACATGAACAACTCATCACATAGATAATTGAGGTGTATCTGTTAAGGATATAAGAACTCACAACCCTTGTGATTCTTAATTTCTTTTATTAGTGAAGTGTATTCTTTATTTAAGAAGAATTTAGTTATTTGATAATCATCCTCTAACTCCTTAGAGTATGACTCCTTCTTGATTTAGACATTACCATGCCTTAATCACGAGTTCACTATGATACACTATCATAATCACTCATAAGGATCTCAAACATTTGGTCCAAGTATTTCATTCATTGATCTCATCAAGAATTAACACTTTACCAAATTTGCACTTCATCTATGATAATCTTGAACACTTCAAGATATTCATATTGGTATTTCTCTAAACACCATTTGAAGTATTAGCATTTTCTCCAATAGGTATGTAAATGCATCACATGTATCTTACCTATTAGGATAATCATTCTCCCACTACCATTAGTGAAGATTGATTAATCATGTCCAAGATATTCATGTCTCTTATTGGTTCTCTAACCAAAAGAGTCTAGATTATCCATCACATGGAAACTAGAAATGAATTTCTCATGATTGATGCTAATTTGATTGTTTGAGTTATCTATAACTTTTAGGTATCATTTTATCTTATCCATATAAAATACCACAAGATAAACAAGGCATTGCCACAAAGATCATATCTTTAGAAATTGAAACATCTCTTTATTGATTGTCATCATTGTCATACAATATGCAAAAATAAAGTGTTTCTATCTATTGGCAAATATGAAATAGCAGTTCATAACTGTATTACATGCCTTTTAGGCTGTAAATAAACTAAAGTACTCCTATCTATGGTGGCAACACTTGCCCCATTTATTGAGTGCTTTACACTTTACATCTTGGTATCATATACCTCAAAAGTGTTACAAGTTTACTTTCATGACACCTTTAAGTAGAGACGTTTGTCGCCTCCTTCTTCTTTTGTTCTTCCAGATAGAGAGGACAATTCCTTTTCAATTGTCCTGGCTTCTGACAATGGTGGAAATTGCCTTTCTTGGTCACGCCTCCCTTGGCCTTGAGAGCTGAAGATGACTTGGGCTCCTGGCTAGCATCAGAACCTTTCTTAGCTTTTCCCTTGCCCTTGCGCTTGGACTTGCCTTTCTTGCTCATGATCACCATCACGGACTTATGCTTGTCTTTCTTCATATTTGTATCGGTTGTACTCAACATGCCCAAAAACTCTGACAGTGGCCTATCAAAGTTGTGCATGTTGTAGTTCATCACAAACTGACTATAGGATTCTGGAAACGATTGTAGTATCATGTCAGTAGCCAACTCTTGGCTCAATGGAAATCCCAGTCTTGTTAGGTTCTCCACATACCCAATCATCTTGAGTATGTGAGGACCAACTGGATCTCCTTCTGTCATGACGCACTTGAACAGTGTCCTTGAGACATCGTATTTGTCTTGCCGTGCTTGATCTTCATACATGTTCCTGAGATGCTGAATCATCTCAATGAAACCCATGTTCTCATGTTGTCTCTGCAACTCGTGGTTCATAGAGCACAACATCAAGCACTTTGCATCAATGACATCATCAGAATGCTTCTTGTAAGCATCCCTTTCTGCCTTTGGTGCATTAGGAGCAGGTTCCTCTGGAATTGGAGTATCCAGGACATAGAGCTTTCGCTCTTAAGTGAGAACAATTCTCAATTTCCTATACTAGTCGTGGAAGTTTGTTCCATTTAGCATGTCCTTTTCAAGGACCGATCGCAAAGAAAAGTGATTGTTGTTTGTTGTCATTTGTACTACAAAAGGAAATATGCAATTTTAGTCCAAAAACTCATTTTTGACTTATTTGATTGATTTGAAAAGTTGACGATATAATTAGGCCTTTAATTAATTATCGCTCCCACTATTTTAGTTCAAATTGATAGCCCTCACCATCAATTCAGAAGATTGCAGCGTACAACCTTCTAGTGGGCAAGATCCTGAAATCCTCTAAGTCATGGACCAGCTAGGGCTGTCACCCACAACTTAGATCTCTCAGGTAGGCAACTCTTGTCAATTGCATCATATGCAACTATTGATAAGATGTAACGATCGTCTCGCGAAAACAAGATTAACTAATGCGGAAGCATTCACCAAGCAGCGGATTAGTGAAAATCACTAAAAAATAAAACTTTTTGCAAGGAGATCCACACATAGTAAATCTTTTTCTTCAAGAGCCAAAGTATAACACATTTACTTTTTGGATCAAAGGTACATATCATGCATCATCTCTTTCTGAGAATTACAAGCATCAGCTGACCTATTAAGATAAACACAGGTAGTATAAAATACCGAGACACTGATACAAAATATCAAAAGCACTGACTACTACTCCGAGGACCTGAGAGTACAGAGACGACACTTAGGACTCTATATACAACTATACATGTCATGACAACCAATGTCTCCACCTGGGACTTCACTACTGTCCCTGCTGGTACTGTTGTTCTTCACCTACTGAAGGATTCCTATCTCCTCGTCCGCGTCCACCGAAAAATGTGGTTCCCACGAGGGTGAGACAATTATAAAAATTGCCCCAGTGAGAGTTATAACTCTCCGCGAGAAACATTATTATTGCATCTTAAGAAGATAAATATGAACAGGGTAATCATATTTATTTGACAGTAGATATTTTAATGTCTAACAGATTAGAACATTATTCTATATCAGAAGCATTGAAACTAGAACTTGATAGAATCAACATGTCACTTATTCTTTGATGAGTATGAAGAACATGTATAACATCTAGTCAAACTACAGAATCATTACCACTGCATTAACTCTTTTCAGGCTTAGATCATATATCTAAAACCTGGCATTATCATTGTGGAGTCATGGCCCGTAGCCATACTCTTTTCATAAAGTGTTGGGATCTTAATCCCTCACTTCAACACTGGGAATTCTCATCCCTACACAATTTCAATACCATCACCATGAAATCCTAGGTATTCAAACCCTTAGCTCATCACCTGAGCATTGTTATCACTTTCTCAGGTAACTAACACCTTTAGGTCATCTGATCAAGATAAATATGATACTTGCTACACAAGCATCCATCATGGCACTTGAGGCCCATTAACTCTCTTGCCACCTCTTACCAGGCACAAGGTATATTATGGCACACAAGGCCCAATAAACAAATTCAAACTAATAACACATCATAGCCCATACCTGGCTATGCTCATCATCTCATGATACCTACATGGTTAGCACATATGATAGCAGTACATTAATTATCTATCAATACCATGCAAAACAAATGTATCATTATTTCAAGAGTATCACCCTTATTCCTTTATCAGGATTAGGTTTTTCCATCATATATCTCATGTATCCTTCATCCAATTATATTGGACTTATAACACATCAAGGTATATGACCATATTAGTTCACTATCAATCATCTCCAAGTCCATCATGGAGCACCACGGCCGTGCAACCAGGAACGTCCGTGCAAAGAAAGTCACCACGGCCGTGCTACCTTGCACGGTCGTGGAAAGTGAATCCACCATGACCGTGCTACCTTGCACGGTCGTGCAAAGGGAAGTTACCACAGCCGTGCTACCTTGCATGGTCGTGCTACAGGAGTTCACCTCATGAATCATATTCAAGTATGAATTCTATTCTCTCATTAGGGATTAGGGTTTCACATACCATCTCCCTTCTTTAGAATAGGGATTGCATATAGCATCACCCTTCATTAGGGTTTCATATCACATTGCCCATAATTAGGGTTTACTAATCATTCCTAATTAGAGTTTCTCATGAAATCACCCTCAATTAGGGTTTCACATGGATACACCCTCAACTAGAGTTTCACATGGATACACCCCCAACTAGGGTTTCACTTGGATACACCCTCAACTAGGGTTTCACTTGGATACACCCTCAACTAGGGTTTACTATTCATCCTGAATAGTAATTTCATATGTAGACAACCTCTTATTAGGGTTATACATGGAATCAACCTCAATTAGGGTTTTGTATCATGTATTGGATCCATGCATTTGTTTTGCATTATTGATTAGTACCATTAAGGGTATCTCTCACCTAATTACATTAGGTTTCCAAAAAGGTTTGATCAATTAGACCTTCAATAACATGAGATATCCAAATAGATTGATCAATGGAACCTTCAATTGCACTAGGTATCCATTTGGATTAGTCAATTGAGTCTTTAATTTCATTGGGTACTCAATTGGATCAATCCATTGTTCCTTCAATTACATTAGGTACTCAATTGGATTAACCAATTGATCCTTCAATTGCATTAGGCATCCAATTGAATTAACCAAATTAATCCACAAACAGTTTGAAACCGTTTAAGCAAAAAGCTTTGAAACCACATGGACTTGAAACCACATGGGTCTCAAACGGTCTTGAGAAAGTTTGGTCCAAACCTCTCAAAACCGCATGAACCAAAAAGTCAATCAAGACTTCAACAACACTCAATTCCAATCAATGGAACTTCAATCAATTGGATCATCAATTCAATCATCAATTGAATCATGAACTCACCCCTCAATTGGAACTTCAATTCGGGTCTAATTTCAATGGGATTAGGATTTATAATCACAATTAGAGCTTTGAAGTTGATCATCAATCAAACTACTAATTGTGTTTCAATTGATTGCATTGGACCTTCAACCATTGAATTCATGGAACCAATCATCAATGGGAACTATGCTCATACTTCAATTGAGTTTAATAGGTCAACCTTCAACTAATTTGACCCTCAATTGACCCTCAATTGTTCATCAATTAGGGTTTGATTCAATTGAATTAGGGTTTGGAGTCGATGATCCTTCAATACTAATCAATGTAAGACTAGTTACTTTGAAACCATAGAACCATCATCCAAATTGGGTATGACCTGACCCCAAACGGTCTTGAGGTCGTTTGGATGACCTCCAAACGGTCTTGAGACCGTTTTCCCATCATATCATCAAAATCCAAGTCAACCAATTGAGGTTTGGATCATTGGATTGATCACCAAATCAGCAATTGATTACACTTTAACTTAGTAACATTGGATCATCAATTGCTTAACCATACTCACCCCTAGACCTCCAGACGGTCTTGGGTGACCTCCAAACGGTCTTGAGACCATTTGGATGAGCTCCAAATGGTCTTGAGACCGTTTGGCTCATCCAACCCTTGGATTGTAGTGAAATTCCATCAAGGATTGGTCTATCGAGTTGATTCAACAAATCAGCACTTAATTGTAATATGATTTGGTACCTTTGGACCTTCAATTGGTCAACTATGCTTAACTCCAGACCTCCAAACGATCTTGGGTGATCCCCAAACGGTTTTGAAACCGTTTGGGTGATCCCCAAATGGTTTTGAAACCGTTTGGTCCAATCAACCCAAAACATCATCTCAATCACTTGCAAAATCAGCACTTAGCCGATTAGGGTTCATACCACAACTTTGGATCTTCAAACACATATCCATACTTGACCCTAGACCTCCAAACGGTCTTGGGGTGACCCCCAAACGGTCTGGAAACCGTTTGGGTGATCCCCAAATGGTCTTGAAACCGTTTGGGCTAATCAACCCAAAATCTCAAATCAACTCATTGAAATTTCTGCACTAATTTCAATTAGGGTTTGCCCAATTGATTAGCCTTCAACTCATGAATAATTGGGAATTAACCCCTCAATTTTGGTTAGTCATTAACCAACATAATTAGGAACAGTAATCTCAAACGTTCAACCCTTGGTCAACGCACTAAAATGGTTTTGAAACCGTTTGCCAAAAAAGGTCAAGTTAATCAGGTTGAAAATCAGCACTTAATCCAATTAGGTTTACCTAATTGATTAGACTTCAAATAACGATACCTTGGGAGTTAACCAATAAATTTGGTGAGTAATTAACCAACATAATTAGAAACAATAATCCCAAACGGTCAACCCTTGGTCAACCCACTAAAACGGTTTGAAACCGTTTTCCCAAAAAGGTCAAGTTAATCAGGTTGAACATCAGCACTTAATCCAATTAGGTTTACCTAATTGATTAGCCTTAAACTCACGATTCCTTGGGTGTCAACCCATCAAATTTGGTGAGTCATTGACCAACATCATTAGGAACAATAATCCCAAACGGTCAACCCTTGGTCAACGCACTCAAACGATTTTTAAACCGTTTTCCCAAAAAGGTCAAGTTAATCAGGTTGAAAATCAGCACTTAATCCAATTAGGTTTACCTAATTGATTTGCCTTCAACTCACGATTCATTTGGAGTTAATCCCTCAAATCTGGAGGGTTATCAACCAACATAATTATGAACAGGAATCCCAAACGGTCAACCCTTGGTAAACCATCTAAAATGGTTATGAAACCGTTTGCTCTCAAACGGTTTGCAAACTGGTGAAACCGTTTGGTCCCAACTTCCAAACCGTTTGCCCAAGATATTTGGGGAGGTGTGTGCTTATGATGATGTAATCATCATCAAGCTTCGTCCCTTAAGTTCTAACAACTTCTAATTTCATGAATTAACAATTTTCAACCAGAAATTAATCAAGATAATGAAGGAATCATTGAAATTACATGATTAATGGTTGAATAACAATGTAAAAGGGTTCAAGTTATAAAACCCGCCTCCAAATGAGCTCCAAAGCTCCAAGATCATGGAAACAATGGTGAATGAATCTCCCTTCACTATTCCAAGGGTCGTCCTCAAGCTTTGAGTGAAAAGAATTGGTTAGGATTGAAGAGGAGATCGAAATAGGAAGGAATCCATAATTTATTTTCAATTTCCACCATGGAATCAAGGAGAAATGAATCAAGAACCTTACCAAAAGGTTGGGAGTCGTCCTCCTTCTCCTCCCTATCTCCTAGGTCGGTTTAGGCAAGCAAGGGGAAGAAGGAAATCCGAAAAGGCCTTGGTTTGGGCTTGGAAATGGCACTTTTATAAGGAAATTGATGAGAGAGAGAATGCCTTATAAAAATTCATTTAATCCCAAAGATGTGGCCGCCTCTTCCCCCTTATCTTCCTTAGGGACGAGGCTATCTTGTTTGCCTTTTATCCCTCTCAATTATCCATGATTTAAAGAAAAGCAAATCAAGCACCTTAAATCATATTATATTAATATCCATATGTGAGTGGATATTTCTTTCCTTTATAATAAGGTGAGTGGAGTTTCACCTCCTTAAGATATTTTCGTTCCTTATCTTGGCAAAAGAACTTCCATCCTTATTCAAAATCAACCAATAATATTTTGGTTGAAGGTCCTTTAATTATTACATTCATTTTTTGCCCTAAATTAAATTAGGGTTTCGCTCAGGATTAAATCTTGATTATTTTAATATCAAGATTCTCCCTTCTCCAACTTAATTAAAATGAGGCGTCCCGCTCATTTTATTTTCTCTATATGATGCCAAGAAACATTAGGGACCTTATTGAAGTGGTAATTTTCATATTGAACCCTAGGTTTTGGGTAAATTGCACATTATACCAAAACTAGATTTTAATGCACAAGGATTGCTTTAAAAGCTTAAACTTGATGCCCAAGCTTGTAAAAACATACCACTACATCATATTCATTCTTATGATGTCTCAAAATCATAGGAATATCTTATCATGCAAAATTTGCAATTTAACCCCTCAACTTGGGTAATTTGCACTTTAGTCCAAAATAAGCAAACATTGCTTCAACATTGTTCAAACATGACTAAAATTGAAACATAAGTTTCTCATGAGCTCTAATTACTCTTCCCAAGATAAGATTAAGAATCTACTCAACCTTATTAAGCAAAATATCTAGGGTTAATTCATAACTCAGGTCAGGGATGTTACAAATTATAAACCCCTAACTAGGATTTCGTCCTCGAAATCCCAGGAAAAGGAGGGACAGATTGTTCATTAATCATGCCCTCAAGTCTCCACATCTCATCTAAATGCTATGGAGATACCATGGGTCTGTAGCTCACACAAAGTTCCTTCCATTAATTCAACCATATCATTGTTTATGTTTATGCAGAGTATAAACCCCTAACATATGATATCCATATTATTGAAAGGAAGAAGCATAAAAGAACATACATCTATCATCACCTAAGAACATTTATCAAAGGGGAAAAAACATATTTATCTAACAAAGATAATTTACTCAGTAATCCTTTATTCATAACGTTTATTTAGGAAACTCTATGTAATTGGGAATGTTCACATAGTTCTTCCTATTAGTTGGGAATGCCACATAGCTTTTCCCTTTTTGTTGGGGATGTCACATAGCTATACCCTTTTGGTTGGGAATGTCACATAGCTCTTCCCTTTTTGTTGGGGATGTCACATAGCTTTCCCCTATTGGTTGGGAATGTCACATAGCTCTTCCCTTTTTGTTGGGGATGTCACTTAGCTTTCCCCTATTGGTTGGGAATGTCACATAGCTCTTCCCTTTTTGTTGGGGATGTCACATAGCTTTCCCCTATTGGTTGGGAATGTCACATAGCTCTTCCCTATTTGTTGGGGATGTCACATAGCTTTCCCCTATTGGTTGGGAATGTCACATAGATCTTCCCTTTTTGTCTCTTTATACTCTCTAGATTGTTTCAAAATGACTACTTGATCAGAGTAATAAAAAAGATAACAATCTAAGAGTTTCATACTTGCCTTATCTTCAATAATCATATACCTGGCCAGGGTATATAAGTATTGAGATTAGGTAGTATGCACTTTATTTACTATCATATTCCTCAATTTTCATATCATTATACACACAAGATTTTCCATTCTTGATTTGTTTTTTTCTTCAGGCATCACTTCTAAATGTCATCTTTCAACACACAGATAAGGGAGATTATAAAACATTTTAAGGAATACTGAGTAAGATATAAGTTCTTATTTCCCTTGTGTCCTTATAGGACTAGTCAAAGGAATTAAAAAACAACTAATTTCATATCTTTAACATATAGAATCATAATATGAAGTATCAGATTGAATATATTTCATTTAAGTATCACCCCTCAAGGTCACCTACCACATTAGGTTAATTTCAACACATAGTGTCCAGTTACCTCATGTTTCTGCTTTTGCCTTTACTTAGTGGCCACTGCCCTGGTGCACTAGGCATTTATTACACTGGTGACACCAAAAACTTTGGCTTTTCGAAATGTCTCGGCAAATATCTCTAAAATTATAGAGATCTTACCTTAATTCTCAGCTTATTGCCCCTCCTTGGGCACTATCATCACAGATGTAGTTATCTGTCTAAACTTATGGCAGAGTCTACTTTCTTGCCATATGTTAATCTTTACATCATTTTCACTATTCTAACATGACTATGTCACTCAGGAATCCTATCAAAGCCTACAGTTTATGCATTAAAGACTGGTAACTTATGTTGTAATACTAGTATCT
The DNA here is from genome assembly GCA_963693085.1 of Alisma plantago-aquatica. Taxonomy (NCBI): domain Eukaryota; kingdom Viridiplantae; phylum Streptophyta; class Magnoliopsida; order Alismatales; family Alismataceae; genus Alisma; species Alisma plantago-aquatica. The sequence goes on from OY856409.1 coordinate 973,543,345, forward strand.
AGTCTTCTATATGCATTACTGTTGTCCTATCCTGCCCTTCAAGAGCATAACATAGGATTCTCTATCCTGATTAGGTCAAGGTGGAAATTCTCAGGCACTTGTTCTCCTCTTGCCTAGTCCCATGCACCCTCTCCTGGTGCAACAACATTTCCCTTAGCAATGTGTTCCTCATGTTCTTCAGTCATTTTCAAGTTCTTCTTATCCTATGTGAGCAGAAGATATTATCAGATAAACTAGAAGACACTTAGAACAAACTCTACAACCTTAGTCCTATGTCTCTGTAGACTCAGCGAACCTAGAGCTCTGATACCACTATTGTAACGATCGTCTCGCGTAAATAAGATTAACTAATGTGGAAGCGTTCATCAAGCAGCGGATTAGCGAAAATCACTAAAAATTAAAACTTTTTGCAAGGAGATCCACACATAGTAAATCTTTTTCTTCAAGAGCTAAAGTATAACACATTTACTTTTTGTATCAAAGGTACATATCATGCATCATCTCTTTCTGAGAATTACAAGCATCAGCTGACCTATTAAGCTGAACACAGGTAGTATAAAATCTCGAGACATTGATCCAAAATCTCGAAAGCACTAACTACTACCTCGAGGACCTGAGAGTACAAAGACGACACATAGGACTCTATTTACAACTATACATGTCATGACAACCAATGTCTCCACCTGAGACTTCACTACTGTCCCTGCTGCTACTGCAGTTCTTCACCTACTGAAGGATTCATGTCTCCTCGTCCGCGTCCACCTAAAAATGTGGTTCCCCCAGGGGTGAGACAGTTATAAAAATTGCCCTAGTGAGAGTTATAACTCTCTGCCAGAAATATTATTATTGCATCTTAAGAAGATAAATATGAACAGGTTAATCGTATTTATTTGACAACAAATATTTTAATGTCTAACATATTAGAACATTATTCTATATCAGAAGCATTGTAACTATAACTTGATAGAATGAACATGTCACTTATTCTTTGATGAGTATGAAGAATATGTATAACATCTATTCAAACTACAGAATCATTACCACTGCATTAACTCTTTTCAGGCTTAGTTCATATATCTAAAACCTGGCATTATCATTGTGGAGTCATGGCCTGTAGCCATACTCTTTTCAAAAAGTGTTGGGATCTTAATCCCTCATTTCAACACTGGGAATTCTCATCCCTTCACAATTTCAATACCATAACCATGAAATCCTGGGTTTTCAAACCCTAAGCTCATCACCTGAGCATTGTTATCACTTTCTCAGGTAACTAACACCTTTAGGTCATCTGATCAAGGTAAATATGATACTTGCTACACAAGCATCCATCATGGCACTTGAGGCCCATTAACTCTTTTGCCACCTCTTACCAGGCACAAGGTATATTATGGAACACAAGGCCCAATAAACAAATTCAAACTAATAACACATCATAGCCCATACCTGGTATGTTCATCATCTCATGATACCTGCATGGTTAGCACATATGATAGCAATACATTAATTATCTATCAATACCATGCAAAATAAGTATCATTATTTCAAGAGTATCACCCTTATTCCTTTATCAGGATTAGGGTTTTCCATCACATATCTCATGTATCCTTCATCCAATTATATTGGACTTATACACATCAAGGTATATGACCATATTAGGTCACTATCAATCATCTCCAAGTCTATCATGGAGCACCACGGCCGTGCAACCAGGAACGACCGTGCAAAGAAAGTCACCACGGCCGTGCTACCTTGCACGGTCGTGGAAAGTGAATCCACCATGACCGTGCTACCTTGCACGATCGTGCAAAGGGAAGTTACCACGGCCGTGCTACCTTGCATGGTCATGCTACAAGAGTTCACCTCATGAATCATATTCAAGTATGAATTCTATTCTCTCATTAGGGATTAGGGTTTCACATACCATCTCCCTTCTTTAGAATAGGGATTGCATATAAAATCACCCTTCATTAGGGTTTCATATCACATTGCCCATAATTAGGGTTTACTAATCATTCCCAATTAGAGTTTCTCATGAAATCACCCTAATTAGGGTTTCACATGGTTACACCCTCAACTAGAGTTTGACATGGATACACCCCCAACTAGGGTTTCACTTAGATACACCCTCAACTAGGGTTTCACTTGGATACACCCTCAACTAGGGTTTACTATTCATCCTGAATAGTAATTTCATATGTAGACAACCTCTTATTAGGGTTATACATGGAATCAACCTCAATTAGGGTTTACATCATGTATTGGATCCATGCATTTGTTATGCATTATTGATTAGTACCATTGAGGGTATCTCTCACCTAATTACATTAGGTTTCCAAAAAGGTTTGATCAGTTAGACCTTCAATAACATGAGATATCCAAATAGATTGATCAATGGAACCTTCAATTGCACTAGTTATCCATTTGGATTAGTCAGTTGAGTCTTTAATTTCATTTGGTACTCAATTGGATCAATCCATTGTTCCTTCAATTACATTAGGTACTCAATTGGATTAACCAATTGATCCTACAATTGCATTAGGCATCCAATTGAATTAACCAAATTAATCCACAAACAGTTTGAAACTGTTTAAGCAAAAAGCTTTGAAACCGCATGGACTTGAAACTGCATGGGTCTCAAACGGTTTGAGACCGTTTGGTCTCAAACGGTCTTGAGACCGTTTGGTCCCAAATGGTCTCAAGTCTTGAGACCATTTGGACTCAAACGGTCTTGAGACCGTTTGGTCCAAACCTCTTAAAACCGCATGAACCAAAAAGTCAATCAAAACTTCAACAACACTCAATTCCAATCAATGGAACTTCAATCAATTGGATCATCAATTCAATCATCAATTGAATCATGAACTCACCCCTCAATTGGGACTTCAATTAGGGTCTGATTTCAATGGGATTAGGGTTTATAATCACCAATTAGAGCTTTGAAGTTGATCACCAATCAAACTCCTAATTGTGTTTCAATTGATTGCATTGGACCTTCAACCATTGCATTCATGGAACCAATCATCAATGGGACCTATGCTCATACTTCAATTGAGTTTAATAGGTCAACCTTCAACTGATTTGACCCTCAATTGTTCATCAATTAGGGTTTGATTCAATTGAATTAGGGTTTGGAGTCGATGATCCTTCAATACTAATCAATGTAGGACTAGTTACTTTGAAACCATAGAACCATCATCCAAATTGGGTATGACCTGACCCACAACGGTCTTGAGGTGATTTGGATGACCTCCAAACGGTCTTTAGACCGTTTTCCCATCATATAATCAAAATCCAAGTCAACCAATTGAGGTTTGGATCATTGGATTGATCACCAAATCAGCAATTGATTACACTTTAACTTAGTAACATTGGATCATCAATTGCTTAACCATACTGACCCCTAGACCTCCAAACGATCTTGGGTGACCTCCAAACGGTCTTGAGACCGTTTGGATGAGCTCCAAACGGTCTTGAGACCGTTTGGCTCATCCAACCCTTGAATTCTAGTGAAATTCCATCAAGGATTGGTCTATCGAGTTGATTCAACAAATCAACACTTAATTGTAATATGATTTGGTACCTTTGGACCTTAAATTGGTGAACTATACTTGACCCCAGACCTACAAACGGTCTTGGGTGATCCCCAAACGGTTTTGAAACCGTTTGGGTGATCCCCAAACGGTTTTGAAACCGTTTGGGCCAATCAACCCAAAACATCATCTCAATCACTTGCAAAATCAGCACTTAGCCGATTAGGGTTCATACCACAACTTTGGATCTTCAAACACATATCCATACTTGACCCTAGACCTCCAAACGGTCTTGGAGTGACCCAAAAACGGTCTTGAAACCTTTTGGGTGATCCCCAAATGGTCTGGAAACCGTTTGGGCTAATCAACCCAAAATCTCAAATCAACTCATTGAAATTTCAGCACTAATTTCAATTAGGGTTTGCCCAATTTATTAGCCTTCAACTCACGATTCCTTGGAAATTAGCCCCTCAAATTTGGTGAGTCATTAACCAACATAATTAGGAACAGTAATCGCAAACGGTCAACCCTTGGGCAACGCACTCAAACGGTCGTGATACCGTTTTTCCAAAAAGGTCAAGTTAATCAGGTTGAAAATCAGCACTTAATCCAATTAGGTTTACCTAATTGATTAGCCTTCAACTCATGATTGCTTGGGAGTTAACCCATAAAATTTGGTGAGTCATTAACCAACATCATTAGGAACAATAATACCAAACGGTCAACCCTTGGTCAACGCATTCAATTGGTTTTGAAACCGTTTTCCCAAAAAGGTCAAGTTAATCAGGTGGAAAATCAGCACTTAATCCAATTAGGTTTACCTAATTGATTAGACATCAACTCACGATTCCTTGGGAGTTAACCCATAAAATTTGTTGAGTCATTAACCAACATAATTAGGAACAATAATCCCAAACTGTCAACCCTTGGTCAATTCACACAAACGGTTTTTAAACCGTTTTCCCAAAAAGGTCAAGTTAATCAGGTTGAAAATCAGCACTTAATCCAATTAGGTTTACCTAATTGATTTGCCTTCAACTCACGATTCCTTTGGAGTTAATCCCTAAAATTTGGAGGGTTGTCAACCAACATAATTATGAACAGGAATACCAAATAGTCAACCCTTGGTCAACCATGTCAAATGGTTTTGAAACCGTTTTCTCCCAAACGGTTTGGTGAAACCGTTTGGTCCCAACTTCCAAACCGTTTGCCCATGATATTTGGGGAGGTGTGTGCTTATGATGATGTCATCATCATCAAGCTTCGTCCCTGAAGTTCTAACAACTTCTGATTTCATGAATTAACCATTTTCAACCAGCAATTAATCAAGATAATGAAGGAATCATTGAAATTACAAGGTTAATGGTTGAATAACAATGTAAAAGGGTTCAAGTTATAAAACCCACCTGCAATTGAGCTCCAAAGCTCCAAGATCACGGAAAAAATGGTGAATGAAGCTCCCTTCACTATTCCATGGGTCGTCCTCAAGCTTTGAGTGAAAATAATTGGTTAGGATTGAAGAGGAGATCGAAACAGGAAGGAAACCATAATTTATTTTCGATTTCCACCATGGAATCAAGGAGAAATGAATCAAGAACCTTACCAATAGGTTGGGAGTCGTCCTCCAGCTCCTCCCTAGCTCCTTGGTCAGTTTTTGCAAGCAAGGGGAAGAAGGAAATCTGAAAAGGCCCTGGTTTGGGCTTGGAAATGACACTTTTATAAGGAAATTGATGAGAGAGAAAATGCCTTATAAAAATTCATTTACTCCCAAAGATGTGGCCGCCTCTTCCCCCTTATCTTCCTTAGGGATGAGGCTATCTTGTTTGCCTTTTATCCCTCTCAATTATCCATGATTTAAAGAAAAGCAAATCAAGCACCTTAAATCATATTATATTAGTATCCATATGTGAGTGGATATTTCTTTCCTTTATAATAAGGTGAGTGTAGTTCCACCTCCTTAAGATATTTTCATTACTTATCTTGGCAAAAGAACGTCCATCCTTATTCAAAATCAACCAATAACATTTTGTGTAACATCCCTGACATGGGTTATGTGTTAACCCTAGATGTTTTGTCTAATAAGGTTGAGTAGATGCTTAATCTTATCTTGGGAAAAGTAATTAGGGCCCATGAGAAACTTATGTTTCAATTTTGGTCTTGTTTGGACAATGTTGAAGCAATGTTTGCTTATTTTGGACTAATGTGCAAATTACCCAAGTTGAGGGTTTTATGTGCAAATTGTGCATGATAATATATTCCTCATGTGTTGAAGCATCATGAGAGTGAATATGATGTTTAGGTATGGCTTATGGAAACCTGAATACCAAGAAAGAGCTGATAAAGCAATGTTTGTGCATTAAAACCTAGATTTGGAGTAATGTGCAATTTACCCAAAACCTGGGGTTCAATATGAAAATTACCACTTCTATTAGGTCCTTAATGTTTCTTGGCATCATGTATAGTAAAGAAAATGAGAGGGGCATCTCATTTGAATTAAGTTGGAGGAGAGAGAATCTTGATATTAAAATAATCAAGATTTAATCATAAGTGAAACCCTAATTCAATTTAGGGCAAAAATGAATGTATTAATTAAAGGGCCTTCAACCAAAATGTTATTGGTTGATTTTGAATAAGGATGGACGTTCCTTTGCCAAGATAAGGAATGAAAATATCTAAAGGAGGTGAAATTCCACTCACCTTATTATAAGTTCAAGAATTCCCACTCAAAAAGATATATTAGTATTATAATGGATTAAGGTGATTATTTTCTTTTCCCTTAATCCATGGATAATGGAAGGGAGTTTGGTGGATTTGAGATTGCCTTTGCATACAAGCAAACCAAGGAGGAAGAGGTGGTACTATTTTTGGGATTAAATGCATTTTGATAAGGCATTTTTTCTCTCATCAATTTCCTTATAAAAGTGCCATTTCCAAGCCCAAACCAAGGCCTTTTCGGATTTCTTTCTTTCCCTTGCTTGCAAAACCGACCAAGGAGCTAGGGAGGAGCAGGAGGACGACTCCCAACATGTTGCCAACTTTTACAATCAAAAGCTTGAGGACGAGCCTAGGGTGAGTTTCAAGAGCTTCATCCACCATTAATGGCATGAGCTTGGAGCTTTGGAGCTCAATTGGAGGCGGGTTTTATAACTCAAACCCTTAAACATTGCTATTGCATCAATTCTCTATGCTTTATTGATTGATTTCTTTAATTTGATACACTCTTGTTTCTTTGCTGCAATTTTCATCAAGAACGGTTGCTGTTCTTGGTTGTTCGAAGGAAGGGGATGATGACATCATCCTAGATGCTTATCCAAAGAAAAGTACCAAGCCAAACGGTTTTTGTAGCTACTCCAAATCGTTTTAATTTGATTGGTTATGCGGTTTCAGCAAACCGTTTAAGGGCAAACGGTTTGAAACCGTTTGGGAGAAAATGGTTTTAAAACCATTTGAGATGGTTGACCAAGCATTTACCGTTTGGGAATTTTGTTCCTAATTATGTAGGCTGATAACCCACCAAATTTGAGGGGTTAACTCCAAAGGAATCGTAGGTTGAAGGCCAATCAATTAGGCAAATCGAATTCAATTAAATGCTGATTTTCAACCTGATTAACTTGACCTGTTTGGGAAAACGATTTCAAGACCGTTTGAGTGAGTTGACCAAGCGTTGACCATTTGGGATTACTGTTCATAATTATGTTGTCTGATGACCCTACAAATTTTAGTGATTAAATCCCAAGGAATCGTGAGTTGAAGGCTAATCAATTAGGGAAACCTAATTGGATTAAGTGCTGATTATCAATCTGATTTAATTGAACTTCTTGGGAAAACGGTCTCAAGACCGTTTGAGTGCGTTGAACAAGGGTTGACCGTTTGGGATTACTGTTTCTAATGATGTGGTCTAATGAATCACCAAATTTGAGGGATTAAATCCCAAGGAATCGTGAGTTGAAGGCTATTCAATTGGGAAAACCCTAATTGAAAACTGTGCTGAAATTCTAATGAGTTAATTGGAGATTTTGGGTTGATTAGCCCAAACGGTTTCAAGACCGTTTGGGGATCACCCAAACGGTTTCAAGACCGTTTGGGGGTGACCCCAAGACCATTTGGAGGTCTGGGGTCAAGTATAGTTGACCAATTGAAGGTCTAAAGGTACCAAATCATATTGCAATTAAGTGTTGATTTGTTGATCAACTCGATAGACCAAACCTTGATGAAATTTCACTAGAATCCAAAGGTTGGATGAGCCAAACGGTCTCAAGACCATTTGTGGCTCATCCAAACGGTCTCAAGACCGTTTGGTGGTCACCCAAGACCATTTGGAGGTCTAGGGTTGAGTATGGTTAGGTGTTTGAAGGTCTAAAGGTACCAAGCTGATATACAATGCAATGCTGATTTGGTAATCAATCCCATGATCCAAACCTTAATTGGATGGCTTGGATTTGAGTGATATGATGGGAAAATGGTCTCAAGACCGTTTGGAGGTCATCCAAACGACCTCAAGACCGTTTGGAGTCAGGTCATACCCAATTTGGATGATGGTTCAAAAGTTTCAAAGTAAACAATCTTGCATTGATGAGTGTTGTTGAATCATCGATTCTAAACCCTAATCCAATTGAATCAAACCCTAATTGATGACCTAGTAAGGGTCAAATCAGTTGCAGGTTGACCTACTAAACTCAATTGAAGTATGAGCATAGGTCCAATTGATGATTGGTTCCATGAATTCAATGGTTGAAGATCCAATGCAATCAATTGAAACATAATTAGTAGCTTGATTGATGATCATCTTCAACGTTCTAATTGGTGTTTATAAACCCTAATTCCATTGAGATCAGACCCTAATTGAAGTTCCAATTAAGGGATGAGTTCATGACTCAATTGATGATTGAGTTGATGATCCAATTGGTTGAAATTCCATAGATTGGAATTGAGTGTTGTTGAAGTCTTGATTGACTCTTTGGTCCATGCGGGTTTGAGAGGTTTGGACCAAACGGTCTCAAGACCATTTGAGTCCAAATGGTCTCAAACCATTTGAGACTCATGCGGTTTCAAGTTCATGCGGTTTCAAAGCTTTTTTGCTTAAACGGTTTCAAACTGTTTGTGGTTAAATTTGGTTAATCCAATTGGATGCCTAATACAATTGAAGGATCAATTGGTTAACCCAATTGAGTACCTAATGTATTTGAAGGAACAATGGGTTGATTCAATTGAGTACCCAATGATATTAAAGACTCAATTGACTAATCCAAATGGATACCCTGTGCAGTTGAAGGTTCCATTGATCTATCTATTTGGATACCTCAAGTTATTGAAGGTCCAATTGATCAAACATTTTTGTAAACCTAATATGATTAGGTGGGAGATACCTTTAATGGTACTAATCTTTAATGCATAACAAATGCATGGATCCAATATATGATGTAAACCCTAATTGAGGCTGATTCCATGTATAATCCTATTAAGAGGTTGTCTACATGTGAAATCACTAATTAGGATGAATAGTAAACCCTAGTTGAGGGCGTATCCATGTAAAACCATAGTTGAGGGTGCATCCATGTGAAACCCTAGTTGAGGGAGTATCCATGTGAAACCCTAACTGAGGGTGCATCCATGTGAAACCCTAATTGAGAGTGATTTCATGAGAAACCCTAATTGGAAATGATTAGTAAACCTTAATTATGGGCAAAGTGATATGTAACCCTAATAAAGGGTGATGCTATATGCAATCTCTATTCTAAAAAAGGGAGATGGTATGTGAAACCCTAATCCCTGATGAAATAATAGAATTCATACTTGAATATGATTCATGAGGTGAACTCCTGTAGCACGACCGTGTAAGGCTGCATGGCCGTGGTGGCTTCCCTTTGCATAGCCATTTTTGGTTGCACGACCGTGGTACTCTATGCTTGACTTGGAGTTGTTTTGAAAAGGACCTAACATGGTCTTTTTGTTAATTCCTGACTTATGGATGAATCCATAGTATTGGCAATGACTGTATATTCCAATTAGTGACTAATGATCACTACTTTACATGATGAATGTGATGAACTGGTGCATAAAGTATTAGGATGGGTAATACCCTAATACAAGCTAAGTATATGAACTCAAATAAGATAATGGTGTTGAGGGAAGTGATACATCAAGATATGATAGATATCACATCCAACAACCCAATAATGGTATACCTTGATATGTTATAAGTCCAATATAATTGGGTGAATAACACACGAGATGTGCCATGTCAATGGTTACATTGACATGAAATGTACCCGGTTGAATGTAGGCCAACATGCCTTATGAAAAAGGGTTAATCCAAACCTATAAACTATGATGTAATCACAGTCTGGTAAAGATGAAAGAGAAATTCATGCTGTGTGTTGATAATTCGTTTAATGATAAATGATGAGAATAATGAAGTATGATTAAAATACTTATTATTCCATAATGATTCCTCGCTATGTGAACCCTAATACAGGGTAATACTATATGAACCCTAACACAGGGTAATTGCTATGTGAATCCCTAATGTAGGGTAAATGCTATGTGAATCTCTAATGTAGGGTGATTTCTATGTGAGTCCCCAATGCAGATATGATGAGAAGATGAGCATAGCCAGGTATGGGCTATGATGTTCTGTACATTGAAAATGTTCTATTGACCTTATAAGCTTTCATATGTCTTGTTGCCTATTAAGGGGTAATAAGAGGTGATATGAGCTTTATGAACTATGTGCAATACTTTGTGTAGCAAGAATTATAAAGTCCTTGGTCAGATGACCTAAAGGTATGAAGTTACTCAATAAGTGGTAACAAGTGATCTATGATGAGATAAGGGTTTAAATACCCAGATTCTATAATCATAATGATGAATGTGTCAAGAAGAGGAATTGTACTTGATGAGTTGAGGGATTGAGATCCCAATACATTGAGAAAAGAGTGTGGATATAGGCCATGACTCCACTATGACAATGCCAGGCTTTATATATATGATCTAAGCCGGAAGAGAGTTAATGATGTGATAATGATTCTGTAGTGGATAAATGTTATACATGTTCTTTATATTCCTTAATGGATATGTGATCTGATGCTCTTTCAAGTTATAACTGCAATGCTGAATAAGATTAATGTTCTAATCTGTTAGACATTAAAATATGTGCTGCCATATAAATATGGTTCCTCCATTCATAATTATCTTCTTAAGTTGCAATAACAATGTTACTGGCAAAGAGTTATAACTCTCGCTGGGGCAATTGTTATAATTGTCTCACCCCCGTGGGAACCACATTTTTAGGTGGACGTGGACGAGGAGACATGAATCCTTCAATAGGCGAAGGAAAACAACAACAGCAGGGACAACAGTGAGGTCTCAGGTGGAGACATTGGCTGTTATGTCATGATTAGATGTATATAGAGTCCTATGTGTCGTCTCTGTACTCTCGGGTCCTCAGAGTAGTAGTTAGTGCTTTTAAGATTTTGGCTCAGTGCCTTCAGATTTTATTCTACCTATGTTGAGCTTACCAGTGCAGCTGATGTTGTAAATCACGAGAAGAGATAGTACAAGACATGTACTTTGAAACATAATGTAAATGTTATACTTTGGCTCTTGAAGAAAAAGATTTCCAATGTGTGGATCTCTTCGCAAAAAGTTTTAATTTTTAGTGATTTTCGCTAATCCGCTACTTAATAAACGCTTCCGCATTAGTTAATCTTGTTTTTGCGAATCAGTCGTTACATTTTGGTTGAAGGTCCTTTAATTAATACATTCATTTTTTGCCCTAAATTAAATTAGGGTTTCGCTTAGGATTAAATCTTGATTATTTTAATATCAAGATTCTCTCTCCTCCAACTTAATTAAAATGAGGCGTCCCTCTCATTTTATTTGCTCTATATGATGCCAAGAAACATTAGAGACCTTATTGAAGTGGTAATTTGCATATTGAACCCTAGGTTTTGGGTAATTTGCACATAATACCAAAACTAGGTTTTGAACTTATTAGGGTTATACATGGAATCAACCTCAATTAGGGTTTTGCATCATGTATTGGATCCATGCATTTGTTTTGCATTATTGATTAGTACCATTAAGGGTATCTCTCACCTAATTACATTAGGTTTCCAAAAAGGTTTGATCAATTAGACCTTCAATAACATGAGATATCCAAATAGATTGATCAATGGAACCTTCAATTGCACTAGGTATCCATTTGGATTAGTCAATTGAGTCTTTAATTTCATTGGGTACTCAATTGGATCAATCCATTGTTCCTTCAATTACATTAGGTACTCAATTGGATTAACCAATTGATCCTTCAATTGCATTAGGCATCCAATTGAATTAACCAAATTAATCCACAAACAGTTTGAAACCGTTTAAGCAAAAAGCTTTGAAACCACATGGACTTGAAACCGCATGGGTCTCAAACGGTTTGAGACCGTTTGGTCCCAAACGGTCTTGAGAAAGTTTGGTCCAAACCTCTCAAAACCGCATGAACCAAAAAGTAAATCAAGACTTCAACAACACTCAATTCCAATCAATGGAACTTCAATCAATTGGATCATCAATTCAATCATCAATTGAATCATGAACTCACCCCTCAATTGGGACTTCAATTAGGGTCTGATTTCAATGGGATTAGGATTTATAATCACAATTAGAGCTTTGAAGTTGATCATAAATCAAACTACTAATTGTGTTTCAATTGATTGCATTGGACCTTCAACCATTGAATTCATGGAACCAATCATCAATGGGAACTATGCTCATACTTCAATTGAGTTTAATAGGTCAACCTTCAACTAATTTGACCCTCAATTGACCCTCAATTTTTCATCAATTAGGGTTTGATTCAATTGAATTAGGGTTTGGAGTCGATGATCCTTCAATACTAATCACTGTAAGACTAGTTACTTTGAAACCATAGAACCATCATCCAAATTGGGTATGACCTGACCCTAAACGGTCTTGAGGTCATTTGGATGACCTCCAAACGGTCTTGAGACCGTTTTCCCATCATATCATCAAAATCCAAGTCAACCAATTGAGGTTTGGATCATTGGATTGATCACCAAATCAGCAATTGATTACACTTTAACTTAGTAACATTGGATCATCAATTGCTTAACCATACTCACCCCTAGACCTCCAGACGGTGTTGGGTAACCTCCAAACGGTCTTGAGACCATTTGGATGAGCTCCGAACGGTCTTGAGACCGTTTGGCTCATCCAACCCTTGGATTGTAGTGAAATTCCATCAAGGATTGGTCTATCGAGTTGATTCAACAAATCAGCACTTAATTGTAATATGATTTGGTACCTTTGGACCTTCAATTGGTCAACTATGCTTAATTCCAGACCTACAAACGGTCTTGGGTGATCCCCAAACGGTTTTGAAACTGTTTGGGTTATCCCCAAATGGTTTTGAAACCGTTTGGGCCAATCAACCCAAAACATCATCTCAATCACTTGCAAAATCAACACTTAGCCGATTAGGGTTCATACCACAACTTTGGATCTTCAAACACATATCCATACTTGACCCTAGACCTCCAAACGGTCTTGGGGTGACCCCCAAACGGTCATGAAACCGTTTGGGTGATCCCCAAACGGTCTTGAAACCGTTTGGGCTAATCAACCCAAAATCTCAAGTCAACTCATTGAAATTTCTGCACTAATTTCAATTAGGGTTTGCCCAATTGATTAGCCTTCAACTCATGAATACTTGGGAATTAACCCCTCAAATGTGGTTAGTCATTAACCAACATAATTAGGAACAGTAATCGCAAACGTTCAACCCTTGGTCAACGCACTAAAATGGTTTTGAAACCGTTTGCCCAAAAAGGTCAAGTTAATCCGGTTGAAAATCAGCACTTAATCCAATTAGGTTTACCTAATTGATTAGACTTCAAATCACGATTCCTTGGGAGTTAACCAATAAAATTTGGTGAGTAATTAACCAACATCATTAGAAACAATAATCCCAAACTGTCAACCCTTGGTCAACCCACTAAAACGGTTTGAAACCGTTTTCCAAAAAAGGTCAAGTTAATCGGGTTGAACATCAGCACTTAATCCAATTAGGTTTACCTAATTGATTAGCCTTAAACTCACGATTCCTTGGGTGTCAACCCATAAAATTTGGTGAGTCATTAACCAACATCATTAGGAACAATAATCCCAAACGGGTAACCCTTGGTCAACGCACTCAAACGGTTTTTAAACCGTTTTCCCAAAAAGGTCAAGTTAATCAGGTTGAAAATCAGCACTTAATCCAATTAGGTTTACCTAATTGATTTGCCTTCAACTCACGATTCATTTGGAGTTAATCCCTCAAATCTGGAGGGTTATCAACCAACATAATTATGAACAGGAATACCAAACGGTCAACCCTTGGTAAACCATCTAAAATGGTTATGAAACCGTTTGCTCTCAAACGGTTTGCAAACTGGTGAAACCGTTTGGTCCCAACTTCCAAACCGTTTTCCCAAGATATTTGGGGAGGTGTGTGCTTATGATGATGTAATCATCATCAAGCTTCGTCCCTTAAGTTCTAACAACTTCTAATTTCATGAATTAACAATTTTCAACCAGAAATTAATCAAGATAATGAAGGAATCATTGAAATTAAATGATTAATGGTTGAATAACAATGTAAAAGGGTTCAAGTTATAAAACCCGCCTCCAATTGAGCTCCAAAGCTCCAAGATCATGGAAACAATGGTGAATGAATCTCCCTTAACTATTCCAAGGGTCGTCCTCAATCTTTGAGTGAAAAGAATTGGTTAGGATTGAAGAGGAGATCGAAATAGGAAGGAATCCATAATTTATTTTCAATTTCCACCATGGAATCAAGGAGAAATGAATCAAGAACCTTACCAAAAGGTTGGGAGTCGTCCTCCTTCTCCTCCCTATCTCCTAGGTCGGTTTAGGCAAGCAAGGGGAAGAAGGAAATCCGAAAAGGCCTTGGTTTGGGCTTGGAAATGGCACTTTTATAAGGAAATTGATGAGAGAGAAAATGCCTTATAAAAATTCATTTAATCCCAAAGATGTGGCCGCCTCTTCCCCCTTATCTTCCTTAGGGACGAGGCTATCTTGTTTGCCTTTTATCCCTCTCAATTATCCATGATTTAAAGAAAAGCAAATCAAGCACCTTAAATCATATTATATTAATATCCATATGTGAGTGGATATTTCTTTCCTTTATAATAAGGTGAGTGGAGTTTCACCTCCTTAAGATATTTTCGTTCCTTATCTTGGCAAAAGAACTTCCATCCTTATTCAAAATCAACCAATAACATTTTGGTTGAAGGTCCTTTAATTATTACATTCATTTTTTTCCCTAAATTAAATTAGGGTTTCGCTTAGGATTAAATCTTGATTATTTTAATATCAAGATTCTCTCTTCTCCAACTTAATTAAAATGAGGCGTCCCGCTCATTTTATTTTCTCTATATGATGCCAAGAAACATTAGGGACCTTATTGAAGTGGTAATTTGCATATTGAACCCTAGGTTTTGGGTAAATTGCACATTATACCAAAACTAGATTTTAATGCACAAGGATTGCTTTAAAAGCTTAAACTTGATGCCCAAGCTTGTAAAAACATACCACTACATCATATTCATTCTTATGATGTCTCAAAATCAGAGGAATATCTTATCATGCAACATTTGCAATTTAACCCCTCAACTTGGGTAATTTGCACTTTAGTCCAAAATAAGCAAACATTGCTTCAACATTGTTCAAACATGACTAAAATTGAAACATAAGTTTCTCATGAGCTCTAATTACTCTTCCCAAGATAAGATTAAGAATCTACTCAACCTTATTAAGCAAAACATCTAGGGTTAATTCATAACCCATGTCAGGGATGTTACAAATTATAAACCCCTAACAAGGATTTCATCCTCGAAATCCCAGGAAAAGGAGGGACAGACTGTTCATTAATCATGCCCTCAAGTCTCCACATCTCATCTTAATGTTATGGAGATACCATGGGTCTGTAGCTCACACAAAGTTCCTTCCATTAATTCAACCATATCATTGTTTATGTTTATGCAGAGTATAAACCCCTAACATATGATATCCATATTATTGAAAGGAAGAAGCATAAAAGAACATACATCTATCATCACCTAAGAACATTTATCAAAGGGGAAAAAAACATATATATCTAACAAAGATAATTTACTCAGTAATCCTTTATTCATAACGTTTATTTAGGAAACTCTATGTAATTGGGAATGTTCACATAGTTCTTCCTATTAGTTGGGAATGCCACATAGCTTTTCCCTTTTTGTTGGGGATGTCACATAGCTTTCCCCTTTTGGTTGGGAATGTCACATAGCTCTTCCCTTTTTGTTGGGGATGTCACATAGCTTTCCCCTATTGGTTGGGAATGTCACATAGCTCTTCCCTTTTTGTTGGGGATGTCACTTAGCTTTCCCCTATTGGTTGGGAATGTCACATAGCTCTTCCCTTTTTGTTGGGGATGTCACATAGCTTTCCCGTATTGGTTGGGAATGTCACATAGCTCTTCCCTTTTTGTTGGGGATGTCACATAGCTTTCCCCTATTGGTTGGGAATGTCACATAGATCTTCCCTTTTTGTCTCTTTATACTCTCTAGATTGTTTCAAAATGACTACTTGATCAGAGTAATAAAAAAGATAACAATCTAAGAGTTTCATACTTGCCTTATCTTCAATAATCATATACCTGGCCAGGGTATATAAGTATTGAGATTAGGTAGTATGCACTTTATTTACTATCATATTCCTCACTTTTCATATCATTATACACACAAGATTTTCCATTCTTGATTTGTTTTTTTCTTCAGGCATCACTTCTAAATCTCATCTTTCAACACACAGATAAGGGAGATTATAAAACATTTTAAGGAATACTGAGTAAGATATAAGTTCTTATTTCCCTTGTGTCCTTATAGGACTAGTCAAAGGAATTAAAAAACAACTAATTTCATATCTTTAACACATAGAATCATAATATGAAGTATCAGATTGAATATATTTCATTTAAGTATCACCCCTCAAGGTCACCTACCACATTAGGTTAATTTCAACACATAGTGTCCAGTTACCTCATGTTTCTTCTTTTGCCTTTACTTAGTGGCCACTGCCCTGGTGCACTAGGCATTTATTACACTGGTGACACCAAAAAATTTGTCTTTTCGGAATGTCTCGGCAAATATCTCTAAAATTATAGAGATCTTACCTTAATTCTCAGCTTATTGCCCCTCCTTGGGCACTATCATCACAGATGTAGTTATCTGTCTAAACTTATGGCAGAGTCTACTTTCTTGCCATATGTTAATCTTTACATCATTTTCACTGTTCTAACATGACTATGTCACTCAGGAATCCTATCAAAGCCTACAGTTTATGCATTAAAGACTGGTAATTTATGTTGTAATACTAGTATCTAGTCTTCTATATGCATTGCTGTTGTCCTATCCTGCCCTTCAAGAGCATAACATAGGATTCTCTATCCTGATTAGGTCAAGGTGGAAATTCTCTGGCACTTGTTCTCCTCTTGCCTAGTCCCATGCACCCTCTCCTGGTGCAACAACATTGCCCTTAGCAATGTGTTCCTCATGTTCTTCAGTCATTTTCAAGTTCTTCTTATCCTATGTGAGCAGAAGATATTATCAGATAAACTAGAAGACACTTAGAACAAACTCTACAACCTTAGTCCTATGTCTCTGTAGACTCAGCGAACCTAGAGCTCTGATACCACTATTGTAACGATCGTCTCGCGTAAATAAGATTAACTAATGTGGAAGCGTTCATCAAGCAGCGGATTAGCGAAAATCACTAAAAATTAAAACTTTTTGCAAGGAGATCCACACATAGTAAATCTTTTTCTTCAAGAGCTAAAGTATAACACATTTACTTTTTGTATCAAAGGTACATATCATGCATCATCTCTTTCTGAGAATTACAAGCATCAGCTGACCTGTTAAGATGAACACAGGTAGTATAAAATCTCGAGACATTGATCCAAAATCTCGAAAGCACTAACTACTACCTCGAGGACCTGAGAGTACAAAGACGACACATAGGACTCTATATACAACTATACATGTCATGACAACCAATGTCTCCACCTGAGACTTCACTACTATCCCTGCTGCTACTGCTGTTCTTCACCTACTGAAGGATTCATGTCTCCTCGTCCGCGTCCACCTAAAAATGTGGTTCCCCCAGGGGTGAGACAGTTATAAAAATTGCCCCAGCGAGAGTTATAACTCTCTGCCAGAAACATTATTATTGCATCTTAAGAAGATAAATATGAACAGGTTAATCGTATTTATTTGACAGCAAATATTTTAATGTCTAACATATTAGAACATTATTCTATATCAGAAGCATTGTAACTATAACTTGATAGAATGAACATGTCACTTATTCTTTGATGAGTATGAAGAATATGTATAACATCTATTCAAACTACAGAATCATTACCACTGCATTAACTCTTTTCAGTCTTAGATCATATATCTAAAACCTGGCATTATCATTGTGGAGTCATGGCCTGTAGCCATACTCTTTTCATAAAGTGTTGGGATCTTAATCCCTCATTTCAACACTGGGAATTCTCATCCCTTCACAATTTCAATACCATAACCATGAAATCCTGGGTTTTCAAACCCTAAGCTCATCACCTGAGCATTGTTATCACTTTCTCAGGTAACTAACACCTTTAGGTCATCTGATCAAGGTAAATATGATACTTGCTACACAAGCATCCATCATGGCACTTGAGGCCCAATAACTCTTTTGCCACCTCTTACCAGGCACAAGGTATATTATGGAACACAAGGCCCAATAAACAAATTCAAACTAATAACACATCATAGCCCATACCTGGCTATGCTCATCATCTCATGATACATGCATGGTTAGCACATATGATAGCAATACATTAATTATCTATCAATACCATGCAAAACAAATGTATCATTATTTCAAGAGTATCACCCTTATTCCTTTATCAGGATTAGGGTTTTCCATCACATATATCATGTATCCTTCATCCAATTATATTGGACTTATACACATCAAGGTATATGACCATATTAGGTCACTATCAATCATCTCCAAGTCTATCATGGAGCACCACGGCCGTGCAACCAGGAACGACCGTGCAAAGAAAGTCACCACGGCCGTGCTACCTTGCACGGTCGTGGAAAGTGAATCCACCATGACCGTGCTACCTTGCACGATCGTGCAAAGGGAAGTTACCACGGCCGTGCTACCTTGCATGGTCATGCTACAAGAGTTCACCTCATGAATCATATTCAAGTATGAATTCTATTCTCTCATTTGGGATTAGGGTTTCACATACCATCTCCCTTCTTTAGAATAGGGATTGCATATCACATCACCCTTCATTAGGGTTTCATATCACATTGCCCATAATTAGGGTTTACTAATCATTCCCAATTAGAGTTTCTCATGAAATCACCCTAATTAGGGTTTCACATGGTTACACCCTCAACTAGAGTTTCACATGGATACACCCCCAACTAGGGTTTCACTTGGATACACCCTCAACTAGGGTTTCACTTGGATACACCCTCAACTAGGGTTTACTATTCATCCTGAATAGTAATTTCATATGTAGACAACCTCTTATTAGGGTTATACATGGAATCAACCTCAATTAGGGTTTACATCATGTATTGGATCCATGCATTTGTTATGCATTATTGATTAGTACCATTGAGGGTATCTCTCACCTAATTACATTAGGTTTCCAAAAAGGTTTGATCAGTTAGACCTTCAATAACATGAGATATCCAAATAGATTGATCAATGGAACCTTCAATTACACTAGGTATCCATTTGGATTAGTCAGTTGAGTCTTTAATTTCATTTGGTACTCAATTGGATCAATCCATTGTTCCTTCAATTACATTAGGTACTCAATTGGATTAACCAATTGATCCTACAATTGCATTAGGCATCCAATTGAATTAACCAAATTAATCCACAAACATTTTGAAACTGTTTAAGCAAAAAGCTTTGAAACCGCATGGACTTGAAACTGCATGGGTCTCAAACGGTTTGAGACCGTTTGGTCCCAAATGGTCTCAAGTCTTGAGACCATTTGGACTCAAACGGTCTTGAGACCGTTTGGTCCAAACCTCTTAAAACCGCATGAACCAAAAAGTCAATCAAGACTTCAACAACACTCAATTCCAATCAATGGAACTTCAATCAATTGGATCATCAATTCAATCATCAATTGAATCATGAACTCACCCCTCAATTGGGACTTCAATTAGGGTCTGATTTCAATGGGATTAGGGTTTATAATCACCAATTAGAGCTTTGAAGTTGATCACCAATCAAACTACTAATTGTGTTTCAATTGATTGCATTGGACCTTCAACCATTGCATTCATGGAACCAATCATCAATGGGACCTATGCTCATACTTCAATTGAGTTTAATAGGTCAACCTTCAACTGATTTGACCCTCAATTGTTCATCAATTAGGGTTTGATTCAATTGAATTAGGGTTTGGAGTCGATGATCCTTCAATACTAATCAATGTAGGACTAGTTACTTTGAAACCATAGAACCATCATCCAAATTGGGTATGACCTGACCCAAAACGGTCTTGAGGTCATTTGGATGACCTCCAAACGGTCTTTAGACCGTTTTCCCATCATATAATCAAAATCCAAGTCAACCAATTGAGGTTTGGATCATTGGATTGATCACCAAATCAGCAATTGATTACACTTTAACTTAGTAACATTGGATCATCAATTGCTTAACCATACTGACCCCTAGACCTCCAAACGGTCTTGGGTGACCTCCAAACGGTCTTGAGACCGTTTGGCTCATCCAACCCTTGAATTCTAGTGAAATTCCATCAAGGATTGGTCTATCGAGTTGATTCAACAAATCAGCACTTAATTGTAATATGATTTGGTACCTTTGGACCTTCAATTGGTGAACCATACTTGACCCCAGACCTCCAAACGGTCTTGGGTGATCCACAAAAGGTTTTGAAACCGTTTGGGTGATCCCCAAACGGTTTTGAAACCGTTTGGGCCAATCAACCCAAAACATCATCTCAATCACTTGCAAAATCAGCACTTAGCCGATTAGGGTTCATACCACAACTTTGGATCTTCAAACACATATCCATACTTGACCCTAGACCTCCAAACGGTCTTGGAGTGACCCAAAAACGGTCTTGAAACCGTTTGGGTGATCCCCAAACGGTCTGGAAACCGTTTGGGCTAATCAACCCAAAATCTCAAATCAACTCATTGAAATTTCAGCACTAATTTCAATTAGGGTTTGCCCAATTTATTAGCCTTCAACTCACGATTCCTTGGAAATTAGCCCCTCAAATTTGGTGAGTCATTAACCAACATAATTAGGAACAGTAATCGCAAACGGTCAACCCTTGGGAAACGCACTCAAACGGTCGTGATACCGTTTTCCCAAAAAGGTCAAGTTAATCAGGTTGAAAATCAGCACTTAATCCAATTAGGTTTACCTAATTGTTAGCCTTCAACTCACGATTTCTTGGGAGTTAACCCATAAAATTTGGTGAGTCATTAACCAACATCATTAGGAACAATAATACCAAACGGTCAACCCTTGGTCAACGCAGTCAAACGGTTTTGAAACCGTTTTCCCAAAAAGGTCAAGTTAATCAGGTGGAAAATCAGCACTTAATCCAATTAGGTTTACCTAATTGCTTAGCCTTCAACTAACGATTCCTTGGGAGTTAACCCATCAAATTTGGTGAGTCATTAACCAACATAATTAGGAACAATAATCCCAAACTGACAACCCTTGGTCAATTCACACAAACGGTTTTGAAACCGTTTTCCCAAAAAGGTCAAGTTAATCAGGTTGAAAATCAGCACTTAATCCAATTAGGTTTACCTAATTGATTTGCCTTCAACTCACGATTCCTTTGGAGTTAATCCCTAAAATTTGCAGGGTTATCAACCAACATAATTATGAACAGGAATCCCAAACAGTTAACCCTTGGTCAACCATCTCAAATGGTTTTGAAACCGTTGTCTCCCAAACGGTTTGGTGAAACCGTTTGGTCCCAACTTCCAAACCGTTTGCCCATGATATTTGGGGAGATGTGTGCTTATGATGATGTCATCATCATCAAGCTTCGTCCCTGAAGTTCTAACAACTTCTGATTTCATGAATTAACCATTTTCAACCAGCAATTAATCAAGATAATGAAGGAATCATTGAAATTACAAGGTTAATGGTTGAATAACAATGTAAAAGGGTTCAAGTTATAAAACCCACCTCCAATTGAGCTCCAAAGCTCCAAGATCACGGCAACAATGGTGAATGAAGCTCCCTTCACTATTCCATGGGTCGTCCTCAAGCTTTGAGTGAAAATAATTGGTTAGGATTGAAGAGGAGATCGAAACAGGAAGGAAACCATAATTTATTTTCGATTTCCACCATGGAATCAAGGAGAAATGAATCAAGAACCTTACCAATAGGTTGGGAGTCGTCCTCCAGCTCCTCCCTAGCTCCTTGGTCAGTTTTTGCAAGCAAGGGGAAGAAGGAAATCTGAAAAGGCCTTGGTTTGGGCTTGGAAATGGCACTTTTATAAGGAAATTGATGAGAGAGAAAATGCCTTATAAAAATTCATTTAATCCCAAAGATGTGGCCACCTCTTCCCCCTTATCTTCCTTACGGATGAGGCTATCTTGTTTGCCTTTTATCCTTCTCAATTATCCATGATTTAAAGAAAAGCAAATCAAGCACCTTAAATCATATTATATTAGTATCCATATGTGAGTGGATATTTCTTTCCTTTATAATAAGGTCAGTGTAGTTTCACCTCCTTAAGATATTTTCGTTACTTATCTTGGCAAAAGAACGTCCATCCTTATTCAAAATCAACCAATAACATTTTGTGTAACATCCCTGACATGGGTTATGTGTTAACCCTAGATGTTTTGTCTAATAAGGTTGAGTAGATGCTTAATCTTATCTTGGGAAAAGTAATTAGGGACCATGAGAAACTTATGTTTCAATTTTGGTCTTGTTTGGACAATGTTGAAGCAATGTTTGCTTATTTTGGACTAATGTGCAAATTACCCAAGTTGAGGGGTTTATGTGCAAATTGTGCATGATAATATATTCCTCATGTGTTGAAGCATCATGAGAGTGAATATGATGTTGAGGTATGGCTTATGGAAACCTGAATACCAAGAAAGAGCTGATAAAGCAATGTTTGTGCATTAAAACCTAGTTTTGGAGTAATGTGCAATTTACCCAAAACCTGGGGTTCAATATGAAAATTACCACTTCAATTAGGTCCTTAATGTTTCTTGGCATCATGTATAGTAAAGAAAATGAGAGGGGCATCTCATTTGAATTAAGTTGGAGGAGAGAGAATCTTGATATTAAAATAATCAAGATTTAATCATAAGTGAAACCCTAATTCAATTTAGGGCAAAAATGAATGTATTAATTAAAGGGCCCTCAACCAAAATGTTATTGGTTGATTTTGAATAAGGATGGACGTTCCTTTGCCAAGATAAGGAACGAAAATATCTAAAGGAGGTGAAATTCCACTCACCTTATTATAAGTTAAAGAATTCCCACTCAAAAAGATATATTAGTATTATAATGGATTAAGGTGATTATTTTCTTTTCCCTTAATCCATGGATAATGGAAGGGAGTTTGGTGGCTTTGAGATTGCCTTTGCATACAAGCAAAGCAAGGAGGAAGAGGTGGTACTATTTTTGGGATTAAATGCATTTTGATAAGGCATTTTCTCTCTCATCAATTTCCTTATAAAAGTGCCATTTCCAAGCCCAAACCAAGGCCTTTTCGGATTTCTTTCTTTCCCTTGCTTGCAAAACCGACCAAGGAGCTAGGGAGGAGCAGGAGGACGACTCCCAACCTGTTGCCAACTTTTACAATCAAAAGCTTGAGGACGAGCCTAGGGTGAGTTTCAAGAGCTTCATCCACCATTAATGGGATGAGCTTGGAGCTTTGGAGCTCAATTGGAGGCGGGTTTTATAACTTAAACCCTTAAACATTGCTATTGCATCAATTCTCTATGCTTTGTTGATTGATTTCTTTAATTTGATACACTCTTGTTTCTTTGCTGCAATTTTCATCAAGAACGATTGTTGTTCTTGGTTGTTCGAAGGAAGGGGATGATGACATCATCCTAGATGCTTATCCAAAGAAAAGTACCAAGCCAAACGGTTTTGGTAGCTACTCCAAATCGTTTTAATTTGATTGGTTATGCGGTTTCAGCAAACCGTTTAAGGGCAAACGGTTTGAAACCGTTTGGGAGAAAACGGTTTTAAAACCATTTGAGATGGTTGACCAAGCGTTTACCATTTGGGAATTTTGTTCCCAATTATGTAGTCTGATAACCCACCAAATTTGAGGGGTTAACTCCAAAGGAATCGTAGGTTGAAGGCCAATCCATTAGGCAAATCGAATTCAATTAAATGCTGATTTTCAACCTGATTAACTTGACCTGTTTGGGAAAACGGTTTCAAGACCGTTTGAGTGAGTTGACCAAGCGTTGACCGTTTGGGATTACTGTTCATAATTATGTTGTCTGATGACCCTACAAATTTTAGGGATTAAATCCCAAGGAATCGTGAGTTGAAGGCTAATCAATTAGGGAAACCTAATTGGATTAAGTGCTGATTATCAATCTGATTTAATTGAACTTTTTGGGAAAACGGTCTCAAGACCGTTTGAGTGCGTTGACCAAGGGTTGAACATTTGATATTAATGTTTCTAATGATGTGGTCTAATAACTCACCAAATTTGAGGGATTAACTCCCAAGGAATCGTGAGTTGAAGGCTATTCAATTGGGAAAACCCTAATTGCAAACAGTGCTGAAATTCCAATGAGTTAATTGGAGATTTTGGGTTGATTAGCCCAAACGGTTTCAAGACCGTTTGGGGATCACCCAAACGGTTTCAAGACCGTTTGGGGGTGACCCGAAGACCATTTGGAGGTCTGGGGTCAAGTATAGTTGACCAATTGAAGGTCTAAAGGTACCAAATCATATTGCAATTAAGTGCTGATTTGTTGATCAACTCGATAGACCAAACCTTGATGAAATTTCACTAGAATCCAAAGGTTGTATGAGCCAAACGGTCTCAAGATCGTTTGTAGCTCATCCAAACGGTCTCAAGACCGTTTGGTGGTCACCCAAGACCGTTTGGAGGTCTAGGGTTGAGTATGGTTAGGTGTTTGAAGGTCTAAAGGTACCAAGCTGATATACAATGCAATGCTGATTTGGTGATCAATCCAATGATCCAAACCTTAATTGGATGGCTTGGATTTGAGTGATATGATGGGAAAATGGTCTCAAGACCGTTTGGAGGTCATTCAAACGACCTCAAGACCGTTTGGGGTCAGGTCATACCCAATTTGGATGATGGTTCAAAAGTTTCAAAGTAAACAATCTTGCATTGATGAGTGTTGTTGAATCATCGATTCTAAACCCTAATCCAATTGAATCAAACCCTAATTGATGACCCAGTGAGGGTCAAATCAGTTGCAGGTTGACCTACTAAACTCAATTGAAGTATGAGCATAGGTCCAATTGATGATTGGTTCCATGAATTCAATGGTTGAAGATCCAATGCAATCAATTGAAACATAATTAGTAGCTTGATTGATGATCAACTTCAACGTTCTAATTGGTGTTTATAAACCCTAATTCCATTGAGATCAGACCCTAATTGAAGTTCCAATTAAGGGATGAGTTCATGACTCAATTGATGATTGAGTTGATGATCCAATTGGTTGAGATTCCATAGATTGGAATTGAGTGTTGTTGAAGTCTTGATTGACTCTTTGGTCCATGCGGTTTTGAGAGGTTTGGACCAAACGGTCTCAAGACCATTTGAGTCCAAACGGTCTCAAACCGTTTAAGACTCATGCGGTTTCAAGTTCATGCGGTTTCAAAGCTTTTTTTCTTAAACGGTTTCAAACCGTTTGTGGTTCAATTTGGTTAATCCAATTGGATGCCTAATACAATTGAAGGATCAATTGGTTAACCCAATTGAGTACCTAATGTATTTGAAGGAACAATGGGTTGATTCAATTGAGTACTTAATGATATTAAAGACTCAATTGACTAATCCAAATGGATACCCAGTGCAGTTGAAGGTTCCATTGATCAATCTATTTGGATACCTCAAGTTATTGAAGGTCCAATTGATCAAACATTTTTGTAAACCTAATATGATTAGGTGGGAGATACCTTTAATGGTACTAATCTTTAATGCATAACAAATGCATGGATCCAATATATGATGTAAACCCTAATTGAGGCTGATTCCATGTATAATCCTATTAAGAGGTTGTCTACATGTGAAATCACTAATTAGGATGAATAGTAAACCCTAGTTGAGGGCGTATCCATGTAAAACCATAGTTGAGGGTGCATCCATGTGAAACCCTAGTTGAGGGAGTATCCATGTGAAACCCTAACTGAGGGTGCATCCATGTGAAACCCTAATTGAGAGTGATTTCATGAGAAACCCTAATTGGAAATGATTAGTAAACCTTAATTATGGGCAAAGTGATATGAAACCCTAATAAAGGGTGATTCTATATGCAATCTCTATTCTAAAGAAGGGAGATGGTATGTGAAACCCTAATCCCTGATGAAATAATAGAATTCATACTTGAATATGATTCATGAGGTGAACTCCTGTAGCATGACCGTGTAAGGCTGCATGGCCGTGGTGGCTTCCCTTTGCACGGCCGTTTTTGGTTGCACGGCTGTGGTACTCTATGCTTGACTTGGAGTTGTTTTGAAAAGGACCTAACATGGTCTTATTGTTAATTCCTGACTTATGGATGAATCCATAGTATTGGCAATGACTGTATATTCCAATTAGTGACTAATGATCACTACTTTACATGATGAATGTGATGAACTAGTGCATAAAGTATTAGGATGGGTAATACCCTAATACAAGCTAAGTATATGAACTCAAATAAGATAATGGTGTTGAGGGAAGTGATACATCAAGATATGATAGATATCACATCCAACACCCCAATACTGGTATACCTTGATATGTTATAAGTCCAATATAATTGGGTGAATAACACACGAGATGTGCCATGTCAATGGTTACATTGACATGAAATGTACCCGGTTGAATGTAGGCCAACATGCCTTATGAAAAAGGGTTAATCCAAACCTATAAACTATGATGTAATCACAGTCTGGTAAAGATGAAAGAGAAATTCATGCCGTGTGTTGATAATTCATTTAATGATAAATGATGAGAACAATGAAGTATGATTAAAATACTTATTATTCCATAATGATTCCTCGCTATGTGAACCCTAATACAGGGTAATACTATATGAACCCTAACACAGGGTAATTGCTATGTGAATCCCTAATGTAGGGTAAATGCTATGTGAATCTCTAATGTAGGGTGATTTCTATGTGAGTCCCCAATGCAGATATGATGAGAAGATGAGCATAGCCAGGTATGGGCTATGATGTTCTGTAGATTGAAAATGTTCTATAGACCTTATAAGCTTTCATATGTCTTGTTGCCTATTAAGGGGTAATAAGAGGTGATATGAGCTTTATGAACTATGTGCAATACTTTGTGTAGCAAGAATTATAATGTCCTTGGTCAGATGACCTGAAGGTATGAAGTTACTCAATAAGTGGTAACAAGTGTTCTATGATGAGATAAGGGTTTAAATACCCAGATTCTATAATCATAATGATGAATGTGTTAAGAAGAGGAATTGTACTTGATGAGTTGAGGGATTGAGATCCCAATACATTGAGAAAAGAGTGTGGATACAGGCCATGACTCCACTATGACAATGCCAGGCTTTAGATATATGATCTAAGCCGGAAGAGAGTTAATGATGTGATAATGATTCTGTAGTGGATAAATGTTATACATGTTCTTCATATTCCCTAATGGATATGTGATATGATGCTCTTTCAAGTTATAATTGCAATGCTGAATAAGATTAATGTTCTAATCTGTTAGACATTAAAATATGTGCTGCCATATAAATATGGTTCCTCCATTCATAATTATCTTCTTAAGTTGCAATAATAATGTTACTGGCAAAGAGTTATAACTCTCGCTGGGGCAATTTTTATAATTGTCTCACCCCCGTGGGAACCACATTTTTAGGTGGACGTGGACGAGGAGACATGAATCCTTCAATAGGCAAAGGAAAACAACAGCAGCAGGGACAACAGTGAGGTCTCAGGTGGAGACATTGGCTGTTATGTCATGATTAGATGTATATAGAGTCCTATGTGTCGTCTCTGTACTCTCGGGTCCTCGGAGTAGTAGTTAGTGCTTTTAAGATTTTGGCTCAGTGCCTTGAGATTTTATTCTACCTATGTTGAGCTTACCAGTGCAGCTGATGTTGTGAATCTCGAGAAGAGATAGTACAAGACATGTACTTTGAAACATAATGTAAATGTTATACTTTGGCTCTTGAAGAAAAAGATTTCCAATGTGTGGATCTCTTCGCAAAAAGTTTTAATTTTTAGTGATTTTCGCTAATCCGCTGCTTAATAAATGCTTCCGCATTAGTTAATCTTGTTTTTGCGAATCAGTCATTACATTTTGGTTGAAGGTCCTTTAATTAATATATTCATTTTTTGCCCTAAATGAAATTAGGGTTTCGCTTAGGATTAAATCTTGATTATTTTAATATCAAGATTCTCTCTCCTCCAACTTAATTAAAATGAGGCGTCCCTCTCATTTTATTTTCTCTATATGATTCCAAGAAACATTAGGGACCTTATTGAAGTGGTAATTTGCATATTGAACCGTAGGTTTTGGGTAATTTGCACATAATACCAAAACTAGGTTTTAATGCACAAGGATTGCTTTACAAGCTTAAACTTGATGCCCAAGCTTGTAAAAACTATAACACTACATCATATTCATTCTTATGATGTCTCAACATCAGAGGAATATCTCATCATGCAAAATTTGCTATTTAACCCCTCAACTTGGGTAATTTTCACTTTAGTCCAAAATAAGCAAACATTGCTTCAACATTGTTCAAACAGGACCAAAATTGAAACAAAAGTTTCTCATGAGCTCTAATTACTCTTCCCAAGATAAGATTAAGAATCTACTCAACCTTATTAAGTAAAACATCTAGGGTTAATTCATAACCCAGGTCAGGGATGTTACATAAGATGTCATATGCAACTCCTTGCCGTGATCATCTCCATGCCTCAAGGTGCTAGATCCTATCTAGGTCACCTTGTTAAGTCTGACCCAAAGCAAACACGATGAATATGCACCCTGCTAGGGCAGACCCACATATCCATCCTTCACGCTTCCATGAGATAGACGGTGCACCACGCTAGGGCGTGCCCACACTTGGTCGATCAAGCTTTTCACGTGTGTCGCATTTCGAAGGCGTCTAAAACTTAATATTTAATGAGGGATTTGGTTTTATATACATATACATATCCAATCCCCACAATGTATAGTACGTATCATATACATGCTATATACCACAAAAAACATGCAAAACGATAAAAGCGATGATTATGGCCATCCTAATGTGATTCCTCGAGCCAAGAGGAATCACGGTCATCTAGGTCTATATCACATGCAACCTATAGAAGATGAACTCTGTGCTTTGCCTTTCTGGGTTTGATCAACTCATCACATGACTGATCGGCTCGCCATCAGGCCAGTCGGCTGGGTACAACCAGCCGATCGATTAGCTCCTCCAACCGATCAATTCTCCTGGTCGTCGTACATCTCATCATGGCCACCACCCGCTCGTCTCTCTCCTCGAACTAGTCATCAACCGATCGGCTCACTCCTTGAACCGATCGTCTCGAACGTCAACCGATTGGTTCACTCCTTGAAGCGATCGTCTTAGCTGTCGTCAGGATGTCCTCCGTTCTTTGACATAGTAGGAAATAAAATTTTATCCTATTTTACATTATAAAAAGAGAAACCTCGAGTTACATTCGAGGAGAGCAAAGGTAGGAAACAAATCTCGAATTATTTTGAGTTACATCAGGAATAGGAGAAGGAAGATCGGTGCGCAGACCGAGATGTAAGCAACCACATACAACCAAACACAAATAGGGTTTATTGGCCATAACCACGCTATACATCTGCCCCAAAACTCATTTAAGGGCGACACATATCGAGTGCATTCATAATACATATCATATATGTAAATTGGGATTTGTGGATTTAGGATTGGACATGCATAAAGCCAATTTTATTCACATCGTATGCAATAAATAAAGGCGACAAACCAAAATCGATCATATCGATAATCCTAAAGTATAGAGTAGTTGACTTGGCTCTGATACCACTGTTGGGTTTTAGGGGAGGTAGAGAAGGCAGCGGAAACAAAATTTTCTCCTCCCCATACCTAGAACAAGGAAACGTGTCAACGTCTATACAATAGGAAATGATGGTTTGTGGAATCATACCTTGTCCCGAGGCTTGCTTGGCGAAAATACCTCACGGGTTGCATGATCTTCACCTCCGGTCTTGGACAATGTATGTGCACCTCCTGGTCGCACTGGGACTGACGACTCCTGGTCTCACTGGGACTGTCAGGATTGACAATTGTCCTATAAGCGACAGAAATCTCCTGCCTCTGAAGTAGTCCACACGGACCACCTGGAACTCCAATCTCCTTGTCTTACAAGGAATTGGAAGGAGTCACACCCTCCTATCATCGTACTAGTCACTGACACACTCTCCTGCCACCAGTCGCTTTCTGAAGTTGTCTTTCCCTTGCTGTGCCTCCCTTATCGGGTAGCACTTGCTCAGGCTCTCTCGGTTACCAAAACCAGAGAGAACGACAACTTTACAGAGCAACTGGTTGCACTGAGTTGTCCTTTTAGAAGCCCCTGATACCCCTATATATAGGAGGGTCATGGGATATGGTTCTCTATTCCCGACAATGTGGGACTAAAGCAGGAGTAGAAGGGTTTGAGATTTTCCACAAAAACAACCAACTCGCAACTTGAACCGATCGTTTCATTTATGAAACGGTCGGTTGGGGACCTGAGTCGGTCCGATCGGTTGGGACCCATGAAACGGTTGATTCATTTCTGAATCGATCAGTTCGTGGTCCCGATCAGTTCCCGATTGACTTTCCTTCTTTTGTTTCTAATTGGTATCAAATACCAATCCTTGTTCCAATCAAATTGGGCAAGTGAAACGAAAAGAAATTTGTTACCAACATGACTTTCCCAACTTGCTCGGTTGCACTAGTTGAACCGATCGTTTCAACACTTGAAGCAATCATTTCACCCTGTCCATGAGTCGATCGACTCACCATCTGAACCGATCGGTTCACCAAGCTCAGCCGATCGGTTCATCACATGAGCCGATCGGTTGGGAATGCAGATTGTGCAGAATTAGTCAATTGCAGTTTCAATCAATCTGATACTCTAATCAATCGGTCCAACACCTTGAACACTATGATATTGAGCTATCAATTGATCGAGTGTTTAATTGAACTACTAAACTTTTTTAGTAATCAATCTAAACATTGTTTGTGGACAAAACTCCTCTTCCAGGTTAAATCCTATGTGTGTGACCCTACAGGTCCATTTCACGTTGGCAGTGAAAGTCCATAACATTTATGACTTCCCAAGCAACGAGCGGTGCCTAGTCACACATCAGTGCTACCCAAGTGAAATAGAAAGTTGGAGAACAACTTTCAATCCTACAATCTATGAATGGTGTTACAGTGAATGTATAATTCCTTTGTCACCGATATCCTGAATGAACTCGAGGCATG
This sequence comes from Alisma plantago-aquatica, assembly GCA_963693085.1. NCBI lineage: Eukaryota > Viridiplantae > Streptophyta > Magnoliopsida > Alismatales > Alismataceae > Alisma > Alisma plantago-aquatica. The sequence goes on from OY856409.1 coordinate 973,574,699, forward strand.
GAACAGTCATCCTGTCAACGTTCATTCACTTTCTTGATCTCAGAATAGATTGGAAGAGATATGTATGACATCAATATCACATACTGATTCACACATGTGTGCCTGCCTTTCTCAATCCTACTCATCAAGTGGCCATGGATATCAAACTCCCTCAGGAGGGACAAATCCCATATCTATCACTCACCCCTCAAAAGCCCCATGTGTCAAAGCCACCCAATCATCACCTTTATAAAAACCCATGTTTCAGGACTGCGTTTGATGATGTCAAAGTGTGCCCAACGACATGTGTTGAGTGTAGTGATTTCAGGTCAAACAATCACACTCACCACCATCACTATGAGTACTGACTGTGACTACCATGTCATGGTTTCATGTGTCAAACTCACGGTGGGTCTGTCCGGTACACTTGTTCTCTAACAAGTACCTATGTGTTTGGTTTGATATCTCTATATCATGACTAATGAGATTTTGTCATCAACCAACACCACAATCTAGTCTTGTGTGTCATTGTTGTCTATCTACCTTCCATAATGACATCTGACTAGGGACATAACAAGAATGTACAAACTCTTAGCATCCGTATGATCTCATCATTCAGGTCCTCAACCTGAAAGCATACGTCATTGAGTACTGCCATTCTCTAGACATTCAATATGTTCTATCACTATATCATATGACTGAACCAGAAAGAATTGGAAGCTTGCCTATGATGTTTATCAAATCAATCTTAATTGTAACATCCCTGACCTGGGTTATGAACTAACCCCAGGTGTTTTGTTTAATCATGCGATTAAATTCTTGTGGTTATCTGTTGATAATGTAATTAAAGCTTCTGAGGAACATATATTTCCCTTTCTGTCCTTTTTAAACAATATTGTAATATTGTTTTGTTAGAAATGGACTTATGTGCAAATTACCCAATTAGAGGGCTTAACTTGCAAATTGCACATGTTTAGATGTTCCTCTGATGATAATACATCATAAGAATGAATTTGATGAAGTATTATGGATTCTCCAAGCTTGGGCACCAAAAGACAGCTTGTGGAGAAATCCTTGTGCTTTAAACCCTAGTTTTGGTGTAAAGTGCAATTTACCCAAAACATGGGGTGCAACATGTAAAATATAGCTTCTAGAATATCTTTTATGACTCTTGGCATCAATTAGAGTAAAAATGATAAAGGGGGCGCTTCATTTGAATAAACAAATATGAAGGATAACCCTTGTAACTAAATAACCAAGTTGTAAGCATAATGACCCTATTATATGTGTGCAACTTAGTAGGATGTTTGGCTTCCTTTTCCCTAGAATTTGGTTAAGAAAGGAGTTTTGCTTAAGAATAGAAAGGAGGGTGTGGCCAAGAAGGAGAGAAGGACCCATATGAGAAATTGTCCTTATCTTGAAAACATGCCCAAAGTATATATACACCTTTCTTTTACAACCAAGGGATCGTTTCCCTTTCTCTCTTCACTTATCTCTTGCTGTGGCCGACTAAGGAAGGAGCTCAGGAGCATGGGAGCACGGCCAAGTAGGTTTGGGTAAGCTTTGGTTATCTTCTAGCTCAGATTCATGGAGGAAATCATGATACAAGGTTGGTTTGCTAGTTTTTCTTACAAAGTTCTTCTTTCTAGCCATCCTTTCCAACCAATTCTAGAAGAAGAAACCTTGGACGACCTGTGTAGCTCAAGCCACCATTAAAGCTTCTAATCTTGGAGCTCTAGATCTGGATCTAAGGTGGGTTGTATATCTCTAAGCCCTTAAACTTTGTTATGCATCTTTCTTTCTTGCAAAAGTAGTTTGTTCTTCTTTCCCCCATCCTTCCTTGCTTTCTTGCAAATAAAACCATGAAGAACAGACCTGGATCTGGAGGTAGAAGAAGGGGGCGTGAATACCAATGTTACTTTAGCAAATGGTCTTGCACCCTTGGCCAAACGGTTTGCAAAACTGTTTGGGGGTTTGCAAAACCGTTTGTGGGGCAAATGGTTTCACAAGGTGGGTTAGAGAAAATGGTCTCCAAGACCGTTTGGTTGAGTTGAACAAGGGTTGACCGTTTGTATTTCCTGTTCATAATTATGTTGGTTGATAACCCTCCAAATTTGAGGGATTAACTCCAAAGGAATCATGAGTTGAAGGCAAATCAATTAGGTAAATCTAATTGGATTAAGTGCTGATTTTCAACCTGATTAACTTGACCTTTTTGGGAAAACGGTTTCAAAACCGTTTTAGTGCGTTTACCAAGGGTTGACCGTTTGGGATTATTGTTCCTAATGATGTTGGTTAATGACTCACCAAATTTTATGGGTTAAATCCCAAGGAATCGAGAGTTGAAGGCTAATCAATTAGATAAACCTAAATGGATTAAGTGCTGATTTTCAACCTGATTAACTTGACCTTTTTGGACAAACGGTTTCAAAACCATTTGAGTGCGTTGACCAAGTGTTGACCGTTTGAGATTACTGTTCCTAATTATGTTGATTAATAACTCACCAATTTTGAGGGGTTAATTCCCAAGGAATCATGAGTTGAAGGCTAATCAATTGGGCAAACCCTAATTGAAATTAGTGCTGAAATTCCACTGAGTTAATTTGAGATTTTGGGTCGATTAGCCCAAACGGTTTCAAAACCGTTGGGGGATCACCCAAACCTTCTCAAGACCGTTTGGGGGTCACCCAAGACCGTGTGGAGGTCTAGGGTGAAGTATGGATATGTGTTTGAAGATCCAAAGATGTGGCATGAACCCTAATCGGCTAAATGCTGATTTTGCAAGTGAATGAGATGATGTTTTGGGTTGATTGGCCCAAACGGTTTGAAAACCATTTTTGGATCACCCAAAAGGTTTCCAGACCGTTTGGGGATCACCCAAGACCGTTTTGAGGTCTGGGGTTAAGTATAGTTGACCAATTGAAGGTCCAAAGGTACCAAATCATATTACAATTAAGTGTTGATTTGTTGATCAACTCGATAGACCAATCCTTGATAGAATTTCACTAGAATCCAAGGGTTGGATGATCCAAACGGTCTCAAGACTGTTTGGAGCTCATCCAAACGGTCACAAGACCGTTTGGAGCTCACACAAGACCGCTTGGAGGTCTAGGGGTGAGTATGGTTAAGCAATTGATGATCCAATGTTACTAAGTTAAAGTGTACTCAATTGCTGATTTGGTGATCAATCCAATGATCCAAACCTTAATTGGTTGACTTGTATTTTGGTGATATAATGGGAAAACGGTCACAAGACCATTTGGAGGTCATCCAAACGACCTCAAGACCATTTGGGGTCAGGTCATACCCAATTTGGATGATGGTTCTATGGTTTCAATGTAACTAGTCTTACATTGATTAGTATTGAAGGATCATCGATTCCCAAACCCTAATTCATTTGAATAAAACCCTAATTGAGGACTAATTGAGGGTCAATTGAGGGTAAATTCAGTTTAAGGTTGAACTATTTAACTCAATTGAAGTATGAGGATAGGTCCAATTGATGATTGGTTCCATGAATTCAATGATTGAAGGAATCAATATTGAGAACCCTAAACCGATTGGTGTAGTTGAGACCATCCTTGGTCCATGCGGTTTTGAGGAGGTTTGGACCAAACGGTCTCAAGACCGTTTGAGTCCAAACGGTCTGAAGACCGTTTGGGACCAAATGGTCTCAAGACCGTTTGGGACCAAACGGTTTCAAAACCGTTTGGATTCATGCGGTTTCAAAACCGTTTGGAGGTTGAAAGTGCAAAACCATTTGGGATCTTTTAAGGTCAAGAATGCTTAATGATTTAAAGACTTAGATGGTGAAATGGTTGTTTAACCTAAATCCTGAAGACACCTAAATTCATTAAGGGGTGAAGTAATTAGTAAACTAATGTATGTTAGGGTCAATGGTGAAGATTACAAAAGTACCCTTAGTGGGTTAGTGTGACTAGTACCCTCGATCAGGTAAACCCTAATGACCTTAATGGTGATGACTTGACTTATGTCAGTCAAAGTTGAGTTGACTTAACCTAATTAAGAGTGATGTAAACATCATCTATTAGTAAGAGGAGAGAGAAGACTCCTAATATCAATGACAATCAAATAAGATACCTTTAAAATGTATCAAAACACACCATTAGGGTATGATCCTTCATAAGGAGATCATGGAAACCCTAATTATGGAGTTTATGAATCTTAACTTAATTTGAAGGTGTTAATGAAAGTAATCTTCATAAATAATGATGGTAAGACCTCAATTCACTGTGATGTGAATAGTAAACCCTAATTTTAGGGTAAATCATGTAATGTGAATAGTAAACCCTAATTCTAGGGGAATAACATGATGTGAAATAGTAGTCCCTAATGGTGGGATATTAATCATAAACCTAATCTAGGGGAGATGTGATAGGAATAGAAACCCTAATTGGAGGTGATGTTATGGGAAACCCTTATTAAGATGAATAGCAAGCTTAATTTATGGCTTATTAATCATGAAAACCTTGAGATGGTTTACTAGATAGTACAATAAGGTGAGGTGTAGCTAAATCAATTAAATAAGATGATTATGTCATAAACATATAGAATAGGGTTAGTGAACCCTCTGAATGATAAATGTGGTAATTTCAATAAATAAGGATTTAAGAGGTAAGATGCCTAGATCCAAACATCCCTATGAATGAGTAATAGATTTTACACCTTATAATAATAATAATGGGCATAAAACTCTTAGAAATGATGTATACTAAAGCATGATGTAGATAACATCCTGAATATGAAGATAACTACAATAGTTGATGATGATTTATCCTATATCAATAATGTTTAAACCTATATCATTACAGATAATTGGATAATTCTGATATATGATATATGCATCATACGAGGAATGGGCTAATACTTAGATGTGATGATCATTAATGATACATGATGAGTACAATAACCGAAATCAAACACTTATAACATCTTTGAATGCTCCCAATGGTAGTGGGGTATTATATTAGGGTTGAACTGATAATGTGAATAGGAAACCCTAATTAATGAAAGGTAGGGTACTTTAACCCTACGTTTGGGTTATGCTTTTAAGTAGGAAACCCTTTGAATGAATTATAATATGAGGAATCCTTATGCCTTATAAGTCAAAGGGGTTTAATAACCCTAATTGAGTTGAATAAACCCTAACCCTAGAAATCAACCATGGTGATGTAACATGGTCATGGTATGATGTTGATAGCACGGCCGTGCAAGGGAGCACGGCCGTGGTAGCTTTACTTTGCACGACCATGCAAGGTGGCACAGCCGTGGTGTTCTATGAATAAATTGAAAAGAATTGGTATTGTGTTGATATTGTTATATATGCATGTCTTCAATTATGCTAATCATGCAGGTTGCTAGCAAAAGGTAATCATAGCCAGGCAAGGGTTATGATGTTTTATTCATTGAAAGCATATTATAAGCTTTATGAATAATGATATACTATGTTGCCTGGTTTAAGAGGTAACATATGAGAATGATGGGCTGTAAGAGCCTTGAGTAATATTTACATTGTTACAATTAAGGTCATGCTATTAGATGACTTATGATGATTTAAGGGTTTGAACACCCCTGTTCTTGAACCATAATGATGAGATGGTTATGAAATGATAATTGATGTGAAATAAACTTGATACATTTAGTATTCTTCTTCTATAGTAGATGTTTTAATTGTTTATGTTTGAAAACATGCTTGATGCTAAAAGAATGCTAAAATGTACTTAAATAATCAAGTATGATCATATCATGTAGGGCCCTGACCATAGATCCATCATTGTCAGAGGCCAAATGATGGCGAAATAGGTTTTCCTAAGGGAACTCCTGGAACATATACTTTTGAGTATATGGGGGATTATGGACGCAAATATCCTTACGTCCAAATGTAGGAGTTGATGTAGGATGTATCTTTAACCTATCAATCCTTCATTACATGTCTATGCCAGGATGATGTACCACCAATCTCCCGAGGGAATCAACAATGCCACATCGATGAGAGATAAACAAGAGATCATTCGATGACGAAGAGAGTACAGAACGCCACTGTGACTCTATAGAGAAGTTTCCAGAATACCCTGGATAGCTATCACAACAGAGACACAAGATGTCCTGTAAGTAAATCCTCTTACTGACTGAGGAATATTAGGTCATAAGAATCCGACTCTTTTGATGAACTATGTATCATACCGACGCGATTTCGTAATGGTCGGTTGGAGTATGAGTGGTATACCTCATCTCCACAGGGCATAATAATGTTTGGAAAACATAATCAGCCATCTAGCATAATTTCTTAGGTTGAACTACGAGAAACAATGATTGATGTTACATTGTTTATAATGTTCTAGTTAAATAACTAGTATACATGTTCTCCATATTCTTTAATGAGATATTCTTTGATATCCAATTAAGTTATAATTGAAATGTTGCTTTACTTGACATTAAACCTGTTGTTAAATGTTAATAATTATACTGCTTATTGTTATTCCTTATTGCAATAACAAAGCTTCTGGCGGAGAGTTATAACTCTCGCTGGGAAAATTATTCAAATTGTCTCACCCCCGTGGGAATCCACTTTTTAGGGAGACGCCAAGGATGAAGGAATCCATCTAGAGATGAGCAACAACATCAACAGCAACACCAGGGGCAGCAGTAAATCTCAGGTGGAGATACTGATTGTCAACTCTTGTAGATAGTAGGTCCTATGTGTTGTCTCTATACTCTCAGGTCCTAGGAGTTAGTAGATCTGAGGTTTTTGGCTTAATGCCTCGAGAAATTTTTTTTTTATCTTTCCTATACAGGTAATAGGGCAATGGATGTATGAAACCACTCGAGATGTGAATTCATAGAGATGTAATGTCAAACCATGTTGTAAACAGTTCATCTTGTTTTCTTATAAAAAGAGTTTTATGGTTTAAAGATCTCTTTCCAAAAAGTTTTAAATTTTTAGTAATTTTTGATTATTCCGCTGCTAATAATTTGCTTCCGCTTAAGTTAATCTTGTTTTTATGAGTTGGATGCTACATTAATGTATCCCACCAATCATCCCATGATTGCCTCTCAGGGTATACATACCAACAGAACGCTCATCCCGCGTCGAGGATCACCCGGTTCTTCTCCGTTCAGGGGTTACACCATCTCCATCCACATTTTCTCCATGTTTTCTCATTCCTTCATGGTGTTTTGCATTGAGATGAACATCTGAGGCTAATCCCCTTTGTCTCTAGGACCGGGAGTAGCCTGGGCAATCATTGTATGACTCTGTTTACATAGTTTATCATAATGTGTCCCTCAAATCTGTGGTATGATATCATTTTCTCCAGTGCTATCATTGTGCTTGATCTCCATAATGGTAATCTAATACCTTTAATTGCTTTTGACGAAGAATTAACGGTTGAAAAGAGGCGGTAATCACATTAACTAATAAATCCTTTGGAAAAGGCGATGTACAGTTAATGGTGGGAACGCAGAGACATGTTTTTCATGCACCTAGTCTAGGGCATAGGTTACTACTGGCGTGGATCCGACCTAGATTAAGGTAGTGAATTGTATCACAGAAGCGAGCAATTCTGGCTATAGGCCATTATTCGAAAAGGGAGACGAGTTGTGAAAATTCTAAAGGAACTAGTACAACGAGAACCCATGGTGAAACTGCAATCCTAAAGTTTCTTTTGAATTAATTAAACAAACCATTTAATCGATTGCTTTGTTTTCTTTTGTTTTTATTTTTTCTTTTTCAAAACAACTTCCAAACTTTTATAATCAGTTTAGCTGATCACGAGTAGTTATTAGTAGTCTACCGATAATTACATTTCCCTGTGTTCGACTCAGGCCTCACAAGGCCTATATTACATTGACACGTACACTTATGTTCTACGCACGGTAAAGTCGTGTCACCTACTAATTTCCTTTGGAAATACATGGTGCCCACCCCCAACAAAATTTCTACCTCTATCGCTGAGAATGGGGGTCCTCATAGGTACAACGAGGTAAGGGAATTCATCACAACAATGACACTTAAGGTGACTCATTTGAGTATAATATAGAACCATGTAAGCTTCACATCTCAATTTGAACAAGATAGAAACAACATCCAAAGTAGTAAACATTGCAACTTAAAATAGGTCCACTCCACCTCACCATCCTCAAATCTTATATTATAAGTTATCTCCACATTCTTAGTACCCTCTTGTAACTCCATTCCTTCCCTTTGGAATTTATATCTGTCTCATATTTCTCTGTGATAATTCATAATCTAACCGTCATCAATTTTAACCCTCTACATGGTTGTGGGTTGCAATTTAGGAATATTAAACACTATTGTTGTTAGTTATGATGCCATAATTGTAAAAAAAAGATAATGAAAATTAGGGAGTAAAATGAGGTGATGGTGGTCGACAAGATCTTCATCAAATATTGGAATTTGTTATGTAGTAATCATGCTTCTTATAGACATGTTTGGTTGAGAAATAGGGAAGTATATGAAATATAAGGAAGGGATAGAAGAAAAGAACACAATACTATAAATTAATAAATGCTACAACATAAATATAATTTTAGTTATATTTTTTAATTTTTCCTCCAATTACACATATATAAATAATAACTATTTTTCCTTTAGTTTCTTACAACTATATAGCATATATTTGGTTCCCAAGACACCATGAACAGACTGAGTAATCAACCCAATGAGACACATTAAAAAAATTATTACATAATCTAGTTTCGATTGGTCAAGTATGTAACAGTTGTTTTGTATATTTTTACAAATATTAATCATCTTTAAAGTTAGCTCTTCTTCAATACAACCTATATAGTTTGGCATGAACACCACTCAAAATATTTTATAATTTTCTTAATGAACAATGCATGTTTCAAAGAGAAAAAAGCAAGAATTGGAACTATAGACTTCATCGTCCAACTTTAAATTTTATGCTAAATTACTTATGATATATACTAAGAATTATCCCAATCATAAATCAAGATATAATCATTAGTAAAGTAGAATTACTTAATAAATACACAGCACATTAATGTTTTAGATAATGATTTTTTTGATATAGTTTATTTTTCTATGTAGGGGGATAAGAAGTGCAGTTCATGGAACAAACTAGATTCCTACATACCACTTTAAGTTGTGACATGTGGTGCATTTTTCCTAGGGTCACGCAATAATGAACTGAATGGTGACTAGATGCAACCCTAAGAGGTTTTCAAATAAAATTGGGATCTTTTAAATTTATAAAGACCTAAGATTTGGGCACATTCACAAAGACTAACACACTAGCCTGCAAATGCACGGGGTCGTGTCTAGGAGGGTGACAAGTTAGGGGTCAAACCCAAGAGAGAAAGGGGGCACTAGAGCTAGGTTAGTTTTGGCTAGGTTCCTAATGCGGAGTCTAGGGTTTTAGGGTTTGATGATTGATTTGTTGATTACACTAATGGTGAACAAACAAGCAATTAAAGGTGAACAAACAAGATCGAAACCTAAGTTACCCCAGACAATTAGTTATAATGAGGAAGGACATACACGCTAAGCACTAAAAGGAGAAAACTACACTAAGAAAAGCAATAAGATATCTACATCACACTATGCTAGAAAACTAAGCATAAGAGAAATTAAAGACCTAAACTATCAAAAACAAATCAAGAACAAGGCAACGAACTAACTACACAAGTAAAGAGATAACTAAGATAACACTAGCTAAGCAAGAATTATGGTTTTAGTGAAATTAAGAGAATTGTGGGATGTTTGGTGAGATGCACTTGTCGATTGGGTTGGGGTTTATAACATGTAAACTTTACTCTTCCATTTAGAATATCAAACCAAACAACGAGCTAGAGGCTAGTGAATTTCCCTAAACTACTAACTGGCCATAGATAAGATAGGGTGTGTATTGGGGAACTAGTCCCTAACATCTCCTACCTACCCTCACAAGGCGCAATTGCGTTAGGGTATAGGTGGAATTCAATTAGGGTCTAGACAAGCTTAGATGTCTATATTAGGAACTCTTATGGTAACTAGGATCGAGGTTAGTAATGTAGGGTGGAGTTGATGTTTTAGACCTCACATTACCCACATGCTATCCTAGAGAAGGCTCCAAGCTAATTACACTAAATGCTCCTATACTAGAGACTTATATATCTCAAGTGTAGGAGAATTGATTAACATGTAGGAAGGTGAATATCTAACTAGGGATCCATTAATTGGACTTAGGAGCAATTCACAAAAAGAGCTACATATAAGCAATTTTCCTAGAATCTAGGTGATTTCAAGCACAAGCCATAAAGAAATTCATGAGGAATGAGGTACAAATAGAATATAATCATTAGCTAATTAAATCATAATGTTATCATATCATTTCCCCCCAACACGGTATTAAAGTAACAATTTGAGCCATAAATAGCCCACCTAAGGAGCTTCTCTACTCATAAAATAAGAAAATACAAAAATGAATGTGTAGAGGAGTGGAAAGTCATGGTCTCTCGATGGAGAATCCTCCTTCTCCACCTTCTAGAAGTTGCAACTCAAGCACAACCCTACTTCAAGGTGGAATAGCATGGGTGTATGGTGGAATATGGCCAAAAATGTTGGTTATGTATGATAGAGAGCCAATCATGTGATGATTGTAATGGCATATCATGTAAAAATGATTTTATTATTAATAAAAGGCAAGCTTCCAATTTATTCTATTTAATTCAATTATGAGATAATGATGTAACATTATAAATGTCTAAAGAAATATATTACTCAATGACGTATGTCCTCAAGTATTAGCCTTGTAGAAACGAGATCAGACAGATGTTAAGAGTACACGTATATTTTCATTATGTCCCTAATCAGTTATCATTATGGAAGGTTGATGGAAAACGATAATACATAAGATCAGAGTGTGGGTTGGTTGATGACATAATCTTGCGAGTTATGATATGGCTATATCATACCAAGCACACATATACATGCTAGAGAATAGTGTATCGGACAGACCCACCATGGGACTAACACATGGAAGCCATTATCATGGAAGTCATAGTCAGCTCTCACAGTGATGGTGGTGGTTGTGGTTCTTAAACCTGAAATCACTGCACTCAACACATGTCGTTGGGTACACTTTGACATCATAAAATGCAGCCTGAAACATGGGTTGTTATAACGATGATTATTGGGTGGCCTTGACACATGGGGATTAACTATGAGTGATGGATATGGGATTTGTCCCTCCTAATGGAGTGTGATGTCCTAGGCCTCTTGATTAGAGAGACTGAGAAAAGCATGGCCATGCACATGTGAGTTAATATGTGATATTGAGCTTACATATATCTAAGACAGTCTGCTCTTGGTTCAAGAAAAGGATTGAATAATAATGAAGGTGACTGATCCATGCCTCTAGCTCAATCTGGACATCAATGAAAAAGGAACTATACAAACACTATAATACCATACAAAGATTGTAGGTTGAAGTTGTTCCCCAACTTTTCTATTTACTTGGGTTGCAATGATGTGCAAACTAGGAACCACTCTTTGCTTGTGATGTCATAAGTTGTTATGGACATTCACTGCCAATGTGATATAGGACCTATAGGGTCACACACATAGGAACTCATCTAGAAGAAGAGTTTGATCTTGAATGATAATTGAATTAAGTACTAAAGTGTTTAGGTACTCAATTCACACAACAGATCAACAAATTGACTGACTGAACTGCCAAACAACCATCTCATTGGGTGAGATGACTATTTGGGCAGCCAGACAAACATCTTAAGTGTTGAGATGGCCGTTTGAGTTGTCAGACAGATCAGAAATTGAATTTTCTTTGTTCTACCCTATGAACTAACCAGTTCAAGGTGTTGAACCGATCGGCTCGACTCGAACTCACCAGAAGGCCATCTCAGTGAGTGAGATGGGCATCTTGCTTGTGTGAGATGGCCCAGTGGGGATGAACATAAGTTTTGGAGTTTTCCCAAACTTGTTTCAATTGCACATACTTGGGGTACAAGTAAATTAATATATGACATTAATTAGGAAACGATTTGCCAATTCATATCTAACTGGTAAAGCATGAAATGACTGTCTCACTTAGCGAGATGACCGTCTCGCATACCAAAAGACTGTTTCACTTAGAGAAATGACCATCTCGCATGTGATACGACAATCTCACTTAGCGAGACGACCATTTTGTCGCATGCAAGTTGTGAAACTTCCAGAAAAGTTGTAAAAATTCAAGATGTACTTGTCCTTTCCATACCTGATTTAGTCCTGCATCTGTTGGGGACTAGGAATCCTGACTCTAATCCCTCCTATATATAGAGGGGTACTGGGTGCTTCCCAAAGTACAAATACAACACAGATAACTAAGAATCAGTTCCTCTGACATTTGTTGTCCTTCCTAGTTGTGGTAACCATGAATGCCCTGGCAAGTCCTACCTGACAAGGGAGGGATAGCCACAGGAGATAACAACTGATAATTGTCATTGTGAGAGAGCAAGTCACTGACTAGTACACAGCTGGAGAGGGAAAACTACTGCTTGTATGGTCCAACAAGATGACAGGAGTTCTAGGCGGTCCGTGTGGACTACCATAGCGGTGGGAAACCGTTATTTACTGCTTAGAAGAAAATGTCAACCAACAGTCCATGACAAGAGGAGCTTCTAAAGAAGGCAACATTCATGGCTACACTCTGTGGTGCAGACCAGGAAGTGCAACAGTCAGATGAGTCCCAGTCCAACTAGGATTCAGAGTTGTGCATCTACAACGATGAGGATTGTTGCTGGACTTGTTCCAGGACCATATATATCTCATAAACCATCCTTCCTGCATTATAGTTATTGGCACAATCTATGTTTTATAGGGAATACGGTAATAAAATTTTAAATTCTACTGTCTGCTCTGTACCATATTTCCCAATAGTGGTATTAGAGCCAATGTCAATTTACTTTATTATGGGATAATTAATATGATCAGATTTTGGTTTCATCATTTTATTATTGCATGCAATGTGAATAATAATATCTTGTTAAATCCAAACACCATGATCATCCCAAACTAGTATACATATGATATATATGAAATTTACATGTGTCACCCTAAAATGGTTTTTATGGTGGATGTGTAGCATGGTTATGACTGATAACCCCTATATGTGTATGGTTGTATGTGGTTGGTTTATCCATTTATCTCGGTCTGCGTACTGAGCCTCTATTTCATATTCCCAGTATAAAGTTAATTCTCTTCTACATTTACTCTCCTCAAATGTAAATTGAGCTTTCCCTATAATCATGTATAAGTAGGATAGTTTACTTTCATGTAATGACGTAGATGAAGGACCTTGGAGGACATGGTGGAAAAGATGGATCGATCGCCTGGTGAACCCAACCGATTAGTTGGATGAGCTAGCTGATGGTAGACAAATGGATCAGATGACTGGTGACAGGACCTAACAACTGACCAAGAGGCAAGCCAATCAGTTTAAGGGTTGACCCGATCAACCCAGATTGGCAATCATAGATCTTCGTCAACAATTGGTTTCTGCATGTGATGCAGACCTAGATGACCATAATTTCTTATGGCTCCAAGGTATTACATTAGGACTGGCCATAACCATCACTTTTGTTTATTGCATGTTTTCATTGTGGGATATAGCATGTATATGATACATACTATATATGTGGTGATTGGATAAAGTATGTGTATATACTTATAAAACTCCCTCAATTAAAATATCAAGTCTTGGATGCTTGCCAAAAGTTGCATACATGAAAATCTTGATCGACTAAACTTATGTTCCGCCTCTGTGGGGTGTGGCGTCTATCTCATAGAAGTGTGATGGTAATGATGTAGGTTCCGCCTCCGCGAGGTGCATTATTATCATGTCAGCTTTTGAGTCAGGCTTGACTTGTGATTCTCAGAGCATTTGAGCCCAGAGGCATGCAAATGATTATGGAAAGGGGTTACACATATCATCTATCCAGAATGCATATGATGCAATTGGAATGAGTGTCTACCTTGATGGTTGATTGTGTTTGTAGTGTTCATTGGGCCACAGTTGAATCATCTTGGATCTAGCCCACTAGAATATTGTATGCTATAATATTCTGAATTGATATTGAGGGCTATCAATTTGAATAAAATAGTGGGAGCGATAATAATTAAAGACCTAATTATATCGTCAAAATTATCAAATCAAATCAAATCAAATCAAAAGGATTTTTGACAAATGGAAATTTTATCTCTTGTAGAATCAAATGACAAACAAATCGTCTCGTTCAGACAACTTAAATGAGATTTATTTCCATAACTAGTTTAGGACCTTGAGAAGTGTTTTGCTTGACCCTAAAATACTAGAGCCAATATGAACTCCAAATTCTCCTAAGATTGACAAGGATGCTTATTTGAAGCATGACAATGAAGTTGTGAACATCAAGAACTTTATGTTGGGCTATACGAACTATGAGTTGCATAAACAACATGATAAGCATGAAAGGTATAATGTCTCTAAAGCACTATTTGAGTGCAAATTGACAGAGGGAGATCTAGTAGAGCCCCATGTGCTTAATATGATTAGGCATATGGAGAGTATTGAGAAAGTGGAATTTCCTTTGGGTCAAGAGTTGCCCACAAATATGATTTTGAAATCATTGTCTAAATCATATAGTCGATTCATTGAGTGTTATCACTTATGCAGCATGGTTGGACTACTATCATAGTTGATTGACATCTTGATAAATGTTACTATTATGGTGATCAACAGAGTTGAGTCTAAGGAAAAAGGCAAAGGCAAAAAGCATTTTGTGGCTAAGCTAAGGTTCAAATCTTCTGCACTCAAAGGAGAAGGATAAGGGAGCCCATGAAAATGAAGCAAGGGATAGAGATCTCTACTTCTGGGATACACATTATTGAGATTAACTTCACTACTTCTTCATCGTGGGTAATTGATACCAGATGTGGATCACACATTTTCTCAAACGTGAAGGATCTGATAAGAAGTAGACCTTTAGAGATCGGTGAGGTTGAATTGTGTGTTTCTAATGGTGCAAGAGTTGCTGCCAGTGTAGTTGGAACCTATTAGTTAACTCTACCAAGTGGGCTTGTAATAGAGTTAGAGAACTGTTATTACATACCTACCATTAATAAGAACATCATATATATATCTTTCTTGGACAAGAAAGGATTTGAATTTCTTATAAAGAATGGAAGATGTTCTATTAGTAAAGACATGATCTTTTATGGAAGTTCCCCAATGTCTTATGGTCTATACTTGATAGATCAAGAGATAGGTGTATATAACGTGAATACCAATGGTAAAAACTCAATGACTCAAACGAAACATACCTTTGGCATTGTTATCTAGGGCACATAAATGAGAATCACATATCTAGAATCTTTTGATTTCAAATCATTAAAAACATGTGAATCTTATTTGTTGGGCAAGATGGATAAGACCCCTTACACTGATAACAATGAGAGGGCTAGTGATCTATTAGGACTCATACATACTAATGTATGTGGACCTTTTAGAACAGATGCTAAAGGTGGGTTCAAGTATTTCATTACCTTCACTGATGACTTCAGTGAGTATGGCTATGTTTATTTAATGAAACATAAGTCAGAAGCTCTTGAAAAGTTCAAGGAGTTTATGAATAAAGTACGGAACCAACTTGGTAAAAGTATTAAGGCACTTCGTTATGACTGAGGTGGAGAATACTTAAACCAAGAGTTTGAGGACCTTCTTAGAACCATGGGATTGTATCCCAGTGGACTCCACCTGGAACACCTCAACATAATGGTGTATCAGAAAGAAGGAACACACATTACTAGATATGGTATGATCGATGATGAGTTTAGTCGAGCTTCCAACTACCTTTTGGGGGTATGATCTACACCATGTTTACACTAAACTGAGTACCATCTAAATCGATTCAAAAGACACCATATGAGATATGGAATGGGAAGCATCCCAATATGTCTTTTATGAGGATTTGGGGTTGTGAAGCATATGTCAAGAAAATGTTTCCTAAAAATCTTGGCCCAAGATCTGATAAATGTTATTTTGTTGGATATTCTAAAGAAATAAGAGGATTTTACTTTTATTCCCAATCAGGAAACAAAGTGTTTGTTGCCAAGGATGACACATTCCTTGAGATGGACTTCATTTCTAAAGGAATCAGTGGGAGAAAAGTGAAACTCAAAGAGGTTGGAGACCAACAAGGAAACATTGAACCAATAGATGAACTGGAGGAACAAAGAGGTTCACAAGATGTTGTGGAATCTCAAATTCCTCAAGTAACATAGGAACCTTGAAGATCTAATAGGACACGCATTGTACCTGAGAGATATGGATATCTTGAGACTCTGGAAGGTAGTGAATTGGTCATAGATGATGAGCCAATTACCTATAAAGATGCTATTGAGGGACCAGAGTCTAAGAACTGGCTTGAGGCCATGGGATCTGAGATAGAATCCATGTATACCAACAAATTATGGACTTTGGAGGATCCAACTGAAGGGGTAAAACCCATAGGGTGCACGTGAGTCTTCAAGAAGAAGACTAACATGGATGGAAAGGTCCAAAACTATAAGGACAGATTGATTGCAAAGGGTTTTAGGCAAGTTAAAGTTGTTGACTATGATGAAACTTTTGGATCTAGGGCTCTAGATTGGGGTGAATAGAGCTTCAAAAATTCTCACAAGATAGATTAGACCTTCAAGTTATATCAATCAAAACCAATAGCTTAAGGCAATTTGATGTCCCAACTAACAAGCATAGCAAGGATGAGAGATAATGAAGGCAAGCACTTGATAAGGATGTTTAAGGTGGTTTCACTCTCCAAACTTGGAGAGAGTCAGTCCACTACCTAGAGAAGTCAACCTCTAGGACTTTGCAAGTACTTTTCTCTATATATTCACCAATAAGAGTTACAACACAAGACCACCAAAGGACTTACCCATAAAAAGGCATAGAGTCTTCCACCTTACCAAGGACTTACCCACTTTACAAGAATCTTCTGCCTTCTTCCAAAGACTTAGATACTCATGCACAAGTCTTCAGCCTTCAAGGGACTACGCACTCTTTTTGGATCTTCAGCCTTTGCCTTCTCCTTCACCTCTTCTTCAACCTTGAAGAAGAAGAAAAACAACTCCACCTTCACTCAGAGTACCTTGCTTCACCTTTGCTTCATTGCGGAAAGGGGTAGGGAAGATGGAATAGAATGAGAGCTTTACAAGAACAAGGAAGTAGCTCACTTAAAACTATCCTATCTCATTCATAATCACAAAATGAAGTGTAAATTAGAGAGAGAAAGGGGCCTAAGGAGTTGCAACACACTCAACTATAGCAAGGACGTAGAATAGCATGAATGAGCAAACTTGGAATGAACTCCTAGGGGTACTATTTATAGCTGGGAGTGTTCCCTTGAGTGTGGGATCACTTAAGGTCAACATATAGCCATTTTCTAAGTTGCAATGGATCTATTTTCACCCAAAATAACTCACCAACGGTTATAATCACTTTTTCTACATTTTCTATACAATACATTTGGTTATGTTTCAATAAAGTTTACTCGACCGATCCACTAAATGACAAAGTCAGTTTTCAAACTATCGGTCGAGTTTGTTATGGGAAACTTGACTCATGACCTAAAATCAAATTTTCTCGGTGAGTCGGTGGACCAAGTTATGTGAGTGTGCAACTCAATCAATGGGTCATCTTCAAAAAATCTATCATTGGATCGGTCGAGTTTCCAACTGGACGGATAAACAGCATGTGGCAAATTTTCTAAATTGACATTTGAGTGTTAAATTTTGGAATTAAGTGTCCCTGATTTTTTCTCATCTTAGTTAGAAGTCATATCATTAAAACAAGTGATTACAAAAACCATCTAAGGTCATTTGGAGTGATTTCCTAAAATGCACACTTGCATTACTTTTGACTTGAACTTGAACAAGCTAGGGCTTGTATAATTTGATCCTTTTCATGTACCTAAAGCCTAAAATCAATATTGAACAAACATATTAGATACATAGGAATGGAATGGTTAACTCATTATCAAAATATGGGCAATGTATAACTCTCAAGTCAACATTCTTCCCCTTTTTTATAATGACAAACCATTCAATCATATAGAAAAGGATATTTGAGTTATACCTTTGCCTTGTGAATTGCAAGGGGATTCAAGATTTGAACAATGTAAATTGTTCCACCTCAATCTATGCTTACTCTAACCTGCACAGTTTGTCTATATACACAAAGAAACATGAATATATACTATATGGTCCTTTAGAAAGTCATATGATAAAGCATATAATGAATAAGAAAAGGATCACACAGACAATAAAACAATATGGTTGAGCTTTAACACATTGAACTTCTCTCCCCCTTTTGACATTATCAAAAAGGAAGGGGGGTAGAAGAGCATATAAATAGGTCTTCTCCAAGCACACATGCACACCATGCTATCTCAAAGCATACACCAAATAGAGACAAGAGAAACAAATAATCTACGTCATAATCAAAATATGGTAAAACATGGTACCAACAAATGAGATATAGTAAATCAACGAGTAAGTGTACAAAGGCTTAAGATTACAACCCAGAAAGTAGGATCTCAGAAAACAACTATGAGACAAGACGCTGAAAGCTAGATGATAAAATAGTACAACTCAAACATGTGCCCAGATGTTTTTAATACAAAATAGCCTAGAAAGATAGATATGATAAACAACTAGACTAAAAACTGGAACAACTAACATCTAAGCTATCCATGTCTAGAACACATTCAACATCACCATCAGAAACATTTGGCTCGTAGTCATCATCTCTGTCTGAAGTGTAGTAGAGAGAACAACATCACCTTCATCACCAGAGGCACCAACAAAGTGTTGGTATGTATGTCCTGAGAGCCAATCATAGGATGATTGGTGGGATACATTAAGATTGATTTGATAAGCATCAAATGCAAGCTTCCAATTTTTTATGGTTCAATCATATGAGATAATGATAGAACATATTGAATGTCTAGAGAATGACAATACTCAATGACGTATACTTTCAGGTTGAGGACCTAAATGATGAGATCATAAAAATGCTGAGTTTGTACATTCTTTTTATGTCCCTAGTTGGATTTCATTGTGGAAGGTAGATAGACAACAATGACACACATGACTAGATTGTGGTGTTGATTGATGATAGAATCTCATTAGTCATGATATGGAGATATCAAACCAAACACATAGGTACTTGTTAGAGAACAAGTGTACCAGACAGACCCACCGTGAGTTTGACACATGGAACCATGACATGGTAGTCACAGTCAGTTCTCACAGTAATGGTGGTGAGTGTGATTCTTTAACCTGAAATCACTACACTCAACACATGTCGTTGGGTACACTTTGACATCATCAAATACAATTTTGAAACATGGGTTGTTATAAAGGTGATGATTGAGTGGCTTTGACACATGGGGCTTTTGAGGGGTGAGTGATAGATATGGGATTTGTCCCTCCTGAGGGAGTTTGGTATCCATGGCCACTTGATGAGTAGGATTGAGATAGGTGTGTGCATGCATGTGTGAATCAGTATGTGATATTGATGTCATACATATCTCCTCCAATCTACTCTGAGATCAAGAAAGTGAATGAACGTTAACAGGATGACTGTTCCATTCCTTGAGTTCATTTGGGATATCAGTGACAAAGGAATTATACATTCACTATAACACCATTCACGGATTTTAGGATTGAAAGTTGTTCTCCAACTTTCCTTTTCACTTGGGTAGCACTGATGTGCGACTAGGCACCGCTCTTTTCTTGTGAAGTCATAAGTGTTATGGATTTTCATTGCCAATGTGAAATGGACCTGTAGGGTCACACACATAGGATTTAACTTGGAAGAGGAGTTTATCCACACACAATGTTTAGATTGATTACTAAAGGAGTTTAGTAGTTCAATTAAACACTCAATCAATTGATAACTCAGTATCATAGTGTTCAAGGTGTTGGACCGATTGATTAGAGTATTAGATTGATTGAAACTGCAATTGACTGATTTTACACAGTCTGCACTCCCAACTGATTGACTCATATGATGAACAGATCGGCTCAACTTGGTGAACCAATCGACTCATGTGATGAACCGATCGGTTTAAGACAGGTTGAGATGACTGGTTCAAGGGTTGAATCAATTAGCTCAACAGGTCCAAACAAGCAAGTTGGGAAAGTCAGGTTGGTGAGAAATTTCTTTTCATTTCACTTGTCCAATTTGATTGGAACAAGGATTGGTATTTGGATTATCCGAAACAAAAGAGGAAAATTCAATTGGTAACAGATCAGGACCATGAACCGATCAGCTCAGAAGTGAACCGATCGGCTTATGTCCCCAACTTACCCTTTCATGTTTGAAACGATCGGTTCAGCTGGCGCAATTGGTTGTTTTTGTGGAAAATCTTGAATTCTTCTACTCCTCCTTTAATTCCGCATTGCCCGGGGTAGAGAACCCTATCCCATGACCCTTCTATATATAGGGCTATTGGGGGCTTCTCAAAGCACAACTCAGAACACCAATTGCTCTGTAAAGTTGTCATTGTCTCTGGTTGTGGTAACCGAGAGAGCCCGAGCAAGTGCTACCCGATAAGGGAGGAACAACAAGGGAAAGACAACTACAGAAAGGTAACTGGTTGCAGGAGAGTGTGTCGATGACTAGTACGCTAAAAGGAGGGTGTGACTCCTTCTTATTACTTGTAGGACAAGGAGATCGGAGTTCTAGGTGGTCCATGTGGACTACTTCAGAGGCGGGAGACTTCTACTGCTCGGAGGACAGCTGTCAATCTTGAAAGTCCCAGTGAAACCAGGAGCTGCACAGACACCATCCAAGACCGGAGGTGAAGACCATGCAAGCCATGAGGTAACGTCACTGAGCAAGCCTCGAGACAAGGTATGTCTCTACAAACCATCCTTCCTATTGTATAGACGTTGACGCGATTCCTTTATTCTGGGTTTGGGAGAAGAAATTTTTTGTTTCCGCTACCCTCTCTGTCTCCCCTAAAACCCAATAGTGGTATCAGATCCACGTCAACTACTCTATACTTTAGGATTATCGATATGATCAATTCTGGTTTGTTGCCTTTATTTATTGCATATGATGCAAATAAAATTGGCTTTATGCATTTCCAATCCTAAATCCACAAATCCCAATATACATATATGATATTTAATATGAATGCACTCGATACGCATCGCCCTTAAATGAGTTTTGTGGTGGATGTATAGTGTGGTTATGGCCTATAAACCCTATGTATGTGAGCTTGGTTGAATGTGGTTGCTTGCATCTCGGTCTGCGCACCGATTCCCTACCTCCTTTTTCCTGATGTAACTCTAGATAACTCGAGATTTCTTTCCTACCTTTGCTCCCCCCGAATGTAATTTGGGGTTTCCCAATTTAAATGTAAATATGATAGATCTTTTATTTCTTATTATGTCAAAGAATGGAGGACATCTGACGACGACTGAGACGATCAGTTCAAGGCGTGAACCGATCGGTTGGCGATCCAGACGATCGGCTCGAGGAGCGAGATGAGCGGGTGGTGACCTGAGGAGATGCACAATGACTAGGTGAACCGATCGGTTGGAGGAGCCAACCGATCAGCTGGTGGCACCCAAATGACCAGCCAGGGCAAGAAGGTCATTCATGTGATGAGTTGATCAACTAGGATGGCTATAGCACTTCATCATGAACATGTTGCATGTGATGTAGACCTAGATGACCATGATTCCTCTTAGCTTGAGGAATCACATTAGGATAGCCATAATCATCGTTTTTATCATTTCGCATGTTTTCTGTGGAATATAGCATGTATATGATACGTACTATGTATTTTGGTGATTGGATATGTATATGTACCTATAAATCAAATCCCTTATTAAATATTAAAGTTTTAGATGCCTTCCAAATGTGACACACGTGAAAAGCTTGATCGGCCAAGTGTTGGCATGCCCCAGTGTGGTGCACCATCTATCTCGTGGAAGCGTGAAGGATGGATATGTGGGTCTGTCCTAGCAGGGTGCATATTCATCGTGTTGGCTTTGGTTTGGACTTAACAAGGTGACCTAGATAGGATCTAGCACCTTGAGGCATGGAGGTGATCATGGCAAGGAGTTGCATATGACATCTTTTAAGAGTTGCATATGATACAATTGGCAAAAGTTGCCTACCTGGAAGATATAAGTTGTGGGTGACAGCCCTAGCTGGTCCATGACTCAGAGGATTTCAGGATCTTGACCCATTAGAAGATTGTACGCTACAATCTTCCAAATTTATGGTGAGGGCTATCAATTTGAACAAAAATAGTGGGAGCGATAATTAATTAAAGTCCTAATTATATCGTAAAACCTTTTCAAATCAATCAAGTCAAATGGGAGTTTTTGGACTAAATTGCATATATTTCCTTTTGTACACTAAATGGTTAATCAACAATAATCACGTTATTTGTGATCGGTCCTTAAGATGGACAAATCTAATGAGAATAATTTCCATGACTGATTAGGACATTGAGAAGTGTTCTTAATCAAAGAGAGAAAGCTCTAAGTCCTAGTTCTACCAAAACCAGATGAACTCGATCCTACCACACCAATGGATGAAAGTATTCTTATGGAAGCATACCGAGGATGACATTGATGTGGAGTGCTTAATGTTGTGCTCTCTGAACTATGAGTTGCAGAGACAACATGAGACATATGATGTCTCCAAGACACTATCCTAGTATGTCATGACAGAAGGAGATCCAGTAAGGTATTCACACACTCAATGTGATTGGGTATGTGGAAAAACCTGACTAAGAAGGATTCCCTTTGAGCCAAGAGTTGGCTATTGGTATGATACTGCAAATGTTGCGAGAATCATACAGTTCATGATGAACTACAACATGAACAACTTTGACAAGCTTTGACAAAGTTGTTGGACATGTTGAGGATAGTAGAGGCAAACATGAAGAAAGACAAACTCTAATCTTTGATGTGATCAATGAAGGGTAAGTCTTAAAGGCAAGGACAAAGGCAAAGCAAAGAAGCGTTCTGATGCTAGCCAGCAATCTAAGCTGTCTTCGGCCTAGATGCACAAATGAAGAAGGACAAGCCTAAGTATGTGATGTTGATCAATAGAAACAAAGGCAGGTCCAAGGGCAAGGGCAAGGGCAAAGATAAGAAGGGTTCTGATGCTAGCCAGTAGCCCAAGTCATCTTCAGCCTCAAGGCACATGGGAGGGTGAATGAGGGAAATGCCCTCTATATCTGGAAGAACAAAAGAAGACAAAAGGAGGGGATAGAGATTTCCACCGTAGGTATCATGAAATAAACACTTCTTTATCTGAGGTGTATGATACCAAGATATGGATCTGTTATATATGATATACAAGATCCACAAAGAAGTGATGGCCTTTGTGAAAGGACCAAGAAAGAAGTACTCATCATTGGAGCAAGTGTTGCTGCCATAGATAGGAATACCTTTTAGTTTATTTCAGCCTAAAGGGCACGAAATAGATTTGAAAACTGCTATTTCAATTTGCCAATAGAAACACATTATTCTTGCATCTTGTTGAGACAAGGATGGCTATCAATATAGTTGATATTTCAAATTCAAAGATATGATCTTTGTGGCAATGCTTTGTTTATCTTGTGTTACTTGGTATGCATAAGATAAAATGATACCTAAAAGTTATTGATAACTCAAACAATCAAATTAGCATAAATCATGAGAAATTCATTTCTAGTTTCCATATGATGGATAAATCTAGACTCTTTTGGTTAGAGAACCAGTAAGAGACAGGAACCTCTTAGACATCAATCTTCACTAATGATAGTGGGAGAATGATTATCCTATTAGGTATAATACATGTGATGTATTTACATACCTATTGGAGAAAATGCTAATACTTCAAATGGTGTTTAGAGAAATACCAATATGAATATCTTGAAGTGTTCAAGAATATCATAGATGGAGTATGAATTTGGTAAAGTGTTAATTCTTGCTGAGATCAATGAATGAAATACTGAACCAAATGTTTGAGATCCTTATGAATGATTATGATAGTGTATCAAAGTGAACTCATGATTAAGGCATGGTGATGTCTAAATCAACAAGGATTCATACTCTAAGGAGTTAGAGGATGATTATCAAATAACTAATTTCTTCTTAAATAAAGAATACCCCACACTAATAAAGGACATTAAGAATCACAAAGGGTTGTGAGTTCTTATATCCTTGATAGATGCACCTCGATTATCTATGTGATGAGTTGGTCATGTGATGAGTCAACTATCTAGATGAATATGAGGAACCAGATTTTGAGTTATGGTTTATGACCATTACATGCTAAATGACTTCCATGTGAACCATAAGGTATGACCTTGATGGTAGCACACATTGGAATAAAATTCATAAGTGCAAATGAGTCTTAAGCTTTAAGACACATGGATAACATTTTGAGAAGGATGATGCTAGTTGATTGCAACTTAATGACTAAGGGAATTGTCATACGGATACTAAAACCGCATTCCTATGAGGAATAAGACAAGGATGTGCACGTGACACAACCTATAAGGTTTATGAATCGATTAATGCAAATGAAGTCTATAAGTTACAATGGACTAATCAATGTATTTGAGTAATTACAAGAAACTCAGAGTTGGATCTTTACTTTGATGATATAGTCAAAGGGTTTGACTGATATGTCAAAGATAAAGAAGGGATATGTGATTTAGTGGGAGCGTATTCACATTCCACATGTTGATGTGAAATGGAAATGTTCTAGAATGCAAATCCAAAGTGGATATTATATTTAGGGAAGATAGAGACGTTTCCTATGTGATAGGAACATAGATCTATAGAGATAATTCTCAAAAACTTCTTGACCCGAAAAGAGAGAGCATACATTAGCAATTTGTACTGAAGGGTTTAGTATGCACAAATTCAGTGGGAGAAAACTTGTCTGTGTTACGTGGAGTTAGTATCCCAAGGACAAGTGTCCAATTATTATGAAGAATGGGAACACTAAGAATAGATAAGGATCTATCATGTATGTACTCATCCCATCATCTTGCATGTATGGATATGGAAAGAACAAAATGCATTTATCATCTTGTATGTAGGACGTGACAATATGATGTGCTCATCCTGATAACTCGTATGTGGGACATGACGAGTAGATGTTTGACTAGTTCCAGTAAGTGTTACTGGAATACCATAAGAACTTGATAAGTACTTGAGAAGTACTAGTTCTATGGAAATAAGGAAGGGTTCACTGTAAAGAGTTACACTGATGCAAACTTCTGAAAAGGACAGAAAAATATATATGGGATATATAAAAGTGAATGTTTGTTGATAAATGGAAATGTTCCAATAAAGCCATTTTAAATGGATAAGCCGAGTATATGTGTGTTAGAGAACAACAATGGATACTATATGGATCTGGAAGTTCATGAGATGAACTTATACTTACTCTGGTCATTGATGACAAATAAGGAGTACTTGGTCATGCAATGTGGCTAAAGGTTATAAAAGGAATACTAGATCGCATATTATGGCAACTCCATCTCATACGTGTGAAATACAGTGAAGAGATGAGAGACATGCAGTTAATACCAACTTTGGAAAGGTGTTGCCATAACTCTCTATGTTAACAATAGAGCACAGTAACATGTGGGACATGTTTGAAGATCACTATGAATATGATTCAAGGGTGATTGGCTCGCAGTGCAAGTGGGAGTCTGTTGGTATGTATGCCCTGAGAGCCAATCATAGGATGATTGGTGGGATACATTAAGATTGATTTGATAAGCATCAAAGGCAAGCTTCCAATTCTTTCTGGTTCAATCATATGAGATAATGATAGAACAAATTGAATGTCTAGAGAATGACAGTACTCAATGACATATGCTTTCAGTTTGAGGAACTAAACGATGAGATCATACGGATGTTAAGAGTTTGTACATTCTTTTTATGTCCCTAGTCGGATGTCATTGTGGAAGGTAGATAGACAACAATGACAAACAACACTATATTGTGGTGTTGGTTGATGATAGAATCTCGTTAGTCATGATATGGAGATATCAAACCAAACACATAGGTACTTGTTAGAGAACAAGTGTACCAGACAGACCCACCTTGAGTTTGACACATGGAACCATGACATGGTAGTCACAGTCAGTTCTCACAGTGATGGTGGTGAGTGTGATTCTTTGACCTGAAATCACTACACTCAACACATATCATTGGGTACACTTTGACATCATCAAACGCAATCCTGAAACATGGGTTGTTATAAAGGTGATGATTGGGTGGATTTGACACATGGGGCTTTTGAGGGGTGAGTGATAGATATGGGATTTGTCCCTCCTGAGGGAGTTTGATATCCATGGCCACTTGATGAGTAGGATTGAGATAGGCGTGCACACACATGTGTGAATTAGTATGTGATATTGATGTCATACATATCTCCTCAAATCTACTCTGAGATCAAGAAAGTGAATGAACGTTGACAGGATGATTGTTCCATGCCTTGAGTTCATTCAGGATATCAATGACAAAGGAATTATACATTAACTATAACACCATTCACAGATTGTAGGATTGAAAGTTGTTCTCCAACTTTCCTTTTCACTTGGGTAGCACTGATGTGTGACTAGGCACCGATCTTTGCTTGTGAAGTCAGAAGTGTTATGGATTTTCACTGCCAATGTGAAATGGACCCGTAGGGTCACACACATAGGATTTAACCTGGAAGAGGAGTTTATCCACAAACGATGTTTAGTTTGATTACTAAAGGAGTTTAGTAGTTCAATTAAGCACTCAATCAATTGATAGCTCAGTATCATAGTGTTCAAGGTGTTGGACCAATTGATTAGAGTATCGGTTTGATTGAAACTGCAATTGACTAATTTTGCACAATCTACACTCCCAACTGATTGGCTCATATGATGAACCGATCGGCTCATCTTGGTGAACCGATCGGCTCATGTGATGAACTGATCGGCTCAGGACAGGTTGAGATGACCGGTTCAAGGGTTGAACCGATCAGCTCAACATGTCCAAACGAGCAAGTTGGGAAAGTTAGGTTGGTGAGAAATTTCTTTTCGTTTGACTTATCCAATTTGATTGGAACAAGGATTGGTATTTGGATCGATTCAAAACAAAAGAGGAAAAGTCAATCGAAAATTGATCAGGACCATGAACCGATTTACTCATAAGTGAACCGATCAGCTCAGGACCCCAACCGACCATTTCATGTTTGAAACGATCAGTTCAGATGGCGCAGTTGGTTGTTTTTGTGGAAAATCTCAAACCCTTCTACTCCTGCTTTAATCCCGCATTGCCCGGGGTAGAGAAACCTATCCCATGACCCTCCTATATATAGGGGTATTGGGGGCTTCTCAAAGCACAACTCAAAACACCAGTTGATCTGCAAAGTTTTCATCCTCTCTGGTTGTGTTAACTGAGACAGCCCGAGCAAGTGCTACTCGATAAGGGAGACACATCAAGGGAAAGACAACTGTGATGGAGTGGATTTTTGAAATCCATAAATCTCCAATAACATATTAGAATCCATATATTGAGAGTTCCAAGTGTTTTGGTAAAGTTGGAATGTTGATCGAGATTTATATAATGATTTGGATCCATAAGTTATGCCTACTTGAGGAATTTAATTGACAAGTCAAATAGCTGAGTTTTTGCACCAAAATCGAATGGATTGTATCTAGAGAGAGATAAGAGAAGGGAAGGGGAGATCGAGGCCTAAGGTGATGAATGTGACTGGTTTCGTGCCCAGTCCCAGTGACTTCAATGGTCGACCAACCCCAGTTGGCTGGAGATGGAGGTGAAGCTAGGGGACAGGTGCGGAGTGCTTCTCACCTCGAACGTTGGTTGCGGGCAAGTTTGTGTAGGCCTAGGGAAGCTTTTGGAGTCTTCAGATCGACACGAGGAGGAGAATAGGAGATTTGCCCCTTTGCTCCGCCGCAACCAAAGCTGGCGGCGACGCTCCTGCCCAGATGGGGGTCCATCGACCGTAGGGAGCCTCTGAGTAGCCGTGGAGGGAGGCTGACAGATGCTGATCATGATGGCGGCATGAAGAGATGACGAGGAGCAGTCAAGCTCGAGCCCTTGCTCACTGGAGACCCCCTGTGCGGCGACGCCCGCTAGGAACAGAGTCCCGCTAGGGACTGGTCGCGTGAGAAGAAGGGAGAACCAGCTCTATAGACGAACCGGGTCCAGGAAACAAGAACCGACCGATTCAATGCTGAACCAGGAAGAACCGACCGAATCCAAGCAAAGGAGTGGCGCCCAACCCTGGACGCCACGTGGCGCTCACATACTGGCCCATAAAGGTAAATATTTTAGTAAATGTTAGGATCTTCAATAATTCGTAATAAATAGCATGCTTATCAGAAAAATATAAATAATATACCGTTTTTCTCAGAAAAATGAGCATAACAACATGGAATGATAATATCAGGCTTTTGATGCTTAAATCTCAGTGATATCATGAAAGATGTGTAATACTCGTTTAATGGATAATAAATAGCAAATGATGACATAAAATCATGGAAAAATATCAATAAGTCCATAATTACATATAGAATGCATATGATCTCAGATATGTTCATGTTGATGCACAAAAGCATATAATTTGATTAATATGGATAATTAGGGCTAATAACCCTAAATAAAATGTATTAAATACATGCATGCTCAAGAAGTGATGAAATTTACAGAGCAAGCTCATATCCATATTTGGAACCTCAGATTTAATGATGAGATCATGATGATGCATATAATTCATGTTATATGAAGTTGACCTTTAATACATGGTTTAAAACCCTAATCTAGGTTGATGATGTAACCTAGGGTTAATTAATGTGTACAAAAATGCTATGGAAGATAATGATCAGATTATGTATCCTAATCTAGAAAATTACATCAGTGAGATAATTATATGACAAGTAATGATGAGAATATCCCAATGAACTAAGTGAAATCCTAATATGAGCATGATTAGGGTTAAGATGAGATATAATAGGATGAGAACCTGATGATAGTATGTGATCTTGTCTTTATTAGGGCTGACCAAGGATATAGTTGACATCAGAAGTATATCTGATGATTAGGTTTTCTCTTCATCAAGGTACGCCATTACCTCTTACTTGGCTTATTATACAATATGCTTGTGTTATATGAGTAGTAAAGTACTTGTCATATGGTATTGGATGAAATGATTGTTCCTGTATGATATGTTGCCTGATTTTCCGTACTTATGGCTATGAACATATGAAACATAATATATTGTTCCATTATATGAAAGCACTATATCTCTTTGGTAAGCGTAGTGCTAGTGAGTGATCTATCTCTTTGGTAAGCATATCACATGTACAATGATCTATCTCTTTGGTAAGCAGATCATAAGGCCTGAATGCATCTATCCCATTGGTAGGCGGATGCATGAGCATATAATGGAAAATAAGCTTAAAATATGTGTTCTCTTTTGTTGATGAATATTTTTGTGCAAGTATACGCTTTCCTTATATTGCTTATTACTGCCAAGTATTAGTTTTATCTTATTGCCAAGATATGCTGAAAGGTAAATAAAAGACACGTAGGCATACTCAGTACAATATTCTTGAATATTGTGTTGACGTGTACCGCATGTAATCTTTTGTTTAGGTTGTGGTTATGCCCTTGAAGATCCAGGATAGAGAGAGTTGTGTGGCGAGCTGATGTACAGGTGGACCTGTTGTCTTAAGATCCTGTAGTTTAGTTGTAGTACATGTATATGTATAGGTTTGTTTTTCAATATGTAATATCAAATGTTGTAACAATTCATTATGTAATTATATGTTGAATGGTGAACATGTGTGTATGGTTTTATTATTGTTCATGTACATGTGCTATTGATTGTTTCCTTCTGACTTCCTCTGATTTTCTTCTTCTTAGCCTCATGTGGGATGTTTAAATTGGGATTCTCGCTGAGGTGAGGGTTTCAATTAGGACGTCACACATCAGATTAAGTTTTAGAAAATCCGGGGACGTCACAGGTGGTATCAGAGCATGAACAATAGCAAAGCCTGACATTTTCTCATTATGCAACTCAAAACTAAAGAACCTTGAACCTTAATAATCTTATAGGGTTAGATTAGTCATCTTATAGAGACTAGATCTGACCTAGCCTCTAGGTTAGCGCCTAGATGTCTGAGAACTAGGTCTAGACTAGTGCTTGTGAGTAGCAAGTCCTTAGATGTCGTTATTTCCTTATAATACAGTGGTATGGGACGTTGTACTATTTGGAAATGATGTGCATCAAGGGAAGAGAAACCCTAGACATATTGTGCACGTTGTCTAGAGTATCTACACTAGTCTACCCCTTGTTCTCACCCTTTTCACTAGTTTTCATGACACTGGACTCTCTACTATGTGTGGGACACTCATTTGAGGATTTGGTTTTTGATTCCAAATGAATCGAACCTCGATAGTTTTCTCTAACGCTTGTTTTATCGGAAAAAACTATATAATATTTTAATATGTATATGTATTACAAAATGTGTCCCCACACATGTACGAGTAGGAGGTGGCCATGCAACCCAAGTGAAAGTGATGACATCAGTCTAGAAGAGAGAGTAGTTCTAGATTAGATGTCTAGAGCCTTGTTGGATATACATATGATAGATGGAATAGATGATATAAGTTTTGATGATATAATGTAAGTCGTATATAGAAGACATAAGATGGTTATGATGATCTATGTTTGTTTTTGAGGACCTATGTTTAGTTTTGAGGATTTGAGATAAGTTTTGATGGTGCAAGTAAATATGCTTTTATGAGATAAGATAAGCTAAGTTAAGACTAAGTTGTGAGTCAGCATGAGCCTCAAGCTCTTTTACAAAGGAGGATCTCTAGTGTTAGGACCAGTTTAGGGGTTAGCTCAAGAGAGAGAGAGACCGACAGGGAGAAGGTCAGAGAACCTAGACTCCATGGTATGAGAAATATGTGATATGATATGTCCTAAACTAGAATACTCCTGAGTGATTGAGTTGAGTCGCTCTATGTATGATTCCTATAGTTTTCTTGAACCCTAGATGTCCTTGGGAGGACCAAACCCTAGAGACAGAGAGAGGCTGGATATATGTGCATGTGAGTATGAATATGAGTGCCTACCATCTGGGTGAGGGAGAGAGAGCCCAAGACCCTGGAGGAGGTAGCTATGTTTTTAGTTTTTGTGAAGCCTCATGCTCGGGTTGGTGGTTCCCCATGTAGGACTCTAGTGATGTGTATATATAAGAGAGTTTTGGGTAAGCATGTCTCATGGGTAGAGACCTATGAAGAGTATGTAATAGCATGTTTTGGTTTGTGCTTATGTGGCTAGAGCTTGTATGGCTATCCCTAGTGCCAATGAGGAAATCTGATAACCCTAGATCATAGAGGAAAGATAAAGTATATGCATTTGAGATACTCATTGAGTTGAGTTGGCTCAGAGAGACTGAGCATGGTATTACTCTCATGACAAGGGTTAGGATCTCAGTTGGACTAGATGAAGTTTGATATATGTTTAAAGAGAAACTGACATAAGTTTAATTAGCACAACCATGATATTATATATATAAGGATGTAATCTAATATTGAGATATGATACATGGATATGATATGATGGGTACCTAATAAGGTTTAATAGATATCAATGCATAAATGGTTAACCATATGCTTTAATAATGATGATAGTGTGATAGTATTAGTTAATCTTGTGATAAAATCACTAGTAAATGTTGTAATTTGTTATGAGCAATGAAATAAGATCATATGAATGAAACATGTTACATGAGGTGTTAATCTTAGTGCTTAATAAAGATGAAAGACATAGTTTGGCAGTTAGCACAACATAATGATTATAACACCTTGATATGCTCTAGATGAATAAAGTGGGTTAACTTTAGTTAACTCCCTCCTAAAAGGCATATGTTAATGATGAACATGTTCTAACAATGAGCTAAATAAAATGTGGATGACACCTTGATATATGGGTTAACCTTAGTTAACTCCTTTATAACATGGTAATATGAAGTTGAATAATAATGCATGGGTGACGATAAGGAAGCAACCCTAATATATGAGATATGTCATCAGAGTTTCTAAACCCTTTTTCAATCTTTATGAAGTGTTTGTGCACCAAGATGGTTGTAAACTCCCCCCTAATAGTGCTTTGGATACATGGTAGTTTTCCTTGGAGTATGAGTATGGTTTACTTTCGAGGACGAAAGTTCTTTTAAGATGTATATGATGTGACGAAGTGGGTTTTCTGGCTTAATTTCGAGGACGAAATATCTTTTAAGGTGTGTAGGATGTGATGGAGTGGATTTTTGAAATCCTTAAATCTCCAATAACATATTAGAATCCATATCTTGAGTTATAATGAGAGTTCCAAGTGTTTTGGTAAAGTTGGAATGTTGATCGAGATTTATATAATGATTTGGATCCATAAGTTATGCCTACTTGAGGAATTTAATTGACAAGTCAAATAGCTGAGTTTTTGCACCAAAATCGAATGGATTGTATCTAGAGAGAGATAAGAGAAGGGAAGGGGAGATCAAGGCCTAAGGTGATGAATGTGACTGGTTTTGTGCCCAGTCCCAGTGACTTCAATGGTCGACCAACCCCAGTTGGCCGGAGATGGAGGTGAAGCTAGGGGACAGGTGCGGAGTGCTTCTCACCTCGAACGTTGGTTGCGGGCAAGTTTGTGTAGGCCTAGGGAAGATTTTGGAGTCTTCAGATCGACACGAGGAGGAGCATAGGAGATTTGCCACTTTGCTCCTCCGCAACCAAAGCTGGCGGCGGCGCTCCTGCCCAGATGGGAGTCCATCGATCGTAGGGAGCCTCCGTGTAGCCGCGGAGGGAGGCTGACGGATGCTGATCATGATGGCGGCATGAAGAGATGACGAGGAGCAGTCGATCCCGAGCCCTTGCTCACCGCAGACCCCCTATGCGGCGGCGCCCGCTAGGAATAGAGTCCCGCTAGGGACTGGTCGCGTGAGAAGAAGGGAGAACCAGCTCTATAGACGAACCGGGTCCAGGAAACGAGAACCGACCGATTCAATGCTGAACCTGGAAGAACTGACCGAATCCAAGCAAAGGAGTTGCGCCCAACCCTGGGCGCCACGTGGCGCTCACATACTGGCCCATAAAGGTAAATAATTTAGTAAATGTTAGGCTCTTCAATAATTCGTAATAAATAGCCTGCTTATCAGAAAAATATAAATAATATATCATTTTTCTCAGAAAAATGAGCATAACAAATGGAATGATAATATCAGGCTTTTGATGCTTAAATCTTAGTGATATCATGAAAGATGTGTAATACTCGTTTAATGGATAATAAATAGCAAATGATGACATAAAATCATGGAAAAATATCAGTAAGTCCATAATTACATATAGAATGCATATGATCTCAGATATGTTCATGTTGATGCAAAAAAGAATATAATTTGATTAATATCGATAATTAGGGCTAATAACCCTAAATAAAATGTATTAAATACATGCATGCTCAAGAAGTGATGAAATTTACAGAGCAAGCTCATATCCATATTTGGAACCTCAGATTTAATGATGAGATCATGATGATGCATATCATTCATGTTATATGAAGTTGACCTTTAATACATGGTTTAAAACCCTAATCTAGGTTGATGATGTAACCTAGGGTTAATTAATGTGTACAAAAATGCTATGGAAGATAATGATCAGATTATGTATCCTAATCTGGAAAATTACATCAGTGAGATAATTATATGACAAGTAATGATGAGAATATCCCAATGAACTAAGTGAAATCCTAATATGAGCACGATTAGGGTTAAGATGAGATATAATAGGATGAGAACCTGATGATAGTATGTGATCTTGTCTTTATCAGGGTTGACCAAGGATAGAGTTGACATCAGAAGTATATCTGATGATTAGGTTTGCTCTTGATCAAGGTACGCCATTACCTCTTACTTGGCTTATTATACAATATGCTTGTGTTATATGAGTAGTAAAATACTTTGTATATGGTATTGGATGAAATGATTGTTCCTGTATGATATGTTGCCTGATTTTCCGTACTTATGGCTATGAACATATGAAACATAATATATTGTTCCATTATATGAAAACACTATATCTCTTTGGTAAGCGTAGTGCTAGTGAGTGATCTATCTCTTTGGTAAGTGGATCACATGTACAATGATCTATCTCTTTGGTAAGTGGATCATAAGGCCTGAATGCATCTATCCCATTGGTAGGCGGATGCATGAGCATATAATGGAAAATAAGCTTAAAATATGTGTTCTCTTTTGTTGATGAATATCTTTGTGCAAGTATACGCTTTCCTTATATTGCTTATTACTACCAAGTATTAGTTTTATCTTATTGCCAAGATATGCTGAGAGGTAAATCAAAGACACGTAGGCGTACTTAGTACAATATTCTTGAATATTGTGTTGACGTGTACCGCATGTAATCTTTTGTTTAGGTTGTGGTTATGCTCTTGAAGATCCAGGATAGAGAGAGTTGTGTGGCGAGCTGATGTACAGGTGGACCTGTTGTCTTAAGATCATGTAGTTTAGTTGTAGTACATGTATATGTATAGGTTTGCTGTTCAATATGTAATATCAAATGTTGTAACAATTCATTATGTAATTATATGTTGAATGGTGAACATGTGTGTATGGTTTTATTATTGTTCATGTACATGTGCTATTGATTGTTTCCTTCTGACTTCCTCCAATTTTCTTCTTCTTAGCCTCATGTGGGATGTTTAAATTGGGATTCTCGCTGAGGTGAGGGTTTCAATTTGGACGTCACACATCAGATTAAGTTTTAGAAAATCCGGGGACGTCACAGGTGGTATCAGAGCATGAACAATAGCAAAGCCTGACATTTGCTCATTATGCAAGTCAAAACTAAAGAACCTTGAACCTTAATAATCTTATAGGGTTAGATTAGTCGTCTTATAGAGACTAGATCTGACCTAGCCTCTAGGTTAGCACCTAGATGTCTAAGAACTAGGTCTAGACTGGTGCTTGTGAGTAGCAAGTCCTTAGATGTCGTTATTTCCTTATAGTACAGTGGTATGGGACGTTGTACTATTTGGAAATGACGTGCATCAAGGGAAGAGAAACCCTAGACATATTGTGCACGTTGTCTAGAGTATCTACACTAGTCTACCCCTTGTTCTCACCCTTTTCACTAGTTTTCATGACACTGGACTCTCTACTATGTGTGGGACACTCAATTGAGGATTTGGTTTTTGATTCCAAACGAATCGAACCTCGATAGTTTTCTCTGACGCTTGTTTTATCGGAAAAAACTATATAATATTTTAATATGTATATGTATTACAAAATGTGTCCCCACACATGTACGAGTAGGAGGTGGTCATGCAACCCAAGTGAAAGTGATGACATCAATCTAGAAGAGAGAGTAGTTCTAGATTAGATGTCTAGAGCCTTGTTGGATATACATATGATAGATGGAATAGATGATATAAGTTTTGATGATATGATGTAAGTCATATATAGAAGACATAAGATGGTTATGACGATCTATGTTTGTTTTTGAGGACCTATGTTTAGTTTTGAGGATTTGAGATAAGTTTTGATGGTGCAAGTAAATATGCTTTTATGAGATAAGATAAGCTAAGTTAAGACTAAGTTGTGAGTCAGCATGAGCCTCAAGCTCTTTTACAAAGGAGGACCTCTAGTGTTAGGACCCGTTTAGGGGTTAGCTCAAGACAGAGCGAGACCCACAGGGAGAAGGTCAGAGAACCTAGACTCCATGGTATGAGAAATATGTGATATGATATGTCCTAAACTAGAATACTCCTGAGTGATTGAGTTGAGTCGCTCTATGTATGATTCCTATAGTTTTCTTGAACCCTAGATGTCCTTGGGAGGACCAAACCCTAGAGACAGAGAGAGGCTGGATATATGTGCATGTGAGTATGAATATGAGTGCCTACCATCTGGGTGAGGGAGAGAGAGCCCAAGACCCTGGAGGAGGTAGCTATGTTTTTAGTTTTTGTGAAGCCTCATGCTCGGGTTGGTGGTTCCCCATGTAGGACTCTAGTGATGTGTATATATAAGAGAGTTTTGGGTAAGCATGTCTCATGGGTAGAGACCTATGAAGAGTATGTAATAGCATGTTTTGGTTTGTGCTTATGTGGCTAGAGCTTGTATGGCTATCCCTAGTGCCAATGAGGTAATATGATAACCCTAGATCATAGAGGAAAGATAAAGTATATGCATTTGAGATACTCATTGAGTTGAGTTGGCTCAGAGAGACTGAGCATGGTATTACTCTCATGACAAGGGTTAGGATCTCAGTTGGACTAGATGAAGTTTGATATATGTTTAAAGAGAAACTGACATAAGTTTAATTAGCACAACCATGATATTATATATATAAGGATGTAATCAAATATTGAGATATGATACATGGATATGATATGATGGTTACCTAATAAGGTTTAATAGATATCAATGCATAAATGGTTAACCATATGCTTTAATAATGATGATAGTGTGATAGTATTAGTTAATCTTGTGATAAAATCACTAGTAAATGTTGTAATTTGTTATGAGCAATGAAATAAGATCATATGAATGAAACATGTTACATGAGGTGTTAATCTTAGTGCTTAATAAAGATGAAAGACATAGTTTGGCAGTTAGCACAACATAATGATTATAACACCTTGATATGCTCTAGATGAATAAAGTGGGTTAACTTTAGTTAACTCCCTCCTAAAAGGCATATGTTAATGATGAACATGTTCTAACAATGAGCTAAATAAAATGTGGATGACACCTTGATATATGGGTTAACCTTAGTTAACTCCTTTATAACATGGTAATATGAAGTTGAATAATAATGCATGGGTGACGATAAGGAAGCAACCCTAATATATGAGATATGTCATCAGAGTTTCTAAACCCTTTTTCAATCTTTATGAAGTGTTTGTGCACCAAGATGGTTGTAAACTCCCCCCTAATAGTGCTTTGGATACATGGTAGTTTTCCTTGGAGTATGAGTATGGTTTACTTTCGAGGACGAAAGTTCTTTTAAGATGTATATGATGTGACGAAGTGGGTTTTCTGGCTTAATTTCGAGGACGAAATATCTTTTAAGGTGTGTAGGATGTGATGGAGTGGATTTTTGAAATCCTTAAATCTCCAATAACATATTAGAATCCATATCTTGAGTTATAATGAGAGTTCCAAGTGTTTTGGTAAAGTTGGAATGTTGATCGAGATTTATATAATGATTTGGATCCATAAGTTATGCCTACTTGAGGAATTTAATTGACAAGTCAAATAGCTGAGTTTTTGCACCAAAATCGAATGGATTGTATCTAGAGAGAGATAAGAGAAGGGAAGGGGAGATCGAGGCCTAAGGTGATGAATGTGACTGGTTTTGTGCCCAGTCCCAGTGACTTCAATGGTCGACCAACCCCAGTTGGCCGGAGATGGAGGTGAAGCTAGGGGACAGGTGCGGAGTGCTTCTCACCTCGAACGTTGGTTGCGGGCAAGTTTGTGTAGGCCTAGGGAAGATTTTGGAGTCTTCAGATCGACACGAGGAGGAGCAGAGGAGATTTGCCACTTTGCTCCGCCGCAACCAAAGCTGGCGGCGGCGCTCCTGCCCAGATGGGAGTCCATCGATCGTAGGGAGCCTCCGTGTAGCCGCGGAGGGAGGCTGACGGATGCTGATCATGATGGCGGCATGAAGAGATGACGAGGAGAAGTCGATCCCGAGCCCTTGCTCACCGGAGACCCCCTATGCGGCGGCGCCCGCTAGGAACAGAGTCCCGCTAGGGACTGGTCGCGTGAGAAGAAGGGAGAACCAGCTCTATAGACGAACCGGGTCCAGGAAACGAGAACCGACCGATTCAATGCTGAACCAGGAAGAACCGACCGAATCCAAGCAAAGGAGTTGCGCCCAACCCTGGGCGCCACGTGGCACTCACATACTGGCCCATAAAGGTAAATAATTTAGTAAATGTTAGGATCTTCAATAATTCGTAATAAATAGCCTGCTTATCAGAAAAATATAAATAATATATCGTTTTTCTCAGAAAAATGAGCATAACAACATGGAATGATTATATTAGGCTTTTGATGCTTAAATCTCAGTGATATCATGAAAGATGTGTAATACTCGTTTAATGGATAATAAATAGCAAATGATGACATAAAATCATGGAAAAATATCAGTAAGTCCATAATTACATATAGAATGCATATGATCTCAGATATGTTCATGTTGATGCACAAAAGCATATAATTTGATTAATATGGATAATTAGGGCTAATAATCCTAAATAAAATGTATTAAATACATGCATGCTCAAGAAATGATGAAATTTACAGAGCAAGCTCATATCCATATTTGGAACCTCAGATTTAATGATGAGATCATGATGATGCATATCATTCATGTTATATGAAGTTGACCTTTAATACATGGTTTAAAACCCTAATCTAGGTTGATGATGTAACCTAGGGTTAATTAATGTGTACAAAAATGCTATGGAAGATAATGATCAGATTATGTATCCTAATCTGGAAAATTACATCAGTGAGATAATTATATGACAAGTAATGATGAGAATATCCCAATGAACTAAGTGAAATCCTAATATGAGCACGATTAGGGTTAAGATTGAAAACCTCTAGAGGGGGGGGTGAATAGAGTTTTATAGATAATTTAACAATTATTGCACTTCAACAACCACAAAGAGAAAATTGGACAAGGAGACACAAGGGTTTAGAGTGGTTCCTAGCCTTAGCAAATACTAAGGTAGTCAGTCCACTACCCGGTTGCTTACCCAACCGGGATTTGAAAAGAAATTATTTTATTACCTCGCAAGGACTTTACATAAAATACATTTCTTTTCCCTAAACCCTTCAAGCAGCCTTCACCTAGAAGTAATCGCCCAACTCGAAGCAGCCTTCCCTTGAAGTAGATGCACCAACACCCGTTGCACCAGCCTTCTGAAGTAGCTTCCCGTGCGATATCCTTCTTGAAGTAGCTTGAAGTCCCCTTCTCCACCTGAGAAGTCCACCCTCTCCAATCCGCAGCCTCCAACCTTAGGAGTAGCAAGGAGAGTACAAGGAATAAATAGGAACAAGAAAGAAAAACAGAAATTACAACTTATCCTTTAAGCCCAAGGCTTGATGTGCCTAGATCAAGCGTAAGATCTCCTAGCCAAGTATGTGAACTTGTGATTGCTGTAGGTAGGAGAATCTAGCCTATAGGACACGAGATTGAGCTAAGGAGAATGTAGGCCAATGATCACAGTGCTCAACTTTTGCTTACAAAAGATTGCTCAAGTATGCTCAAGTGTATTCTCAATTGTAACAAGTAAAATTATATTGTCCTATGGCTTGTCCTATTTATAGGAATGGCCTAAGTATGCTTAAGGACATTCTAGACAACTTCTAGGGGGTTCCTAGTGCTTAACTAGCCGTTAGGAATAAGTTAGGCGCATTAGCAACGGCTAGTTAATTAATTCTGCAGTTGCTGTCAGAGACCATCTCGGTCGAGGACTTGTCGACCGAGATGCCCGGTCGGTCGAGGATTTTTCGACCGACAGGCTCTCTGGATTAACGTTTATTTGCAACTGTCAACTGCTGTGTCTAACGGCTACTTTTGGTCAATCTCGGTCGAGAAGTTTGTCGACCGAGAGTGTCTCGGTCGAGGAGTGTGGTCGACCGAGATTGACTCTGTTTTCAATCTTTCAATTTAGATACTAAGTGAGTGCATGAGTGTGCATTATGTGATCCTATTAGAAGGAGATGTCCTAACTAAGTGTAGTGTTTAGTTAGGGAGATCTAACGCTTGATTTACATGAAGTCTAAGTACTTGTACATTATATATTTGTACAAGTTTACATATGATTACATTGCATGATATTTATAAACATTCAAGCGTAAGGATTCCCTAGAACTTTGTCATCACCTTGTTCCTGCACACTTAAGTAGCTCGTTAGATTAATAAGAATGAAATGTTTGTCATCATCGAAACAAAGGGATTTATCATAATATCCAATTTATCCAACAATCTCCCCCTTTTTGAAGATGACAAACATTTCCTAAATATGAAATAAGGAAATATAAAGTATATGAGTTTCATACCTGAAAATTTACCTTTTGTAGCCATTTATGTTTTTCAAGTAAGTGCTGGCCAAGATGTGATGAAACTCTTTTATATATATTTTTATATTCTTTCTCCCCCTTTGTCATTTCAAAAATATCCAAGTTGAATGTTTTATTTTTCTTCTCCCCCTTAATATAATGCTCCCCCTTAATTAGATATCCTATTAGGAACATTGATTTTTATCTAACTTATCCACAATTTGTTTCTCAATCATTCGCAAAGGATGTTAAGCCTTGAAATGAAAAGAGATACCTTTAAGCATATGATGAAATGTATATGGATTTCTCATATATCAAAGGATGTTAAGCCCTAGATTAAATGAGAATCCTCTAAGCTTAGAGTACCTAAAAATGTCTCCATCCAAATGCAAGGGATGTTAAGCCCCATTGTGGGTAGAGAGTTCCTTCAAGTACAAGATACCAATTTCAATAAATTCATAACTTTCTTGAAAATATTCAGTTACACATAGTGATTACAAAGTTTTTGTAAGCTTCTTTTAAACAATGATCAAAGTTTTAATGATCTCCCCCTTTTTCTTATGCTTTGCTCCCCCTTCGATAGATATCTCAAATGAAAGTTTGAATACTGAGCAAATATATAAAATGTCCAAGATTTTAACAAAAATGTATGCAATTATGTCAATCTGGAAAAACAGAAACCCAGTCGGTCGACAATTGCTTGACCGACAATGTTCTCGGTCGACTAGTTTCTCGACCGAGAATGTTTCTGGAGAACTATTTTGTTATTTGAAAATTTAATTTTAATTTGTAATAGTTGCCT
Organism: Alisma plantago-aquatica; assembly: GCA_963693085.1. NCBI lineage: Eukaryota > Viridiplantae > Streptophyta > Magnoliopsida > Alismatales > Alismataceae > Alisma > Alisma plantago-aquatica. Next base: position 973,615,692 of record OY856409.1, read on the forward strand.
GTTTTAATTATTATTATTCCCTTATTTGTTATGCTCTACAATAATGAACTGATAATCCATATTTTGAAGATGTCATCATAAGCCAAACAAATAACCATGTGAATAAAAAAAAATGGCAAATTTCATTTAATATCATGAAGAAGATTACAATCATATAGAATTTGACTAATCATTTGTATTACAACTATTACAACTCCAACACTTCACAGGAAAGATTTAAGAATTACATCGATGTCCGGATCTTTCCCAAGAAATGGCTCGGCTCCATAGTATTGGAACAGAGTTTTCCAATCCAAAGCACCAGTTGTAGTCAACGCATATGCTTCCAGGAAAGTGGGAACTCGGTCAAAACGGAAGTGAGCAGCTATGTCTTGCAATTGTATGGAAGAAAATTGAGTATGTGCAAGATCCATTGATGGTGAAGGTGGAGGTTGATAGTAGTTGTATGAGGGATTAAATGGGTTGAGCATGCCAGGGTTTAAAGAATGCAGATATTCATCGGTTTGGCCAGGAGAAAGGTTTTGCATTCTTTGATTTAAGTATGTCATGGCATGGTGATTGTAGTTTAATTGTCTACTAAGATGATATTGGGAGCCAGCAATATAAGTAAGGGTATTTTGGATGGGATCAATGGAAAGGTTAGTAGGAGGAGGGGGTGGTATATCCTGATGTGATGACTCTCCTTCTACTCTTGCCCTTTTATGGCCAAAGTCAATTCCCATCTTCTCTACGGTGTTCTTACTTATCTTTGGTGGTCTACGCTCCCATATGTATCCCATATCTTCAATGTTTGACTTAAGAAAATGTTGAGTAATCTGGCATACAAAATCGGCATATGGTGGATTGCCAGAAAACTCAAGCATATTTTTAAGTATTATGCGAATGAAGTTGATGGGAATTTCTTTTATGATAGCATAAATTAGACACATACGGAAGATAGGAACCTCGGATTTATTGGCTCGTGGATGTATGTTGGTGGAAACAATGAGGTTTACTATTCTACATGCCGGTTTTAGGTTTATTGCATAATAGGTTCCCCTATCTTCATGACAAGTGGTATTGGCTTGAAATATGGCTCTTTTTATATCACTAAGACTAGTGGTGTGGTCATCATGGGAAAATAAATTTATTGGATTGCCGGTGGAAAGGTCAAGGAAATCTTGATATTCATCTATATCAATTTCAAGCATGTCAAGAATATCCCCTTCGGAAAATTTAAAACTATGCCCATTGACCATGGTGTAGAAGAATGTGGTGTCATTTTCAGTGTGGGATAGAAGATTGGCATAGAATTCGTTGACTACCTTATTAGAATAGGAAGGAAAGGATGGATTGATGAAGTCCTTCAGCTTTTGTACTCCAAAGAGATGCTCCAGGTCGACTATGTTGATGAAGTCCATCACTTCGACCGGACGTCGGGGAAGAGGAGCTTTAGAGGAAAGCTGAAAGTATCTATCTCCAGCATCTCCGTCGACGAAGGCGATGTCATTGATGATCGTCAGTGGCGGAGTGGCTTCCCGATCTTCTCTTCTTTTTCTTCCAGCAACTTTCTTCTTCCCACGGACAGTTGATGATGAGGCCATTGTGTTTCTTGAGAGTGGAGAAGAAGCAGGGAAGATTTGAGGGTAAGAGTGTTGAAGGATTGCACGAAATTGCACTAGAGATGGACTATGGAAGCAAGGAAATGCAAGTGTGAGTAAGTGGCTCGTTTTTGCACTTATTTATAGAATTCCAGCGACCCGGTCGGTCGACGACTCGTCGACCGAGCGTCCGCAACGGTCGAGTTGCAGACGCGCCACTTGGTCCTCCAACGGTAAAGAAAACGATCATAACGGTCGGGTCGCAACGGTCATATCCAACGGCTATTTCTCGGTCGAGCGCTTGTCGACCGACGTTGTCTCGGTCGAGCACTCGTCGACCGATAGTTCGTCCGATACTGAGTCTGTTTAGAATTTGTCGGTCGAGTGAGATGGGCTGACCGAGTGATTCTCGGTCGACGAAGTCGTCGACCGACAGACTTACTGAGTTCAAATTTTTGACTGAATTTTAATGCAAATCATAGAACATTTTTGTAGAGCATATGTATATGTATATTCCAAGGGAGTAATAATATTTAAGGTTTCTAATTACCACAAATGATTTAACGTTTTGATTTAAAAATATGCTAAGATTAAGTTCAATAAAATAATGTTCAAATAAACAATTTTTATCAAAGTTTATTTTAGGTCGCCCTTGATTACGACCATGGCGCCCCTTGGTCAAAGTTTATTTTAACCAAGAGGCATATTCTGCAGGTTTCCAGTATGAATCATTCATATGCGAAGTATGAGTTCTGCAGATACCTTGCAAATATCAATTTGAGACTAATTATGAGAGCTTAATAAGGACATCAAATATGATGAAGCATATTCAAGAATAATATCCATTCATGAATTTAAGATTACTTTGGATAGACTAAAATAAGTGATGCTTAATATAAAAGCACACAAAAATTTATTTGAAACATTTTATTCATTGCAAGTATTTCTGGAAAAGAAATGTGCAATAAAAGAATGATTAAATAGAAATGTAAGCATGATCAGTTAATTTTTATTCCATATAATCTTTCAAGAATAATTTTCACATACAATGTAAAGATTTACAGCAGTCTGAGAACAGTGATATGCTCGGTCGACAGTTGCTCGACCGAGGATTATTCGGTCGACAACTTCTCGACCGATCAAGTTTCTGGAAACTGTTTTAGAAATATATTTCAAGTGCAATATAGGCTGTATCTTATTCAATTATTTCAAAGATCAGTTTGAGATAAACATATGTGTATCAAGGTGCTATTAAATCTTTTAATTTTTGATTTTGTTATCCCTAAATGTTAAGTTGAGATAGACATAAGGATATACAAATTAAGGTCTTTGGTCATATCTCAACTTAGTCGAACCTATTTAATTTGAGGTTTTTGGAACCCATACCATCTCGACATGTTTTTTCTTGTATGGGCATGAAAAAGAATAATGTCCAAGGCGTGAGCAATAATGACAACAAATTGAATCAACCTCAAGCCTTTTTCTATGGTTTTGATCTAGGTTATTCTTGGGTATATACATTTTTGTGCCTCTAGGTATATACGCAGATTGACTCGCTTGTGTTCTTCTAGGTTGTTGATGGGATTTCTCATTAGGCTTATAACCTAGTCCTCTTCTCCCTATTTGATGATAGGAATTTTCTAATATTCTATCAAGGATTCCATTGTTGCTTAACTTACTAACTTCTTGTTGCAACTTAACGATCTCATCCATTCTTTTCTTGATATCTAATTTTGCTTGGTCTAGATTGGATGATAACATATTTCTTTCTTTCACTATATTGTCATAATCTACATGGGTGCACAATATAGGTTGTTTTTGAAAATCATTTAATTTTGTAAGCAATTCAGCTTTTTCTTGACATAGAAGATCATAGTTTGTTTCTAGAGTAAAGATCTTTACTTCACTGTTACTTAGAGATGATTTCAAGGTACGATTATCAGACATAATGCTGTCTTTTTCAAAACCAAGAGTATTCAATTTAGCATATAAATCGTCATTTTCGGATGTAAGAGCAAGAAGTCTAGCATTTAGATCATCGTTTTCTTTACTGGATTTCTTTAACTTCTTTTTGCATTCAACATATTTATTATATGTTTCTTCAATAATAGCAACTAACTCCTCCTTGGGTAAATCAAGCAAGCTTACCTCTTCTTCTTCTTCCTCACTTATTGTAGCAACGAAACACTCTTTATGTGCATCTCCTTTCTTTGACCTCCATGGACATTTAGACGTAGAGTGCTTTGTTCCTAAGCACCAATTGCAACTTGTCGAACTTTGGTCCATGTTCCTTTTCTTGTGGTTGTAGTCACCTCCTCCCTTTATCTCTTCAAGACCTTGTTAGGGCTCCTTGAAGCCTGCTCTGATACCAATTGAAAACCTCTAGAGGGGGGGTGAATAGAGTTTTATAGATAATTTAACAATTATTGCACTTCAACAACCACAAAGAGAAAATTGGACAAGGAGACACAAGGGTTTAGAGTGGTTCCTAGCCTTAGCAAATACTAAGGTAGTCAGTCCACTACCCGGTTGCTTACCCAACCGGGATTTGAAAAGAAATTATTTTATTACCTCGCAAGGACTTTACATAAAATACATTTATTTTCCCTAAACCCTTCAAGCAGCCTTCACCTAGAAGTAATCGCCCAACTCGAAGCAGCCTTCCCTTGAAGTAGATGCACCAACACCCGTTGCACCAGCCTTCTGAAGTAGCTTCCCGTGCGATATCCTTCTTGAAGTAGCTTGAAGTCCCCTTCTCCACCTGAGAAGTCCACCCTCTCCAATCCGCAGCCTCCAACCTTAGGAGTAGCAAGGAGAGTACAAGGAATAAATAGGAACAAGAAAGAAAAACAGAAATTACAACTTATCCTTTAAGCCCAAGGCTTGATGTGCCTAGATCAAGCGTAAGATCTCCTAGCCAAGTATGTGAACTTGTGATTGCTGTAGGTAGGAGAATCTAGCCTATAGGACACGAGATTGAGCTAAGGAGAATGTAGGCCAATGATCACAGTGCTCAACTTTTGCTTACAAAAGATTGCTCAAGTATGCTCAAGTGTATTCTCAATTGTAACAAGTAAAATTCTATTGTCCTATGGCTTGTCCTATTTATAGGAATGGCCTAAGTATGCTTAAGGACATTCTAGACAACTTCTAGGGGGCTCCTAGTGCTTAACTAGCCGTTAGGAATAAGTTAGGCGCATTAGCAACGACTAGTTAATTAATTCTGCAGTTGCTGTCAGAGACCATCTCGGTCGAGGACTTGTCGACCGAGATGCCCGGTCGGTCGAGGATTTTTCGACCGACAGGCTCTCTGGATTAACGTTTATTTGCAACTGTCAACTGCTGTGTCTAACGGCTACTTTTGGTCAATCTCGGTCGAGAAGTTTGTCGACCGAGAGTGTCTCGGTCGAGGAGTGTGGTCGACCGAGATTGACTCTGTTTTCAATCTTTCAATTTAGATACTAAGTGAGTGCATGAGTGTGCATTATGTGATCCTATTAGAAGGAGATGTCCTAACTAAGTGTAGTGTTTAGTTAGGGAGATCTAACGCTTGATTTACATGAAGTCTAAGTACTTGTACATTATATATTTGTACAAGTTTACATATGATTACATTGCATGATATTTATAAACATTCAAGTGTAAGGATTCCCTAGAACTTTGTCATCACCTTGTTCCTGCACACTTAAGTAGCTCGTTAGATTAATAAGAATGAAATGTTTGTCATCATCGAAACAAAGGGATTTATCATAATATCCAATTTATCCAACAAAGATGAGATATAATAGGATGAGAACCTGATGATAGTATGTGATCTTGTCTTTATCAGGGTTGACCAAGGATAGAGTTGACATCAGAAGTATATCTGATGATTAGGTTTGCTCTTGATCAAGGTACGCCATTACCTCTTACTTGGCTTATTATACAATATGCTTGTGTTATATGAGTAGTAAAATACTTTGTATATGGTATTGGATGAAATGATTGTTCCTGTATGATATGTTGCCTGATTTTCCGTACTTATGGCTATGAACATATGAAACATAATATATTGTTCCATTATATGAAAACACTATATCTCTTTGGTAAGCGTAGTGCTAGTGAGTGATCTATCTCTTTGGTAAGTGGATCACATGTACAATGATCTATCTCTTTGGTAAGTGGATCATAAGGCATGAATGCATCTATCCCATTGGTAGGCGGATGCATGAGCATATAATGGAAAATAAGATTAAAATATGTTTTCTCTTTTGTTGATGAATATCTTTGTGCAAGTATACGCTTTCCTTATATTGCTTATTACTGCCAAGTATTAGTTTTATCTTATTGCCAAGATATGCTGAGAGGTAAATCAAAGACACGTAGGCGTACTCAGTACAATATTCTTGAATATTGTGTTGACGTGTACCACATGTAATCTTTTGTTTAGGTTGTGGTTATGCTCTTGAAGATCCAGGATAGAGAGAGTTGTGTGGCGAGCTGATGTACAGGTGGACCTGTTGTCTTAAGATCCTGTAGTTTAGTTGTAGTACATGTATATGTATAGGTTTGCTGTTCAATATGTAATATCAAATGTTGTAACAATTCATTATGTAATTATATGTTGAATGGTGAACATGTGTGTATGGTTTTATTATTGTTCATGTACATGTGCTATTGATTGTTTCCTTCTGACTTCCTCCAATTTTCTTCTTCTTAGCCTCATGTGGGATGTTTAAATTGGGATTCTCACTGAGGTGAGGGTTTCAATTTGGACGTCACACATCAGATTAAGTTTTAGAAAATCCGGGGACGTCACAACAACTGTAGAAAGGCAACTAGTTGCAGGAGATTGTGTCGGTGACTAGTACATGGACAGGAGGGTGAGACTCCTTCCGATTCCTTGTGGTACAAGGAGATCAGAGTTCCAGGTGGTCTGTGTGGACTACTTTAGAGGCGGGAGACTTCTGCCGCTCAGAGGATAGCTGTCAATCCTGACAGTCTTGGTGAGACAAGGAACTGCACAGACACCGTCTAAGACCGGAGGTGAAGACTGGGCAAGCCGCGAGGTAATGTCGCCGAGCAAGCCTCGGGACAAGGTATGTCTCTACAAACCATCCTTCCTATTATATAGACGTTGACATGATTCCTTTATTCTGGGTTTGGGAGAAGAAAATTTTTGTTTCCACTGCCTTCTCTGTCTCCCCTAAAACCCAACACAAAGCCATCAGATCCATCATCAGAAGCATCACCATCATCCTCATTAGCCTCGTCATTAGTAGCAACCTCCTCATCAGCCTGGTCTGGCACCTACTCATCAGTAAGAGAACCAAAATTGTGATTGGGACATCATGCATTTTGCTCATCCTAAGAGCATGGAGCTCATTGGCATGTGGGAAGGAAGGAGTAGAATTACTGAGACAGGTTAGCATAGTTGTCAAGGGGCCAACTATTAGAGGCAGTACACTAGGGGTAGATCCACTAATAGCAGAGGGTGTAGAAGTGGAAGGTCTAGGTGGAGGGGAAGGGTAAAAGTGATCATATGCATAGGATGCATAGTCACCGCCTAGTAGGGCTAGTAGGCAGGGTAGGGGTGTGCACAGGACATGTTCATGTTGGACATGATGGAACATAGGTCGTGATGTAGGTTCTCCAGAACTTGAAGGTTGTATGTCTATTGATGCATCATGTAGCCCATAAAGGTTACATTTGACACATGGAACAAGGCACGCACAGGATGGGTAGGCTGAGGTGGTGGAGATGCTTGGATAGAGGTAGAGGTAGAGGCACCAGGGATGGTAGAGGATAGGATAGGGAAGAGTGGTCTCACTAATGCAAACTCCTTTCTAGGTAGGTTTGTAGTAAAGGTAATGGAAAAGAGATTTTCCAGTGGCAAGCTAGAATATACTATAGATCAGGGTAGGGTAGGGTAGGTGGGTGTGATAGGTGTTGTTTCCTGAGTCAAAGCAGGTCATATGATGGAGTATGTATCTCTCCCACCCACCTTCATTGTTCTTCAAGAGATAATACATGATTATTGTAGTCTTTTCTACAATCTCAGTCTGATTCTTCTTTGGGTGAATATTGCAGTTAACGACTAGGGAAAGGATGTGTCTCTTGAGGTCTATGGCAGAGGAGGGAAGGGTGCACTTCTTCCTATATGGGAATTGAGGCTTCTTCAAGAACTTATGAATATCAGGGAGAGTAAGATCATACTTCTTGTAGAAGGCCTCAAGCTCCACTAGGTCAAAGTACTCTGGGTAGTCCTTACACCAGGTGTCAGTCACTTTAGTACCCAAAAAGAATATGTTTAGGGTATCCTCAGAGACTTGAGATTTCTTCCCGAATATCATAGATGTGAGGACTACTTGAATATTAGGAGGGGGTATGAGGGTTTTATAATTCCAATGCAAATTTGTGTAGAATTCGTGAACGAATTTGGTGCTTGTGATGGAATTGGTATAGCACGCACATTTAACACCCAAGGCTGAGAGATGGTGATCATAAAGAAACTCTACTACTTGATCTATAACCTCTGTCTTCATGGTGTAGGCCAAAATAGGGCATACAAAGGGAAAGGGTTCCTAGGAAGGAGATCCTTATACCTATTTAGAACCTCATTTGAGATGAAGAAGGTGTCATCAAACATAATCAAGTGGGAGTTGGACGAAGATGGAGGTGCATTAGGGGCGGCCCTCTTCCTCCTATTGGATGTCATGGCGACGAAAAGGAGAGGAATGAGAGAGAAAAAGCTAAGGAATCACCACCAAAACTCATGCACATACCTAGGTTAGCAAGGGTTAAGGTCAAGGGAGGTTGAGCTAGGTCGGACTAGGGCTGGGGAGAGGAAGGTAGGGGCTAGGGTTGAGAGGTTGGGGGAGCTGGAGGTTGGATCGATCGACTTTTCTCTAGTTGAGAGAGAGATTAGTCAGTCGAACCTATCTTAAGTTTGCTCCAGCCCGTCCATTGGTCGAGTTTTGTGAGTCTGAAACTCGACTGATAGGCTCTTTAAAAAAGCTCTCAGCCTCTTATCGGTCGAGTTGGCAGCTTGACCGATAGTCAACCTGACCAACATTTAAAAATTCTAATTTCTATCCATTATAGTGCTAATTAAATTTATTTTTCAAGTCCATTATGTATTTTGAACATACTTAGGCACACATAACTCATCATTGGGTACTATTTTGCGGTATAACATGTATTTGCAAAAAAAACCCAAAAACAAGAGAAAACAAGGCAAAAAGAACATGAAAACATGAAATTTTAGCATATTAGCAAGCAATGGTGATCAAAACCTAGGAAAAGCATATAGGATAGATGACAACTAGCTAAAAGGCATATCAGATTCATTCAAAGAAGTTATTAGCAGTTTAGATCTAATATAGTTAAATTGCTCTCTAACTAGAGGTTTAGTAAAAATGTCTGCCTACTGATTTTCCGTGTCCACATGCATGATATAGATATCCTTCTTGGCATTGTGATCACAGAGAAAATGATGGCGAACCTCTATATGCTTAGCTCTACTATGCAAGATAGGATTATATGGAAAGTTAATTGCACTAGCATTATCACAATAGATAGGAGAAGCATGCAAATGAATGTTAAAGTCTTGGAGCATTTTCATCATCCATAGGACCTGGGCACAACAACTCTCGACTGCAATGTATTCAGCCTCGGTGGTTCATAATGCCACTGTGCTATGTTTTTTAGAGAACTAAGACACCAAGCATGGTCCTAGTATAAAGCAAGTGCCACTTGTGTACTTTCTATCAATCAAGCATCCTACATAATCCGCATCACTATAAGCAGTAAGAGTAAATTCCCTTGACTTGGGATACCATAGTCCAAAATTTTAGGTTTTGGCTAAGTACCTTAACATCCTCTTAACAGCTATAAGATGTGATTTCTTTGGGTTTGATTTAATGCGAGCACACAAGCCAACACTAAATATTATATCAGGTCTAGAGGAAGTTAAGTAAAGTAAACTTTTGATCATACCTCTATAAAGCTTCTCATTTACCTTCTCGCCTTCTTCATCTTTGTCAAGTTTGGTCGTGTTTGACATGGGTGTGTCCATCGGCTTGGTGTTCTCCATCCCAAAGCTCTTGAGTAACTCACTTGTGTACTTGCCTTGGTTGATGAAGTTCTCATCGTATGTTTTCTTGATTTGAAATATGAGGAAGAATGTGAGCTCACCCATCATACTCATCTCGAATTCTCTCTACATAAGATCACTAAATTCTTTGCAAATATCAAGGTTAGTTCTACAAAAAATGATGTCATCAACATATATTTGTATGATAAGAAAATTGTTGGAAGTATGCTTTAGAAATAAGGTAGAATCCACTTTGCCCATGATATACCCATGATCTAACAAAAAGTTCTTTAATTTCTCATACCAAGCTCGGGGTTCTTGTTTGAGTCCATAGAGAGATTTTGCAACAAATAAACATGGTTAGGTACTCTATCATGTTCAAAGTCTGGGGTTTGCAACATACACTTCCTTCTCAATTATACAATTCAAAAATGTGTTTTTAACATCCATTTGATAAATAAGAAAGTTTTTATAACTAGCAAAGGCAAGTAACATACGAATGGACTCAAGTCTAGGTACATGTACATATGTTTCATCAAAATATATACCTTCTTGTTGATTGTAGCCTTGAGCCACTAAACGTGCTTTGTTCCTTAGCACTTTGCCACTTTCATCAAGCTTGTTGTGGTAGACCCATTTGGTGCCAATGATCTTTCTATCACTTGGTCGTGGCACTAGGGTCCATACTTTGTTCTTTTCAAATTGCTGCAACTCTTCTTACATAGCTAGGATCCACTCATCATTCCCAAGAGCTTCCTTGACGTTCATTGGATCGAGTTGTGAGATGAAGGCATTGTTGGCGTATTCTTTGTTGAATCCATACCGCATCTTCATTCTTTCAAATGGATCACCTAAAATCAGCTCTTTCAGATGGTTCATTGTAAACTGGGGAGTTGGATCCTTCTTCTCTTCATCTTTCTCTTCTTCTTGAGTGACCACCTCTTTTCCTTTTTGGGTGATGTTGAGCTCTTTTCGAATAGGAATTACTTCACCTGCAACATCATCATTTGGAACAATATCTTTGGGAATAGAGGGGTTAGTTTTAATAAACTTAACATTTATGGATTCTTCTACTTTAGCAAGATCAATATTAAATACTCTTTAAGCCTTTCTAGTAGTGTTATAGCCAAGAAAGAAAGCCTTGTATGATTTCAAATCAAATTTGTTGAGAGAAACTATTGTATTCAAAATGAAACAAGGACATCTGAAAACATGAAAATAATTGATATAAGGCTTCCTACCATGCCATAGCTCATAGGGATTTTCTTCAAAGAAGGATGTGTAAATACCCGATTTTGCACAAAACATGAGGTACTGACAACTTCAGCCCAAAACTTCTTTGGAGTATCAGACTCTAGAAGCATGGTCCTAGCCATCTCTTGTAAATACCTATTCTTCCTCTCTACAACCCCATTTTGTTTAGGTGTTTGAGGTGAAGAGTTGTGTGCATAACCAGATTCTTGACAAAAATGTTGGAAAACATCATTTTCAAATTCTTCCCCATGATCACTACGGATGGAAACTATGTGTACATAGGATTCATTCTCAACTCATTTACAAAAGCTCGAGAAAACATCAAGTGTATCACTCTTAGAAATGAAAAAGAACGTCCAAGTATATCTAGAGAAATCATCAACAATAACAAGGCAATACTTGGAACCATGAAGTGATTGATTTCCCATAAACCCAAATAGATCAATGTTAAGAAGTTCAAGAGCTCTCTTGGTACTAAGGACTCCTTTGGATTTGAAGGAGTACTTGGTTTTCTTTCCTTGGGTATAAGGTTTTGCCTTCCTCATCCTTTTCAAAATCCAATTTGGGAAGTCCCTTGACCAAGTCATTTTTGCTCAACTTCTTCAATTGATGCATATTTACATGACCAAGTCGACGATGCCAAAGAGAAATACCATTCTAGTTGACTACTAGGCATCTACCAACAACATGCTTAATATATTTAAGAACAATAACATAAAGATTACCACTTCTAGTTTCCTTATATATAACTTGGTAGGTGAGGGAATCTAAAATAAAGCATTCAAAGGAAGTAAATAACACAAGGTAATCATTGTCACATAATTGACTAACACTAATTAAGTTGTGATGTAGGCCATACACAAAGATAACATTCTTGATACACAAGGATTCACCTACGTCACCCTCACCTTTGACTTTACCTTTCTTGTTGTCCCCAAAGGTGACCGAACCTCCTTTCTTTTTGGTGAAGTTGTTGAAATGGCTTATATCACCTATCATAAGCTTAGTGCAACCACTATCAACATTCCATCTTCCTTTTTCTTGCAAGAATTGAGAGTGTCAGTTCCCAACTCAAACTTTGGGATCCAAAGTTAGCTTGGGGACTTATTTCATCTTTGGGTCGGTCCCCTTAGGCTTATAAGGACAATAAGTAGAGATCATCACACTTGCTATAAGAATAAACCATATAATTCTTAGTTCCGGAAGACTCTCCTACAAATAAAGAGGTCTCCTTGCTCTTTTTCTTACCTTTGGATTTTCGCTTGCCCTTTGGAGCTCCCCCTACAAGTCCCAAACCACTAGTACCACTTTGTTTGTTAGAATGGTTAAAGATTTCATTTAGGGAGTTTTTCCATTTGAGGAATTTCTATAGAGAGTCCCTTAATCTATGATTATCATAATTAATAGATATGATAGTAAAAGCAAACTAGCAATATCATCTCTAGCATAAAAAAGGTCGGCCTAAAGATAGAGGGCTTTAGTCAAATAAGAAATTTTCTCAACAGAAATAGAAGCAATATCATTACTAGGCAAGACAGGTCTAGAAAATAAGTCATTAACTTGAGCAAACAACCTAGCATTTTCAGATTTAAGTGCTTGAATTTCCTTAAATAAACATCTCTTTCATCCTTACGAGCATCAATAAGAAGATTAAATTCAGCATTTTTAGTTTTAAGAATTTCAAGATCCTTTAGGCATTTTTGGTTATCTTCCTTAAGAGTTTTAATATTCTTAAGATAAATACCATTCTCAACTTCAACTCCATTGTATTGGATCTCAAGATCAATATATTGTCCTTCGAAGTTATCAATGCTCTCAAGATGAGTTTTCTCATTTAGCTCAAGAATTTCAAGTTTATCATACAAATCATCAATAATTTTTCCTAACCATTTTCTTTTAGATTAACATTTAGCAAAAGATGAACGGGTAGAAACAAGCATGTCAATAATAAATTCCTTAGATAACTCATGCAAGCTTACCTCACTTACCTCACTTAACTCACCAATTTCTTCACTAGTAGAGTCCATGAGAGCAAGGTGGCATTCTTCATCTTTTTCAGAGCTTGAACTACTTGAGGATGAAGCTTCCCAAGCTTCATGAGCTGCATTGTTGTGTCTCTTATTCTTCTTGTCCTTCCTCTTGTACTTTCTCTCCTTCTTGTACTCTTCTTCCTTCTTTGAGATTCCCTTATGGTGTGACTTTCTTGACTTGGGACATTCACTCTTGTAGTGCCCCTTTTGTCCACACTTGTAGCATATAGGAGTAGAGGAGAAGGCTTGCTTTCCCTTGAAGTTTGCCCTTGATGTAGTTGACTTCGTGCTCACTTGATCCATCATCTTCACTAGAGGAGGAAGGAGAAGTCCAACAAGAAAGTTTTTGTTGAAGGATGACTACCTCCACTTATGCTTTGAAAGCATTATCTTTGATCTTCTTGGCTTCTTTCTCTTCTTGTTTGACTTCTTCTTCTTGCTTGTCAAGCCTTGGCTCATGAGCTTGGTGGTTGACAATGAGCCCTTCAGTTGGGACATCACCAAGGATCCTCATTTCTTCAATGGAGGTAGCCTTTGAGTCCCATCTCTTTGGTAGAGTCCTTAAGATCTTGGAGTTTATTACACCTCTATCTAATGTGTTGCCCAATGTAGCCAGCCCATTGATGATGACATTGAGTCTTGAGTACATCTCCACAATCATTTCTTTCTTGGTGATCTTGAAGTTCTCTACAAGGCTATTCAACATGTAGATCTTAGCCTCCTTGACTTGCTTTGTACCCTCATATGTGATGCACAATTTTCCCTCAATCTCATAGGTGGTGTCCCAAGATGAGATCTGGTTGAACTCTGTTGGGGTAAGGGCTGCATAGAGGATGCTTACGACTTTGTCATTGGGTCAGGCTTCTTTCAGTGCAGCTTCACTCCATGTTGCAACATCTCCGGTTGGCTCCTTGTATGGTGTGACCATCACCTTCCACATGTCAAAGTTCATGCCTTGAATGTAGAATTGCATGCACTTCTTCCAATAGAGTAAGTTCATGCCATCAAAGACCGGAGGACGCATGGAGAAGCCTCTCTCTAGGTGGATAGAACCAAGTAGGTTGTTGCCCATCTTCTCATCTCATTGGAGATTGTTGGAGAAGATCCTTGGCTCTGATACCACTTGTTGGATGTAGGGCTCTAAGGGGGGTGAATAGAGCTTCAAAAATTTTCACAAGATACATTAAACCTTCAAATTATATAAGTCAAAACCAATAACTTAAGGCAATTTGAAGTCCTAACTAACAAGCATAGCAAGAATGAGATAAAATGAAGCCAAGCACTTGACAAAGTCATTTAGAGTGGTTCCACTCTCCAAAGTAGGAGAGAGTCAATTCACTACCTAGAGAGGTCAACCTCTAGGACTTTAAAAGTGCTTTTCTTTATATATTCACCAGTAAGAGTTACAACACAAGACCACCAAAGGACTTACCCATCCAAACACAAAGGGTCTTCCACCTTTCCAAGGACTTACCAACTTTTCAAGGGTCTTCTACCTTCTTCCAAGGACTTACCTTCTCTTGCACAAGTCTTCAGCTTTCAAGGGATTACCCACTCTTCTTGGATCTTTAGCCTTTGCCTTCTCCTTCACCTCTTATTCAACCTTGAAGAAGAACAACAACAACTCCATCTTCACATAGGAATATATATATATATAAGTCATTATCAAAATATGGGGAATGTATAATTCTCAAGTCAGAAAAAACCTATTCTCCAGTGGCCATGGTTAAATCCATCAACATCATGCTTGCTATTACATCTTATCATGACTATAAGATTTGACAAACGGATGTTAAAACTGCATTCCTTAATGGGAATCTTATTGTGGATGTGTACATGACACCACTTGAGGAGATTATAGATCCAAAGTTTGCCAATAGAGTATGTAAGCTACAAAGGTCAACCTATGGATTGAAGCAAGCATCTCAGAGCTAGAATCTTTATTTTAATGAGACAATCAAAGGGTTTGGCTTTGCTCAAAATGAAGATGAACCTTGTGTGTACTAGAAGGTTAGTGGGAGAATAGTCACATTCCTCATACTATATGTAGATGACATACTATTTATGGAAAATGGAATCCCTACTTTACAAAATGTAAAGGCATGTCTATGAAATACAGTCTCTATGAAAGACTTGGGAGAAGCATCCTACATCTTGGGGATAAAGATCTATAGAGATAGATCTAGATGACTTCTCAGACTAAGTCAGAGCACATACATTGACAAAGTGCTGAAGCAGTTCAGCATGGAGAACTCAAAGAGAGGAAAACTTCATACGCTCCATGGTGTCCCCATCTCTAGAGCTCAATGTCCCAATTCTTGTGAAGAAAGGGAATGCATGAGTGAGATTCCATATTCCTCATCAATTGAATCAATCATGTATGTAATGTTGTGTACCCATCCAAAAGTCTTGTATGCCTTGAGCATGATGAGCAGATACCAGTCAGATCCAGATGATGCTCACTAGATATCCGTGAAGAACATCCTCAAGTACTTGAGAAGGACTAAGGATCGGTTGTTAGTCTACAACAGAGAGGAAGAATTGGTTGGTTGGAAAAGGTTACACTGAAGCAAGTTTCCAGACTGATCAAGATGATTACAAATCACAATCGCGATTCATGTTTTGCCTCAAAAATGGAGCAGTGAGCTAGAAGAGTTCCAAGCAAGAAACAATTGTCAATTCTACAATAGAGGTCGAGTATATTGTTGCATCTAGTTCAACAAAGGAAGCTATATGGATCAATAAGTTCATCTTAGAACTTGGAGTTGTTCCAAGCATCAATGACACAATTGAGCTATATTGTGACAATAATGGAGCTATTGCATAAGCTAAGGAACCCAGATCACATCAACTCTCAAAGCATATTGAAAGGCGGTATCATCTCATAAAAGAAATCATATAGGTAGGAGATGTTAAGATTTGCAAATTTCCCACTGAGAGCAATGTTGTTGATCCCTTGACAAAGGTACGTTCACAGCAGAAGCATGATGGTCACTTAAGGTCACTCAAAATATGATTCATTGATGATTGGCTCTAAGTGAAAATGGGAATGTAATGGTTATGTATGCCTATAGAGACAATCATGTGATGACTACAATGGCATATCATGTAAAAATGATTTGATTATTAAAAAAAGGAAATCTTCCAATTTATTATGTTTAATTTAGATATGAGATAATGATGTAACATTATAAATGTCTAGAGAATTATATTACTAAATGACGTATGTATTCAAGTATTAGCCTTGTCTAAACAAGATCATACAGATGTTAAGAGCACATATATATATATATATATATATATATATATATATATATATATATATATATATATATATATATATATATATTCTCATTATGTCCCTGATCGGTTATCTTTGTGGAAGGTTGATGGACAAAAATAATGTATAAGATTAGAGTGTGGGTTGGTTGATGACACAATCTTATGAGTCATGATATGCCTATATCACACCAAGCACACAGATACAATTTAGAGAATAGTGTATCAAACAGAACCACTGTGAGACTGACATAATGGAAGACATCATCATGGAAATCATAGTCAGCTCTCACAGTGATGGTAGTGGTTGTGGTTCTTGGACATGAAGTCAATGCACTCAACACATGGAGTTGGGTACACTTTGACATCATCAAATGCAGTCCTGAAACATGGGTTGTTATAATGGTGATGATTGGGTGGCTTTGACACATGGGGATTGATTGTTAGTGATAGATATGGGATCTATCCCTCCTGCTGGAGTGTGATGCCCTAGGCCTCTTGATTAGCGAGACTGAGAAAAGCATGTCCATGTGCATGTCATTCAATATGTGATACTGAGATTACATATATCTTAGACAGTCGGCTCTTGGTTCAAGAAAAGGACTGAACAATAATGAGGGTGACTGCTCGATGCCTCTAGTTCAATGTGGACATCAGTGACAAAGGAACTATGCAAAAATTGTAACACCAGACACAGATTGTAGGCTGAAGTTGTTCCCCAACTTATCCATTAACTTGGGAAGCAATGATGTGCCACTAGGCACCATTCTTTTCTTGTGATATAATAATTTGTTATGGACATTCATTGCCAACGTGATATGGGACCTATAGGGTCACACACATAGGAACTCATCTAGAAGAGGAATTTGATCTTGAATGATAATTGAATTAAGTACTAAAGTGTTTAGGTACTCAATTCACACAATAAATCGATGGATTGGCTGAATGAATAGCCAAATGTCCATCTCAGTGGGTGAGACAGTCATTTGGGCAGCTTGACGGGCATCTGAAGTGTTGAGACTGCTGTTTGGGTTGTTAGGCAGACCAGAAATTGAATTGTATTAGTTCTGCCTTATGAATTTACTGGTTCAAGCTGTTGAACCAATTTGCTTGATCAAACTCACCAGATGGACATCTGGGTGAGTGATATGGGCATCTCTCTTGTATGAGATAGCCCAGTCGGGATGAATGAAAGTTCTGCAATTTTCTTGAACTCATTTCAATTGCACATACTTCAGGTGCAAGAAAAATAATGTATGACATTAGTTAGGAAATGATTTTCCAATTTATATCTGACTGGGAAAGCGTGAAATGACCATATATCTTAGTGACATGACCGTCTTGCATCTTAGACGACCATTTCACTTAGAAAATGACTGTCTCGCAAGTGAGACGACCGTCTCACTTAGCGAGACTACTGTTTTGTCACATGCATGTTGTGAAACTTCTAGAAAAATTGTGAAAATTCAAGATCTACTTGTCCTTTCCACTCTCGCTTTAGTCCCACATTGGTTGGGGATTGGGAACCCTAACCCTAACCCCTCCTATATATAGAGGACACTAGGGGCTTCCCAAAGTACAACTACAACACAGACAACTAAGAATTAATTCCTCTAACAATTTTTTTCCTCTCAGGTTGTGGTAACCACGAGAGCCCAGACAAGTCCTACTTGACAAGGGATGGACAACCATGGGAGAGAACAACTGAGAGTTTTGGTTGTGGGAGAGCAAGTTGGGGACTAGTACACCGATGGAGAGGGACAACTCCTTCTTGTCTAGTCCAACAGGACAACAAGAGTTAAATGTGGTCCATGTGGACTACCATAGAGGCGGGAAGTCATTGTTTGTAGTTTGTGGTGGAGACCAACAGTCCATGACAAGAGGAGCTATTGAAGAAGACAACATTCATGGTTGCAGTCTGTGGTGAAGACCAGGAGGTGCAATAGTCAGACGAGTCCCAATGCAACTAGGATTCATAGTTGTACGTCTACAACGATGAGGATTGTCTCTGGACTTGCTTCAGGACCAGGTATATCCCATAACCATCCTTCCTACATTATAGGTATTGACACGATCTATTGTTTATGTGGATAAATTTTGTTGCCTGCTCTGTACCATATATCCCAACAAAAAAATTAAAATATGTGTTTTTTGGGGTGGAATATGAAGGAATGGATATGAATTGAGGTGGGAAAGGATGGGATGTGAAAATGGGGAGGCTATACTGGTTGTAGGGTAGCTAACCTTGTACTCCAACTGCCACCCAAGTATTTATAGGTGGTGGGGAAGCACTAAGCTAAGTGGGGGTAAAATGGGAAGTGTAAAGGAGAAGTGATGCTAGGTTTGTGTGCAGCATGGCCATGTTGGACATCACCGTCATAATCGGTAGGGGTGAGCACGCCCTTAGTTGGATGGAATGTGCGAGGTGAAAAATAGGATGAAGAGTTATATTAGAAATTTGGGAATTTAGATTGTTGGGGGCATAGTTTTGGTGCTCACCACATTCGTTTGGGGCAGGTAGCACGGCCGTGGTGGTTACCATAATCATTTTGTCTTGAGGGAGTGTTGGCTGTGCTGAGTGCCACGATCATTGTGATTTATCTACAATATGGTCGTGTTGTGTTGCATTTCCATTTTGGGTCATGTGAGAATGGACGTGCTGTGTAGCATGGTTGTTTTGCTGAACTTTGATCTCCAACTTTGCCTATGTGATTTTGAGTGAGCCAACATGGACATTTTATTGTACCACGGCCTTGTTGGTTTCTACATCAGCACTTAGGGCTTGTTCTTTATTCATCTTTGGGCATCTTTGCTTTGATTGACCCTTGCTTACTAGGCGTAGGTTGAGAGTCCTTTTGACTTAACTTTGGGTCTCTCTAAGGGTAGATAAGCCCTAGTGTCATTCTCTCTCTCTCTTCCATCCAAGCATGGTCTAAGTACCAAAAAAATATTGCAAATAATGTCAGTAAGTGCATTTTATATAAATATGCATATTGAGGGAAATAACATATAATATAGCATGTATAAATGTGATTAAAGTGAAATAAGACACAAGATGAAGCCCTAAAATAGGGTTGCATAACCACCCCAAACTAAAAATATACTTGTCCTCAACTATGCTCCAACTCAATTTCTCTTCAATTTTTCAACAGATAAGAAATGACAAATGCATTGTAACATATGTATATTGACTAAATAAGCTCAATGATGACTAGGTACATACATTCCACCTATCTCCTCTCCTCTTTCACAAACCAATCATGATTAAAGCATTGAGCATGCAAACTTCAAATATAGAGCATATAATACACAATCAATCTATATGGTTGTCAAAAAATTATGGGTAAATTGTTTCATTGTGATGAAGATAAAAAATTGCTATTTTTGATATTTTACATTCATGCACTCAATATCATACGTCAATCCACACTAAGTAACCCGTGTCTGAGAAAAATGGCAAAATGAGCTAGGTTCGATGTTTCCCAGCTCAATGGGCAAGCAAATGGAAGAACATGTTGTGGTAAGTGGTTGGAGTGCACTTACATAGGAGCAATCATCTTTTCTTTATTTAGATGCATTACATAGGAACATCTTTAATTTTATTTTTTCATTTTTTATTTTTTTTCTATGCCCTTGGTGTAGCTAGGGAACATGGTGGTGGGAATGAAGCGGGGGATATAGATATGTCCACCCCAAGCTTTTGGAGGTGGCCAAGGTTGAATATGTGCATTTTGGCTTCCTTTCATGAGGTGGAGAGGTAATAAGATGGTAGAAGAAAAGTGAGTCATAGAGGGGTTACTAATGTGAATATTAACATGGAACCTCCTGCATAAGATTTACTTCAACAATTTCAACAAACAATGGCACACTACATGAATGAGCAATATTGAAAGCCACACTTTTATCATGATATTCTACAAAACCTAACTATTTGTGGCTTGCTTCAATCACAATTCAACCAATTTTCACAAGCATGAGAGTGGTGGTGCACATGTACAAAGTAAAGAATTGGTGCTATTTTAGAAATAAATCATGATAATTCACTGGCATTTTTCAACGGTCATCATTTTCAATTCACAAAGTAGCCATTGAGAAAAACATGTTTTTTGGACAGAGCATTCTAAATTTGGGAAAAATTGACCCAAATGGTGCCAAATTGCCTTCAATCACATTTAAGCCTACATTATTAAACATAAAGAAATAAATAAGAAAATCCTAGATACAAACATACAAAAATTACAAAAATCTACATGGAATGCAGTGCATGACAGAAAGAGAATTTTTTTTGAAAATTATGTGAAAATTATAAGAAAAGCAAAATACATGGTATGCAACTATGCAAAGTAAGTAAAATATAATCTAGATAGCAAGAGTAAGAACACATAAGTAAATGGGAGGATGAAATGGAAAAAGAGTGAAATGGGGGCATACCTCTCTACCACCCCAATCTTTTGAATCATGTTCTCTCAGCATGATAATAAAGAATAGGAGTGATAGGGTACATGATCATGTCGGTTGTGGTGGATCCAGTGGTGATCCTCCTTGTGGTTGAGGATATTGGTACTAGTTGCCCCAGTAGTATGCCTGTAGAGGTGAGTAGGTATCCTAGTAATTAGATAGGGCATACACATTGGGGGTTCCTTTGAACATGGGCATGTTGGAAACAATACATATGGTTGATATGAGGGTCCATCTACTGATGATCCAACCATAATGCATCATTTGTATGTTGAAGTCCCTTTTGTTTACTCAGGATGTTATCCTGAATCCTTTGGGTACCCTTCATTTGTACATGTATAGTAGACATATCATATGCATTCCTTGTGGGATGTTGTGGATATGTCACCTCTTCTTATCATTTCCTCACCATGTGGACCTCTCTCTCCTCCACTGTTCTCATCTTCTCAACAACTACTTGTGACTCCCCTATTCCCTCAACAATATCACAATCTCTGGATGTTGGAACAAGTACCAAGGATGTTGCTCTTACCATCACCTCTTTGTATCAAAGAACTCTAGACTCAGGCCATACTCACCTAGGAGAGGTGCAGTATGGTATGGTTGCTCCATGAGACACCTACGTATCAGGGGGGAGAGGGGGTGACCAGATATATGATTTTCTAATAAACAATTGAAATCATCAAAGAGAGGCCAAGATATTGCAAATCTATGATCTTTCCCCCCTCTGCCTTGAAAGAAACCTCATGATTCAAGGAATTCGCAATGGACGTCACAACCCCACCCCCATAATGAATGAATTCTTACTGTTAGAGGGGACCTCCCTCAAAAGATCAATCAATAGTGTACCCAAATTCACATGCCTACCTTTTGTCATCCAGCCTAAGACAAAATCACCTTTCTTTATGCAATGCCCTGATTTTTATGTCTGTCAAAAATGGTGTTTGATAGCACTTTTTGAACATAGTAAAGGAATGGATTGTGGATCAAAATTTTGTTCAACTTCCCTGCTACAAAGTTGTTATGGCCAATGAATTTTTTTTACATGGCAGTGTAAATGGAAATCGAGTCTTTATCTATCCTCCATTGATCTAGGAGGGCTTCCATCTCATCACTTGGAGCAAAAATCCTGTTTAGCATGGATGAGGTGAGGGTCTAATGTCTATCTCCAATCATTACTTGAGTTGTGTCTTCATCATCATCGAAGACCTTCTCTAATGTGATGAAAAACTGACATGTCAACTCAACATAGGTCTCCTACACTATCTTCAAGACCTACAAAAGGCCCATTGCACTACTCAAAGAAACCTAGAGCCTCCATTGTCGGTTGGTCTGAATAGAGGGTGGTTATCACCCTATGTGTTAAGCACTCTAGGTGCTTTGGCTTCGTCACCTGAGCACTTCTCACCTCATACATTTTCTCATGTTGATCATTGAGCACATCCTCATGTGGTAGAACATACATTACCTCATCCTCAACATCCAGAAGTAGCCTCCTATGGGCTTGCGACTATGGTTGTGGTTGTAGCACAGAGGAAGTTGAGGGTCAGGCCAGCGGCGATGATCGGGATGAGGAGACATATCGATGAGATGATGAAGGTGGTGGTGGTGCTTCCCTAGAAGATGATGGTGTTGCACATCACGGATGAGTAGATTCTTCCTCGACAATCATATTGATCAATGCATCCAACTTAGACACCAGCAAATGGCTTGTTCTTTTGAAGCCGGAGGTAGACGGTGGAGCAGGAGATGTCATCGGGGTTGAAGATGAGGCATTCTTGGGGCGACAACCACATGAGATGACCTCCTTGGTCTTTGAAACCACATGCTTGGTGATTTTTTTAAATTTTGATGGATTTGGATGGAGAAGTATGAAAGATTAGGTATTTTAGGAGGTTTGGAATGTTGGAGTGGAATGGAGAAGAGTGGACTGATTTGATGGTGGAAATGGGGTGGAAAAGGTAGATGGAGATAGGGAAAATGTTACAAAAGTAATTGGGGTTGATTGGAGGTGAATGGAAGGTATAAGAAGACTGGAGTAGTGCTGCACTACCGCCGTTCCCAGAGAATGGATGTGCGGTTCGCAAGAATTGAAATGAAATAATGACTTGAATTTTTCTAAAACACTAAGTTAAGTGCTAGAGTCAATACGTAACATGGTTTTGTTGCATGGAACTATCATTTTTGGGTGTTGGTTCATGCTCGTGATGTGCCAAACGGTCGTATTGACTAGTACCCCACATGGTCGTGTTGTGCAGTGTGACCATTCTAAGTCAGCTCACATTTCTTGATTTTGTTTGAATCTCTTGTTGATTTGAGTATATCATCATGGCCATTCCATGGTACCACAATCGTGGTGTGAACTATAATAGGTCATTTCAACTTGAGTTTCATCAAAACATCAAATATCTGATCAAAAGTGACTTTTCATGAATCCTTTTTCAAAAAATCTTTTAATTTTCCTCATTTTACCACTATTTTTACTTGAACATCTTAAAACTAAACAAAAACTTTAAAAAAAAAGTGTTTTTGTGTGTTATCTAGGAAAATTATACAAATATCCAAAAGTATACAAAATGGAAGGCAGGGTGAAAATTTCCCAAACCTAGGTGGGTTGCCTCCCACAAGCGCTAAGTTTTATGCCTTAAACTAGGATTTTTGACTGTTACTTCATTCATCCATTTGGAATTCTTGGGTTTCCAGTCATGCAATAACTAAACCTCTAACTTGCATTCAACCTATGTTCCTCATCTTGTTGATCACAAAAGCTATCAGTGAGTCTTTCATCCAGATCTCCTTCTTTCAAATGACTAGTCTAACTATTGAAGTGACCATGTCCAATATCCTCATCTCAGGTTCACCGGGTTGGGGTCTTGTACATGGTCATCTCTATCTTCATGTCCATTAAGGAGACTATCATTGTTCCATTGTGCTAATGTATCTCAACATCAATTGTAGATAAGAATGGTCTTCCTAAGATGATGGGAATATTCCTATCCTCTAGTTCCATGTTGAGAACAATAAAATCCACCTGGAATAATGATTCCTTTTCTTTGTTTATCATCACCTAAACATCCTCCACTCTTCCTCTAGGAACCTTGATTGAATGATCCACCAATTTGAGAGTGCAATGAGACAGTTCAACTTGCCAAACTCATCTCAACATAGACACTATATGACATCAAATTCAGACTAGAGCCTAAATCAAGTAGGGATTTGTCTATGTGATACCCCCCTATGTAGCAAGGTATGAGCGGTGATCTTGGGTTTTTGCTGTTCAGTGCAAGTGAATGTTGGATGATAGAGATCACTAGTTTAGTCAACTTGACTCTCTTTGGTATTCTCCCCATTGACTTTCTCTTCACAATACATAAGTTCTTGAGAAACTTGGCATAACATGGAATCTACTTGATAGCATCCAACAATGGAATGTTCACCTTCACTTGGCGAAACACCTCAAGAATGTCAACATTGTACTTCTTCCTCCTTTTAACTTTCGAGGGATCATCCAATGCTTCAAGGAATGGTGGCTAACATGCCTTGGCCTTACTTGCACTAACATGATTTGCTTGTAGCATGTCATGAAGTGGAACACTAGGGATGGTAGACCCTATAGAAGGAGTGTGAGGTGGAGAACATTGTATCACATTCGCAGCATGAGGTGTCTTAGAATATCTTCATCAATCTCAATCATAGTATCACAAGTTAGCTATGTTTTCTTTTCTTTATCAACCTTTCTTTAAATCACGGGATGCTCAAGATATTTTCCTCTCCTTAGAACTATCACATCACTCCCTTACTCATGGTGGGGAGGGGGGCCATGTTGTGGCTGTGGAGGAGGTGGAGGTGGTACTTGGTATTGAAATTGAGGTGGAGAGGAGAATTGAGTTGGGAAGGTGAACTGGTAGGAAAATGGTTGTAATGTTCTCAAATTTGGTAAAATTAGATTATATTAAATGAGTTGATTTATAATTTTCTCTATTTGTATTATTTGTGGAATAATAAGATTAATCACCTTTGTGGCATGGGTGCTTGTAAAGGAATTCAAGCATAAATAAATAATAATGGACTTTTGTTATGACAAATGAACTAATTACCAAGTTTCTAAAGGAAAATGAAATATATGATGTTCAAATAATTAAAAGAGTAATTATCTAGCCAATATTGGCAACACAATATTTAAGGCAAAAACTTACTAGAATTTTGTTTTCACCTATGGTATACTTGAAAATAGTGAGGAAAGAAAGAGGATTCTAGATTTTGTGAGAAAAAGGATATTCATGATACAATGGTGTTGTTTTAAATAAATTTTAAAATGGTCAATTTTGGATATGGAAAATATCCCAATAAAGACTCACAATGTGGATATAGGGAAAAATAATAATGAGTTCCTATAAGTGATTTAAGGAGTTTCTTTTAAATAAGGATAATTAGTTTGGAGAATGTATGTCAAAAGAGAGTAAGACTAATCTAGAATTCATGAGAATTTATCTAATTAAGTGCTATGTATTTATGTTCTTTACTTTATGGCTTTTTGTGTGTCCATTTAGTAACGATTGGAAAACAAGTTATGGATATGTGATTGGAAATCCATTGAGTTGTTTCATTTTGACAACCATGATTTTTGGCCCTTTTGGTACTTGTCATTACCAAGAGGAAAAAGGGATTAGTATAAAGAAAATACAATGGCAAGCTTTGGAATAAGCCATGATTTTTTGTGCATGGAAAGGGAACAATAGGATTTGAAAGAAATTAAGAGGAGAAGGAAACAAGACTAAGATGCTAGAATAAGGGAGGGTATGATCAAAAGAAAGGAAACCCAGGCTATAGTGCCTCTCTCCCTTTTCCTCTTCCTTTATGTCCTCATAAGGATCTCTAGGGTTTCTATCTAGATGAGTATATATATAGATTTTTGGAGTCCCTAACTCCATCTTGCACCATGATGCACAATCTCTCCTGACTGTGAGTAATCTATGTGAGGCAAGACCGGAGAGGAGAACCTTTCCTTAGCAATGATAATCCATGGAAAAACCCTCAAACACCCCCCACCAGTTGTTCTGGCATGGAACTGTCCCAGACAGACCTACCGCATGGTCATAGCGGTAGGTTGTAGCACAAACCATAGCCAGGGGAAGAGCCTAAGTGTGTCATCTTTATTTCCCTCATCCCCTCGTGGGGTCTGACCACCCTCTTCTTCTCGGGTAGGAAGCGTCAGTCACCTACATGGTAGGAAGCCGCAGTCGGTTAGCTGCAGGGAATCACAGCCGCAGGCACGTGCTTCGGTCACCCATGGTGACCTATAGGGGCAAAGCAAGTTTGAAGGAGGACAAAGGCCTGGAAGCCTTGCACGTAGAAGCCACATTGGAAGGAGGACATCAGACTGTGGACTGAGGAAGGAAACAACAGAGGTAGGAGAAGCAATATAATTAAATGACCAAAATATCCCTCAATGTGTACGTGACACACAATGGAATGACTGTCATTTACCCTAAATCTCAAAAGGTTGCAAACATGTATAACAATAGGTTAGTTTGCTGACATGTCGACATTCCATTTGATTGATTAATATTAAATTGAAATAATTGTAGAGATTGCTAGGATGATCGAAAAATAATTAAATTATAAATGAAATTGATCAAAAGAATGGGAGGAACACAAAGAAAATATTGTTGAGTTTTGGTTATGCTGCTAATTCAAAAATTAGTGCAAAGATGGGTTAAACGGTGATTTGTGTATAAAAATCCTAGATTTTGGTATTAGTATGTTGAATATGTTAAAAACTTCTCGTTTATGTTATTATATGATATGGTCATGAACATAATGATGAGAAACTAGTATTTCTTGAGTGTATGATCTGTAACATGTATAATTATGATCTTGAAATTCAATGATGAAACTTGTTAGAAACTTAATGTGATTAATCTGATATATGTGTTCATGATGTAATAACATGGTGAATTTGATGATCATGGATACACCAAAATAATAAATAGGATGTTTAATTAATTAAATAAATGAACTTGGGAATTAGTGCATCGAAGCATAACATTAGTGAGAACCTAATACCAAGAGAACCTACATCGTAGATTAGGACCAAGTAGTGTTTAATCTGTTTAATATGATTGGTGACACTTTAGGATTTACATACATGTAAATTAGAAATTATTGTTTGATTTTCCCGCTTGATTGGATGATATGATTAGAGAATATTTGCATAATTTGCATGGCTCACCAATAAGGTACGTGGTTATGCCTATGAACACCCACTTTAGTTTGGTGATGCTTTTTGAGGTTTTCTTGATGATTGAACAATTGAAATGTTGGTTTTTTATTTAGTTCCAATTATATTGCCGCAAAGAATATCAAATAAAAAAAAGATCATGTGAAGAAAATTCCAGTTGATATTTTCAAGTATTTGTTGGAATATATGTTTTTATTTACTTGCACATTTTGAATGCACCCCATGTACCCGTATGGAAACATACTGATCGTGTATTTGTTTCAAGCCATTTTAGGTATAAACTGATATACATGATAAAGGACATGAAGATAAAGATGGAAATTACATGAAGGCATTAAATATTTAAAAGGAGGAATTGCTAGTTATTTCTTCTCATATGTACATTTCTGAGGATAGGAAGTTCATGTAAGCATCTATATATAATTTTTTAAATGAATGAAATTATTGGCTATTTTATATTGTTTCATTAAAATTTGGATCCTTTGGTAAAATTTGTAGGTTAATGATCTCATCCTTTTGGCCTTCCTTAATTTGGGGTTGCTAAAAAGTGTGATTGTTACATTTGGTATCAAAGTACAAGATTTTTGAAATAATATTTAATAGTTTATAATTTCAATTTATCTGTAGAAGTATGAAGGAATTATTAGGGCATTTTCTATAGACAATGGTGTCTAGAAGAGACAATGACTTGGGGGATGGAAATATTTTCCTCTGTAATGCTAGTTGACTTACGAGGACTCCCGAGCCTCTACATCCGACGTGGACAAAGTTTGACGATTTTTCCTAAAGTAAAATACTTTTAGGGTGTCTTCTCATCTTGATTCATCCACTTCTCATCTTCTTTTCTTAATAATCACTAAAAGAAATTTCTCTCCTCATCTAAAGTTAGGATTTTTTAGTAGAAGTAGGACCAAAGCATCCTGTTCCAATTAATGTACATGTTATCTGGAAATAATAATGTAAATTAATCTAGAAGTAAAAATTCATATACCATGTGGAAATAATGATAAAGTAAAGAAAAATGTTTATGGGTTTTTCCTTGTGAGTATAACCCTAGATAGAACTAGGATTGGTTTGGGGAAAACCCTAGTGGGTCAAAGGACATAGAAAGTCTAAGATGTAGGATGTAGTCCCTAACCAACATACTAAACCCTAATCCTGGGAAATGGGAGTAGAATGGGTAAAATGGAAACCCTACCCTAATTAAGGTAAGAGTAATGAGAATTAATAAAAATGTAAATAAGTCTATATGGAATATATTTCCATGTATGAATGTGATGAAATGTATGCATGATGCATGTGAAAAAAGAGATTTGAACATACATGAGAAACATTAACTATACATATGCACATATGAATATAACTTGCTCATCACCGTAATGCTATGTTTGGAGGAATGACTGGATAAATAATATCCTAGTGGGTGGGTATGAATAGAGATCACCATTACAGAATTGATAGATCATTAAGAATACACCCAGTGAGTTGGTATGAATACCCCCAGTGAGTGGGTACACCACAGAGATTGGAAAAATAAAAGTTGAGAAGTCATGATATTAAAAAGAGTAAGTTAGGCAACTCATTCTTCCATGCATATGTGCATGTGGAACAAGGCATTAATGAGAAAAGTTTTGAGAAACATAAGTAACCTATGGTTTTATACAAAAATGAAAATATGATTATAACTTGCTTGAACCCTCATACCATCTCTGATCATATGAATCAATGATGATTAAGCTTATGTGGCAGATGATGATCAACAAACTTTCTCTTGAATAGAGGAAGACATCAAACATCATATTCCTAAATAGGGGAAGACATCATAGGTCATCTACATGAATAGGGGAAGACATCATACATCTACTAAAAATCCTAACTTTAGATGAGGAGAGAAATTTCTTTTAGTGATTATTAAGAAAAGAAGATGAGAAATAATGATAAAGACTTTTTTTCTAGAGTCTAGAGAAAAATAATGCTTTGGTTGTGTATGAGTCTAGAGAAAAAGACTTTTTCTGCCTCAAAAGGAAAAATAAAATAACCAAAAACTAAGGGTTGAATTGAGATCTCAGGCAATCATCCTCCTTATTTAACCCGTTCACACAACCAAGCACAAATATTGTGGAGCTCTTGGGTCAGAGATCAATATCCAAAAAATAGAAAACCATTGGATCAATGTATCAGTTCTATAGGATCCACAATACCCCACCGATCATGATGAACCCTCACGAAGGTCATGACACCTCCTAAAGAGGTGGAAACCACTACCAACACAACTCTGAGGTGTGGCATTGCTTCCCCAATCAAGGAGCCAAAAACCCAACAAACCCAGCAAACACAAGAACACAAAACATTACATGCATATCCAAAACTCAAAATCCTAGAACCTCAGGTCAATTCCAAGAAAAACAACATTGGAATGATAGGTTGAGGAATTAAAAAGAGATAAAGATCAAACCTACATTTTACCATGCATTTTCTTCTAGTAAAAACCTCTCCAGAGTTCACAAAAGTTAAATATGAGGTTTCACAATCATCTCCTGCACTGTAGGCCGTCGAAGAGGTTGAGGTGGTGTAGGAAGGCAAATAGTAGATGGGAGAGTTGTGGTCGATGTTACCGATGGAAAATGGAGGCTTTCAAAGGTTTTCCTATCAACTCATGTATGTCTTGGGATAGTTATATAGATGTTTGATGTCATGGGTAGATGAGGAAACCAAATAAAGTAGAAAAATAGTGGAGAGGAGGGACTCCCTTTTCGTTCTTGATATGGAGGTGATGAAATATGATCAAGTTAGGTATACATCTATTCATATACAAATGTGAACATGACAGTGTAGAGATAAGGAGTAGAGATAGATAATGTGAGAGGCTAAGAGAGGATAAGAGGGGCGCTACAAGATTGTAAATTCTAGGAAGTAGCAGGTTTGAGGTAGGAAAAAATCTCGTCCAATGTTGGATCATCATATAAAGGTCAACATAGAAGAAAAGAATCAAAAGGAAGCGAGAAACATTTGCCTTTAGGCTAGCTGAGAAATTAGGTATGACATCCCATGTCAGGAATTAATCAAAATGACATATTGTTCAATATCAATTGAGATTATATTATTAATACTTAACGTCTCAACTTCAATTGGGATAAAAACCATCATCCAAATATTTTCAAACTTGATACCTAGGCTAATTAGGACCCAAAGAATCTATTTTTAGGGTTATATTTAGGTTTTGAGGTTATCTAATATGAGTTTTAGTACAACTAGGGTTTAATACTATTATCCCATTATTCATAAACATATATTAACATTATCCTTAATATTTAGGATTTAGAGTTCCAATGCCCTCACATTATCACCATCACAGTTTTATTACATTATCTCACAGAAAATATGATATTTTATTAAATTTTTCATAGTCCATTAATGTCACCATAACTTATATAATGTCAAATTCATCATTTATATTTACATGAAAAGTCTGATTAATATTGCATTACATATATTAAGAATATTAGATGCCATCTCAACCATTTATGCACCATTATGCACCCCATTACTTATTAGTCACCTTTATCTCATTATACATGGATTAAGGACCAAGGTGACCCATATTACTTATTTAATGAATATATTTACAAATTAAGTAATTATTAGGTTAATAAGTTCGGCTTAGGTGTGTTAACTTATGATATATGATTATGGAACTTAATGTCACTGATGGATGATAATTAATACCAAGTATACATACATTAGGGTTAGTCGACTCCAACCTAGGGTTAGGTTAACACGATCACCATACATCCTCACACCTCATCAACATGTATGTTGTCCAGGTTAAATTTCATACATCTCACTGATCATAACATTGGTGTTTGTTGGTCTAGTACATGAACATGATCATATGTATCAACATTTAGGGTTAACAGGTAAGTTGCTCATATTATGTGCATTAAATGTTCATAAGGGTACAAAAAGTATATTGCCAATATTATATGTTCATTAGTGCACAACCAAGCATATCAAGGTACAATCCTAAACTCATTTGGTCCATTCTAATGATCCGAGTACAATAAATTCCTATTCTAGAAATTAAGGTTTCCAAAGTTAGGATAGCCAGATCTCAATATGTTACAAAAATCATTTAGGATGTCCTTTAAATTGTGAATCAAAGAGTTAGTGCAACTACAGTGTGTGGCACATTAAAGGGGGTTGTGACTTGGTCCCTATAGTTGCGAATATAATGAATGTGACCCCGTTGATAAAATATTTACCAAATTCTGGGATCTAATTGCATTAAAACATAAAAATATCACAATTTTCCATAGGTCATTAGGATTAACCATTTTCTCTAAACTAGATAGCTTATTGATACTCTCTACTACTTATATGTATTTTCTTAAAAAATCCACACGAACAATGTTTTCTCTTTGTGTCATACACATAATTAAAAGTATGTATGAAGAAAATGAAATAGTAAATAATCTTCAAAATTTATTATAATTCATTATTGGGCATTTTTAGTCCATTACTTGACTAAAGGGCTTGTTTTCTAAGTGTCCTTGAAATAAAAATTCATTCGTTGCAATAAATGACCCACATGTATTTTATTGCCAAAAAACACATGAGTTATTTAAGATAAAAGTGGTATCTCAAAAACTCATTTTTTTTAAGTAATCATCATTAAAAATTAAGATACCTATTTCTACATCCTTAACACCTTAGGATATTTTCTGCCCAAAATTCTCATCGTCTAGAACAAAGAATCTAATCTTGTGTTTAAATTCTTGATATAATGTTCTATGGAAGTCTTATTGTCAAAAAGATCACAAGCATAAAAATTTACTCAATCAAATAATTATTTATGGAATTGATGTCCCAATGACCCAAGAATAACAATCACATTATTTATATAGAGGAAAATGATTTAATGATCATTTTTATTTACAACTTCAACAACGGAAAAAATGAGAAAAAATTTCAAGTTCTCACATATTTCCTCCTTTAACTAAATTTTTCCCACACAATTGGCACATCTAACCAAAGAGATAGGGTAGGTTTTTACCATGTCAACTTTAGCTAGTATGATCATTCATCTATCC
The DNA here is from genome assembly GCA_963693085.1 of Alisma plantago-aquatica. Taxonomy (NCBI): domain Eukaryota; kingdom Viridiplantae; phylum Streptophyta; class Magnoliopsida; order Alismatales; family Alismataceae; genus Alisma; species Alisma plantago-aquatica. Next base: position 973,647,698 of record OY856409.1, read on the forward strand.
ATGGTGATGGTATTGATTTTTACATGTAGAGCTTCTTCACTTTTGAATCCTAGATCCCCGTAAGTTTCTTCTGGGCAGATCCACTTACCTTGGAGCATCTAGTGATTGACAATCAACACCTAAACATGAACCTTCACATGGTTTTATAAGTCAGATACATGGAACTTATTTCTCACCAAGTCATACTTTGGTTGGTGCAACATGACGCCAAACATGACCATCAACTAATCCAAGCCTTCACAACAATCAGTTTCATGGGGTTCAACATATTCAATTAATTATGTTAAGCCAAGACTATCCAGTGTCACTTTACTTTTAAACAAGAATAGATCAAAGAAGTATTCAATTCATCATTCTAATTTTAGAGGAACATAATCCTCTTCAATGTGTATAGTTTAAAGGTTGATATCATGAGAAAACTATGATGAGCTCTTAAGGTCCAGGTCCCTCATGATGGGGTCTACATAAGTCAGTACATCTACTCATGACCACATATTATCCCAGTCTTTTGGGTACAACTACTGTATTCCTATATAGGGACCATTAACTAGCATATCAAGGCTTTATCAATATATCTCCTCACAGGACTTGGGACTCTACGCTCATGTAGATGCATAGTTGATTATAGTGACCTCTTCTAGGGTCTTTAGCATTTCCCTCACATAGATGTAAGGTATAAAATGTATAAGTATAGTCTTCTTATCAAACATGAATATATACAGGTTCTTTCCCCTCAAGATGTCTAGGGTTTCATATATCATCACGCCTAGCATGAGGTGGTCGAACTCTTCCATTTTAGGAGTATCTTCGTTTAGAACTTCCATTGTAGATTACTTCATAGTTTGAGGTGGGTTCTTTGAATACAACTTTATCATCCTATGCTTGGATTTTTTCTTCTCAAGGTTTATCCATCCTTGGGGACGAATCACAACTCCTAAAAACTAGCTGACCTCCATAGATAGAGTTCATGTCTCATGTTGATACTATCATATTCCTTAGCTCAATCTAGGTCCATCTATACATATATTAGTTGGCATGACAAGTTACCACCGATGTTAAATCCTTTACAAGATAGAATACATTCTTCTTGTTCTTACAAAGGTACCCAACATATCTAGGGTTTCCAATACATACCATTGAGGCAGAAAACCCCTATTGGATAGGTTTACCTATAAACCATCATCATGTAATATAAAATTTGATCATGTATATATCCATTGAAGGATGAAACCAAGACTTCCATATGTATGGTCCTACATTCCTATTCATTTCATTATATTGTCACATGATTGTTTAATTTTTCTCATGAAAGGCTTATCTTGCAACTCTACATGTAAGTTGTCAAGGTAAAACCTCCATGTATTCTAGTCATATCATTATTTTGAGATCTTGACATGTGTACATCATATATGTATTAGGGGTGGTGGATATCCAATCTCTTACACCAACATTGAGAAAAAGTTTATATCTACCTACATTATGTGTACATTTTTTTGCTTCAAATTGTGTATAAGGATGGTGAATACACATTTCATCTAATATTTCTAAATTTATATGGAGTCACATCCAATGAGTGAATCCTCAAACATGAACATCTCTTGAACTATAAAGAATTTCCTATAATCATTAATCTAAAGGAAAATTTGATTTTCACAAGTTCCTTGAGTTTGGATAGTTTCATTTAGGGTTTTATCACAAAACATGAATTTCTATTCTTTATTTATATTTTCATACATCATTGGTCATAGTCATTCCCTTATGGTTTCTAGGGGTAGAGGTATCTGTGGAGTGATCTTGTCCAAACTCCTTAGGCCTAATGGAGTGAAAATCCCTCCTGACCCCTTAGGCCTAATGTACTTCTAGATTTCACATACATGACCAAAGGATTAAGTATTCCATTATTCACAAGATTATCTAGGGTGTTATTGGTTCTATCATGATTCTTTTTTAATTTTAAATATATGTTTTTGAAAATGTATCAAAATCTTATCTCACAATGACTCATCGTGAACCATTCATTCTTTCTTTTGATCTATTAAATTTTCTTAATTTATTCATGTCAAGTATTTTTCAAGGTTCTCATAAATGTGTCTTTGTATATGTTTTTCAAAACACAAAAATAGAATCTATCTAAAAATGAATTCATTTTTTATTTGTATGTCTCTAATATAATACCACCAGGTTATAGTGAATTTCATCCCTTAGGGTTAGGTCCTTGTAGGATATCCTGAATCTATCACAATTTATAATTTAAGTACAAGGTGTTTCAACTTATATTTAGATGAGTCTAGGTTAGGGTCATTCCTTTCTTCTAACTAGGTGGTTAGGCCCTTCTAGCTACACATCCAGGTTGGGGTAAGATTGTTTCAGCTAGGAGGGTATTGGGAGTAGTCCTTCATACTCACATGGCACGATCAGGATAATATTCAATTTAAATCAATTTATGTATACATTGTGATAAAGTAATCCCTCAAATCAATATATATATGTGTGTCAATTTAAATGTTCTATTTAATAAAATTGTAGGTGGGTAGAAAATGCCATCTTGCCATCAATGTTCCATTACACAACATTATGGACGATGTTGAGGCTTATCCAGTCACTGATACAATTTGTGGTGTTCTCCTTCCCATTGATCATCTTTTTGAGAATGTCATATATGTCATTCTGACATGGAGAGAAGCACATCTCCCATACGAGCACTTGGATGCCACTACAGTCAAAGAGGTAGAAGATTACTTTACTGGGTTGCCCAAGTGACTCATTGTATTTATTGAGGTATGACAAATGTATATGAAATTTATATATAATTAGAAGCTAATATTAGAATACATGCACGCAGAACACCACAGCTAAGAATCCCTCTAGGATTTTGAAGCCTCTGTCCCCACATTTCATTTCATAAGAGTTGTTCGACTCCTTACGCCCTAACTACAATGTATTGACAATATGGTTAGACAATATAGGGCAATCAAATACCATGATAGACCTTCATGAGGAGGTCATAGGTATAGATCACAACACTATTATAGTGTTGACAAATGTTTCTGGGATATTTCCATATTAATGGCTGAACAGATCAGTATAGAACTTTGAATATATCAAGTCTAAATACCTCATCATATGTGAAGAATATGTATTTATAATCACTTCCTATATATTAATGATTATTGCATATATATCCAGTCATCTATATTACGCGATTACCAAGATCAGAATATCAAATGTGGCATTTCTAATGACATCAATGATTAGCGATGTAGTTAGAGTGGCATCAAAGATTACGTGACTACCATGATGGATGTTTTTTGTTCTTCTAGGGTCATGATCATAGCTCCCTTCTGTTTGGAAATTAGGGCTACACATAAGGCAATGGAAACAAAAAATTTATTGTTCGATTCCCAAAGTGGAAGAGCACGTCAACAATAGTGTATCTAGGAATGAGGGTATAAAGAGATATACTTTGATCCTGCAGTAAGTTTAGCTACAACTCTTGCAGTAGCATGCTTAATTTATAGGCAACACTCAGACAACGAGATGTGGTGGCCTCTTGTGCAACACCACAAATAGAGGTGGTTGTTGTCCTCCTAGAGGGTGGAAATGACCTCCACTTGTCAACATATTCCATGTGGACCATCGATAACTCCATGTTGTGTTACCAGAGACAATAGGAAGGGGTAGTCCCTTAAAACGTCAACCTGCTAGGGTTGATTCACTCTCATGTGTTGTTTCTTCCTTGTTGTCCCTCCCTTTTATGGGAAGGACTTGTTCGGGCTCTTTGGCTACCACAACCAGAGTGGATAATGTTTGGGATGCTCTCTGAAAGTTGTGACTACCCCTGTAATTGTAGAGGGTGGGGTCATGGTTTCCATATCAACTGGAGTCCAAGAGATGGATTATCATGATTTTTTTGGAAGCTGTAAGCCATCAAACAATCGGTTCACACCTGAACCAATTGGTTCACACATTAAATGATTGGTTCAACAGATGAACTCAGTTCACTTGATTTCCTATTTTCTATCACATTAGCTTCCAATATTCATTTCATATAAAATGTGATGTCAACATCAATCCTTGATCCAATCGTATTAGTCATTGAATCAGGCAATCCATATGATGAACCATTCATTTGATTATTGAAATTGTCATTTCATTTCATGAAATGGTTGTTTCACTTTTTAAATGGTCGTTTCATATCATGAAATGGTCATTTCACTTATGCAATGGTCCTTTCATATCATGAAATGGTCGTTTCACTTGTGAAGTGGTTATTTCATATCACAAAATGGTCATTTCACTTTCTAGTTCAACCAATGCATAACCAATGTTGTTTAAATTGAATACCTAAACACTTTAGTAATCAAGTCCAATCATATTCAAAACTCTTATTAAAGGTGCATCCTATGTATGTGACACTATAGGTCCCAAATCACGTTGGCAGCGAATGTCCATAACCATCTTATGACATCATAAGCAATGAGTAACATCTAGCGACACATCATTGCTACCCAAGTAATTGCAAAGATGGAGAACAACTTCAGCCTACAATTTGTGATAAGTGTTACCATGATCTTGTAGTTCCTTTGTCTCTAATATCTATATTGAAGTTAAGACATGGAATCATCATCCTCTCAATGTTCAATCCATGTTCCTTGAACTAGAGCAGAATGTTTGAGATGCATGTTAGCTCCCATATCACATATTCAGTCATATGAGTATGGCCATACATTTCTTAGTCTCGCTTATCAAGTGGCCTAGATATCAATATCTGGTAGGAGGGATAAATCTCATCTACATTACTCACACTCAATCCCCATGTGTTACAACATACCCGAGCACCACCTTTATAGTAACCCTTATTCAATGTCACATTGGATGGTGTCATAATACACTAAATAACATGTGATGAGTTTAGTGACTTCTGGTCTAAGAACCAAAATCACCACTATCACTATGAGAGTTGATTCTGACTACCATATCATTGTCTCCATGTATCATTCTCAAAGTAGGTCTGTCTGATATAATGTTCTCTAACATGTACCTATGTGTTTAGTTTGATATCATATATCGTGACTAATGATATTTGGTCATCAACCAACACACACTCTATTCTTATGTATTATTTTTGTCTATTTAACTTCCATAGTAATATTTGATTAGGGACATAGCAAGAATGTATGTACTCTTATCATACATATGATCTCATTATTCAAGGCCTCCAACTGAAGACATATTCATCGAGCAACATCATTATTTAGACATCTACCATGTCTTTGTCATAATATCTTGATTGGGACAAACATATTAGATGGAATTACCTTTATCATTATCAAATCGGGTAACTAATTCCCCATTGCAATCATCGTATGATTGTCTCTCTAAACATACATACCAAAAAACTCCCCCTTGAACATAGAGCCAATCACCCAAGAATCCTATTCCATGTGATCTTCAACATGTCCATCATGTTTCTACTACACAATTTCTTATGTAGTGCTAAGCAATGTTGACTTCTAGTCGGTATTTTGTAAGTTTCACATCTTCTTACTATATTACTTCTCATATGAGATGGAATTGTTGCAGTATTCTATTTGAGATTCCTTGCCTGTCCATTAGCTACATTGTTTTCATAGTATTTATACTTGTCATCAATGGTTGGAACCTCACACAAGTTCATCTATAAGAACTTGTTGATCCATATAGTATCCTATGTTGTTCACAAAGTAGTAAGGTACTTGACTTCTATTGTAGAATTAAACAATTGTCGCTTGCTCGCAACTTTTCCATCTTATAGTTCTCTTTTAAGGTCAAACAAAATTTTAGATTGTGATGTACTCTATCATTTTAGAATCTTATATTGGTGTAACCCTTTAACCAAACTCTTCATCATTGCCATAATTAAGGAACTAATCCTTTTCATGCTTTTCAAGTACTTAAGGATATTCCGCATTGTAGTCTAGTGACCTTCATTAGGATTTGGCAGATATCCTCTCATCATTTCTAATACATATGATACAAAGGGATGAGTACATAATATTTTGAATGTAATTGGCATCTTACTCACAAATTCTTGTTCTTCATGGGATCTAGGATACCAGGATCTTGAGAGACTATTTCAATGAGACATGGATAAATTTTCTCCCATTGAGTACTCTATGTTGAATGCTTCAACACCTTGCCAATACATGTGTTCTCACTTATGTCAAGAAGATTTCTAGATCTATCTTATAGATCTTCATTCCTATCATATAGGATGATTTGCCTAAACCCATCATAGAGAAGTTACTTCCTTGCCAAGTTTTAATATTTGAAGGATAAGGACATCATTTCCCATCATTATGTGGAATATAAATATGCTCCCACAAAATTCTTGTAATCACATATTTCATATTCATTCTAACTAAAGTCAAACTCTTTGATTGTCTTATCAAATAGATGATTCCATCTTTGAGGTGCTTGCTCTAATCCATAGATTGACTTTGTAGCTTATAGACTTTATTTGCAATATCAGATTCATAAAAACCTTCAGGCTATGTCATGTACACATCCTCTACATCATTTTAACTAATGAATATGGTTTTAACATCCATTTTTTCAAATCTCAAAGTAATATTAAGCTGCAATGGAAAGCATGATCATGATGGATTCAAACATACAACCAGTGAAAAGATTTCATCATGTTCAACAGAATGAACTTGTTTGAAACCCTTTTCAACCAATTTGCTCTTATAGGTTAGTACATTACCATCCATGATGTTATTCTTCTTGAAGGCCCAATCCCACCCTATGGGTTTTACCCCTTCAGGTGGATCCATCAAGGTGATACCTTATTGGCGTATGTGGAATCCATCTTGGATCTTATGGCTTCAAGCCATTCCTTAAACTTTGGTCCTCCATAGAATCTAGGTAGGTTTTTGGCTCATCATCTTATAACCAACTCAACTCCTTTCCGATTTATAAGATATCATAATATTTCAAGATAAAGATATTTTCTACTAGATCTATGAGATTTTTGAAACATAAGGAACTTGAGATTCTACAACAATTTGTTATTCTCTCTGTTTCTATTGTACCTCTTTAGGTTCAATGTTTTCGTGTTGGTCTTGAACTTTTAGAGTTCTACATTTATCCCACTATATCTTTTGGAATGAAATTCCTTATAGGAGTATAGCCAACTTGACAACAAACACCTTTGTTGTTGGATTGGAATATAAAATTATTTTCAAAAAAACAACACTTATGTTATTTGTGGACAAATATTTTCAAGAAACTATTTTCTTAGATAACTTTCAATCCTAATCTTTATGAAGACAAATCGAGATATCTCCCATAACCATATCTCATATGGTGTCTTTTGAACCACTTTAAATGGTACATTATTTTAGTATAAATCATGTGCCCAATAGGAAATTGGAAATAAGATAGATATATGAATAATCGCACCATGACTTAACATGATGTGATTCCATCTTTGTGATACATCATTATGTTTTAGGTGGAGTTCATTGTGATACACTACCATGGTCTCTCCAGAAGGTCCTCAAAATCTTGGTTTAAAATATTTCAAAATCAATCATATCTAAGTTTCTTAGTACTTTTACCAAGCTAGTTACATACTTCATTCATAATCTCCTTGGAAACTTCAAGAGATTCAAACTTGTATTTCATTAGATACAATCTACCATCTTTACTTAGTATGAGACCCCTAACATTTCTTATATGGTTGAACATGTTTAATTATCATAATTGAGTTGTTAAAACCTTAATTAAACCTTTGGAGGTGCTTTGGTATCATGTGACAAGCTTAAGTTTTAAATTTTGTCCAATTTGGACATTGTTTATGCACATTGTGCAATTTTATGCAATTTTGAACTTTTCTATGATTTACCCAAATCTGAGATTTTACTTGAAATTTTCACATTCATTGTGTTTCTTAAATGTTTTGTTATCATGCTTGAGCTTTTTTATCCATGGGGTTCTCAATTGAACCTTCGCTTGGTGGTGATTCTCTTCTATGGTGAATCGGGGTTATACCCCTTCAAAGATTAGCTACCTTTAGGAGCCATAAAATGATGGTTCCCCTATTTAGTTGACATCCAATGGTCACCAACATGTGGTTGCAACCAGTGGTCATCCTAGAAGACCTTACATTGATGGGATTCTAGTTTTGGTTCACTTGGGCTGGTGGTTCACTTAAAAGAGGTGATCAAGAGATCGTTCACCACTTCACTTGGAGGTCTATGGTAGGCCTGGGAGGCTATCATTAGGTTTACTAGAAAACTCCTACAATAGTTGGATCTATTGCTTGCATGGCCATCAAAGCTCTTGGACATGGACACATGGAGAGCTACTTGGACGCCTCAAGCTTCATCTCTCCCTTATGCATAAGTTTTCACTACAGCAAAAATGCTCATTAGTGGCATTTATTCTAGTGGATTTTCTAAAAAAAAGACACTATCTATCTAATGTACAAGCATTTTTAATTAAAATGCCTCTAAACCACCTATAATAGAATTTCTAAAAAGGACTTAACATTAAAGGCATTTTTATATTAATTAGTGGCAATCTTAAATTGCCAAAGGAAATAAGGAAGTAGCTAATTAATTGGTATTTTTCACTTCCTACTTTCTGTTCACGCTCCCACACTGTAATCACAAACGGCTGCTAATGTCTCCCTGATTCCTCACTTTCACGAGACCAACACATTAGAGTGCCATTGGATCGTCTCCCTAACCGGTGTCTCAGAGGATCGCTTTGACTGGAAGATTGGTGGCGATGTGTGGAGTGATACATTGCCGTGGCGGAGTGTCACTTTGCTAGTGGTTGGAGAGCGTTTCGACTGCTTGCGGAGGAGTCCCACATTTTCGGCAGTTGGAGGAGCCCCAAGTACAGCACCGAGGACCACATTGCCACCAGGTGAGTCTCGCCAGGAATAGAAATTTCATTGGTGATCATGGTTGTAGGTTTCACATCTTCCTTTCTACTAATATTAGTGATAATACTGAAGGTGAGCCCAATGTTCTCATAAATGCCATTGTAGAATGCAATTTCTATATTTGTACTAACTTGAATGAGATAAATGGAAGATTAATATGGCATAAATGTGAACATAGATGACTATGTTGGAAAGGTAGATTTGATTATAATACATACCCCTTCGTTGTAGGTAGTCTTGTTATTTTTGCTTCCAATTTACTATACCTCCCTACGAAGTTTGTAAAATATTCACCAATATTTTGTGTGAGGTCTTTGAGGTAGTCTTTGGTTGGCATATACTCAATTTTCATGTGTACTTCTTGATGAGGAAATTGTCTAACTTGTCCCATCACTTGATTGTTTATGTATTGTATTGGTTTTACCATGTTAGAGCTAATATTTTGAGTGATATTTGGAAGAGCCTAATCAATATCTTGCATCATCTTACACTTCGACCATGTCCATGTATCTTTACGGATGTGAAGAGTTAGGTCTCCTGCCCCTTTTATTTATAGTACTCGGTCAAGTTAAAATTTATTAAGAAGGTATACCTCCAAGAAGTAGCATAAGTCACATTATTGCTTGAGTCTTTGTTTCCATTCCTACATCTCCTTCAGCTATTTTTCTTAGGGACTTTTGATTGTTCTTGAATAACTTGAGAACTTGCATCAACATATTGCCATGGGAAGCCTAGGTGTTATTCTCATTGTTAAACTATCTTGGGGACAACCCAGTTGGTTTGACCAAAAAGGTAGGTATGAGATTAGGTATGGGGTCATTAGTAAGGGAGGAATACCACTAATTGTGGGATTTTTGGGGCCTTTCCCTTTCTTGTTTTTGAATGGTTCGACATTACCAATAGCACCTTTGACTAGATGAACATATGATATCTATATTTTCAAAGTTTCCTGGTAGGTTGGGTTGTTGAGAAATCAGTGGGAATTGTAAATAGTTGTTGCATTCTTGGAAGGGCATAAGCTATCCGGGACAAGGTGAATTTATAATAGGCATCCCAAGGGGTTACTTTAGGGGGTAGGATGGTATCCCTCATTACCACTTATTAAAGGGAGAATGGTTATAAGGAGGGTTCACAATGACAACACTATTTTCTTCTCCATTATTTGAATTATTTCCACATACTTGGCCATTCTCTTTTAATTTATCTTCAATAGAGTCAGTTAGTGAAGGCACTACAACTAGGGACACTAATGATGAAGCTTGATACTTATTGTGACATCCCCAGTTTTTCTAAAACTTAATCTGATGTGTGACATCTAAATTGAAACCCTCACCTCAGCGAGAATCCCAATTTAAACACCACACACTAGGCTAAGAAGAAGAAAATCAAGGGAGTCAGAAGGAAACAATTAGTAGCACATGTACATGAACAATAATAAAACCATACACACATGTTCACCATTCAACATATAATTACAACAATAATTGTTACAACATTTGATATTACATATTGAATAGCAAACTTATAAATATACATGTACTACAACTAAACAACTGGATCTTAAGACAATAGGTCCACCTCTACATCAGCTCGCCACACAACTCACACTATCTTGGATCTTCAAGCGCATAACCACAACCTAAATAAAAGATTACATATGGTACACATCAGCACAATATTCAAGAATATTGTACTGAGTATGCCTACTTGTCTTTTATATACCTCTCATCATATCAAGGCAATAAGATAAAACTAATACTTGGCAGTAACAGAAGAATATAAGAAAAGTGTATACTTGCACAAAGATATTCATTAACAAAAGAGATCACATATTTTACCACGACTTTCTATTATATGTAAAGTTGATCAACCACATGCACTATTCTACCAAAGAGATTTAGTGCTCACATGTACTATTCTGCCAAAGAGATTTAGTACTTCATAAATGCACTATTCTGCCAAAGAGATTTAGTGCTTTCATCAATGCACTATTCTACCAAAGAGATTTAGTGCTATCATATAATGGATCCGATATCTTATGTTTCATATGTCCATAACCATAAGTATGAAAAATCAAGCAACATATCATGCAGAACAATCATTTCATCCAATATCATATGCCAAGTATTTTACTACACATATAACACAAGCATATTGTAGAATAAGCCAAGTAAGAGGTAATGGCATACCTTCCAAAGAGACAAATCATTCTAATCACATATACCTCATGTCATCTATATCTTTGGTCATCCCTGATTAAGACAAGACCACATACTATCATCAGGTTCTCCTCATCTTACATCTCGTCTTAACCCTAATTGTGTTCATTAGGGTTTTACTTATCTCATTAGGATATTCTCATAATTACTTGTATTCTTGTCTTATATTTATCTTACTAATATCATATTCCACCACTACTACATAACCTACCTTTAGTGTCGGTTATTTAAAGCCTTTAGTGTCGGTTTCTAAGCGACACCTATGTGGGCGACACTAAAAGTCCACCCATCAGACATCGATTCCAAAACCGACCCCCAAACTCTTCGCGCGCCACCGAAAATGCGCCATCATGGGACTATAAGCGTCGGTTATTAGTTAAAAACCGACGCCCAAACCCTTCGCGCCACAGAAAGGGCGCCATCTTGGGCACTATCAGTGTCAGTTATAAGTAAAAAACTGACACCATATATATTCGCCCCACGGCCGTGCTGTCCAGCACGGCCGTGGTGTTAAGGACATAGACGTCGGTTTATTGTAGGAACACCGACACTATATCATTATGTGTCGGTTATTTACAAATAACCGACGCCTATTGGTTTTTTTTTCCTGTCAGTCTGCAGACCTACTGTAGCTGGTCGCAGGATGAGAAACTTGTTCAGTTCAGTTATGAACTGTAGGTTTTACGACATCCATTGATATCAGCCGACAACAGGCCGCAAACCTGCAAAATTAACAATAAAAAAAGTAGCACATGCATTTAGCAATGCAACCTGCAGTTCCATTTTATTTTCACACATTTATAAACATTCACACATGCTAGCAATCTGTAGTTCCCTTCATTCACATTCACACATGTAGAAACATTCATATAGCAAACAACACTTTCATTCATTTTCACTCAGACACATGTAGAAACATCCAGACATGTAGAAACATTCACACATATATTATAATTCAGAAATTCATTTACAAAGTATCATTGTTTAGTCATTATTCGCTATCAGGATCCCAATTATATTTTAAAGCCCCCACTAATTGTATGGCTGTTGCCCATTCTTCTCTTACTTCATTTAGTTCTCCCATTGTACAGGGAGCATTAACATTTGGTATGTCCTTTCCTGTAATGGGGTCAACTTTAAACACCTGTAAAGAGAATGATGTATGTATATAATTAATGAGCTATAAATAAGATTGATATATTTCAATCATATTATCTAATGAGACTATATAATACCTGAGCAATACATTCGATATCCAGTACGGCATGTTTGATAATCATGTGCATATATCGCATGACATAGTATCCACATGCCCATCCGTTGTCTTGTGTAGCACACTATAAATTCAAACATACAAAATATTAAAAAATACAACTAATTAAGCATTGTTCACATAAATAATATATACATATATTGCAGTCAGGAACTTACTTGCACGTTCTTCCAAATTATTGGCTGGTTCTTTTTCGTGGGGACCTTTCCTCCAGCCTTTTTGTACTCCTCAAAACCCCTACCTGTTAATGTAACACAGAACATTGCAATTAAATAGTAATGTAATAACATATGTTAACGGATATGAAAAATGAAATATTTGTCACTCAAATATTGCCATTTTCATTATGTGTCCAAATCTTGTATTCAATTTACCCTCCTTAGGATCTAGATAATACACAATGAACATCTCGGGGGCAATAACCAATAACTCCCAATGCCTACCCCTAGAGGAAAAAAAGTTAAAAATTAATAACTCAAAATCCACAATAAAATGTAATTTTCTTAAGTCCAAATTATAATAAGCAAAGTAAACTTACTCTACATTGAATGGAGCCATTATCACCGTCTTCTTTTTTATAGCAAAATTTGAAAAAGACTCACAGCAGTATTGTTGAACTGATGTAGGGTCTTTAGCTACTAGACTAATCAAGGATGGAATCAAAAATCCTACATGTTCAAATCCAAAATCTGCACATATGTTGTCTAAGTAGCTGCAAAATATGTATTAATTACGCATGCAGTAATAAATAAGAAACCAGATCACCAGATCATACACAAGGTATATGGATGTATAAAGAATATCTCACCTTATCCATAGCTCTATCACAGATGTATTTAGCCAATCATATCGAAACAACTCCAATATATCTTGTATAAATAGTTTTGTTTCGTATGACTGACCTGTAGAATCTGAATCAGAAGAAACAGTTATAGGGGAGTTTATATCATGTTCCCCTAACCATACTTCCATACCCCTATAGTTAGGACCTAACGGGACAGGTAGGTCCTGTGGAACCCAACTAGGTAATGCAGGAGGTGGAAGTGGAGGCCTAGATGTTGTGGGTGTCTTCTTTTTAACCTGTATATATATATAATTTTAGATCAACTGCCAGCATATACACACACTAACAATTGAACGTAATGTAAATTTACCATACCTTATCAGTAAAGAAGACATCCGCTTTTAGCCACAATATCACTCCGCCTACTGCCTCACCAAGCGTTTCACAATCTGGGTGGGCATATGGCAGTGGAAGATCCATCCACTTGGGGAATATATGTATCGGGCTCACCCGAATCGAACCAGCTGGTACTGGAGACCCGTGACACATTTCCCCTGGTAGGGATGGGTAAGCTGACGCCTCTTCCACGACATATTCTTTACTTTTTAGACGGCATGGCTTCAACCCCTACAAATTTTTGTGTAAAGAATGTTATATACATATATACATACCATCTTTTTTTGAAACTACTACAATTTTATATATACATATCATCTTGAATTAAAAAACTAGTTACTATGTCATAAAAATACTTATAGTGGATGTGCTAGGTAGTGGTTCTATAGGATTACTCCCAACCTCTGTAGTAGGAGTAGGAGTAGAGTCTGCAGTAGGTATTGTGTGGTAAGTGGCAGTCTGAGATGCCTGCCACTTTTTCATTGCTTCTTCGAGTTTCCTGTCAAATAGCTTATCCACCTATACATGGATAAAAGAAACGTCAAATTCTAATTTTTGAATTCTCTTTTACAGTAACATTATAAAGAAAGAATATGTTACCTCTTCTTGTGAAAGTCCCGCTTTTGGGACATGTTTGCGCTGGGATGACCCAAAAACCGATTTGATGCCCACACCAGCGTCTGCAGCCCTAACACGTCCAGGATGCTCTGGGTTACCCAGAGAAACTGTCAATTCATCCTTTGTTCCCTCAGGGATGAACTTTCCTTGTTTCCTCAGCTCGTGCAGCTCCCGCTAATCGCCAAAACAAAAATTTGTACTTAAGTAAACAACACAAATAATCAATATTCGAATGATTGTTGTAAGAGTTGTATTTTACCATTTTTGCATCCGCCTCAGCAGTTGCGGCCTTAGTTATTTCTCCCTTCTTATTTTGCCTCCCAGCTATCCAGACATCATGGCGAGGTAGAGGTTTGCTACCTATGGTAGAGGACTCCTGAGTAGCAGCAGACTGAGCAGCAGTAGCCTCAGCCTGTAGTCTTTGGCGAACGCCTGCATACCCCTTTGGACCCATTCTGTGGTCATGCACATTCAGTGCATGCCTTGATCTTTGTGCCTCACTGAGGGCCTAGTTAGTATGCAAATTAATGATTTGGTTAGTAACACTAAATGTTAATCTTGAATAAGTGAATACAACATATATTAATTAATGAGATTGAGACTGACGCCTAATACCTTGAATTCATCAGTTTGTCTTGAAGAGACAAACATGTCCCATTCTTCTTTGTCCAGGAAGTTCCACTGTTCAGTGGTTGTCTTCTTCCTCTTGTCGGCTTCTTTTATGTATTCTCTGGTGAGATTTGTCCTATAGTTCCTTAGGACTCTCCCACAGTGTTGCATCATGCATTTATGATGCAGCTTTTCATCCAATTCAAATATACTCTGCAAAATAGAATTGCTATTAACTAGTATCCAAAAATTTAGTAATCTACAAAATAGAATTGCAAATTAATAATAACTCACGCATAAATCCCTCCATATTAAATCTTTCTTCTCCTTAGAAACTTTATGCCAAGAATCTAAGTGACAACCGCAATGGCTACGAGTAACAAACCCAAGATATGAAATAAATGAATTGCGATTCACACCACATGCATTTCCTGCATTATCGAAATCCACAACAAGTTTGGGTCCATTGCCCTTTTGCGCAATTAACTTCTTCATCATAGTGATGCCCCTTCTCTTGTCAACTTTTTGGTGTTGTTGATCAAGTGCCTCAAGTGCTTCAGATGGTACCTGTGCATCATCAACCTAAAATTTGACAAAATAATTCACATTTACAAGATATAACTATAAATGGACATATAGATATAAATATATGATATATTTTTAAAACTTACATTGTGAGGCGGCGTATTGATGTCCTCACCCTCACGGTAGTCATCAGCACGGTCATCAGGAGAATGGTCAGCCATCTGCAAATTCACATTCAAATTGTAAAGTTCACATTGTAAAGTAGTAATTCAAAGTGTAAAGCTCACATTGTAAAGTTCACATTATTACAACAAAGTATATATCACAACAAAATTGTAAAGCTCTATGATCAAAGAGAAAAGAAGTATATATTACAACAAGATTACAGTCTAGGGTTAACAAATACATGTGATGTCATTCTTATATATAATAAATGTACATGTACCACCTATCCCATCCTTGAACACCTAATCTCACTAGTAAGTGTATAATGTGTATTGGGTTTTCAAGAAAATTTCGGCAGCATTTCCCCGATGTTCTCCAAGTACATATGAACTTAGAGAACAAACGGGGAAATGCTGCCGAAATTTTCTTGAAAACCCAATACACATTATACACTTACATCCTAAGCGAGATTAGGTGTTCAAGAACAGTCCCAAACCGGGGACTATCCAAGATTTACTCCTAATGAGTAAATCTTGGACGGATTTCTAGGCCAACAAATAATGTGTTGTCATTCTTATACCTAAAATCCTAGTTCTTCAAGTTAGGGTGATTATTGATGTCTTTAAAAGCATGATTGGCAATTTAGGGAAAAGTTCATCATTTACATTCCAAGCATGTCACATGTGTGCATTACAGTTCATCATTAAGCAAGAAGGGTGATTAGGATTCTCACCAAGAATGGGTTTTGATTTTCTATACAACTTTATAAAAAAATGCACATGTATGCATATATATACTATACTTTTTGGAACCTTTATACATATCTGAACACCCTAAATAACCATACCAAACACCCAAATACTTTATAACACAACTATAAAACAATGATTATAGCTAAACTATTAAACAATAGACTTGTCACACATAAAACACCCTATACAACTATAAAACAAAAAATTATTAAGATATGCATGATACAATAACTATTTTGCATCACATTACATCAGACTTATCATTGATACCTTACTAACTTATTGCTACATTTACATATCATCACTTGATCAAAAATTACAGCAGTACATTTAACCAAAGTATGCATTCTAAAATCTAGCTATGTCATGATTAGTTACATGTAATTTACTTGGATATACAGCATTACCCGATTACTATGTCTTACATACAAAGTACGCATATTAAATTAACTAAGGCTTATCATAGAACATTATTAGAACATTAATTAGATGATTAAATCATAACAAAATTAGTACATAAATAACCAACAGCAACCACGGTCGTGTGGGCTGGCACGGCCGTGGCTGTGTTGGCCAACCACACGGACGTGTTGGGTAGCACGGCCGTGTGGTCGGTCAACACAGCCACGGCCGTGCCAGCCCACACGGCCGTGGTTGATGTTGGTAAGGAGAGGGAGAAGGAAGAAGAAGAAGAAGAAGAAGAAGAAAGGAGGCCTACTGTTGGTAGCAGCGTGGAGAAGGAGAGGCGCCGACGTCGAGCAGAGAAGGAGAGGGCGCCGACAGAGTAGAGAAGGAGAGGGCGGCGACGAGGAGCGGTGGCGAGAAACTGCAGCAGCAGGCGGCGAGCGGCGCCGGCGAGGAACTGCAGCAACAGGCGGTGGTGAGAAACTGCAGCAGCAGGCGGCGAGCGGCGCCGACGAGGAGCATCAGCGGAAGGGAGAGCAGCAGGCGAGGAGCGGCACCGGGCGGAAGAGAAATCGTCGGAGGACCAAACCCTGAGCACGAGAATGAATGAAACAGAGAAAGGGGAAGAGTCGGGCTCTTTTGCGCGATTTAAGTTAACATTAGGTGTCGGTTTTTTAAAAACCGACACTGAATGTTTTTATTGTCGGTTTACAACAAAACACCGACACTAAAGGGAGGTGAAAATTTTAGCGGTTAATAGTGCGAAAACACAACGGCATCGGTTATTGTCACAAAACCGACGACTAAAATTGTACAAATTTCTGTCTCACAGAAAAGCTTTAGTTGTCGGTTCCTCCATTAAAAACTGACGCTGTATGTCAATTTTTGGAGGCAATTTTTTTTGCTGGAAATTTTATTTTTGGCGGTTACTTTTAGGTGTCGGTTTTTTAATAAGTAACTGACACTTAATAAAAGCGGTACCCGTGTCTGGTCGCCCTTCATAGATTGGATGTCGGTTTATGTTATCAACCGACACTGTAGAGTTTAGGTGTCAGTTTATGTATACAACCGACACCTTGAAAAGTGACTTTATAAGCCATTTCTGTAGTAGTGCACATTATTTTTAATCAACTAGATATACTCATGTGTCACATTATTACGTGGACATATTTAACATTATGTCACTTTCATTAACCATATTAGGGTTATATCTTATGTATTAAGGGTGCTCTTCATATAACATGAATTTCATGTATATAACTGATCTCAGATTTATATATTATCTTCCAATTATTGATATGAACTTATTCTGTAATTTTCATCATTTATTGAGCATGTATACATTAAATGCATTATCTTTAGTGTTATTAGCCCTAATTAGCCATATTAATTAAATTACATGATTTCGTACATCAACATGACCATAACTGACATCATATGCATTCTAAACATGATTATGGACTTACTAAAATTTCCCATTATTTTATGCCATTGTTTGATATTTATTATCTATTAAACAAGAATTACACATCTTGCATTATGTTACTATGATTTAAGCAGAAAAAGATTAATGTGATGCTTTCATATTATCCTACACATTTTTTTGAGAATTTTGGTATATTGTTTGTATTTTTTGGATAAACGATCTATTTACTATGAATTATCTAAGAACTGAACATTTGCTGAGATTTTTACCTTTTGGGCCTATGGCGTGTCGCCACATGGCTCCTTGCATCAGCAATTGAGGGTGCTGCTCCTCTCTTCTCCTGGGACCCGGTCCGGATCTTGGGACTGGATCCATGGATCCTTGGATCCGTTTGCCTGGTCGGGTCCCCCTCTCTGATTATCACATAATAGGGGTGCAAGACCACGACCGTTTCCCCTGATCGCGTGACTCAGAGCTGCTGCCGTGGGGGCCAACTCTGGCGAGCGATCGATCATCCTCCAGCGCTCCTCGTGGATGGATTGAGCCTCCATTAGCTTTGGCATCATCCTTCCAACCTCCACGGCTGCTCAAGTTTGCCCTGGCACCTCTGATCCTCCATCCTCGTGAGATCGTCAAAGCTTGCAGCTGTTGCAGATCTGTAGAAGAGTCGAAATGCCCTCAGTCTCCCAATCACTAAGACGAAGCATCGTATAGCACTACAAATCCCTCATGAACTCACTGATAGCCTCAGTTTGCAAAGATAACAACTACACGCCGCCGCCACCATCGGTCTTCTTCCCCGAAAAGATGAGCTTCATCAGCCTTCGGTGCTTCTACAACAGGGGTCGAAAACATTCTCAAGTGACTCGGCTCATCTCGCCCGTCCTCCTTGCCTACTCATCTTCATCTGATCCAATCTTTGTCTCCGAGCTACACCTTCATCTACCACATGTACGTAGAAGTGGAGAACCAACTGATGAGTGGGGCTCGTTCTCTCTATCTACTCCACATAAGCAAAGAAGACAGGGTCGGGGTGATTGTATTCAGGAAGGTGAGGCCAACCGCTCGCTTTGACTACCCCCTTGATGCACATCCTAGGTGGTCGTGGTATCCCTGGTGGGTCACGGACACCCCACTTTTGAGTCCCAACGTCGGAGGTTGAGGACAACTCGCAGCCATGAGATCCACGATCTACTGTCCATATTGAAGCTAGCTACAGCCCAATCTGTTGCTTCTCTTAAGGCTGTCAGGCGTGGCCACTATATCACAAATCTAGGGTGCGCAAGAGGCCACACACACCGGCCCAAAAAAAAGGGGCATGATATAGATTAAAGATCACCGACTTAGGTCCAAAACACATCAATATGCATTCTATTTCACTAAAATCAAACATCCATAACTTCCTCTAGGAATATCCGATTGCCACCACATTTTAACCATAGATTTCCTACTACTCAAGCTACCTTCTACTCAAATTTGGTGCCAAAACTGAATTGTTATATCATCCAATTAAATTCCTCAAAAAGGCATAAAAAGAGAGATCTTAACCATGATATCAACATCACATCAACACACCTACTTTGTCTTGGAACTCTCAATATTATTAAACCTTATGATTTCACTTATGTCATTGGACGATTAAGGACTCCAAAATTCCACTCCATCACATCCTACACACCGTAAAAGAAATTCCATCCTTAGAATTAAGCCAGAAAACCACTTTGTCACATCATATACGTCTTAAAAGAACTTTCGTCCCCGAAAGCCAACCATACTCGTACTCCAAGGAAAACTACCATGTCTTCATCCACATGTAGGAACTATTCTATGTGTAACATATCTGCAAAGGTTTTCTAGAACCATGTATCTAAAGCACTATTAGGGGGGTTTTACAACTATCTTGGTTCACAAACACTTCATTCAAGGTTAAACTCAGGGTTTAGAAATTTAGGTTATGTCATTACATATCTCATATGCTATGGTTGCATTTTACCTTTACCCATGCATAGGATTTCCACATCATATTATCATTTTCCAAAGGAGTTAACCCAAGTTAACCCATTATCAAGGTGTCATCAATATTTTATTTAGCTAATTTGTTAGAACATGTTCAACATTAACATATGCCTTTTAGGAGGGAATTATCTATAATTAACCCACGTTATCCATCTAGATCATATCAAGGTGTTATAATCATTATGTTGTGCTAATTGTCATCCTATATCTTTCATCTTTATTAAGAACTAAAATTAACACCTCGTGTAACATGTTTCATGCATATGATCTTATTTCACTGCTCATAATAATTTGCAACATTTACTAGTGATTTCATCACAAGATTAACCAACCATATTACATTATCATCTTTATTCATGTATATGGTTAACCATTTATGCATTGATATCAATTAAACCATCTCTAGGTTTTCATCATATCATGTCTATATATCATGTCTCGAGATTAGTTCACATCCTTACATCTATTATATCATGGTTGTACTAACAAAAGTATACAAGTGACTTGTGAAACATGTATTAAAATTTTATATAGTCCAAATAAGGTTCTCCTGACCCATATCAAGAGGGCATCACCTTACTCATTCTCTCCAAGAAAATCAATTCTATGAGTATCCCATACGCACATACTTTATCTTTCCTCTCTTAGTCCAGGGTTCTCAGATTACCTCATTGCAACTAGCGATAGCTTTACAACCTCTAGCCACATAAGCATCAACCAAAACATGATATGACATACTCTTCATAGTTCCCTAACCATGAAACATCTTACCCAAAGCTCTCTTATATACACCACTAGATTCCTATGTGGGAAACCACCTACCTAAGAATGAGGCTTCACAGAAACTAAAAACATAGCTACCTCCTCCAGGGTCTTGGGCTCTCTCCCTCAACCCAGATGGTAGGCACTCATATTTCCTTATTTACATATATAATCAACCTCTCTCTGACTCTAGGGTTTGGTCTCCCAAGGACATCTAGGGTTCAAAAGGACTATAGGAATCATGCATAAAGCAACTCATCTCAATAACTTAGGAGTATCCTAGTTTAGGACATATCATATCACATATTTCTCATCATTCTCATATCATGGAGTCTAGGTTCTCTAACCATCTCCCTGTGGGTCTCGCTCTCTCTTGAGCTAACCCCAAAACTGGTCCTAACACTAGAGGTCCTCCTTTGTAAAAGAGCTTGAGGCTCATGCCGACTCACAACTTGTCTTGACTTAACATATCTTATCATATAAAATCCTAGTTACTTTCATCATCAAAACTTATCTCAAATCCTCAAAACTGAACTTAAGTCCTCAAAGACAAACATACATCATCATAAACTATCTTATATCATCTCTATCAAACTAACATCATATCATCAAAACTTATTTTGTCTATTCCAACTATCTCATATACCAAACAAGGCTCTAGACATCTAATCTAGAACTACTCTCTCTTCAGGATTGATGTCATTCACTTTTCACTTAGGTTGCATGATCACCTCCTACTCGTACATGAGTGGGGACACATTTTTCTAATACATATGCATAATAAAATATTATATAGTTTTTCTCCGGTAAAACATGCGTCAGAGAAAACTACCAAGGTTCGATCTGATTGGAATCAAAAACCAAATCCTGAAAATGAGTGTCCCACACATAGTAGAGAGTATAGTGTCATGAAAACTAGAGAAAAGGGTGAGAACAAGGGGTAGACTAGTGTAGCTACTCTAGACAACGTGCACAATATGTATAGGGTTTCTCTTCCCTTGATGTACGTCATCTCCAAATAATGCAACGTCCCATACCGCTGCACTATAAGGAAAGAATGACATCTAAGGACTTGCTATACAACAAGCACCAGTCTAGACCTAGTTCTCAGACATCTAGGTTCTAACCTAGAGGCTAGGTCAGATATAGTCTCTAAAAGAAGACTAATCTAACCCTAAAGATTATTAAGTTCAAGGTTTTCTAGTTTTGAGTTGCATAATGAGCAAATGTAAGGCTTTGCTATTTTTCATGCTCTGATACCACCTGTGACGTACCCAAATTTTCTAAAACTTAATATGACATGTGACATCAAAATTGAAACCCTCACCTCAGCGAGAATCCATATTTAAACACCACACACTAGGCTAAGAAGAAGAAAATCAAGGGAGTTAGAAGGAAACAATCAGTAGCACTTGTACATGAACAATAATAAAACCATACACACATGTTCACCATTCAAAATATAATTACAACATGAATTGTTACAACATTTGATATTACATATTGAATAGCAAACTTATACATATACATGTACTACAACTAAACAACAAGATCTTAAGACAACAGGTCCACCTGTACATCAGCTCACCACACAACTCACACTATATTGGATCTTCAAGAGCATAACCACAAGCTAAACAAAAGATTACATATGGTACACATCAACACAATATTCAAAAATATTGTACTGAGTACGCCTATGTGTCTTTTATGTACCTCTCATCATATCTTAGCAATAAGATAAAACTAACACTTGGTAGTAACAAAAGAATATAAGAAAAGAGTATACTTGCACAAAGATATTCATTAAAAAAAGAGAACACATATTTTACCACGACTTTCCATTATATGTAAAGTTGATCAACCACATGCACTATTGTACCAAAGAGATTTAGTGCTCACATGTACTATTCTGCCAAAGAGATTTAGTACTTCATAAATGCACTATTCTGCCAAAGAGATTTAATGCTTTCATCAATGCACTATTCTACCAAAGAGATTTAGTGCTATCATATAATGGATCTGATATCTTATGTTTCATGTGTCCATAACCATAAGTACGAAAAATAAAGCAACATATCATACAGAACAATCATTTCATCCAATATCATATGCCAAGTATTTTACTACACATATAACACAAGCATATTGTATAATAAGCCAAGTAAGAGGTAATGGCGTACCTTCCAAAGAGACAGATCATTCTAATCACATATCCCTCATGTCATCTATATCTTCCGTCATCCCTGATTAAGACAAGACCACATACTATCATCAGGTTCTCATCATCTTACATCTCGTCTTAACCCTAATAGTGTTCATTAGGGTTTTACTTATCTCATTAGGATATTCTCATAATTACTTGTATTGTTGTCTTATATTTATCTTACTGATATCATATTCTAGATTATTGTTCATCAACTGGATATACTCTGTGTCACATTATTACGTGGAAATATTTAACATTATGTCACTTTCATTAACCATATTAGGGTTATATCTTATGTATTAAGGGTGATCTTCATATAACATGAATTTCTTGTATATAACTGATCTCAGATTTATATATTATCTTCCAATTATTGATATGAACTTATTCTGTAAATTTCATCATTTATTGAGCATGTATGCATTAAATGCATTATCTTTAGTTTTATTAGCCCTAATTAGACATATTAATCAAATTACATGATTTCATATATCAACATGACCATAACTGACATCATATGCATTCTAAACATGATTATGGACTTACTGAAATTTTCCCATTATATTATGCCATCGTGTGATATTTATTATCTATTAAACAAGCATTACACATATTGCATTATGTCACTATGATTTATAAGAAAAAGATTGATATGATGGTTTCATATTATTCTACACATTTTTCTGAGAATTTCGATATATTGTTTGTGTTTTTTGGATAAACGATCTATTTACTGTGAATTATCTAAGAATTGAACATTTGTTGAGATTTTTACCTTTTGGGTCTATGGCGTGTCGCCACGTGGCTCCTTGCATCAGCAATTGAGGGTGTTGCTCCTCTCTTCTACTAGGACCCGGTCCGAAACTTAGAACTGGATCCACAGATCCTCATATCCGTTTGCCTGGTCGGGTCCCCCTCTCTGGTTCTCGTGTAACAGGGGCGGAAGACCACGGCCGTTTCCCCTGATAGCGTGACTCAGAGCCGCCGCCGCGGGGGCCAACTCTGGCGAGTGATCGATCATCCTCCAGTACTCCTCATGGATGGCTTGACCCTCCATTAGGTTCAACGTCATCCTTCCAACCTCCACGGCTTCTCAAGTTTGCCCTGGTGCCTCTGATCCTCCATCCATGTGGTCTCCCAATCACCAAGACGAAGCGTCGTACAACACTACAAATCCCTCATGAACTCACTGATAGCCTCGGTTTGCAAAGAGAACAACTACACGCCACCTCCACCATCAGTCTTCTACCCCAGCAAGATGAGCTTCATCATCCTTCAGCGCTGCTACAATAGGGGTCAAAAACATTCTCAAGTGACTCAGCTCATATCACCCATCCTCCTCACCTACTCATCTTCCTCTGATCCCATCTCTATCTCCGAGCTACACTTTCGGCTACCGCCTGTACATAGCAGTGGAGAACCAACTGATGAGTGGGACTCATTCTCTCTGTCTACTCCACATAAGCAAAGAAGATAGGGTCGGGGTGATTGTATTTGGGAAGGAGAGGCCAACCGCTCGCTCTAAATGCACCCTTGATGCACGTGCTAGGTGGTCATGGCGTCCCTGGTGGGTCACGGACACCCCACGTCTGAGTCCCAACACCGGAGGTTGAGGACAAACTCGCAGCCATAAGATCCACGATCTACTACTGTCCATATTGAAGCGAGCTACAACCCAATCTGTGGCTTCTCTTAAGGCTGTTAGGCATGGCCACTAGATCACAAATCTAGGGCATGCAAGAGGCCACACATACCAATTTGTGGCTTCTCTTAAGGCTGTTAGGCATGGCCACTAGATTACAAATCTAGGGAGAGCAAGAGGCCACACAGACCGGCCCAAAACAAAAGGGGTGTGATATAGATTAAAGATCACCGACTTGGGTCCAAAACACATCAATATGCATGTTATTTCACCAAAATCAAACCTCCATAACTTCCTCTAGGAATATCTGATTGCCACCAAATTTTAACCATAGATTTCCTACCACTCAAGATACCTTCTACTCAAATTTTGTGCCAAAACTCAATTGTTAGATCATCCAATTAAATTCTTGAAAAAGGCATAAAAAGAGAGATCTTAACCATGATATCAATATCACATCAACACACCTACTTTGTCAAAACCTTGAAACTCTCAATATTATTCAACCTTATGATTTGACTTATGTCATTGGACGATTAAGGACTCCAAATGTCCACTCCATCACATCCTACACACCTTAAAATAAATTATGTCCTCGGAATTAAGCCAGAAAACCACTTTGTCACACTTATGGATTAACTACTCACATTGAGGCCCATGTTTGACATGATGACATCAGTATTTTTAAATTTGGCACCCAATATAATGATGATTGAGCCTTTACTCACCATGCAACATGACCAAGGATTATCTCTAGACAGTATGTTTTTAGATGATGTTGCATGTGTGTGAGAATAGAGCATATAAGGGCTTCTTTTGAAGGGTGTATTTCTAGTCACAATATCTATGTTAAAAGTATCTATAACTCTTTGTCTGTAAGGCTAGAGTTTACAAGCTTAAGCAAGATGGCATAAATAAAAATTCACTCTAAAGAAAGGGGATTTTAAATAAAATATAGTAATATGTAGCAATTTAAGACTAACCATTGCATGGTAAGGGGAAAATGATATGAGAATGTCATAATCAAGAAAGGGTATGAATACATTTTTCATCGTGCATGTCAAGGTGGTGTGATTAGCATTCTTAACTTGTTATCACATTGTTGGGGGGACATAAAAATAAATTTTCCCCTTGTGAAGATGAAAAGGTTTCATAAAATAGTCATGTTTGACTTTGTGAGTAGCTTGATATGGTTATTGATGATTTATGCATATAATTTACTTATCAGTTCCTCAAGTGAACTTTAGCATCTGATTGTTTATGTTTGTAGAGAATAGTAGGGTTTATTCATCCTCTCATGGGTGGATATCAGTATGGCTTAATTAAGTGAGTCTTCATATGGGTGTGACTTAATGAGGAGGGGGTGAAGTTTACTTCTAAGGGATCAAGTATTCAACTATTTCCTAATGCTCATGGGGCCTCAAAGGAGTGTAATTATAGCTTAAAATCAGGATTGTAGAATCTTCCGTAACATATATTATGACAACAATAATGTTATTTTTGTTTATATATTTTTTATTTGTGAATTTCTTAATAAAATCATAATTTCTTATTCTTCATAACAAGTCTTATTATGTATACTTGCCCTATAGTCAAATTTTGTTTGAAATTTTCATATCAGACACATTGGTATATTGTTGGGATTCTAGGTAGGTATGTGTTCCTCAATGATCGTAGGGATCATGCTAATTCATATTTGGATTTGAAGTTTCAAATTTATTTATGGAATCATCAAGGAGTCAATAGTTTCTTAGCATTTTTATTCTATTTGTTGTTTGCTCATAAATGTTTACCAATATCTATGCCTCATATGGGTACAATGTAACTTGGAAAAGGATTATCAAAAGGTCAAATTTGGTAGCATTCGATAGTTTTTTGGATTTTGAAAAAAGAGGGCTTTTACCAAAAAAAATAGTTTGATAATATTTTGACTCTAATTGTGTTTTCAAAAGGGTTTACAATAGGCCAAAATTTTAGAAGAGTTTTAGCGCTATCTTGGGTTCCCAAAAGGGGGTATTAATCTCTTTGTATCTGCCTCATAAAATAAGTGTATCCCTTCATTTTCATAAAAATATCTTCAACATATCCAAAAATGTACCTCTAGTAGGTGAAATGGATGTTCTTAGCTTTAGTATGGTTACAATTTACTTTGTGACTACTTAGGTATTGGGCTTTACTAGGCTATGACAATGCCCTCAATATACCTCTTGATCATGGTTACCTCCACTGATTTCTAGTATGAGGGGGTTGGGCATGTTCATGGATAAAGATTATCCTACTTGCCCTTGTTGCAGTCACTACTGATGTCCTGACATCTTTAGGGTTATGCATCATGTGAGTGATGTGGTTATATACATCTCTACATAGGAAGAGAAGACTATCAAGTCATGTGTTGAACCATCTATAATGATAACTAAATAGATACAACACATTAAAACTAATTATGTCACACTTATTTGAAATTTCCATAGCTATGTAAACAACTCAATTTTCACCAATAGTTTTGGTTTTTTTTGGACCGATTAAAGTTAACAAACATATTGAGAAATACATACTAAACCAAAACCAAACAATGAAATCAAAGGACGTCTACATACATGATCGCCAACTAAACTAAGGATATGTGGTCCACCATTATAATACGGGGAACACTAATGTGTTCAAATTTTAACTTTCAAAAAAATGAGTGATGAAATATAATCATACCATTTTGGAAAATTTTGATGAATTAATACCAGAGATAAATAAAAGAAACCCAATAAAACATATATTTTGTTGTTTATCTAATTGAACTAATATTGGTGCCTTTTGGACCATGTCATGTAATTCAGTCAACCATTCCCTACACATTTAGGTCTATCTTTTTGACGTCTCAATATTAGGTTGCTTTTTATTAAAAATTATATTGATATGTGTTTAGTTTTGTGTTTTGTACACAATAGGCTATTTTTCAAATGATGACATAAATATTACAAAATATTATACCAATTTGTGTCTAGTTTTGTGTCTGGCTTTTCAAATAGCCTAAATTTCTTTTTGCCCATGCAATTACACCTTGATGTTTAATGTTCTGAAATGCATTGTGATGATTTTTCATATGTATTTGAACCATCACTGGGTTTGATGCCACATTCTTGGTTTGGAACAAAATATTTTCCTAAGCCAAATTATACAGGATTTCAATAGAGATTTTAACTTAAAATTTACTGATTTATTCCCACGCTTAGCTTTAGTTGTGTTTTTCTTATATGGATTGGATTGATATGATTTTTTCCATGGATATGAACCACCACTTCATTTCATGCCACATTTTCCTCAATTTGGATCATATTATTATTGTTGTAGTTTCATCTCATAATCTTGATACAGTCAGGCCCGACCACATTTTGTATGCTTAGTTCATTTTTAGCTAAGTTGTTTGCCAAATTCTGGCCATCAGTAGGATTTAAACCTACCTTTAATAGGGTTTGGTTTCCACTTGAGCCAATGTAGCTGAACATGGCTCTTTTTCATGTGTAAATCAAGTTGCATGACATACTTTGTAGTCATTGATACATGCGTTAGGAGTCTGCAACTTGTCTGTAAATCATGATGAGGCTTTACTATGGTTGTTAATGTGGGTTGACCTTGGATTAACCTATTTTCTAAACAAGTAGATGTCAATGGTAATTCAGTTAACCAATCCCTATGATTGATCCTAATTCAGTTCAATATTGTTTTGCATTCAAACACAATCATGCTAAAATTTGTAGTGTGCATTTCTGGTTTTAGGTTTGACTTTTTTGATGTCACAACTTTACTGTGTGGGGCATGACACTTTTAGTACATCCAATGCAATTAGTTCAGGGAGACCACAATTTGTATGCCTACTTTAGTTTTAGCCAAACTATTTGTCAAATAGTGCTTTTGAGTCAGATTTACACCTATCCCTAATAGGGTTTACTTTCCACTTGGGCCAATACAACTGAACATGTCTCTCTTTCATGTGCCAAGCAAGCTGCATGATAGACTTTGTAGTCATTGATATGTGTAGTCATTGATACTTTCTGGCTGTATATGTTCTAAAGGTTTGCAGAAGGTGAGCTTGTGGAAGCTGATGTTGTAGTTTTGGAAACCATGTTGGTGGTTTTGAGGTTTACGAATTCTCCTTTGATACTAGCGGATAAGACCCATGCTCATGTTCATTTTCTGATTTAGTTCAAAATGATTAGAATGTGTCTAGGTCCTTATTATAAGTATGTTCTTTTATCCTTATAAAAGTATTTCAAACATAGTGCCATGTACTCATAAAACTAAAGAGGCAGGAATCTATCCCATTTACATATAGGTCAGAGAATAATAACCTCACATAACTCATTTAGAAAATTTACAATTTTTAGATGAATCCTTCTTGTCATAAACTTTGTGGTACTATCAAAATAATAAGATGATAAGATATCTTGTAGTAGTGTTTTAATAAACACATAAGTACAAGACTATAGTAAAAATTTGGAAAGACACCAGTAACCTCTTTAAATAGGTCTCACACCTGCTATAGTAGTGCATGGATACTCCAAATTAAATAGGTCTCACACCTATAAAAAATAAGCCAGACACCAGTTACCTCTTTGATAATCTAAAAGATGAGTGTTGATTCAAAAAATAGTTAATAAGTGTCACCTCATTGTATGAAATACCAAGCTACATCAAATTATAGAAAATACTAGTTACTTCCTTGAAATTCTCAAAGAAGGATTAGTGGACATTAGACCAATTGCAAAGATATAGGGCATGATCTCCTCTTTTAGATTTCTTTTCAAGCTAACATGTCCACAACAATAAAGTTGGTTATGAAAAGCAAAAAAAGGTCAACTGATGTTATACTACTTTTTCTGAAAATATATAACATTGTTATATGTACTAACAATTGTTAGTACTAATATTTTGTTGTCTATGTCCACCCACAACAGTCACTATGAACTGGGCCTCTATGCCAATGTTATTGTTCCCTGATAAAGAACAATTGATCAACATCCTAGATGATCTTTCTTTAAACCAACAAACCATACCCAAACATTGGCATTTTCTAAACGGAAGACACTACAGGCATGGTGAAGTGACCCTAAATTTTGGCAATTCTTCACGTGTTATTGAGGTTGAGTATGATTTAGCGAGAAATCTTGTATCAAAATCCGATTCATGTGATTGGATTAGAAAGATGCTAGTGGGCCATAGCGACAAGCTTTTTCTCTGTCCATTTGGCCATAATACCATCAAAGTTTGGATAACCAACGTCAACAACAAGACCCCCGATCATCTATGGCGGTATGAGCGCACGATGGAGCAAACCAGCTCGGACGAATATGATGATGAGGCCCCTACCAGTTTAGATTCATCTAAATATAGTGAGGAGCTCCGTGACCCAACAAAATAATCAAAAAGACCACGGTAGGTCCAATTAACAAATATAATTGTCCTATCTTGTTTTATGTTTACACTTTTTATCTTAAAGTAATCAATCCTCATAGCTACTTTCTTTTCTGAACTTCAGGAGAAGATTGCCACAATGAAAAGGCCTCAAAGTTACTGATGTGGGACCATGTTGGTGTAGTATTTAGTTGTCTATCAATCTAGACTTGTCTGTATTAATAGTTATTTTAATTATGTGCATGTTTAGGGGTACACCAACCCCTTTTTTTAGTTACTATTTAGGGGTACACCCCTGTGTGTGGATGTAAAAAGAGATTAATGAATGGAACTAGTATTTTCTCATATTGTATAGTATTTTTTGATATGACATACTTACTCATATATGTTATATGTTTTACTATTTTTATAGAATGGATAAATCTTGGATAGAAGAGAATGACCGGACAAGTAGTAAATACTTATGTGGAGTATCAAAATTTTTGGATTTTGCTTTTGAACATTCATCAATTGGAGACAAGATTGTATGCTCGTGTAGAAAGTGTGCTAATGTATACCAGGTCACCAGAAAGACTGCATTGAGCCATCTATTGTGTCATGGCTTCTTACCAAACTATATTTCTTGGGCTTCTCATGGTGAAGATGCCGATGTTCAAATGGATGCTCCTACTGATCAGGGAGATTTCCTGAATGTTGAAAATTTACAAGATATGTTGCATGATACTTTTCTAAGTTTTAGTGAAGATAGAAATACAGAAGGAGTGGATCCATCTAGTGATCAACATTTCAATGTTGACAAATTTTATATATTGGTAAAGGATTCTGAGAAAAAATTATATCTAGGGTGTAAGAAATATAGCAAACTTGCTTGCATCCTAGAATTCTATCACCTGGTTTGTCTTAATGGCTTGAGTAAGAAAGCATCATCTATGTTTCTTACGTTCTTTAAGAAGATGCTACCAGAAGGAGAACAATTACCTAATTCATTTTATCAGCTAAAAAGATGATTATGGGGTTGGGCTTAGATTATGTGAAGATTCATGTTTGTCTAAATGATTGCATGTTGTTTTAGAAGGATTATGTTGATAAAGATGTTTGTGATACATGTGGAGCACCAAGATGGAAAACGATTTCAATCCCAGATGATGATGATGAGCTTGCAAAAAAACCCCAGAGAATACATGTCAAAGTGCTCAGACACTTTCCAATTATACCACGCCTAATGCGGTTGTTCATGCCATCAAAAACCTCTTCCTTAATGAGGTGGCGTGCAGAAGAATATGAAAAAGATGACAAGCTAAGACACCCGGTGATTCACCTGCATGGAAAACATTTGATGTGATGCATCCAGAATTTACTACATACGCTAGAAACATTCGATTGGGACTTGCAACAGATGGATTTAATCCTTTTGGGACAATGAGTACTTCTTACAGTACATGGCTTGTTGTAATTATTCCATATAATTTACCTCCTTGGTTGTGCATGAAGCAACCATATTTTATGTTGTCCCTACTCATTCCTGGACCATCTTCACCCAAAAATATAGATGTGCCCTTGCGTCCATTGATTGATGAGTTGAAAGAACTATCGGATACTAGAGTACATACATATGATGTTGGAACCAAGGAATTATTTCTGATGTGTGCCTTTTTATTATGGACTATTAGTGATTTTCCAGGATATGCACATCTATCTGGTTAAAGTAATAAAGGCTACAAAGCATGTCCTTATGGTAAAAAAGATACTATCTCACATTGGTTGCCACATAGCCGTAAAGTTTGCTTCAGAGGACACTGTAGGTTTTTTCCAACTAACCACAGATTCTGAAAAGAAGCAAAGGCATTTGACGGTGAGCAAGAATTTAGGTGTCCACCTAAACCTCCTTCTGGAGCTCAAATCTTGTCACAATTGGAGGACGGAAGAACTGTAATTGGTAAGAAAAGGCCAAGAGGTAAGGATTCAACACATAATTGGGATAGGAAAAGCATTTTTTTGAGCTACCATATTGGAAATCTAACATTGTAAGGCACAATCTCAATGTCGTGCACATTGAGAAGAATATATGTGAGAGCATTGTTGGAACATTGCTAGGTTTGAAGGATAAAAGTAAGGAAAACTTGAGTGCAAGGAAGGATTTGGAGGATATGGGAATTAGATTTCCGCTTCATCCAAAAATTGTTGGTAAATATACCATCCTACCTCCAGCTTTCTATACAATGAGAAAAGATGAAAAAATATTATTTTACAACCTCCTAAAATCTATCAAAGTTCCAGACGGGTATGCATATAATATATCTAGATGTGCATGGCCGAAGGATCAGAAGATGCTACCAAAGAAAAGTCAATATTATCACGTGTTGATGCAAC
This sequence comes from Alisma plantago-aquatica, assembly GCA_963693085.1. NCBI lineage: Eukaryota > Viridiplantae > Streptophyta > Magnoliopsida > Alismatales > Alismataceae > Alisma > Alisma plantago-aquatica. Next base: position 973,680,210 of record OY856409.1, read on the forward strand.
AACTTCTGCCATTAGCTGTCACTGTGTCTTTTCCCAGTAAGAATGCTAAGTCATGTATAATTAATCTTTGTCGCTATTTTCAAAGGTTGTGCACTAAAGTCAAAGATCCAAATGATTTTGTTGCATTGGAAAATGCAATAGCTGTGACACTTTGTGAGATGGAGAAGATATTCCTTCCTTGTTTTTTTGACATAATGGTGCATCTATCAGTCCATCTCACTTATGAAGCTAAGATAGCCGACCCTATTAAATATCGTTGGATGTATCGAGTTGAAAGGTAACTTTTCATATGTCGTGATGAATTTACCTATTGCAATGTAAGTTGTCATAATATTTTCCTCAACTTTGTTATTAGGTATCAGATGACCCTAAAAGGATATGTTCATAATAAAAGATATCTAGAAAGATCAATAGCAGAAGGATATATAGCCGAAGAGTGTCTAACTTTTTATTCTAGATACTTGGATGGAGTTGAAACAAAATTAAATCGACCAAATATAAACAATATTGATGAAGCAAATTTGGAAAATGAGTCACATGACAATGATGATTGGTCTATTTTCTCGATAGTAGGTTGTGGTGTTGGTAAAATGGTAACATGTGTCTTGGATGAACATACATTACAACAAGACCATAAGCATGTACTATTCAATTGTGAAGCAATTGAACCCTACATTAAGTAAGTTAGTGACAATTGTCTTCTATTAATAAAATGCTATAACATATTCCACTAACATATTACACATATTTTATATTTAGGAAACACTATGATATCATTAGGCAAAAACATCCTCAGAAGTCCTTAAAGGAGGTTCAGAGAATACATAGTAATTGTGACATCCCCGAATTTTCTAAAACTTAATCTAATGTGTGACGTCCAAATTGAAATCTCACCTCAGCAAGAATCCCAATTTAAACACCCCACACTAGGCTAAGAAGAAGAAAATCAAGGGAGTCAGAAGGAGACAATCAGCAGCACATGCACATGAACAATAAACAAACCACAACACATGTTCACCATTCAACATATAATTACAACATTAATTGTTAAAACATTTGGTATTACATATTGAACAACAAACTTATACATGTACATGTACTACCACTAAACTACATGATCTTAAGACAACAGGTCCACCTATACATCAGCTCGCCACACAACTCACAACTATCCAGGTCCTCCAAGAGCAAAACCACAACCTAAACAAAAGATTACATGTGGTACATGTCGGAACAATATTCAAGAATATTGTACTGAGTATGCCTACATGTCTTTTATATACCTCTCATCATATCTTGGCAATAAGATAAAACTAATACTTGGAAGCATTAAACAAATATAAGAAAAAGCATATACTTGTGCAAAAGATGTTCATTAACAAAAGAGAACACCTGTATTTTAAGCACATTTCCATCATATATCTCGTACATCTACCCCCAAGGGCTTTGATGTTTTTAGGCCTTATGATCTACTACCAAAGAGTTTGAGATCATTTTACGTGTGATCTACTACCAAAGAGTTTGAGATCTAACACATGTGATCTACTACCAAAGAGTTTGAGATCACTTCAATGCACTGTAATACCAAAGAGTTTAGTGCTATCATATGATGGATCATATATCTTATGTTCCATGTGTTCATAGCCATAAGTATGGAAAATCAAGCAAGATATCATATAAGAACAATCATTTCATACAATACCATATGCCAAGTATTTTACTACATATAACACAAGCATAATGTATAATAAGACAAGTAAGAGGTAATGGCGTACCTTGATCAAGATCAAACATAATCATCATATCCTCATATCATCTACATCTTGATCAACCCTAATTAAGACCACATATCACCATCAAGTTCTCATCATCTTATAGCTCATCTTAACCCTAATCGTGTTCATATTAGGGTTTAGCTTATCTCATTAGGATATTCCCATCATTGCTTGTATTCTTGTCTTAGATTTATCTTATTGATGTCATATTCCTAGATTATACTTCATTATCTAAACGTTAGGTTACATGTCACTTTTGTGCACATATCAACCCTAGTTTATATGGATTATTCAAATTAGGGTTACAACTCATGTATTAAGGGTCATCTTCATGTAACATGAATTCTATGCATCTAACTGATATCAAAGTTCCAAATTAGCTTCCAATTACTGATATAAGAGTGTTCTATAAATTTCATCATTTATTGAACATGTATGCATTAATTGCATTATCTTTAGTGTTATTAGCCCTAATTAGCCATATTAATCAAATTATATGCTTTTGTGTATCAACATGACCATATCTGACATCATATGCATTATAAACATGATTATAGACTTACTGGCATTTTTCCATAATTTTAGAATATCGTTTGATATTTATTATCAATTAAACAAGCATTACACATCTTACATGATATCACTATTATTAAAGCATCAAAAGTCTTATATTATCATCTACTATGTTCTACTCATCTTTCTAAACATTTCGATATATTGTTTGTATTGTTATGATGCTCGAGCTAATTAATATGATTTATACAAAATTTGATAATATTCTGAGATTATTACCTTTTTCGACAAATCAGAGGCCGCCACGTGTCCATATTGGGGTTGCGCAACTCCTTTGTTGTGTGTCTGTTTCTAGTTGGTTCACTGTGAGATGGGTTTGGTTTGTTGGTTCGGCTTTCCCTTTCTCTTCTCGCTCTCGCGCTCTACACGATCCATGAGTCTGCCGGACTCAGCTTCACGTCCATCGCCGCGCCATGGATCAATGGAGGATGGTCTCTCCATGGTTTCATTGCCTCCTCTGACCACTGCAAGGAAGCTCGACGCCTCCCAATCGCCCCCCATGTGGATGTTGGGTAGTCCTGCGGCACCTTTGTGATCCCTCTCTATGGATAGCAGTCGGAACCTCCTTCTATGGGTCTGTCTGAGGTCATCGTCCTCCACTCGTCTGCTACATCAACCTGCTGCGTTCCTTCTCTACTTGGATTTATATGGCAGTGACTCCTCTTCATTCTCAGGTCATGCTACCTCTGTTTCCTCTATGAAATAGAGTACCACTATGATCAACATCTCCCGTAAGGTCTCCGTGGTGATCTGGACACCTTTGCCTCGCGGAAAGAGCACTTCATGAGTTTGCTTCACCTATGCAACATGGTAGTCTTAGTCCTCGTCGATCCATGGTGGACAGGCTCCAACAACACTACCTAGAATGCTACGGTGGAGTAAAGGGGCGCATTGCCTCCTTTGTTTTCTGTCCGCCAGGGAACGCAACCGCAAAGGCATGCTTCGGCGAGGAATATGCTCTAGATCTGGCCTTCTCATCTGACAATCGTGCCTCTTGCCTCTCTAGGTAGCCGCAAGATCCCCTTACTGAACCATCAGCCCCTCAAGATCGTTGCTAGTGGCTCCTCCTGGTTCGTGTGAGTGCCACCACACTGCTCTCCTGCGGTGAGCGAAACCAAAAGCTTTGAACCTCCATCAACTGCCACTGTGTGTGCCCTTGCTTGTGCGCATCACAGATCTAAGCTCTGGCATCGTGTGGACCAACTGCTCTGGTGAGGACTTGGTCTCCACCTCACTAGAACTGCAGCCGCCAACAACTCCTCTGGTGTTTGTCATCGCTGCCGGCCTGGTGGACTACCGCTGGAGCCTCCTCGTAACCTTATCAAACAACGAGGAAAGCTCTAGGGTTCCATTTCCATGGCTTGCGTGCTCTACGGGTTGTAGAGTTGAAGACTTAGAGGGGGAGTCCATTCTCCCTCATCTATCAGTTATTATTTATGTGCGAGGGACCAACAAGTTGTATCCACTTCCAAACCATCAGTTAGTTCCACCTTCACCCCACGATCTACATAGTGGATGGGTGTTAGATTAGTGTGACCTCTCCACCCACGATCTGCATTAAGACTCGAGTAGGAGCATATTTCTAAGCTATCCAATCTTACATAGAAAGGGTCTGGGAACCTGTTCACTTATTCTGATTCGTGGCATAGAGCTTCTGTAAGGGATCTACCTATTATCAAGGCAGTGTGACAAAGATATTCATACCTAAACAACTCCATCTAGAAAAATCGATACGATTAATAAACTTCGACCAGGGCTTTATTATCATCCAAGCTATATCACATAAAATCCCAATCCCATGTTTCCACTACTTGACCAATAAATAACTTAATCCAAAAGGGAATCAACTTAGGGATCTTAAACTTGGTGTCAACACAACTAATCATCCATATTTTATCAAAGTACTTGGAGTTCTCAAGATAAGTCAACATATGAATTCCAATATGTCATTGGACATTTAAGGATTCCAAAAATCCAGTCCATCACAATAACTCATTTGATGGATGGTTTAAGGAACATGTAAGTTTAGTTGTGGTAATTAAATTTGTTATGCTTAATGAATAAAGTCTAACAAACTTTTCTTTTGTTACATTGAGACACTCCTAAGAATAGAGATGGTGGATGATAAAATCAAGTTTCTTTCTCAAGGTCCACATCAACTAGCCATTAAGTACAAGGGCTATGTTTTCAATGGTCACAGATTTCATACCAAGGCAAAAGATGCAAATTGAACAACACAAAATAGTGGTCTTTCTGGTAGCTAAGATTGATTGTTATTCTAAAACCACTGACTGCAATCCAATTACTAGAGATGTTACCTAGTATGGTGCTTTGAAGGATGTTATTTTGCTTAATTATTATGAACACTTTAAGGTGACATTATTTAAGTGTGATTGGGTGGACATCTACTCAAAAATGGGAATCAAGCATGATGAACATGGGTTGAATCTTGTTAATTTGAGATGACTTCGAACTATAGGAGAACCGTTTGTAGTGGCATCTCAAGTTGAACAAGTATTTTATGTAGAAGATGTCACTGCAAAAGGGTGACATTTTGCTATAAAGATTACCCCACGAGATATGTTCAACATGGAAAAACAATCTTGTATTGAGAATGTCAAAGGTTATGTGCAAGGTGAAACTAGAGATGGGCCATCAATGACATTAGAGGATGAAGATATTGATTGTGACATAGTTAGATTGGATATGGAAGGAATTATTGTTGATAGTTCAACAATCGAAAAAGACCAATACCAAATTCAGCAGGATGATGAAAGTGTATCTCAAAGTGATGATGATGACAGTTTTGAATGAGAAGATTACAAAATAGAAGACAATGTTTCTTTTAGTTTGTCATTATTATTTGACTTAGATAAGCCTTTTTTGGCTCGATGTATCTCTTTAATTTCCTATCTCACATTGTGCTCTAGATAGGTGTATGCATTTTGCATGTCTAACATTCTTCTTGATTAAATTTATCCTTATCTCTGTTGTTGTTTATAATTATATTTGACTAAATATTTGTTTTTTGTTTTTAAATATTAATTATAAAATTGTTATTATGTTGTTCAATATTTTTTTAAATGTCTTCATTTTTATCTGACTTGATATACTCAGGATGATAGAACAGTACAGTGACAACTGCCATAACAAGGCAGCCACAAGGAATGATAAGAAAAACAACAATGACTCTTGTATGGCGACTCATTTACCTAGCATTAATCGACATGGTTGTTGGCAATCTTTTAACCCACATCCTCAAATCACTCCAAAAAAATTTAGCTTCCTTTCCAGCTGAAATTCAAAATGATAGAGCAAAGAAATTCAATAAAATTGTTGCTAGCTCTGCAAAAAATACCCAATCAACCACGTCTCCCCATGACTCTAATATGGTTGGTGGTCTGAAATCCTATCAAACATGCTCAACTGAAAAGGAGATGGGAACAAGGTTCCAAAATCATCACAACAAAGAAAGTGGTGATAAAGTTACAAGATTAAGAAATTCACAACTATCACGTATGCCGAATGTTAATGCTTCTGTGTCTATTCATTCTAGAAGTGTAGAGAATAGACCTGCCAATAACCAAAATAGCAATGCATTTCCTGATAACATGGACCAAAATGACATCTCTGATCACCATGTTGAATCATTGAATGTTACAACAACACCTTCTGATGGTCTAGGTAATCATTTTATTCATATCATTGCAATTATAGTGCTGCATTTAATTATATATAATTTTTCATATATATTTTATCCTTTATGAATGAATGCTTATGTGACATCCCCATATTTTCTACAACTTAATCTAAGGTGTAACATCCAAATTGAAACCCTCACCTCAGTGAGAATCCCAATTTAAGCATCCCACACAAGGCTAAGAAGAAGAAAATTAAGGGAGTCGGAAGGAAACAATCAGTAGTACATACACATGAACAATAATAAAACCATACACACATGTTCACCATTCAACATATAATTACAACACGAATTGTTACAACATTTGATATTACATATTGAACAAAAAACTATACATATACATGTACTACAACTAAATAACATGATCTTAACACAACAGGTCCACTTGTACATCAGCTCGCCACACAACTCTCAACTATCCCGGTTCTTCAAGAGCATAACCGCAACCTAAACAAAAGATTACATGTGGTGCACGTCAGCACAATATTCAACAATATTGTACTGAGTACGCCTACGTGTCTTTTATATACCTCTCATCATATCTTGGCAATAAGATAAAACTAATACTTAGCAGTAACAAAAGAAATATAACAAAAGGCATATACTCGAACAAAGATGTTTATTAATAAAACAGAACACATGTTTTAGCATGACTTTCCATTATATGTAAAGTTGATAAACCACATGCACTATTCTACCAAAGAGATTTAGTGTTCACATGTACTATTCTTCCAAAGAGATTTAGTACTTTCATAATGCACTATTCTACCAAAGAGATTTAGTGCTGACATGTACTATTCTGCCAAAGAGATTTAGTACTTTCATCAATGCACTATTCTACCAAAGAGATTTTGTGCTATCATATAATGGATCAAATATATTATGTTTCATGTTTTCATAGACATAAGTATGAAAAACTCAAGAAACATAGCATACAAGAATAATCATTTCATCTAATATCATATGCCAAGTAATTTACTACGCATATAATGCAAGCATATTGTATAATAAGCCAATTAAGAGGTAATGGTGTACCATGATCAATACATATCCTAATCATCATATATCACATTCCTGATGTCAACTATATCTTTGATTAAACCTGATTAAGACAAGATCATATACTATCATCAGGTTATCATCATCTTACATCTCATCTTAACCCTAGTCGTGTTCATATTAGGGTTTGCTTATCTCATTATGATATTCTCATAATTACTTGTATTCTTGTCTTATATTTATATTACTGATATCATATTCCAGATTATTATTCATCAACTAGATATACTCATGTGTCATATTATTATGTGAACATATTTAACATTATGTCACTTTCATTAACCATATGAGGGTTACATCACATGTATTAAGGGTGCTCTTCATATAACATCAATTTCGTGTATATAACTGATCCCAAAGTTCCAGATTAGCTTCCGGTTACTAATAGAAGATTTTTTTTGTAAATTTCATCATTTATTGAGCATGTATGCATTTATTGTACATTAATTAGGGTTATTAGTCCTAATTAGCCACATTAAGCAAGTTACATGATTATGTGCATCACCATCATAAATACTAACTTCAGATGGATTACATATAAGATTTAGGATTTACTGGCATTTTCTCATAATTTTAGGCCATCGTTTAATATTTAATACTCAAGCACTAATCATTATACATCTTACATGATATCACTGATATTAGGGCATCAAAAGTCTAATATTATGCTTTCACATTGTTCTACATATTTTATTGAGAAAAATGGTACCTTGTATTTTTCTGATATACGTGCTAATTACTAGGAATTATCTATTATCTTGACATTTCTAAGAAATTTACCTTATTTGGAGAATTAGCAGCTGCCACATGGCATGTGGTGCAACCCTCTCATCCCTAGTTCAGCCTGACTCAGATCCTAGGTTGGATCTGCAAATCCATAGATCCGCGAACCCGGGTCGGGGCCTCCTCTCACATTCTCACGTAATGCGGTCTCACGAACTCGCCTGTCTCCCTTGCTTTGCTTGGGCACCTCCGCATAGCTCGGCTCCGGTGAGCAATCAGGCAGTGCTTTCTTCCTCTGAATGACCACTTTCTGCAGCTAGGAGATCCAGGGTGGTCATGTGGATCTCCTCAACTCCACTTTTGCTTCACGGCAAGCTCATGGATCCCTACCCATGACCTCGCCGGCTGTAGCCATCGCCGTGGTGGTGAACTGGAGAAAACATGGTCTCATCCTCCTATTTTGAAGTTACATACTCTAGAAGCTACGTCGGGTCATCTGGAACTTGACCACGTCATCCAAAGAGGATGGGAAGGCTTGAAGCTCCGTCCCTATCTCCCTCTTCTTCTCCAATAAAGGCACCTACATTAGCCGCCGACGCTGCTACAACAGGGATCGCAAGCACCCTCTAGCAAATCAACTAAACTCGCCCTTCCTCCTCACCTACTCATCTTCCTCTGATCTCCCTTCAACCTTTGGTTCCCTTCTCTATCTCCTCGTCTTCGGCCTGTCTGGGCGGGTAATGGAGAGGTAGCGGAAAGGGGGAACTGGAACTCCCTCGTCAATTCTCCATATGCCTCAAATGAGGGGTCTTAGTGCTCGTCTAGGTGAGCCAAGATCAACAACTTGCTAATACCTCCCTCTTGCCCAACGATCTTAGAGAGTGGTGGTGGGGAACTTGCTGCCTCAATGGGTCCTCATCTGACTCTAACCGCAAGGTCAGAGAAGACTCAGAGGCCTTTGATCTCACATCCAAGGGTCTAGGATGACTTCTCCTGAAATCCTGATATGTGGTTACTGAAACACAGATACGATGCTCATTTAAATGAGCTGACCATGTGACATATACATAAATGTCCCGGATAAGGCTTAAGGAATCATTAAAACCTTGCTCTACTATACATTAATAGGCACATTATGTCAATATATTCAACCCTATGTATCTCTTTCAAGGAGCATCAAAACATTATAGAATTCAGGCCATAGCTCTAAAATCACTCAAGCTACATTCTATTAAATTTTGGTGCCAAAACTCAACTGTTATATCATCCAACTAAATTACTCAAAAAGACATTAAAAAAAAGAGATCTCCCTCATGATATCAATATCCATCACCATCCAAACCTTACAAAAGCACTGTAACCCTCAAGATAACTCGACATAAGAATTCCAAAATGTTATTGGACACTTATAGATTCGAAAAGTCCACTCCATCACATCCTACACACCTTAAAAGAAATTTCTTCCTCAAAATTAGGCCAAGAAAAACTAATCCATCACATCATATACATCTTAAAAGAACTTTCCTCCTCAAAAGTACACCATGCTCATACTTCCAGGGAAAACCTTATCTTGTTGTCATCCACATGTAGGCACCATTCTATGTGTAACATATCCGCAAAGGTTACCTAGAACCATGTATCTAAAGCATTATTAAGAGGTTTTAAAAGCATCAAGGGTGAAACCTCACTCCATAGAAGGCTCAAATAAGGGTTTAGAAGCTTAGGTTATGTCATTACATTTTTCATATGTTAGATTTGCTTCCTTATCTTTATCCATGCATTAGGGTCCTCACATCATATTACCATGTTCTAAATGAGTTAACTAAGATTAACTCATACATCAAGGGGTCATCAACATTTTATTGAGCTAATTTGTTAGAACATGTTCAACATTAACATATGCCTTTTAGGAGGTAGTTAACGAAAGTTAACCCACTTTATTCATCTAGATCATATCAAGGTGTTATAATCATTATGTTGTGCTAACTTTCAAACTATATATTTCATCTTTATTGAGCACTTAGATTAACACCTCATGTAACATGTTTCATTCATATGATCTTATTTCATTGTTCATAATAAATTGCAACATTTACTAGTGATTCATCACAAGATTAGCCACAATATCACATTATTCATGTATATGGTTAACCATTTATAAATTGATATCTATCAAACCATTTCTAGATTTCCATCTTATCATGTCTATATATCACATCTTGAGATTAGATCACCTCTTACATACATTATTTCATGGTTGTGCTAACAAACTTATACATGTGGCTCATGAAACATGTATCAAAACTTTATATAGTCCAAATGAGGTTCCTCTAACCCATACCATGAGGGTAGTTCCATGCTTAGTATCTTTGAGCTAACTCAACTCTATGAGTACCTCATGTGCACATACTTTATCTTCCCTCTATTAGTCTAGGGTTATTAGGTATATCTCATTGGCACTAGAGATAGCCTTACAAGCTCTAGCCACATAAGCACAAACTAAAACATGATATGACATACTCTTCATAGATCTCTAACCATGAAACATGCTTACCCAAAACTCTCTTATATACACCACTAGATTCCTATGTGGGAAACCACCAACCCGAGCATGAGGCTTCACAGAAACTAACATAGTGACCTCCTCCAAGGTCTTGGGCTCTCTCCCTCACCCAGATGGTAGGTTCTCATATTCTTATTCACATATGCACATATATAACCAACCTCTCTCTGTCTCTAGGGTTTGGTCCTCCCAAGGACATCTAGGGTTCAAGAAAACTATAGGAATCATGCATTAAGCAACACAACCCATTCTCTCAGGAGTAGTCTAGTTTAGGACATATCATATCACATACCTCAGAATTCTCATATCTTGGAGTGTAGGTTCTCTGACCTTCTCCCTGTGGGTCTCACTCTCTCTGGAGTTAACCCCAAGACTGGTCCTAACACTAGAGGTCCTCCTTCATAAAAGCGATTGAGGCTCTTGCCGATTCACATCTTATCTTAACTTAACATATATTATCTCATAAAGGAACTCATACTTGCATCATTAAAACTTATCTCAAATCCTCAAACTGAACTTAAGTCCTCAAAGACAATAATAAATCATTGTATACTATCTTATCTTATTTATATAAGACCTACATCATATCATCAAAACTTATTTCATCTATTCCATCTATCATATATTCCAAACAAGGCTCTAGACATCTAATCTAGAACTAATCTCTCTTCTAGATTGATGTCATTCACTTTCACTTAGGTTGTATGACCACTTCCTACTCGTACATGTATGGGGATACATTTTTGTAATACATATACATAATGAAATATTATATAGTTTTTCTCCGATAAAACAAGCGTCAGAGAAAACTACAAAGGTTCGATCTGATTGGAATCAAAAACCAAATCCTAAAAATGAGTGTCCCACACATAGTAGAGAGCGCAGTGACATGAAAACTAGTGAAAAGGATGAGAACAAGGGGTCGACTAGTGTAGCTACTCTAGACAACATGTGCAATATGTCTAGGGTTTCTCTTCCCTTGATATACATCATTTCCAAATAGTGCAACGTCCCATATCGCTGCACTACAAGGAAAGAATGACATCTAAGGACTTGCTACTCAACAAGCACCATTCTAGACCTAGTTCTCAGACCTCTAGGTGCTAACCTAGAGGCTAGGTCAGATCTAGTCTCTAAAACATGACTAATCTAACCCTAAAGATGTTTTTAAGTTCAAGGCTCTTTAGTTTTGAGTTGCATAATGAGAAAATCTTAGGCTTTGCTATTGTTCATGCTCTGATACCACCTGTGACGTCCCCAGATTTTCTACAACTTAATCTAATGTGTAACGTCCAAATTGAAACCCTCACCTCAGTGAGAATACCAATTTAAGCATCCCACACAAGGCTAAGAAGAAAAAAATCGAGGGAGTCAGAAGGAAACAATCAGTAGCACATACACATGAACAATAATAAAACCATACACACATGTTCACCATTCAACATATAATTACAACATGAATTATTACAACATTTGATATTACATATTGAACAACAAACTATACATATACATGTACTACAACTAAATAACAAGATCTTTAGACAACAGGTCCACATGTACATCAGCTCGCCACACAACTCTCAACTATCTCGGTTCTTCAAGAGCATAACCACAACCTAAACAAAAGATTACATGTGGTACACGTCAGCACAATATTCAAGAATATTTTACTGAGTATGCCTACGTGTCTTTTATATACCTCTCATCATATCTTGGCAATAAGATAAAACTAATACTTGGCAGTAACAAAAGAAATATAACAAAAGGCATATACTCAAACAAAGATGTTTATTAATAAAATAGAACACATGTTTTAGCATGACATTCCATTTTATGTAAAGTTGATAAACTTCATGCACTATTCTACCAAAGAGATTTAGTGCTCACATGTACTATTCTTCCAAAGAGATTTAGTACTTTCATAATGCACTATTCTACCAAAGAGATTTAGTGCTCACATGTACAATTCTGCCAAAGAGATTTAGTACTTTCATTAATTCACTATTCTACCAAAGAGATTTAGTGCTATCATATAATGGATCAAATATCTTATGTTTCATTTGTTCATAGCCATAAGTATGAAAAACTCAAGCAACATAGCATACAAGAATAATCATTTCATCCAATATCATATGCCAAGTAATTTACTATGCATATAATGCAAGCATATTGTATAATAAGCCAATTAAGAGGTAATGGCGTACCTTGATCAAGACATATCCTAATCATCATATATCACATTCCTGATGTCAACTATATCTTTGATTAAACCTGATTAAGACAAGATCATATACTATCATCAGGTTATCATCATCTTACATCTCATCTTAACCCTAGTCGTGTTCATATTAGGCCTAGTTTGGGAGAGAAACTTGAAAACACAACATTTATGTATAGAGCCTACAGTATCACGATTATTCGGTGGTAATCATAACAACCACAATGTTCAGATTTAGGATCTAAACGTTGCATTTATAAAGCATGTCAAAACGGACAACTTTTTTTATCACCACGTTTCTCTCGGGGGACGAGTCTCACCGGACGAGCTGGGACATGGCAACGCTGAGCAGGAGTATCTAATCAAGGAGCCCAATCACCACGCTCCACAAAATTCAAGTATTAAATACATGTAGTCTTAAATGTCGAACCCAAACGGCCCCTTAAGGTTTTCTTATCTCATTATGATATTCTCATAATTACTTGTATTCTTGTTTTATATTTATATTACTGATATCATATTCTAGATTATTATTCATCAACTGGATATACTCAGGTGTCATATTATTATGTGAACATATTTAACATTATGTCACTTCCATTAACCATATGAGGGTTACATCACATGTATTAAGGGTTCTCTTCATATAACATGAATTTAGTGTATATAACTGATCTCAAAGTTCCAGATTAGCTTCCAGTTACTGATATAAGATTGTTTTGTAAATTTCATCATTTATTGAGCATGTATGCATTTATTGTACATTAATTAGGGTTATTAGTCCTAATTAGCCACATTAAGCAAGTTACATGATTATGTGCATCCATCATAAATACTAACTTCAGATGGATTACATATATGATTTAGGATTTACTGGCATTTTCTCATAATTTTAGGCCATCGTTTAATATTTAATACTCAAGAACTAAGCATTATACATCTTACATGATATCACTGATATTAATGCATCAAAAGTATAATATTATGCTTTCACATTGTTCTACATATTTTATTGATATACGTTCTAATTACTAGGAATTATCTAAGATCTGGACATTTCTGAGAAATTTACCTTATTCGGCGAATTAGCAGTTGCCACGTGGCATGTGGCACAACCCTCTCATCCCTGGTTCATCCTGACTCGTATCCTAGGTTGGATCCGTTGATCCATGGATCCGCTAACCTGGGTCAAGGCATCCTCTCACATTCTCACATAACACGGTCTCACGAACTCGCCTGTCTCCCTTGCTTTACTTGGGCACCTCCGCATAGCTCGGCTTGGGCGAGCAATCGGGCAGTGCTTTCTTCCTCTGAATGACCACTTTCTGCAGCTAGGAGATCCAACATGGTCATGTGGAGCTCCTCAGCTCCACCTGTGCAATGTAGCAAGCTCAGGGATCCCTACCCACGACCTCAGCGGTCGTAGCCGTCGCCGTGGTGTTAAACTGGAGAAAACACAGTCTCATCCTCCTATTTTGAAGTTACATACTCCAGAAGCTGCGTTGGGTCATCCGGAACTTGACCACATCATCCAAAGCAGATGGGAAGGCTTGAAGCTCCATCCCTGTCTCCCTCTACTTCTCCAACAAAGGCGCCTACATTCGCCACCGACACTGCTACAACAGGGATCGCAAGCGCCCTCCAGCAAATCAACTGAACTCGCCCTTCCTCTTCACCTACTCATCTTCCTCTGATATCCCTTCAACCTCTGGTTCCCTTCTCTATCTCCTCCTCATCGACCTGTGTGGGTAAGTAATGGAGAGGTAGCGGAAAGGGGGAACTGGAACTCCCTCGTCTATTCTCCATATGCCTCAAATGAGGGGTCTTAGTGCTCGTCTAGGTGAGCCGAGATCAACTACTTGCTAAGACCTCCCTCTCGCCCCACGATCCTGGAGAGTGGTGGTGGGGACCTTGCTGCCTCAATGGGTCCTCATCTGACTCTAACTGCAAGGTCAGATAACACTCAGAGGCCTTTGATCTCACATCCAAGGGTCTAGGATGACTTCTCCAGAAAGCCTGATCCGTGGTTACTGAAACACAGATATGATGCTCATTTAAATGAGCCGACCGTGTGACATATACATAAATGTCACGTATAAGGCTTAAGGAAGCATTAAAACCTTGCTCTACCATACATTAATAGGCACATTATGTAAATATATTCAACCCTATGTCTCTCTTTCAAGGCGCATCAAAAAATTATAGAATTCAGACCATAGCTCTAAAATCACTCAAGCTACATTCTATTAAATTTTGGTTTCAAAACTCAACTATTAGATCATCCAACTAAATTCCTCAAAAAGACATAAAAAAAGAAATCTCACTCATGATATCAATATCAATATCCATCACCATCCAAACCTTACCAAAGCACTGTAACCCTCAAGATAACTCAACATAAGAATTCCAAAATGTTATTGGACACTTATAGATTTGAAAAGTCCACTCCATCACATCCTACACACCTTCAAAGAAATTTCATCCTCGAAATTAGGCCAAGAAAAACCAATCCATCACAGCTTAGGTCAAAAACATCGAGCACGTGGCCGAACACAATGTTTGAAAGTCTGGAAAAGAAAGCCTGACGATCCTATTCCCATTGAGAAAAATCAATTTGGACAACCAGTAGGTGAAAACCAATGTCACTTATCAAGTTTTATGACAACCATTGCAAGGGATCCCAATCTTTGTCCACTAAACTATGAGGATTGGAGACAATTTCTAGCAAATAAAAAAGATTATATATGGATTTTGTGAAGGTATATTATTAAATTTTAGTTTTAAATGGTTAAATGAAGCTTTTAATTGATATCCTTTATGTCGATAGAGTAAATTCACAATGGATTCAGATCTAAAGGAGTGGACAATGAAGAGACTAGGAAAGAAATGGAAGGACCACAAGTGGGAGTTACGGAGACTATACTTCCTAGAAGATAGTCCATATGAACAACAGCTTGAACAAGTTGTTCCCCGCGTGGACAAGTCTCATTGGAAATTTCTTGTGGACTATTGGAGGAGTAATAAAGGGAAGGTAATGATTTTTTTTTATTCATTGATACTTAAATTACCTCACAGATAATTACTATGCACAATACTACAATATTTGTCACAGAGGAAGTCTATAACTAACAAGACAAGTAGAAAATTTCAAAAGGTTATCCACACAACAGGAAACAAGTCATTTGCATGTCTGAAATATGATGTAAGTTAGTAATTTTTGTGATCCATTTAGACAATTTGATGACATTCATTTATTTGATGTTTACAATAACCTTGTTTGAATGATAAAGATGGAGAAGGAAATAGGTGGAGAAGTGGATCCCATAATATTTTTTGAGAAAACTCATCGTAAATAAGATGGGAGCATAGTTGATGTTGAATCTGCCAAAATTTTGGTACAACACATCTTATCCTATAGTATTATGTTACATATACTAATTGGAAAGAGGTATATATTTGGTAGAAAATTCATATCCTATGAGTTGTTGTATGTAGGAAAAAATTTCTAAGGTAGGAGAAGAGATGCGAAGAAAACAACCTGATGTTACTTTAGATGAAATTTATAGGCATGTTATGGGAGAAGAGAGACCATGATATGTTCATGGTTATGGACTTGGACCATCACCTTCTGATATTTGGGGCAAGAACTATAAATCCCAAGAAGCTGAAGAAGCACAAAGGAAGCATTTCCAGGATAAGCTTGAAGAACAACAATTGGAATTTGATGCAAAAGTTCAACAACAAAAGGATGAATTCAACCAAAAATTAGAGGAGTTACTTGCCTTAACTAGATAAGGAAATAGTCAAGCACAACATGTTGGCACTGGCCAATTATGAATACATTTTATACAAGATGTGTGGTATCAATTATTTTCCATGTTGACTTTTATCGACTTATGACAAAAATAAAATAATTGTGTAGACAAACTTATCAATGCAAACTCCATTCCATATAAGACATTCATCATTTAAGAAGGGACAAGTATGTTTGTATTTGTGTAAATTGCACATCTTTTTACGTTTATATAAATTTGTTATGTAAATTGTATTTTGTTTCTAGGATGTCTATCTACTGATTTTCACATATCCAGATGCTAGAATTGCATTCAGTCGAGTATTTGAGGTTGACCCCATGAAAAGGGTGGGAGGTGCAATTTTTGGCTCATCATTTATTGGTGTTTTTGTAGAGGTTGCGTTGTTGGACAATGATCCTATGGTGAGACCTTATGATCAATATCAATCTATTGATGATGTTGTTGGCAACGTCATAGCATGGCCAAAAACACATATATTGCAAAGGTGAGCATAAATTATTGCTTATAATATTACATAATTGAAAACAAAAGTAGTATCTAGAGTCATTTCCATTTGCTACAGGACATGAAGTTTAAAGATAATTGCATTCTTGGATATTGTCTAGAGAGATGACATATATAGTTGTTTTTCTTTAATCTAATTTTTTATTAGTACATGATGATGCAAATAATGGTGTTTAATGGCCATTGTCGTAGACAATGTTGGCAAATGACAATCCTATTTTGTTTTGACCTGCTTTTGATTTTGTTATGGAGAATCTTTGTATTATGGACAATATATTCACTATGAATGGTTTGTGGTTTTTAGATATGAGAAATGTTTGAGCATCTTGTTTGTGAGATTTACATCTGAGCAATGTTTGAGTTTCTAGGTTAGGTTTTCAAAAACTAGATCTGTAGTGAAAGTGTGTTATTTCTATGTTAGATGTTTCAATTTCATACTTGCATGGCATTGACAATGTTGCCAAATGACAATCCTATTTTGTTTTAACCTACTTTTAATTTTGTTATGTCGAATCTTAGTATTATGGACAATACATGCATTGTGATTGGTTTGTGGTTTTTAGCTATGAGCAATGTTTGAGCTTCTTGGTTGTGAGATTTACATATGAGCAATGTTTGAGCTTTCGGGTTAGGTTCCCAAAACCTATATCTATAGTGAAAGTGTGTTATTTCTCGACTATATGCTTTAGTGTGATACTTGTAGGGCATTCTATGCTAACAATAGTCTTCATAAGCTAGATGGTCTAGTTCATGATTATGGTGTTTCACTCCCTATTCTTCTCCATTTATTTGCCCACCTGCTACATGTTGTCTTATCCCTCTTCAGTCATGATCAGCAATGTTCAAGGATTACAGACTATCAAGGTTACTTTGAAATGCCATGAGTGGGCCTTTAGATCTAAAATCACTCTAGATAATGATTGAAAAAGTCTTTACAAACTTCCTGGTGTACTTTGCACTATATGAACAAGTTGACTTATTAATATATTCTATGACTGCAATGTACTTAACATTTTATTATATGGTTAACTTGGTTGTTGCTGAACAATCTATATAAAAACCCATTTAGCCTACATTGTGTTCACCTACTGTTTCATCTGGAAGGTAGTGAAGGATGTTATCCTATCTCACCATAGAATTTGACACCCACACAGCTTTATGAAGTCAGATACGTTCTAGTGGAATCAGCTGCAGGTCATCAAGGTTGAAAATAGCGTTCAGGAAATCGGTCTGTGCGGCCACTTAAGCGGTTTGGATAGGGGACCGCACCGCATATGTCAAAGCGGACCAATAATCGGTCTAGGCCTAATTATGCAGCCGATTACCCGCTTATGCGGCCGCTTAATCACCGCTTTTCCAAACACACATACATGGAATTGAAGAAATGAAATTTTTATGATATTTTTGTTGTTTCTAATTAAATATTTATATGATATTGTTGCTCCCTTTCTTCTAATTAATCATTCTACGTTGTCCTTGTATGTAATTGTTCAATGTGATATATAATTATATATGACTGGTATATAAATATACATAGATATATTAATTTATTAAAAAAATCCAAAACTGCATATACTCCCGCATACCGCATATACTCTATTCAGTGCCCCATCCGCCCGTACACCGAATAGCGCTTTTCTGAACACTGGTCCAAAATAGACAAGTCATCTGGTTCAATGGGCTAAGCAAGGTATGTGTGGTTGGCAATGCTTCAACAATGTTATTCTTTCTAATGTTGATGTAATTGTTTTTTGACAGATTAAGTTGATCTTTCTTGTTGTTATTTAGTAGCTTCCTTCTGTTGGATTGTTTGTGGTTCGGTTAGTCAAGCTGACCTTTTTAGCATGCCAATGTGTCAATGTACATAATGAACCAAAGTCTCCATATTACAAATTCTATTTGTTTTGATTATAATGATCAATCTAAGGTTGGAGGCTATGGGAATGAAAGTTTGGTTGTTTTCGTTGAAGAACTCCCAGCCTATGCAAAATGTCTTGTACTGTGTGCTTTTTCTCCTCCTAAAGGAGTCAATAAGGCTATTTCCAATGTTGTTGCTAGTGTTGATAATAACACATGTTGTGTTGCTGTTTTCAAAAACCACAACTACTCCATGGTGGCTATGGAAACACACACATTTAAGGGAGATCAACATCCTCATTTAGCTGAGCTATGCAATCCTTCTATATATATAAATGGCTTAGCACCAGGTACCTAATAGTTGGATCTAATGCATTCAATATGGTTTAACAATTATACTGATGGGCAAGCGATATGGCACCTTGATGCAGATTCATTTAGATTCAGTGTGAATCGAAGACATAGCCCCCTAATGCAGATCTTTTCATAAACGGGTAAGATTTGAACATAGATTTTAATGAATGGTTAAATATGGCACAGAAGCTACCCAACTAGGTCCATGAAATTGATTTATTTATTGGTTTCCCACCCTATGCAAAATGTCTTGTACTATGTCCTCTTTCTCGACCTAAAGGAGTCAAGAAGATTATTTTCAATGTTGTTGCTATTGTTGATAATAACACCTGTTGTGGTATTTTTTTCCAGAAACCACAACTACTCCATGGTGGCTATGGAAACACACACATTTAAGGGAGATCAACATTCTCATGTAGATGAGCTCTACAATCCTTCTATATATATAAATGGATTAGCACCAGGTACCTAATAATTGAATCTAATGCATGCAATATGTTTTAACAATTATATTGATGGGAATACGATTTGGCACCATGATGCAGATTCATTTGGATTATGTGTGAACTGAGGACATAGTCCCCTAATTCATATATTTTCATAAACGGGTAAGATTTGAACATAGATTTGAAAAAAAATTTAAATATGACACAGAAGGTACCCAACTAGGTCCATGAAATTGATTTATTTACTGGTTTCCCAACCTATGCAAAATGTCTTGTACTATGTGCTCTTTCTCCTCCTAAAGGAGTCAAGAAGGTTGTTTCATATTTGTTGCTATTGTTGATTATGACACCTATTGCGGTTATGTAAACTAGATCATGGGATCACCTTGTGACCTGTAGGTTAACCACTATGTGTGGCTTTTCTTTGTCATTACACTTGAGATCAACCCTGCACTTTGAATGCCTGCAACCTCTAGCACCATCTGCGATTAACCTTGCACTTTGAATGCCTCCAAGCTTTAAGAAGGATGGTCATCCCTACAACTTCTATTCCAATATAGAGCTACTTTGATCTCTATCCTAGAAGACAACAACAGCAGGTAGTAGATTGTATTTAAATGCTTTCCTCAATGCCACAATTTGCAAAAAAAAATTCTTATTGAGGCATGTAGTATTTCTAAATAGTATTTTTTTCAATCTAGTCATTTTAATAATTCTGATATACATGCTTATATTTCAGCTTCAAGAAGGATATATCTATCTATCCCGAGGGTGGATTGGAGGAATATGTTACAGCTACATTTAGACATGATGAAGCTAAATCAAGTGCTCCTCAATAATATACAACTATTAAAACACTTATCTAAATTCTATGAATATCAATGGTAAGTGTTGACGTATAAATACAGATAGTGAATGATACTAAAAAAATACTATTGTGTGCTTGAATTTCCTGATATCTTTCCAAGCTAGAAGTTTGAATAAGAATTTTAAAAGGCTCAATGTCTTCAAGTGGATCTCTTGAATATGATTTCAGAAAGCAGCCAAGTCATTGGAGTGTGGTTGTACAAGGTGTGGTTGTACAAATGTAGAGGATTGAAATATGGATTTGGATCAAATGAAGCACAAACTTCAAGTGCTCATTTTACTGTATACACGCCATATATTCTACCTTGAAGAAAGGAATGAAGGTGAATAAGATTCTCCATCAAGATCAATTGTTTTTATCCTACTTAAAGTTCATAAAATTGTTTGATATGGTACCATTAAAGATTGAAACTCTTCTAAACTCACTGCATCATGAATTTTATGTATTTAATTGGAAGATCATGAAGCCAGTTTCAGCCTGAGTCCTTTAACTATGCATGTTTGTTTGTTTACCAGTTGTGTTTTCAAGTTGGTTGAGATGAATTTAAAGATCATTCACATTAATTTTCCAATTGCTTAAAATCAATCATTTTCCCTTATATTCTTTATTTGACACCGTATATATTGGAAGGATAGGATTTCCTATCTAACTTCTCAAAATGTTATGCAATGTAGGTACATGATCTAGCCAATTCTCATCAGGTGATTGGTGAAAATAATCTGACGTGGTATATTATCGCACTAACAAATTCACCAAGGGATGAAATCCCTGGGTTTTTAACCAAAACCTTGTGCAATAATACCACCCGCAAGCGGACGAGTCTTATCACAGTATAGTTGATGATCGAATCCCAAGGGACAATGTTTTTAAGAATCTTTTACTAGTCGAATCTAGTTGAATCAAGACTAATATTTAGAACAAGGTTTGTTGATTTGAATTTAATTAAACTAAATGCTAGGAAATTAAAGACTAGGATTAAAAGTTGATTAAAGATTAATGATGGGAATCATTGGGATGGTCCCGAGTTTCACCGCCACTACACATGCAAACACATCCAAGCAAGATATAACTATCCAAATAGAGCTACTGCAAAACCCCCCATATAGGTGTCATGTTCGCGTAAGCATAACCTTAGGTATCAGATGTCTCGTCACCATCTGGATCA
This sequence comes from Alisma plantago-aquatica, assembly GCA_963693085.1. NCBI lineage: Eukaryota > Viridiplantae > Streptophyta > Magnoliopsida > Alismatales > Alismataceae > Alisma > Alisma plantago-aquatica. The sequence goes on from OY856409.1 coordinate 973,701,830, forward strand.
CATACTTACAGCTCTGAAGATACAGATATCCAATTGAAGATGCGGGCCCCCCATGCGGGCGTCAAGCACACAGAAGCGTCACCGTGGGCTAGATGTCTCATCACCTCATGGGTCACACACTTACTACTTTAGGGAATCCCATCTGATTTCTCATCAAGGGGTCAACCACGTTAATCGACATTCAAATCCTACATATTGAAGTTCTGATAACATAGGAAACGAATAAGATAAATGCAAGAAGGTGATGAATCCACAAGAACACATCGATGATTAACAACAAAATGGAAAGTTATATACATGCCATGGAATGTTTAGTAAATGAACATGTAAGCATGGGCAGCGGGGCTAGTCCCCACATCCCAATGAAAGGAAAATACTCGCTCATGGTGAGAGAAATAAGAAGAACAATAGAGAGAGAAGATTCCGCCATGAGCATGGTGAAGAAGATGATTGCAACTCGGTGGAGAAACGCTCTTCTACACAACATCGAGGCAAATCTGGACGAGGAAGGAAGAATACCATGGCATACTGGGCAGATATTCTCTCTCCACCTTCTCTCTCTTCTCATGGTCCTTGCTTGCAGTAGGAGAAGCATCTCGTGGATGTGATGGAGGTGTAGGTAGGCGTAGATGCAACAGATCTAGATCTGGATCTAGATCTAGATCCGGATGGAGTGGCTTGCAGATTAGAGTTTCCACTTTAGATCTAGATGAACGAGATGCAAGACCACCATGGAGGCAGGCTCTTGGCTGTGGAGATCATCTCCTTAGGCTGAGGACAGACCTACATCCTAACAATGTCTGGAGATGATGTCCAAATGGATGGGGTTCGTGTTCTATTTATAGGCAGGTTGGGCATCGCCTTACTTTTGTGGTCGCAGTTATTTGGCAGAAGGTCACAATCTTTGGTCATGATTCTTTGGTCGTGATCTTCTCTGACTTGGCCACGCGTGCCCAGGTGGTGCTGCTTCTTGGTTGGTAGTTGACGATCCGTGAGGCAGTGCATGTGTAGATGGAGGGAAGCTGATCATGGAGATGAGGGTGGTGAGCGGCTGAGGCATGAGGTCAAGGTGGAAGAGAGTGGTAGGGTTGTAGCTAAGGGAGAGACCGTGAGCAGGGAAAATAGAAAACTGTGATCGTGGTTATAGGATTAGTTAGTGGATGATGTGTATGTGGTGTCTAGCAGGTCACGGTTACTTGAGGTCACAGTTTGTTGGAATCAAGATCGTGATCTTGGGTGGGTGGAATATCGTGGTCGCGGCCTAGCATACCGCAGGCACGATGCATGCCTGCTAGGTCACGACGGTCGGAGGTGTAGCTGCTTGCTAGGGTGACGATCTGCGGGCTACAGAGGAGTCGCGGTGCTAGTAGGGGTCGGTGGCGGGAAGAGGCTATGTTGCATAGGTGATCGCAAGTCACGATCCTTCAGTAGAAGGCGGGATGATCGCAACAGGCGTTGATCGCGATCGATGGATGTGCTGGTGTGGAGGAGCAGGTCAACGATGCCATTGGAAGTGTTCGCAATCTTGGAATTGTGGTCTCGGTCAGTAGGCAACATGTGGATGTACGGGAGAGATGGTTGGATCGTGACTTGATGATGGGAGGCGGCGATCATGACCTGAAGGTGGCAGTAGGGTTAGCAGGGGAGTTGCGGTGTTGGAGAGGATAACCGCAGTTGTGCGAGGAGAGATTAGGCCGTGGTTAATTGCAAGGGAGTGATCATGGTCTTGGGGTCATGATCATGTGTGGAGGGATCCCAGGTCACGGTTCTTGGAATCACGGATAGGTGTCTGTGGTCTTCAAAGCAAAAGTGGGCATCGGTCACAGCATGTTGGACGGCTAAGGGAATTGTAGGTGCAGAGGAGTCGCGGTCATGAGTGGAGACTCAATCGCGATTGTCAGGAACTGTGGGAAAGCTAGTAGATCGGGTCGCGGTTATGAGTAGCAGAAGAGAGACCGTGGGCGGCTGTTGGTTAGGGCAAGCAGAGGTAGTAGGAATGGGAGGGGAAGCCATTGCTGCTGACCAGACTAGCCAAGGCCCCAAAATGGAGTATTGGGCTGAGAAGACAAGGCCCATATGCCCAAAATGATTTTCACAAAGGTGCAAGAATTCAATAAAAATAGGGGAAAATCCGATTAAACCAAATCAAGTCAAATGTTAGAAGATATGGTCAATAAACATGAGAATGCAATCAAAACTGGGCCAAACATGGTGATTGAACCTGAATAAAAGGGCATTCATCAAAATACCCCAAACTTAAATGTTGCTCGTCCTCGAGTAACACAAAATCTGAAACAGTCGTCAATGAATATTTTCAACTCGTGTGATTACCTCATCTTCACATCACGATTGTTTCTTTTCTGCTCAGTATGACTAAGCATGTCAACATCCTAAGATCACATAACACTTCTTACCATATCTTCATTCCTGAGTTCATTTCTCAAACACACTTCCTCTCCACCTTTTCCAACATCAAGCATGTCTAAGAGTTTTGTAAGGGTCCATAGATACCCGCAGAACAACAAGCGTGCACCTGATCTGACACTGGTGTTTTTTAGGATAAGGGAGGCATTCATTGTGCCTTTAGGTGGAAAAGGGAGTGAAGGGTGGTATGGAAGGAAGAAGTAAATCTCTCCTCTATTTGACTTGAGATTTTTACTATATGTTTGCAATTTCATTGATTGCATTTTTTTGTGCGAATCTCTCCTCTATTCGACTCGGGATTTCATTTTTTGTGTGCACATTGGCATCTTTTCTTGGTGGTACACCCCTATTACATAGGGAGGGGTATGGAAGAAGCGTATAAAGAGAGGGTGGGTGTGACACCCCAAACTTAGGGTTTGGCACTATTTTGGCTATTTTTGTTTCATTTTGATGGACGGAGGGGTAAGAAGATGGTGGAAGAAGTGTAGAAGAGAGTTCAGATCAGAATGCAACTTGATTTACAATTCAGTGCACTGGGTTGTTCTCCTTATCATATTCTTCTCAAATAATGACTTGATGTGGATCTGGTGGAGATTCCATGCTATTGTTCCACTATTCAGTTAGGAAACACAATGTGTTTGATCCCTCTCAGTTCGACAGATACTTGCCATTTTCACTGAACATGATGTTAGGATTCATAAGCTTCACACGGTGACTTCTAACCATTGGTTAGTTTCAGAAATTGTACCCCTTGAGGCTTCGCTTCAAATAAGGAGGGTATAATGATTCAAAACTGGATGGAAAAATGGGATAGTTGGCTAGGTAATGGCTTTGATTGAAACAAAAGAATCAAAACTTCATCAAGTTTCTATACAAACTACTTTGAAAACTTCAAAATTTTTGGAAATTTTTGAAAAAATTGCTCAAAGTTGCAACAATGAAATCTTAAGTTTGAAACAGATATGAGTGGATGAAAAGTAAAGTATGTACCACCCGCCCTCCACCCCAAACTTATAAATTGCTCATCCCGAGCAAACTCTAAATTCGAGATGGAGGGGAAAGCCCACGCCGGTTGGACCATCAGATGTAGTTGCATTCCTATCAGTGTATGTCCTCCATCTAAAATCTCAAAAATGAAAATTATCATAATGTAAGATTGCATCTAGCGATGCATTGTTGACCATGTGCAAAATTGTCTATTTTAAAACTAAAAATAAAAACTAAGCTAAGGATCGGGCTGCCTCCCGACAAGCGCCTTTGTGTTATTTCGTTGGCTCAACTTGATTCCTTCAATTTTCTGGTAGATATGTCAGTTTGGACAGATTCATCGATTCATCATTGCTAGTATCAGTTGTGGTGAAATATCTTTTCAAGCGTTGGCCATTTGCCACAAAATTGCCTGACTTCTCACTCCATAAAGTGAATCCACCATGTGGATAGATGCTTCTGACAATGTATGGTCCAGACCAGTGAGAACGGAGTTTTCCTGGGAATAACCTTAGTCTTGAGTTAAACATAAGAACTTAGTCTCCCACTTGAATGTCCTTCCTCTTCATATGACCATCGTGCCACAACTTTGTGCATTCTTTATAGATTCTGGCATTCTCATAAGCTGTCATCCAGAGTTCTTCTAACTCTTGAAGTTGAAGAGTCCTAGCTTTGCCAACTTTCTTAATGTCAAAATCCAGTTGTTTTATTGCCCCCCATGCTTTATGTTCCAGTTCTACGGGCAGATGACATGATTTTCCATAGATGAGTCTGAAGGGTGTTGTTCCAAGAGGAGTTTTGAACGTGGTTTGGTAGGCCCACAAAGCGTCATTGATTTTCACTGACCAATCCTTTTAGTTGCGTCCTACTGTCTTTTCTAAGATAGCTTTTAGTTGATAGTTTGAAACCTCTACCTACCCACTTGTTTGTGGGTGGTAGGGGGAGGTTACCTTGTGTGTTACACCATATCTTCTCAACAACACTTCAAAGCTTCTTTCCAAAAAGTGAGAACCTTCGTCAGATATCACAGTGCGTGGGACTCCAAAATGGGGAAATATAATGTCTTTGAACATTTTGATGACATGTTTGGAATCGCTAGTTACGGTTGGTATGGCCTCTACCCATTTAGATATGTAATCAACTGCAACTAGGATGTAGCAAAATCCATGCGAAGATGGGAATCGACCCATGTAGTCCACTCCCCAAACATCAAAAATCTTGACTTCTTGCCATAGCTTAAGTGGCATCTCATCTCTTTTCGTAATGTTGACCGTTCTCTAACACTTGTTACATGATATAATAGAGTTGTAAGCATCTCTGGATATGGTTGGCCAAAAGAAACCACATTGCAAAACCTTCAGAGCGATTTTCTTAGAACTCATATGGCCTCCGACTCGGCCTAAGTGGCATTGTTCTAAAATAAGACGAGCTTCTTCCTCAGCTATACAACGTCTATAGAGACCATCAACGCAGAGCTTAAAGAGGTATGGCTCATCCCAGTGATATTGTCTCACATCATGCATGAATTTCTGCAATGCATTACCAGTACATTGGGGGTGGATGACACCAGTGACAAGGTAGTTCACGTAGTCCGAGTACCAAGGAGTAGCTTCTAAGACTTTCATGAGATGGTCATCTGGAAGAGAGTTGTTAATAGGGGTAGTTTTAGTGTCTAGGGTGTGGATACGACTCAAGTGATCTGCTACAATATTCTCTATACCATTCTTATCTCTTATCTCTAGATCAAATTCTTGCAAGAGGAGAATCCATCTTATCAGCCAAGGTTTGGCATCTTTCTTTTTTAGGAGGTAACGAATAGCAGCATGATCTATATAGACAATGACCTTCGAACCAATGAGGTAGGATCTGAACTTGTCAAAGTCATACACGACTGCTAGGAGTTCCTTCTCAGTAGTTGCATAATTCCTTTGAGCTTCGTCAAGGGTCTTCGATGCATAGTAAATGACGTGATGCTTCTTCTCTATACATTGGCCTAAAATGGCACCCATAGTGTAATCACTAGCATCACACATAATTTCAAATGGTGATCCCAATCTGGAGCTCAGATGATGGGAATTGTTGTAAGAGCATGCTTCAAGTTGTTGAAACTTTTGATACATTCTTCATCAAAATGGAAATCAGCCTCCTTTAGTAACAAGTTTGTCATGGGCTTGGTTATCTTGGAGAAATCGTTTATGAACCTTTGATAAAATCATGCATGGCCCAAAAATGCGCAAACCTCTCTTACATTGGTTGGGATAGAGAGTTTGGAGATGACTTTGATCTTTGCCTTGTCCACTTCAATTCCTCGATTACTTACCCTATGGCCAAGGACTACGCCTTCGTTTACCATAAAGTGACACTTCTCCCAATTTAGCACTAGATGTGCTTCTTCACATCATTTGAGGACCAAGGAGAGGTGCTTCAGGTATGGGTCATACGAATCCCCATATACAGAGAAATCATCCATGAAAACTTCCATAATAGTTTCAGTATGGCTGCCATGTAGCGTTGGAAGGTTGCAGGCGCATTGCAAAGCCCAAATGGCATCCTTATGAACACATAGGTTCCAAAGGGGTAAGTAAAAGTAGTTTTCTCTTGGTCATCTAGATGTATAGGAATTTGATAGAATCCAGAGTAATCATCGAAATAGCAAAAATACTCCTGATGAGCCAATCGCTCTAAAACTTGATCTAGGAAATGCATAAGGAAATGGTCTTTGCGGGTGGCCTTGCTTAACTTCCTATAGTCGATACACATCCTCCACCCAGTAACTGTTCGAGTGGGGATGAGTTCATTATCTTCATTCTGTATCACAGTAGTGCCACCTTTCTTTGGGACAACATGTACCAGACTCACCCATGGCGAGTCATAAATAGGGTAGATGATGCCGGTAGTGAGCAATTTAATGACTTCACAACGGACTACTTCCTTCATATTTAGATTAAGCTTTTGTTAATGTTCAATAGTCGGCTTGTTGTCTTCCACAATAGGGATCTTATGCATGACAAGTGCTTGACTGACCCCGGTGAGATCACTCATCTTATAGCTGATAGCTTTCCTTCTTTCTTTTAATTCTTTCAGGAGTTTACCTTCTTGTTCGGTCATTAGATTAGAATTTATAATAACTAGGCAGACCTTGAGATCATCCACAAACATGTACGTCAGTCCCTCGAGTAGGGGCTTCATTTTAGGGGCTTCTGGCTTCTCGCACAGCTCTTCAATTGCACTCACAACCCTGAGTTCCTCGAATTTGGCTTCTGGATCTTCTTTGGCAGTGTTCAGGTGAAGAACACAATCTTTAACTTGTTCATCAATGGAGTTGTCAACAGATGGGTTTGTAAGAGTCACTTCTAAAGGATCATCTTGTTCATACTTATCTTGTGTGAGGAGTGACATTTGCTCTATACAATCAATCAAATAGACTTCTTCCTGCATGCTTGGTTTTCACATGCTTTAAAAAACTTTAAACTCGAGGGTTTCCTTACCTAGTCTGAACAGTAAGGTTCCTGCTTCAACATCGATCAAAGCTCTTGCAGTGGCAAGGAACGGACGGCCAAAGATAATAGGGTATCTGGCATCTTCTTTTATGTTCATGATGACAAAGTCACATGGGACATAAGAGTCTTTTCCTATCTTTACTGGGACATCTTCAATGATTCCAAGAGAAGAGTCATAGAATTGTCTCCAAGCTGTATGGTCATGCCAGTTGGAAGCAGTTCTGCAAACCCTAGCCTCTTGAAAAGGCTAAGTGGCATGATAGATATGCTAGCACCAAGATCTGCCAATCCCTTCTTACATGAAGAGTCACCGATGCGGCATGAAATCCCAAAGGATCCCAGATCTTTCTACTTCTTGGGAATCTTGCTCTAGATGATATCGGAAATAGTTGTTGCTAACTTGACTGTCTCGTATTCTTCGGTTATATACTTCCTTGTGAGGAGAGACTTTAAGTATTTTTTCCAAGTTGGTATCTCAGCCAGAGCATCAAGAAAGGGTATATCAACATGAAGCTTCTTCATAGCTTCCTTGAACTTGTTAAAACGTGTGTCAAGCTGTGTCTGCTTCAAACGAGCTGGGAAAGGAGGATGAGTCTTGTACACTGGCACATCTAGCTTAGGTGTGTCTTCTGCCTCTATAGCAATTGATTCCTCCAATCTTGCTCTTATTAGTGATTGGTGGTTCCTTCGGTTGAGACTCAGGTATTGTAGAGTCTTAGACATTCACAAAGTCATCATCGTTTGTTGCTACTATTTGTATCTTGGTGGGGGGGGTCAGAGTATTCTTTCCTGGACCTAGTGGTAATAGCCTTCATCTGTTCAGGATGCTTATGATTGTTCTCTGGTTGGCCAATGAAAGTTCCAGCAGGTGGCTTGAGGCTAGCTGAAAGTTGAGCTAGTTGAGATTCAATAGCCTTCTGATGGGCTTGCTGATTCACTATCATAGTCTGTTGACTGCAACATCTTTTCAATGCCTGACAGATTGTCATCGGGAGAGATGGGGCTAGCTTGTTGCCCTTGTTGTTGATTCTGGTAAGGGACTTGGTTGGGATTCTAGAACTGAGAGTTATTCTGATAATTGTTGTAGTTCCTGTTCTGAAAGTTACCCGTATAATTCCCTTGATTTCTAAAATTTTGTTGTTGGTTATACTAGAATCTTGGCGGGCCTCATTGTTGATTATTCGAACCAAGCTATCACAAGTTTTCTGCTCCTGAAGGATTTCCATATTGAAAACCCAAATGGTTCCTGCTCTGATTCGGGTTATAGTATCCTTAGATAGGGATAGTGTTGATAGCATTCAGATCTTCCATTTGACCATTATCTCCTTGGGCACAAGTATTGCCCAAAACAACATCATAGAGAATGTTACAGGCTAGAGTAGAATGATCAGTTCCCTTACATGCTTCACAGAACAATGAGGCTGACTTGACTTGTTCTTGTTGTCTAGGGGGTGAGCGTCTTCTTTCATAGGCGGCAAAAGATGATTCAAGTTGGTCTTTCTTGGCAATTAGAAGCTTGAGAGACTCATAGATATACTTGTACTCAAGAGTATCTTCTGCCATAGCAACTTTCAACACTCCTTTACTTACGGGTCTACCCCAGTTGTCTTGATTTTTGGCTCCAAGGGTGACAACCTTCCATGCCCTATCATATCTCTAACGCATGAAGTTTCCCCCATATGAGGAGTCTAAGAACTTCTTGATGTCATCATCCACACCCCTATAAAAGATTTTGATGAGTTGATTCTTAGGAATGCCATGATGTAGACACTTGTGTATGAGCTCTTTATATCTTTCCCATGCTTCAGCAAGGGATTCTCTAGGGACTTGAGTGAACTGTGTTATTCGGCCCCTAATTTCATAGGTGAGAGAAGGATGATATAATTTTTCTAGGAAGACATTTTGAATTTGTTCCCAGGCGGTGATGGGTTCACATTACAAAGAGTTGTACTAACTCATGGCTCTGTCAGCAAGAGAGTATTTGAAAAGATGGAGTCTGATGGCATCATATGTGACTCCATTTTGCTTTTTCATAGCACATAGATCTATAAACCTCAGAAGATTTTCTTCACTATCTTCTCATTGTTTACCATAGAAAGGGCTATTCTGAAGCAGTGTAACCCAATGTTCTCTTATCTCAAAATTTGGAGCATTGATGGGAGGAGGTTGAACTGGGTGATGAACGTCAGTAGCTTTAGGGATCGATCTACCCTTCGGGCTATTTAGTCCTCTTTTGCCATCCTTGTTGGGTTCTCTCTGTTCCGACAACAAAAGGTTATGTCTATCTCAGGGTCAAAGCTAGCAGAGAGTCTGGGACTGTCCGAACGGTGCATACACTAGACTTTGTGGGTACCTAGGATGGAAAGATCTTTCGGTAGTAAGATGGACAGAGTAGAACCAAATTCAAGTAGATGTGACCGATAGTATCAAAATTAAAAGCAAAATCCTAAATTAGCCTTAATAAAACTAGATTTGAATAGATGATTCTGTTGTCCCCGGCAACGGTGCCAAAATTTGATGTGGTATATTATCGCACTAACAAACTCACCTTGGGATGAAATCTCTAGGTTTTTAACCAAAGCCTTGTGCAATAATACCACTCGCAAGAGGACGAGTCTTATCGCAGTATAGTTGAGGATCGAATCCCAAGGGAAAACTTTTTAAGAATCTTTTACTAGTCGAATCTAGTTGAATCAAGACTAATATTTAGAACAAAGTTGGTTGATTTGAGTTTAATTAAACTAAATGCAAGGAAAGTAAAGAGTAGGATTAAAAGTTGATTGAAGATTAATGATGGGAATCGCTGGGCTGGTCCCGGGTTTCACTGCCACTATACAGGCAAACACATCAATTCACAAACACCTAGGAAAGATATAGCTATCCAAAAAGAGTTGCTACAAAACCCCCCACACGGGCGTCAAGTTCGCATAACATCACCTTAGGTATCATATGTCTCATCACCATCTGGATCACATACTTACTGCTCTGAAGATACAAATATCCAACTGAAGCTGTGGGGCCCCCATGCGGGCGTCAGGCACATAGAAGCGTCACTGTGGGCTAGATGTCTCGTCGCCTCATGGGTCACACACTTACTACTTCAGGGAATCCCATCTAATTTCTCATCAGGGAGTCAACTGTGTTAATCGACATTCAAATCCCACATATTGAAGTTCTTGCAACAGAGGAAACGAACAAGATAAATGCAAGCAGGTGATCAATCCACAAGCACACCTCGACGATTAATAATGAAATGGAAAGTTATATACATGCCATGGAATGTTTAGTAAATGAACATGTAAACATGGTAAATGGGGCTAGTCTTTGCATTCCAACAAAAGGAAACTACTCACTCATGGTGAGAGAAACAAGAAGAACAATAGAGAGAGAAGATTCCACCATGAGCATGGTGACGAAGATGATCGTAGCTTGGTGGAGAAATAGTCTTCTACACAATGTCAGGGCAGATCTGGATGAGGAGGGAAGAACACCACGACAGACGGGGTAGATCTTCTCTCTCTTCTCATGGTCCTTCCTCGTAGCGGGAGGAGCAGCCTATGGACGTGATGGCGGCGTAGGCACGACGTAGATGCAACATATCTAGATTCGGATCTAGATCTAGATCTGGAAGGAGTGGCTTGCAGATCAGAGTTTCTACTTCAGATATGGGTGAACGGGATGTAAGACCACCATAGAGGCTAGCTCTTGGCTGTGGAGATCATCTCCTTAGGCTGAGGACGGACCTACAACCTAATGGCGTCTGGAGATGATGTCCAAATTCCAGGGGGTCGCGTTCTATTTAAAGGTAGGTTGGGCACCACCTTACTTTCGTGGTCATAGTTATTTGGTAGTAGGTTGTGATCTTTGGTCTCAATTCCTTGGTCGCGATCTTCTTCGTCTTGGCCAGTAGACTTTGGTTCTCTTTTGTTAGACGTGCACCCAGGTGGTGTTGCTACTTGGTTGGTGGCTGACGATCTGTGAGGCTGCATAGGTCTAGATGGAGGGAAGACAATCGTGGAGATGAGGGTGGTGAGCGGCTGAGGCATGAGGTCGAGGTGGAAGAGAGTGGTAGGGTTGCAGTTAAGGGAGAGATCGCGAGTAGGGAAAATAGAAAACCGCGATTGTGGTTATAGGATTAGTTAGCAGTTGACGTGTCTGTGGTGTCTAGCAGGTCGTGGTTACTTGAGGTTGCAGTTTGCTAGAATTGCGGTTGTGATCTTGGGTGTGTGGAATACCGCAGTCACAGTCTAGCATACCGCAGGCACGGTGTATGCCTGTTGGGTCGCAGCGGTCGGAGGTGTAGTTGCTTGCTAGGGTGTCGATTTGTGGGTTGCTGAGGAGTCACAGTGCTAGCAGGGGTCAGTGGCGGGAAGAGGTTGTGCTGAGGAGGTGATCACAGGTCATGATCATGCGATGGAAGGTGGGATGATCACAGTAGGCGCTGGCCGTGATCGATGGATGTGCTGGTGTGGAGGAGTAGGTCGACGCTGCTGTAGGAAGTGGTCGCAATCTTGGAATCGCGGTCTCGGTGAGTAGGCAGTAGGTGGATGCATGGGAGAGATGTTTGGATCATGACTTGATGAAAGGAGGCGGCGATCACAACCTGAAGGTGGCAGTAGGGTTATCAGGGGAGTCGTGGTGTTGGAGAGGATAACCGCAGTCATGCGAGGAGAGATCAAGTCACGGTTAATTGGAAGGGAGCGATCGTGGTCTTGGGTCACGATCATGCGTGGAGGGAGCCCAAGTCGTGGTTCTTGGAATCGTAGATAGGTGTCCACAGTCTTCAAAGCGGAAGCGGGCGTCGGTCGCAGCATGTTGGACGGCTGAGGGAACCACGGGTGTAGAGGAGTCGTGGTCGTGCGTGGAGACTCGATCGTGGTTGTCAGGAACCGTAGGCAAGCTAGTAGATGGGGTCGCAGTTATGAGTAGTAGAAGAGAGATCGTGGGTGGTTGTTAGTTAGGGCAAGCAGAGGTAGTAGGCGTGGGAGGGGAAGTTGTTGTTGCTGACCAGACTAGCCAAGGCCCCAAAATGGAGTATTGGGCCGAGAAGACAAGGCCCATATGCCCAAAATGATCTACACAAAGGTGCAATAATTCAATAAAAATAGTGGAAAATCCGATTAAACCAAATCAAGTCAAATGTTAGAAGATATGGTCAATAAACGTGAGAATGCAATCAAAACTGGGCGAAACATGGTGACTAAACCCGAATAAAAGTGCATTCATCATAGTCAAAGTACTAAGTACCAATATATGAGATATGAAGTTAACCATTGTATCAAATGTGGTAATATTCTCCCTATATCATGAGTGCTACCATTCCATTATAGACGAATTATATATTAGTAACCATTTTATCAAATGTGGTAATATTATCCCTAATTTTTTGTGTCTTTACACTCTAGAACTTTAGTCTCTAGGGTTCAGGAAATACAAAGATCATTCAGCAATGATCTTTCAAGTGAGTCTCGAATTACTATTGGAGGTGAAGAAATCCCGTTGCCAATCCAGGAAGATTCCTTATGATTTGAGGTATGTCAAATTTGGTGGTTCAGTGCTGCAGATGGGAGCGACTACATGTTTAATCACTTAATAAGATTTAAGTTTATATTCCTATTATGTATTTTTGCACCTGATGTGATGCTCGTTATTTTATAATAGAGCATATAAAATATAGGTAATTCTTTCTGAAAGTGAAATTAGAAGTCTCGTTATAATCATGCATCTTTTATTTGAATTGTGGTTTAACTAATCTATTTATGACAAGTCAGTTCAATTTCTTTCTTTTGTAAAGTCATTTTAGTTGATAAACCTCTTTTGTAGTTAAACTTATTATTATGACTTTATCTTGTAGCCAGGCAATATCTAAAACAAGGTGCAACCTGCTCCTTATTTAATTAGGAATGGAAAATCCACTTTGTGCCAATTACATGTATGTGTTTTTTCCCTAATCCTCATCTATATCACACTTCACATGTCTTTGTACCTATGTGTTAGTGTTTGCAATTTTCATTAGCTTCAATAAGAATCAATCGATGATTCTAACATGTACACCCCCTTACTACTGATGACATCTTAGAAAGTCTCCAAAAAATATAGTGGTCATTATATCTTATCCTATTTAACTATTCATTGTGTTACTTGTAAAATTAAAAGAATATGCATTGGTTAACTTGTTTCCCTCATGTTTTGAATAGTAATATATAAGTAATCCAGAAAAGTAGTGGAAAGCATTATTATTACGATTGAACATCAATATATAAATCAAGAAGGGGCCCCAAAAGTATCTAAGCTAAGAAAAAGTAGCTGGCATGATTCTATTTGAAAAATATGGGATTTAGTGAAGGTTATTTATGCATCATATATTCGGATTTTGTGTCATGTAATACTTTCTTCAAACAAATAATCACATCTGAATATATGTTCAACTTTTATATCAAGCGTATTAATTTCATAGCTATATTGTTATAGTAAAGGAGTGAAATTGTCCCTTTGTAAGCAGTTATATGTAACAAGGATCATCACATTTGTTTCGACACATCTATTAATTGAGCATATGTGGTATATTTCTATGTTAGTGGTGTGATTATCAACAGATTTATACTGTTCAAGGAAAGTCGTAGCAAGTGCAAGTACCTCTTGATGATGTGAATGAGGCTCAAGAATGAGAATGGGGGATGGCCGAGCCCAATAGTTTGATTTATAGGTATGGATTTTTTTTCCTATACATGGTGCTAAATGTGATAATCTTGAAATTGATAGTGGCGGTATGATGTTGTAGGCTCTAATGGATTTGTAGGATAAAAATGAGCAAGTTCTTTAGAATGGCTGCTTGTTTATCTGTAATCTACCCTTTGCTGCCATGTAAGAATGAAATCTGGGGGGCTAACTACTATTGAGCTCCCTGATAAGCGAAAGTCATTCCAATCAGCAGAGGTATCTTCATGTGCTAGATCCCTTCTATTTTTCTACATTTCTAGATGCTAGTTTTCCAGCTTATTTGTTATTCTAGATGTTGGTTTCCAGCTGATTTGTTATTCTAGATGTTGGTTTCTAGATGATTTCTTATTTCTTTTTATAAATCAAATGGCTATACATCGATCAATTTGTTATTCAGATTTGAATGTTCCAGTTGATGCTTATAATTTCCATTCTTTAGTGACCTTTTGCTGGATAGAACCTGAAGGAAAGTTGGTCATGGGCTTTAGAGAAGCTTCCAACTTGCAGACCACATAGACAGCAAAGGTATGCAATAATAAACACGAAGTTCTATAGGTGAAGTCGATACCATCAGTTTGTCAATCTACCATTTGGCGCATAATGTTAGTGTTAATCTGTTATTGACAACAAGTACATAAAAATAATTTTTTCAGTTGATATTCCCATTTCAATTCTGTAGGATCACCATGAGCCTTTTATCACTACATTTTTTTCAAAACAATCTCAACAAGTCTTTATTCTCTAATTTATAGTTTGCAGTTTCCTTTTCCTAATTAATCTATATTATCTTCATCTAGCAGCCGAAGTCAGTGTTGGAATTCCTACACTGGTATGGTTGTTCACATCTTCCAGCTTCAACTGAAAGTAGAGCAATACAGATTCTACACTTGAAATTGAAGGTAGTGTGCTTATCATAGGCACCATAGCATGTATGGCGTTATTTTGATGGTAAAATGTAGTGGTTGATACTTCTTTTTGTTAATACTCACTTTGTATTTTGTAGAGGTGCATTATGAAGGGAGGCCGTTGAGAAACTTGATTGAGTCCTTTGGTAGGTCTACTTAATCTAGAATGACAAGGTGCTTGCTGAATGGGCTGCTCAAGTAACTATGCTATACTCAATCCATGTAATTGTTGTTGATTGGCGTTAACCACTACTCCATGTACATTTACTGAATTATGCAAAGTAGACAACAACCCTTGAGGCACAATTGGCCAGGAAGAAGGTAACATGGTGCCCAAAATGACAAGCTGGCTTACAGGTGGAGGCTGGGTGGTTGAGGGGAATCTACTAGAAAGAGACATTTTGAAGACGTGTAAGATGTCATGTAGGCTGCAAGTATGGTGGCATATTTTGTTTGTTCTGTTGAAGACAAGTTCCTTCAATCAGAAGTTATTGTACTGAATAGAAAATTGGTGTATGAAAGAATGTCATTAGTGTTGTATTCAATATAAGGGGCAAGATAAAATGTCCTCCCCAGGTAATTGTTAGTTGTTTATAAATAAAAAATATTCATACTTTCAAAAAACTGAGTTTGGCTGCAATTGGCATTCAATTAGAAAACCACATAATGAACTGAAAATTGAATGACTAAAAACCATGAAAATGTAGTAATACAGAACTAGTATGTCATTATTCACTTTTTAAATATGCCATTCCACTCAATAAGAACCATTTCATACGACAACATAATACAAAATAGTGGCATTTGTATAAAAGTCAATTGATGGATAGTGGCTTTTTTATAAATGCCAAATGATGTTTTAGTGGCCTTTATTTGGCATTTTTTAGAAAGCACTGAAGCCAAATGTTTAGTGGCGTTTACAACTTACGCCACTATCTTTCTAGTGGCATTGGTACTAGAGGAACTTTTTAAGTGTCAACAAATGCCACTAAACATGTTTAGTGGCATTTATTTTTTTTCAGTGGCATTTCTAAAAGGCCACTAATGTGAGTGTTTGTTGTAGTGTTTACATATTTATATGTAGGTACACAAATGAAACCTTTAGACCCTTATGTATCCCCTTCCATCCAGAGATTTGTCTTCCCTTCTTGGTGGAAGAGAAGTTGCCCAAGGTAGAAGAAGGTGGGCATTCTCCTTGTGCAAGTGGCCAGAGCTCGGATCTACCCTTTTTTTAGGTTTTGTGGAGCATCTTTTCTTGTTCAACACTAAACTAGAAAGTTTCTCCTTCTCTATTTCATTTATTTTTCTATTGTTCTTCCTCCTACCTTCTTCCTAGTCAGAACCATGGTTTTCCATGGTTAATCTTGCTCTAAAGCTTAATGAACCTACCTTTCTTGCTCCTTCTACCTAGGCTATGCTTCTTTTGAGGAGAAAGGTGCTAGTTGGCCGAGTTCAGAGGTTATGCTAGGGTTTTCTACCCTCCTTGGTCAAGTTTTCCTAATTTTTGGGACTTGATCTTCTTCCTAAAGGTCAGTTTTAAAACCCTCTTCACATTTATTGCTTACTACAAGCTTTCTGACTCAAGTTCTTGCTCTAAAATGATGATCTAAGCTTAGAGAAGTTATGGTTGCTTAGGGTTTTGATTTTTAAGTTGTTCCTTAAGTAGTTTCCAGCTATAGATGAACCTAGAATCATGTTTGCGATCTTCCTAAGGTATAAGAATACTTCGATCAGGTTATATGGCAAATTGATGGTGCCTACAACCTATCAAATGATGGCATATACTTAGAGTTTGTAGGTTGTTTTCAATTTTATACATGAACAAATGATGATACCTTTGTGGCAACTGTTGGCGATGACTAATGGTGAAAAACGATGGTGTAAACTGATGGCCACACCTTAGTATAGTGCAATTACCATTTTAAAACTTAATACTTGATGGTTTAGTGCCTCTTACATGGTGAGATTATAATTAGGGTTTAAGGGTTGTTTTATTCCTTAATGCTTAACACTCTATGGTTTAGTTCTGTGGTTGTTTTTTTGAGTTGGTTATAGAAACCAATGGTGACTCCTTTACTTCTATTTGGATACTCTCCCTTGAAAAACAAACGATTGGTGTGCTTTTCCTTAACAACCGATGGCTAGAGTCCCATGGTTGGATGATCACCATCTAGGGTTTTTCAAGTTGATTTCTTTCTTTCCTGGAAAATCAATGGCTTACTCTTCATGTTGTTTTTCTTGTTCTTAGTGTGCCATACTATGGCCACTCTACTGGTTCTACTTTGAACTCTTTGGGATACACAATACTTGATGATTTTAGTACCCTAGTGATGGTTTCAAATGATGGCCTTATGTCCTATAACAAATGATGGTTTTTCTTGCATCATTACTTTGCTTTACCACCTAATGATGATAATCGATGGTGCATAAGCATAACAACTGATGGTGGTCTTACACACCACAACCAATGGTGAGTTTGAATCTAATGTGTTGATTTCTTTAAGCCCTAGTTCGATGGTTTCTTAGTTAAATGGTTTAAAAGTCAAGCTTACACCCTAATCAATGGTTTTGAGCAAGGAGCATTAGTCAAGGGTTAGGAGCTGATGCCCCAACATTCCCATGGTTTTGGGGGAAGCCTATAGTGTAATGTTATGCCTCTAGTTATGATAATTCTATGGTTTAATGCCTCAAACTTGTAGTCTTACCTTTTCCCTCATATGAATATAATTCATAATCAACATAATGCATCAATGGGCAACCCTAATAAAGTATAGCTTGATATGCCTAACCCTAAGGTAACCAAATGATGATGATTGATTATGAACAACCCCCTTGAATGATTAATAGAATAATGGAGTGCTCTCTTATTGTTGTTGAAACCCTAGTATGCCATAATCTGGTGGTTACACCTTGAGTTATGCATGGATCCATACTTGAGGATGGTATGAAATGTGATGGTGATGCTTTATCCTATGCATCCTCGATTGTACGGGGATGCCATGAATTAAGGTTTCTATATGTGTGAGTGAACTATAGCTTCCCCTAATGGAAATAGCTGATGGGGTTTAGTCATGCTACTTTCCTTGAACGATTAATATAAGAATGGAATATTCTTCCTAATATTGGTGTAACCCTAATGTGTTAAATAGTGATTATCATAACCACATGATTGAAGCTTTCTTATTTTAAATATGTGCACAATAAGTATGATGGGGATCGATCATACTTATCTTCCATAAATGTTGATACACTAAAGGAATTCTCTTAAATGCTAAGATGACCATGCAATGTTATCTTGTGAACATCATTTAGTTCTTTAATAAAATATCATGCTAAGCTTGTGTATCGCATATATGGTGATGTTTATTGAAGCCTTTTTTTAAGTCACGGAAAGATAAAGATGATCTTGCAGGGAATAATATGTTGGTCTTAGTGACCTTTGAGCATGGTTGAGCCCTGATTGAATTATAATCCTCTTCGTAATGTGAGAAGGGTTTAAACCTTGGAATAATGTGATAAGGATTCATAATTTGTAGTGATGATGTGATGACAAGTATGGTATCATGAATGAAAAGTGAATACTACCAAGTTGTAATACTCATATGTTTTCTCGAAGTGAATTAAAGTTTGTATGTCCACTTGTTTGATGCCACCTTAATTTAACCAATTGGCATAACTAATCAAAGGAAACTTTAATCATGTAGTGCCTTGTGGCGTCAAACCGTCTTCAGTGTTTGAACTTGGTAGATGGTGAATTGAGTATTCCTAAGAGAAACTCGGAGTGCATATTGTTGAGTATGTGGGGGTGGCAAGTTGAGTTTTTATCCTTATCATCCACAATTATAGGATATGGAGGATGATTATGGTCATGCCTCAGATATTTGTATATGTGATGTGACTGGGTATGTCGGGGTTGTATCTCAGATGGCAGGGTTTTGCTTTAAATACCCTAGTGACTAGTGTCGTGACCTGTACTAAAGGAGGACTAGGTGTTAGTATCTTGACTATATGTCATTGTAGTGGAAGCATTGACTAATATGTCACTACCTTTTACTCACACAAACCAAGGAAAAGAGATCTTAAGATGTCGGGTCTCCAAAACTTGTACACAACTGAATATCCCTTCGTGGGGATCAGTTGAACTTTGGGTGGTACGACTCAAACTCCCCAGGGCTTACTAAAAGATGTAATGCAGTCATGTAGCATATATGTTTAGGGTTATATATAATGCTTCACATTGGATGATAACTCTTGTTTGCTATTTTTAGATAGAGATGATGTTTAGTGCATTAAGAGATAGTAGATATGCTTATGTTGTAGAAATGCTCATGATGTAGATGTGTACATATAGTAGTCATACTATGTTGATAGATATATTGTTGGTTATGTTGATGATGATAGTTATCACCTACAGTCAACTATGTCTATATTGCAGGCCCTTCCTCTACATTAGAGATTCACAATGATAGTCATACTTATTCAGACAGTTGTGTTTATGTTGTTAACTCTACTTATGATGTATACCTGATCAATCTGATAGACATGCTAATTTAACGACCCCACCTCCCAGTAACCCCCAATTAAGGGAGACCAAGAGGTCAGAGCCATTATCCCAATTAACAGGATCAAAGGTTCGACAAATAATCAGTAATAATTATAAAATTCTACCAAACTATACTGAAAGCTGGTATAAAATAAAACTTTGCTTACTTTTTAAAACTTTGGATATCTACTTCTATCCACATCTTGAATCTATTCTATCTAATCCTCCTCGCACTTTATTTCTTATTTTCACAATGTGTCACTTTACTGTTTGTTCTTTTCAGGGTTGTACCTAAAACACCAACAAACAAAACGTTAGTCAGCATATAGGAATATGCTGGTATGTGGGGACAACCAAAATTTCACAAATATGGCTAACAAGCTAAATATCACAATCAAATTAATTAACAATCCAAATTACGCTTTCAATGTGACATTCTCCACCACTTTTGCCCTAACCTTGGAATACCCTCTTTAGGGTTTCTCTTTTGCCATTGACTTAAGGCCACCTTCTCATTCCCGAGCTTGGTGCCTGGGGTCACCACTCATGGTGCCCATTAGTCATGCAACAAAGACCACCTTCTCAATCTCGAGCTTGGTGTCTGGGGTCACCACTCATGGTGCCCATGGGTCTTCCCTCCTGGGCTTGACCTTTTGGCATCATCCATCAGGGTGGCATGTAGGTGCGAGAATACACACTTATATTATAATTGTGATAATCATAGTGACTTATGATTTGCAAGTACGAACATCCAAACTGATAGGTTGCATTCAATGTGATTAATCATCCAAAAAACTTTCGGGAAACTAATGCAATTAACCATAATTAACCACATACGTGTCAGGCTGATTTGAGTGCAGAAATAATCCAACTAAGTAAGAAATATAGTAAATAATCAAGCGCACAAGATGATCCTAAAATATGCATCCAATTTTTCTATCATTGATTAGGCCATCAAGGTCTATTAAACCTAACTCTTTTCCTAGGGTTTCTAGTCCACTTTTTTGGGTTTCTCTTAAAATTAGGGTTTCACTTCATTTTTACTTTCTTAAACCCTAATTTTATAAAATTACTCACAAACCCTAATTATCTCATCTACTCCTCATGCAAGGTATTAAGGTTACCTTTTATTAACATATAACCCTAATTTCAGATTAAAGGCCCTTTTCTTTCCTTTTCCCCTTATTTAGGGTTTCTAAGGATATTAACCATCATATTAGGTTTAAAACCCTAAAGCTTGCAATTTCATCTACAAAATAGGTTAAGATTCGTCTTTATCATTAAATAGGTTACCAATACTCGAATTAACCTATTTTCACTTATAAAACTATCCATTATCATCAATAGGAGTTCTTACAAAAAATCAATACCTTTTTCATCAAAATAATATACTTTTGCAAATAGGAACGAAATCAGGTTCTCAAACTATTTTTAGCATGTTCCTCATATTTTTATGATCAACTTTCATGTTTTAACTTTACTCATTAGAGCTTCCTAGCAATAGTTATGATTTTTGCAAAGTAATTCATTTCCTTAAATTATTTTTAATTTTTAGAAAAACATAAGCCGCTAGATCTGTGGTCCACTGGACCACACGGGATCCAACGGCCCACACTCTGCACACCTATCTTGTGATGCAATTTAAGGATTGGGCGAGAATGGCCTTACCTAGCTAACATAAGTGCAAGGGCAAAGGGGTCTTTTACCCCTTGGTCATCTTCTACCTCGGGCTGGCTCGCCAGTAGCCCTACAGAGTCAACTCCAAAGTTGACTTCGGGCTATCTTCTACCTACGATCAAGTCGACTGGACTGAGAGTGTCTCCTGGCTCTCCTGAATTGGTAGCTACCCTCAGTTCCTCATCCTCACTATTGCTTCACCGCTAACACTCCACCGGCACTCCGGTGAGGGCTATTGTTGGACAGGGGGCAAGAACATGTTGATGGATCAAATTGAACACACAAAGATGATTGTCGTTGTGTTGCAGTCACGAGAGGGTAAACTTTAGGTTTGCTCGTATTGTTGTGTCCACTACCCTATATATGGGGTGGCCATCGAGTCCTAAGTGAATTGGGGACTTCCCCGTTTCACAACAAAACCCCACCAACCTTAGGGTGGTTGGGTTCAGAACAAGCTCCTGAAGGAGATGGACTCCTTCACATATTCACAGATGGCTTCTAACTCGTGAAATATTTGATCAAAAATTTGTAGCCTAGACTATGATATTCTAGATCCCGGTGAGACCGGGATTTGTCCCAGGTCGTGGATCATAGATCCAACGATCGCAGATGAGCGCCCAAAATCGAAAATCGGGATTTATTCCCAGATAAATCGTAATACATGATCATTATGCCATTAATGTCCACACTTTAGGATATTTTGTAAATTGCATAATTTGGAAACCGTGCATTGTTTTCCAACCAAATTTTAAGGGTTTCTCTCTCTTGCCCCTATCTACGTGCATGTCAAGTTTGAGTCCGAAATTGCAAAAGAAAATGACTATTTCTTCATAGGCAAGTTACTCATTAATCGAATCCATTTAATGGTTATTTTCTCTTTCCTCAAACCATCATCTTGCTATTTTGGGACTCCTTGGACCCCAAGGAACCCTAGGACATGAATTCCCTTCTTAGAGGATATTCCTTGCCTTCTAGAGGTTTCCACCCCTCTCTCTTTGTTCCCCTTTTCTTTTTTATTTATTTATCTTTTGTATTTTCCTTTATTCTTTACTATTATTGAGCTCAATAGCTAGTAAGGCCCACAAAGAAACCAACAAGGCTATTGTAAATGAAATTTAATCAATGCAACCATCAATTCCACTTTCTAGAGATATCTATGTATTTCTCATAATTGCTTTGCTTAATATCCATTATCTTGTATCTTTTCCTTTTATTTAGACTTTTCTTCTTTTCTTCTCTTTTATTTCCATTATTGGAGTAATCTAATAATAGAAATTACTAAATTCCTATCAAAAGGGAGATTTGCAAAGAAATCCATCTCTTGAAGCAAAGCATACAACCTTTTCAATTAATTCCATATTCCCAAAATATTTACAATTCAATTATGAAAACATATGCAAAATTGAGGTTGTAACATCCTTCCCCTCTTATAGGAATTTTTCCCTCAAAATTCCCTCAAACATACAAACAAATAGGATAAGACTTCCTCATGTCCATCATGGCTCCCATGTGGTTTTACCCTCTCCATGGTGCCTCCCAAGAACGTTGATCATGTCATATTCTTGCATATGAGTTCTTTCTCACCTTGGTACCTTGTACCCTCATAGGTGACTCAGGACATTTCAACTTCTCACAAAGCTAACTGGGTTCATGGCGCAGCACATGGCTTGGGTACCTCACATAGTGCTCTAGATCGGACTCGTGAAACATATCACACTATCCTGAGGGGTAAGACTGAACATAACCATATCCACCAATCCATCTCAAATGGACCCATATATCGGGGACTCAGCTTTCTCAATTGTAGCTTAGAGGGGTCAGATTTTCACATCGCATATTCTCCCACAGTGAATTGCATGTCAGTCTGCTTTGCATTGGCCAACAACTCATGTCACCCCTGGGCTTCCTCATCCATCACATGATCAAGGCGACTTCATCTACACACAATGTGGTCCTTTTCTGACCTTCATGAGGTCGCTTCACTAACATTATCTTTATGAAGTGGTGACTGACACAACCTCCCTTACAGAGCTTCTTTACATCCTGATATTGGCTATGGTGGTTATCATCACATCTCTCATAGGGCAAGAACTGCCCCCCATGTATCACCCTGAATGAGCACACATGCTCTCATTAGACCCTCTTGTCTAGATAATACTAACCATTAGTTAGGGGTGATAAGTTGTACTCACATTGAGTTCTTCATGTATCTACTTCCACCTTATGGAAGTGAATCTTTAGGTCATATTCAAGAGCTTTTAAACTTGCATCCTGGTGCAGTTGAACCATTTCTCTTACTTGTAGTTCAACCGGATCTGTCTCTTGACAGTACTCCCTCTTTCTCTTAGATTATGTCATCTAAGTAACGCGATCTTACCATAAACCATATTGCATCTTGACCTTCCTTGGTCCATGGGAGACTTACCACAACATCCATAGTGATGAACTCCCATTCCCTCTCGGGGACTCTTTATCCTCTATATCAACTCACTGGGTTACCGGTGTTCGTCCTTCACCTCTTGGCATGCATGGCGACAAGCCACATGCAACTTCATCTTAGGTATCCAAAGTACTATTGAAACTTACCATCTTAGTAGTACTATGGTGTATGGTGAACTTAAAATCATGATCTCCTATATGTCATGATTCCTCAAGATTGATTCCTCAGAAACCCTAAATCACTCTAGTCGAGGTTTCTTCACCTTCATTTCCAGAGTAGTGCATCTGAGGTTCCGCAACCATCCTTTTATCACATCAAGGCCTAGGCTGGCTAACCAAACAACCACTAACTTGATCAACAGATCCTATTACATCTAAGTGTTAGCCAAACATATCTCCTTTTTCAAACTGAGGCTAACCTAACAACCTCTTCTAGCATCTAGCTAAACTTGGCAGCTGCATCTCAACCAGAGCATCCTTTACTACCTTTTATCTTTAGGTGCTAGGTAACAGTGAAGACATACATCTCCCAGTATTCCACTTATCATATCATCTCGGACTCTAAGAGTCTCTTCATCAAGGGAACTCAGATCTCATTCTCGTGGTTATTGAACTCTACCTTGTATAGTTCATAAGTTCCACATAGCTCATGATAAAATCATCCTCATAAGATGACTACCTTAGTTATCTTAGTGTTTGTAAATCATCCACTTATCATACACTCCACAAGGGTACGTTATTATCTCCATCCTCATGCATCATAGAAACATTTCACATTATCTTTATTCTTGGTGTATGGCATGTGTACTATCCTATCTCTCACTCCCATAACAAGAGGAAATAAGCATTTGGCTGCAGTCCAAATACAGAGTTCTTCCCATTCCAAGAGTAGAGATGGTACTTCCCACATTTTCAGTACACCTACAAATCTAAATTGAAATGTGCCTCACATGCATCTACATCATGAACATCTCAATATCCAGGTTACTTCCATGAAAAACTGGTCTTGAACCCTCTTGGGTCATCATACAATCCTTAGTCATCTCCTCTAGGTCTGTAGGGTGTCAGCACTTTTAGCTTCATCCCTCTTCCCTTATGCATCCAGAGAGTGCCCTTTGGATCCCATGAGTTCATGAAGGTGATCAATCTCCTAACCCATGGCCCTTAGACAATGATAGATGTTACCTCCCGACCCTATGGTCATGTGCCACTAGGGAACTAGGGAACTCCTACTTCAATCAGTCTTATCCCTACCTGACCCTAGGATAGACTTAGGATTCTAACATAGTACATGTCCAACTTAGAACCTTACCCAAGTCTCCATCATCTCTTTCAGCATTCGTAGTCTGACTTACGTCCTTTCATAGGGGTCATGGTGACCTATCTACCTCGGTCAGGCCCCATACCGGTTACCTCCATGGTAACACATCCACATGTACTCAGAGATTATCATCTATGGGTCTACAGGTTCACTCTTATACTATGTACTCTTCACTTATCTTCTCAAGATCCTATGAGACCTCTTAGGGTTTCCTCAAACCCAACAAAAGCTGATATACACCCTACAAAAGGGTCCCCCTTCCAGGAAGAGAGGATACTACATCTTGACAACAAAGGTCACAACGTCCTTATGTCCATGGTTTACCTTCACATGAGCATGCTTAGCCATAGAAAGCTACTAAGGCACACAACTAACAAACAAACCACCTTCTAAACCATGCTAAGTCTCCATGGTAGGTTCTACTTGTTTCTATTCTTTCACATTGGACCATCATCATACATGCCCATGTCACCAACTTATAGATGAGGGATTCATCAAACATACCCCTTAACCAAGGGGTTTCCTTTTCCTCCAAACATGAGGGGTTCCATGCTCAAATCTATGGAAAATCAAATATCATCATGAGCATCAGGTACACCCAACACTACTACTTCCCCTCTTAGGTCTAGGAACCCTAGGTTGACCTTTCTGATGTCCAACTGCATGCTCAACCATGTACCAAGCATGTACAAGGTACGACATGCAATTCCTATTATCATTCCACTTGAATAACACCTCAGAGTGGAGTCCTCTTCAAGGACAACCAACTAGGTATAAGGCCTAACAACTTGTTACTAAACCTTTTCAGGGCCTAAGTAACTCTTCTTCCTAACCCTAAAATGGTAAACACCTATACCATAGGAGCATAGGTACCAACAACCTTTTCTTCTCTCTAGGGTTTTGTTCCTCTTAAGGCAACCAAGATACCATAAGCCTCCAGGGATCATGCATGAGACAACCGCAACCATTCACTTAGGTCGCATCATCCTCAACTCCTCAGGGTTTCTCCTAGCCCGAAGTCTAAACTTCCAACCTTCTAGCTTGGGCCCTGCTCTCTCTCTCTCTCTAGAGCTTAACCCTACAACAACCTTACTACTGGAGGTCCTCTCTCTAAGGTGGATCAAGCTCACAAGCATACACCTATATGAGAGAAACCTATGTTTGCCAAAGATTATCCAAAACTCTTCATGCTTATCTCATAAGCTATCAAACATACTCTCCTGGCCAGGGTTTTAGCCTACGGTCAGCCCCACTGATGTACTTTGGGTGCAACTTTTCCATGCTCTAATAAGCTCATAGGGTTTCTATATGGTCATCACTAACCTCACCAATGAAGGAGTTATCCTTCACCCTAACATGCATGACCCTTCCTAGGGTTGGGTCACCAAAGGTACTAGGTCAATCAAACTCACATGGCTCATATCATCATCGGTATCCAAACTAAAAGCATGTCCACTCACACACATGGTCTACCATGACATCTAGCTCATCGTGTCATCTCTCTCTCTAACCTTCACTTAGGGTTAGGGTTAGCATCATCCTTAGAGGATGTGCCAGGTCTCTACTTATAATGGAGGTCTCTACCTCTAAGACTAACTCTCTCTACTTATCCTCCTAACAAGAAGGTCTAGCCTCATGCCTCTCCAGAGGGCATGACAACATGTCATATGACCTAAGCATGCAGCTATTCTTTAGTTTACGCTTAAACAATTAAGCTTATGTCCATGGCATCTTATTTACATGTTTTTCATTAATTTTGTGGAGGATTCCTTAAACCTTATCAACTTTACCCATACCTCAAGAGGGTGAGGAAGAGAGAGAAAACCCCAAACCTTATAATCCTAACAGAATTAGGGTTGAGAAGGGATGAAAATAGATGAGAGAGTCCTAAAGGTATCTTATTTCGAGTCAAATCCTGAGACATTGGCCAGGCAGTCACACAAATTTGGGAGTCCTCATATTCCAACTAGCAGTGAGGAGGAAAATATTGCCAGTCGCCGGATGTGATCCTTTTCTAGACACCTATGTCTTTCGGAAAATCCTCTAAAAACTCCCTCGGTTCTATGGAATTTATAAAATTTAATAATTATTAAATATTAAATGAGGAACTAATGCTCTGATACCAAATGTAACGACCCCGCCTCCCAGTAACCCCCAATTAAGGGAGACCAAGAGGTCAGAGTCGTTATCCTAATTAACAAGATCAAAGGTTCGACAAATAATCAGTAATAATTGTAACATTCTACCAAACTATACTGAAAGCTGGTATAAAATAAAACTTTGCATACCTTTTAAAACTTTGGATATCTACTTTTATCCACAGCTTGAATCTATTCTATTTAATCCTCCTCGCACTTTATTTCTTATTTTCACAATGTGTAACTTTACTATTTGTTCTTTTTAGGGTTGTACCTAAAACGTCGGTCAACATATAGGAATATGCTGGTATGTGGGGACAACCAAAATTTCACAAATATGGCTAACAATCTAAATATCACAATCAAATTAATTAACAAGCCAAATTACGCTTTTGATGTGACATTCTCCACTGATTTTTCCCTAACCCTGCAATACCCTCTTTAGGGTTTCTATTTTGCCATTGACTTAAGGCCACCTTCTCATTCCCGAGCTTGGTGCCTGGGGTCACCACCCATGGTGCCCATTAGTCATGCAATAAAGACCACCTTCTCAATCTCGAGCTTGGTTTCTAGGGTCACCACTCATGGTTCCCATGGGTCTTCCCTCCTGGGCTTGACCTTTTGGCATCATCCATCAGGGTGGCATGTAGGTGTGAGAATACACACTTATATTATAATTGTGATAATAATAGTGACGTTATGATTTGCAAGTATTAACATCCAAACTAATAGGTGTCATTCAATGTGATTAATCATCTAGAAAACTTTTGGGAAACTAATGTGATTAACCATAATTAACCACATACCTGTCAGGCTGATTTGAGTGTAGAAATAATCCAACAAAGAAAGAAATCCAGTAAACAAGAAAGCACACAAGATGATCCTGAAATATGCATCCAATTTACCTATCATTGATCAGGCCATCAAGGTCTATTAAACCTAGCTCGCTTCCTAGGGTTTCTAGTCCACTTTTTAGGGTTTTGATTACAATTAGGGTTTCACTTCATTTTTACTTTCTTAAACTCTAATTTTATAAAATTACTCACAAACCCTAATTATCTCATCTACTCCTCATGAAAGGTATTAAGGTTACCTTTTAACAACATATAACTCTAATTTCATATTAAAGGTCCTTTTCTTTCCTTTTTCCCTTATTTAGGATTTTTAAGGATATTAACCACCATATTAGGTTTAAAACCCTAATTCTTGCAATTGCATCTTCAAAATAGGTTAAGATTCATCTTTATCATTAAACAAGGTAACAATACTCGAATTAACCTATTTGCAGTTATAAAACTATCCATTATCATCAATTAGGGTTTCTAACCAAAAATTAATACCTTTTTCATCAAAATAATATACTTTTGTAAATAGGAATGAAATCAGGTTCCCAAAATATTTTTAACATTGTCCTCATATTTTTCTGATCAACTTTTATGTTTTAACTTTATTCATCAGAGCTTCCTAGCAATAGTTATGATTTTTGCAAAGTAATTCATTTCCTTGAATTATTTGTTATTTTTAGAAAAACATCAGCCGCTAGATTTGTGGTCCACTGGACCACGCGGGATCCAACGACCCACACTCCGCGCGCATATCATGTGATGAAATTAAAGGATTGGGTGAGAATGCCCTTACCTGGCTAACATAAGTGTGAGGGAAAAGGGGTATTTTACCCCTTGGACATCTTCTACCTCGGGCTGGCTCGCAAGTAGCCCTGTAGAGTCAACTCCAAATTTGACTTCAGGCTATCTTCTACCTACAATCAATCTGACTGGACCGAGAGCGTTGCATGGCTCTCCTGAATTCATACCTACCCTCAATTCCTCGTCCTCACTAGTACTTCACCGCCAATGCTCCGTCGGCGCTCTGACGAGGGCTGATATTGGACGGGGGCAAGAACATGTTGATGGATTAAATTGAATGCACGAAGACGATCGTCGTTGCACCACGGTCACAAGAGGGTAAACTTTAGGTTTTCTCGCATTGTTGTGTGCACTACCCTATATATAGGGTAGCCATCGAGTCCTCAGTGAATTGGGGACTTCCCCGTTTTACAACGAAACCCCACCAACCTTAGGGTGGTTGGGTTCAAAACAAGCTCTTGAAGGATATGGACTCCTTAACATATTCACAGATGGCTTCTAACTCGTGAAATCTCCGATTGAAAATTCAAAGCCTGGACTCTGATATTCCAGATCCTGGTGAGACCGAGATTTGTCCCTGGTCGTGGATCATAGATCCAATGATCGTAGATGAGCGCCCAAAATCAAAAATTGGGATTTATTCCCAGATAAATCGTGACACATGATCATTATTCCATTAATGTCAACACTTTAGGATATTTTGTAAATTGCATAACTTTGAAACTGTGCATTGTTTTCCAACCAAATTTTAAGGATTTATCTCTCTTTCCCTTATCTACTTGCATGTCAAGTTTGCGTCTGAAATTCCAAAAGAAAAGGACTATTTCTTCATAGGCAATTTACTCATTAATCAAATCCATTTAATGGTTATTTTCTCTTTTCTCAAACCATCATCTTGCTATTTTGGGACTCCTTGGACCCCAAGGAACCCGAGGTCATGAATTCCCTTCTTGAAGGATATTCCTTGCCTTCTATAGGTTTCCACCTCTCTCTCTTTATTCCCCTTTTCTTTGTTATTTATTTATCTTTTGTATTTTCCTTTATTCTTTACTATTATTGAACCCAATAGCCAGTAAGGCCCACAAAGCAACCAAAAAGGCTATTGTAAATGAAATTTAATCAATTGTTGCCATCAATTCCACTTTCTAGATATTTCTATCTATTTCTCATAATTACTTTTCTTAATATCCATTATCTTGTATCTTTTCCTTTTATTTGGACTTTTCTTCTTTTCTTCTCTTTTATATCCATTATTAGAGTAATCTAATAATAGAAATTACTAAATTCCTATCAAAAGGGAGATTTGCAAAGAAATCCATCTATTGAATCAAAGCATACAACCTTTTCAATTAAGTCCATATTCTCAAAATCTTTACAATTCAATTATGAAAACATTTGCAAAATTGAGACTGTAACATGCTAATAATGATAGCTATGTCTATGCTTCTAGATTTATTCATGATAATAGAAATTCTATGCTACTAGACTTGCTTATGATGTTAGCTATGCACATGCTACTAAACTACTTATTCTATTAGGAAGGTGTATGTTAATAACCAGGCTAATAATGATAGTTTCTATCTATTTCCTTTATGTATCTTGTTAATCATGCATGTAGTTATTCTTATATAATTAATCTACATGATCTTCTTAAATTGTTTAATTTCTTAACCTGTTGTAATCAGTAAATGGTGTTGAGAGTTATAACTCTTTTTGGGACATGGTTTTCACCTATGGGTCACGACATCTATTTAGGTGATCAGTAGAAGTGGCAGTAGACCTATGATAATGAGGAGGATCTATGGTTATAGACCTTGGATAAGGTGGTTTAGATGTCTAGTGCATCCTAGAGTCGTCCATGTACTCTCAGGTCTGGGCAAGAAAGTTTGTATACAATGTTTCGATCAAATCAAGCTTTTGTTAGTTTGTTGATTCTTATTTATGTGGCATATGTGGATAATGTTCTCCTATGTATATATTTTGTGGCTATGGCCATGGATAATAGATTCTTGGCATAGTATGAATACAAACAAGATGTTGGGCATCAATGGAAATGTTTCTAAGTGTGTGATGATGTTGAAATTAGTTTTAATTAACCCTTTTTTTTTGGAAAAGTGCATAATTAGTGATCAATTGTGTTTATTGTTTTTAGTAATCTCCTTTAGTGTGACGGGTTCTCACAAGTTGGTAGCTTTATTTTCACTGAGTCTATAGGAACACTTAGACTTAGGACTAGGATGATGTCTAAGTGAGGAACATGACATGAAAACATAATGGATACTGCCTAACATCAATACTTGGACGCCCTGGCTAGGTATTCAATTGTTGAAGAAATGGTAAGTATGTAACTCTTAGATTGTCATCTTTCTAATTACTCTGATCAAGTAGTCATTCTGAAACAATCTAAAGAGCATAATCAATAAGAAATCATGGTTAAAATATTTCAATTTTACCCTAAAGAAAAGGAGATATTACATCGTAACCAATCAAAACTTGAATGTTTTGTGACTATAATAGAAAAATACGACACATCAAACCTGAATATGAATGAAAATAATCTAATGAGGAGTTCTTGAAGATGTAATTCAAGAAGATTATGAAGTGAAATAGATTTAATTTTTGTGCTAATGAAGTGATTCAAGGTATGAAATCCACATCAGATGGAGGGAACTCCTGACATAAGTGTGATATGAGAACATGAATAAAAACAATGATAGATGAATAAAATGGAACATGAGTTAATCTCAGACCAAACTATGCAAGCAAGAAAGTATTAATGTAAAATATTCATAACATGTGAAAGAAATTAAGGGAGAGGATCCATGTTTAATGAAGAAAATGTGAAATATGATGATCTATCCCATGATAAGGGGTTGAAAAACATGATGACATTAGAGTATATACATATTAATGATGAAAATCTAACAAAGAATAGAAATAAGATATGTTAATTATGATGATTCCTATGCTAAGGGCAAGAAATCAAGATGAAAAAGGTAAAATAATACATAAAAAGTTGTAACCTGCATAATGAAGATAGAATCAGTAACCCTTACTAGCAACCCCTAGATAGTGTTGATATGTCATGGGAAGTATGTTTACCTTTGTGTTTTACCTTTCCAGTGAACAATTTCCAAGTGGATATTATACCACTTGTAACTCCTAGACACCACAACCAATGGTGAGGGTGAATCTAATGTTTTTATTTCTTTAAGCCTAATTTGATGGTTTCTTAGTTAAGTGGTTCAAAAGTGAAGCTTACACCCTAATTGATTATTTAGAGCAAAGAGAATGAGTCAATGGTTAGGGGTTGATGCCTCAACATTCCAATGATTTTGTGTGAAGCCTATAGTGAAATGTTATGGTTCTAATGATGAGAATTCAATGATTCAATGCCTTAAAAATTTAGTCTTACCTTTTCCCTTGTAGGAATATAATTGATAATCACCTTAAAGGATTAATGGGTAACTCTAATAAAGTATAGCTTGATACACCTAGCCCTAAGGTAACCAAGTGATGGTGATTGATTATGAACTTCCCCCTTCAATGATTAATAGAATATTGGAGCACTCTCTTATTATTGTTGAAACCCTAGTATGCTATAATATGGTGGTTACACCTTGAGTTATGGATGGATCCATACTTGAGGATGGAATGGAATGTGATGGTGATGTTGTATCTTATGCATCCACAATTGTATGGGGATTCCATGAATTAGAGTTTGTATATGAGTTACTAAACTATATCTTCAATGTAACCTATCTTACTAAACCTACCCTAATGGAAACATATGATGGCAGATAGTCATGCTACCTTTCCTTGAATGATTAATATAAGGATGGAATATTCTTACTAATATTTTTGTAACTCTAATGTGTTAAACATTGGTTATCATAACCTCTTGATTAAAGCTTTCTTATTTAAAATATGTGCACTATAAGTATTATGGTGGTCAATCATACTTAGCTTCCATAAATGTTGATATAGTACAGGAATGCTCGTAAATGCTAAGATGACCTTGCAATGTTATGTTGTGAACATATTTTAATAATTTAATATAGTATCATGCTAAGCTTGTGTATCACATATATGTTGATGTTTATTGAAGCCTTTTTATATGGCATGGAAATCTAAAGATGATCTTGTAGGGAATGATATGTTGGTCTTAATGACCTTTGGGCATGGTTGAGTCCTAATTCAGGAATAATCTTCTTCATAATGTGACAAGGGTTGGAACCCTAGAATAATGTGATATAGATTTATATCATGTAGTGATGATGTGATGACAAGTATGGTCTCATGAATGGCAAGTGAATACTACCAAGTAATGATGAGATAAGGAACAATATGTTTCATATGTTTTATATCTTTTGAATTTGTTATACTCATATGCTTGCTAGAAGTGAATTAGGGTTTGTATGTCCACTTGTTTGATGTGTCCTTAATTCACCCAATTGGCATAACTTATCAAGTGAAACTCTAATAATATATTACCCTATGTCTTAGAACCATCTTTAGTGTCAGAATTTGTTGGATGGTGAAATAAGTATTCCTAAGGGAAACTGGGAGTGCATATCGTTGAGTGTGCGGGGGTGGCAAATTGAATGTGTATCCTTGTCATCTACAGTTGAATGTTATGGAGGGTAGTTGCGGTCATGCCTCAAATATTTTTATATGTGATGTCACTAAGTATGTTGTAGTTGTATCTCAGATGAAAGAGTTTTGCTTTGCATACCCTAGTGACTAGTGTTGTGACCTATACCAAGGGCACACTAGGTGTTATCATCTTGACTATATGTCATTGTATTGGTAGCATTGACTGATATGTCACTGCCTTTTACTTGTATTAACTAGATGTAAGAGATCATAGAATGTTGGCTCTCCAAGATCTTGTACAAAACTAAATTTCCCTTCACATGGGTCGGTTGAACATTGGGTGCTACGACTCAAACTACCTAGGGATAAATAAAAGATGTACTACAATCATGTAGGATATATGTGTAGGGTTATATACAATTCTCCACATTGTATGATATCCCTTGTTTGCTCTCTTTACATAGAGATGATGTTTAGTGCATTAAGAGATAGTAGATATGCTTATTCTATAGAAATACTCAAGATGTATGTGTACATATAGTAGTCATGTTATGTTTGATAGATACACTATGATTGTTGATTATGTTGATGATGATAGTTATAACCTACATTCAGCTATGTTTATACTACTAGCCATGTCTGTATATTAGAGATGCTCCTAATGATAGTCATACTTATGCAAGTAATTGTGTTTATGATGTTAATTCTACTTATGATGTATACCTGCTCAATTATTAGACATGCTAATATTGATAGCTATGTCTATGCTTTTAGACTTATTCATGGTAATAGAAATGATATGCTACTAGACCTTCTTATGATATTAGCTATGCACATGCTACTGAACTGCTTATATTGTTAGCAAGGTGTATGTTAATAATCAGGCTAATGATGATAGTTGTTATTTGTTTCCTTTATGTATCTTGTTAATCATGCTTGTAGTTATTCTTATCTGATTAATCTGCCTGATCTGCATAAATTGTTTAATTTCTTATCTTGTTGTAATCAATAAGTAGTGGTGAGATTTATATCTCTCGTTGGGACAT
Organism: Alisma plantago-aquatica; assembly: GCA_963693085.1. Taxonomy (NCBI): domain Eukaryota; kingdom Viridiplantae; phylum Streptophyta; class Magnoliopsida; order Alismatales; family Alismataceae; genus Alisma; species Alisma plantago-aquatica. Next base: position 973,735,772 of record OY856409.1, read on the forward strand.
GGGTCTCACCCGTGGGTCACCACATCTTTTTAGGTGATCGGCATCCGTGGCAATAGACCTTTGGCAGTGAGCAGGAGGTATAGTGATGGACCTTATTGAAGGTTGTTTAGATTTCTAGTGTGTCATAGAGTCATCCATGTACTCTTTGGTTCAGGTAGGAAATATTTATATGATGTTTCAATCGAATCGAGCTTTTGTTAGTATGTTGATGCTTATTTATGTGGCATATATGGATAATGTTCTCCTGTGTATATATGTTGTGGCAAGGTCATGGAACAAATTGTAATAGAGTTTTGGCATAGTATGAATACAAGTAAGATGTTGGCCATCAACACAAATGTTTTTGAGCATTTGATGATGTTGGAATCAGTTTTAATTTACCTTTTTTTCTAGAAAAGTGCTTAATTAGTGATCTATTATGTTTAGTGTCTTGAGTAATCTCCTTTAGTGTGACAGATTATCACACTAAAATCATTAGTAAATATAATGAGGTACTATTAACCACCTCTAGCATTTATTCTAAAAGGTCTATATAAATCAGTATGCATTAGGCCTAATAGAATATTCACTCTCCCACTACATCAAGTGAAAGGTGCTTTTTTCATATTAACTAAAAATAAAACTTGCATGTCTCTATTACTTCAATAACCAAAAGATCCTATATGACCATCATTATAGATTATATAAATGTATTTCTCATTTGTGTTCTCTAGATGACAATGCCATATGTATCATTTTTTGAGTCACTGAGTAATTCAATATCTATATTACTGTCTATACAACTATTGAACATAAACTATGAGACATCGGGGTCACTGCTATAACACCCATGACCTGGGTTTTGGGATAACCTGAGAAGCTTTGCCTAAGTAAGTTTCTTAGAACCTTTTCTAAATCTTTTTAAAAGTATTTAAGACTTATAAAGAGTTTAATTCCCAAGTTTGAGCTTGTTTGCAAGTTGTTTGTACTTTCTATGATAGTTTTGGTGCAAATTGCAATTTACCCAAAATAAGGGGTTTATGTGAAAATTATAACCTCTAGTGTGTCCCTTCTCTCTTTTCGCATCATCTAGAGGAGAGAGAAAGGAGGGGGCATCTTGTTTGAGTCTTGGTTGAGTAATATCACTCTTGATGGTGAAAGAACCAAAGAATGTTGAGTATCTTGAACCCTAGATGGGGTTGTGTCAAGTTATGAAGTGCATTGGGAGTGCTTATTGGCTTAGAAAGTCATAGAGGAGGTCCCATATTGGTTTGGTAATGTTTAAAAGTATCCATAATAGGCTAAGCACTTCAAGTAGGTGAAGCATATCGGTTTACATGTTCCTTGCAAAAGATGTATCTATTTACATATAAAGTGATATTGGGTTATAATATCTTGTCAGGAAAGATACCCAATGGCCAATATCTTACCTTCAGATTATCCTCAATAGTTTTGCATGACTAGATAATTATGGTTGCATGGAGTCATCGTGCATGGACACATGTCACCTAAGTGCATATGGTGAGGACACTTCACATACACTCTCCCTCTCTCTTAAACCTCAACTATATAAGCATCTCTTTTCTCCTAACTAGTGAACATTTCGACCATCATATCATTCTACTCTTGTAGGACAACTATAGAAGATTGAGGAATAGGAAGGATCTTGAGCATCAAGCCTAAGGTGAAGCCATGGTCATCTTCAACCTTGGGTGGACTATGCTTCTCAAATCATGGTTCCTTTCTTTATTTTCTTCTTCATCAAGTTCCTAACTATAGAATATTCTTTCATATAGAAGTGTTGTGATCAAGTCTTAGACTTTTGATAAGTCATCTTCAACCTTGGGAATGTGGATCTTTGAATCTTGAAACTCTTGTGTTGACCTTGAGGCAGGTTATATAACTTGAATTCAACTTTAATATTATTCGCCTTTTGTCATGCAATACTTGATGATTCTTTCCCCATTTGGACTTTCCTTGATTGAATGATGATTCTATGAGATCTAACGAATATATGGGGATGCTTTCCATAAACTAGAGTGTTAATTGACTAAGGGTTGGAGATTCAAGATGATGGAATCCCCTATTCAGAAACTGATATAGGTTTGAGAAACCCTAACCTGATATGGGGTTATGTGAAGGGAAATTGATGCATATGTGTGCCTAAATCATTACTAGTTTGTCACAGGTCAAGGACTATTGTTCTTGAAGTTGTCTAGCTTATCATATAAGGCTAAAGATGAGTTCAGGAAAAAATATCTCGAAGATGAAAGAAGATATGTAGTCAACCCGGTATGCCTTAACCATAACAACCCATCCCACTTAGGGTTGCCCATCACACTTCAAGTAGTGTTGCCCGTCACAACCTTTAATTTGGGATAAACCGACACACCATGTGAAGGTGTGGGCAACACACTTCTTGAAGTTATGACTGACACACAAAGTAGTGGTGAGGATGATACCTTGATACGTGAAAGAATATAAGGGTGTTGATGATGGCTAACCCGATACTATCAAAACCCTAGAGGCTGATATCACTTGGTGATAGATAGGGTGACATAATAGATGATTCTATGGTCTATATACTAGATGACTGTGGACGATAACCTAGAGTATACTATCGCCGACACACAAAGTGATAGGGTGTCTGATACCCTAAAGTGGGGTCAAGATGTTAAGCTTAAGCAAGGTGAAAATATTATGCTAAAATGCGAAAAAGGTGATGCACCAAGGTATGGTGAAGGTGATGCACTATGATATGATTCAAGACTTATATCACATTAAACACCTCTAAACTGATATCACCCTAAGCACCTCTAAACTGATATCACTTTCATGTTCCATGGGCGACACAAGTGGAGAGTTCCATGGCCCATACATGTGTCTAATCTAATACAAGTGATGTGTCTAGGCCGACACTAGGGTTAGTGTGTAGGGCGATATATTTTGATGAAGTGTAAGATGATACATCTTGATGAGTGTAGGCCAATACACCTTGATGATTGTAAGACGATACATGATGATTATAATCAATTGATACGTTACGAAGTTAGGAAATGGATACACTTTGATAAGTGTAGTCTGATAAACCCTAAAGAGGGTCAACCCAATGTGACAAGTATGTCGAAATCAATACCCTATTAAGGATGAGATACAAACCTATACAACTTACTTGAGAAAGGCAATGCTTCATGTTGATAATCAATTGATGATAATTGATCAGAGTAATTAAGTATGCCTAAATACTTATGGCAATAAAATAATCTCTTATGATATGAATTAGGGTTTGGTTGTTAAATATAAACTTGAAAATCCTAATTGGCTATAAGGGGAAACCTAACCTTGATTATGAGAGGGTTGCAATTTAAAGATTTTCTTTAAGGCATGGTGATGATATTAGCTTGATATTAATTTTATTAAGAAATCCTAAGCATGTAGGTATTATGAGATGATGAGCATAGACAGGTATGAGCTATGATGATTTATCATGATACAAATTAAATAGGTCTTGTCATCCATGTGATATACTTGTACAACAAGTATGATATGTGTGTGTGTGTATATATATATATATATATATATATATATATATATATATATATATATATATATATATATATATATATATATATATATATATATATATATATATATATATATATATATATATACATATATATAAATATATATATATATATATGTGTGTGTGTGTGTGTATACATATATACACACACACACACACACATATATATATATGTGGATTTGATGATCTAGATATGATTGTTGTCTGGTAAGAGGTAACATTGTTCAAAGATGAATTATGGATTTGATACTGTAACATCCCTAACCTGGGTTATGTTTTAAACCTGGGTGTTTTGTTTAAGAAAGATAATTATATGCTTGATATTATATTTTGAAAAGTAATTAAGGCTCAAGGGGAACTCATATTTCAATTTTAGTCCATTTTGAATAATGTTGAAAATAACGTTTTGCTTGTTTTGGACTAAAATGCAATTTACCCAAGTTGAGGGGTTAATTTGAAAATTTTGCATGATAAAATGTTCCTCAAATTTTGAAGCATCATGAGAATAAAAATGATGCAGAGGTATGGCTTGTGGTAGCCTGAGTACCAAGAAAGAGCTGATAAAGCAATGTTTGTGCATTAAAACCTAGTTTTGGTGTAATGTGCAATTTACCCAAAACCTAGGGTTCAATATGCAAATTACCACTTCAAAATAGTCCCTAATGTTTCTTGGCTTCATGTAGAGCAAATAAAATGAGAGGGGCTCCTCATTTGTACCTCTTTTAAGAAGAGAGAATCTTGATATTAAAATAATCAAGATTTAAGCATAATTGAAATTCTAATTCAATTTAATGCAAAAATAATTATATTAAATGGATTTCCCTTCAAACAAATTTGTAGAGGTTGAAATACACATATATGGACGTCCTTGTGCCTTTTAAAGGTAATGTAAATATCTACGTGAGTGGAGAACCCACTCACACTAAGAAAATAAAAAGAAATATCCAGTAACTTATGGATATTATTATTATAAGGGTTAAGGTGCGTAATTTTCTTTTCTTTAAATCATGGATAATTGAGAGGAATAAGAGTCAAAGGAGATATCCTAGTAACCAAGGAAGGGAAGGGGGAAAGTGGCAAGGAAATGGAGGAGATAATCCCTACTTTCTCTCTCATAAATGAATTTTCAATAAAATTCATATATATGCTCCTTTATCCATGAGTTGAAAGGGTAATTCCGAATCCACTTTCACTTCTTTCTTGAAAAACGACCAAGGGAGCTTGGGAGCAATAGGAGGATGACCCCCAACCTATTGGTAAGCTTCTTGACCTTCTTTCACCTTGATTTCATGGTGGAAATCACAAATCAATGCTTGATTTCTTCTTTTCTTCACTCAATCTTCAACTCTAGCCAATTCGTTTCACTCAAAAGCTTGAGGAACGAACCTTGTGGTTTGAGAAATATTCTTCCACCATTTTTGACATGAAGCTCCAAGATTTGAATCTCAATTTAAGGTGGGTTATATAACTTGAACCCTTATTCATTGTTATTGAATTCAATTCCTCAATTCAATATGTTCAATTGTTCTTCTTGAAATTTCTGTGATTAATTGATGAAACTACCATGGAAATGGTAGTAGAATTCGAGGAGTTGAAGATTGATGATGATGAAATCATCTTAATCACACATATCAATAAGATCTAGTTTCAAACGGTTTCAACAAAATGATCCAATCGGTTTTCACCAAACCGTTTTGTGAACAAACAGTTTACAAACCGTTTGGAGGTTGAACCCCAAACCGTTTAAGCATGTTGACCGAATGGGATAGTTGGCCATTTGGAGCCTTAAATGGTTTCAAACCATTTTAACATACTTGAGTTGACCATTTGGAGTTGGGTAGACTATTTGGACAATAAGTTCAAAACCGTTTGGAGCCTTAAATGGTTTCAAATCGTTTGGAATTTTAGGTCAAAACCGTTTGGAGCATTAAACGGTTTCAAACTATTTGGACCAAGTCAACCAAAACTTTTTGGATGATCAATGGTTGTGATTGATGGTTGAGGGTCCAAGGATCATACTTTGATGGACCTCAATAACTCAATTGATGAAGAAATCGAAGGTGCAAACCCTAATTTAATTGATTGAAGGAATCATCAACTGAACCCTTTCAGTTTCAAATTGATTTGGATCAAACGGTCTTGAGACTATTTGAGTCCAAATTTTCTTGAAACCGTTTGGGATCAAATAGTCTCAGGACCATTTGGAATCAAATGTTTTCAAAACTGTTTGCAGTTGAAACCCCAAAACCAAATGGAGGTCCAATGTGATCAAATCATTTGGAGATTTAAGATGATAATTGATCCATTAATCCAACGATGATTATGAATGTTAGGTACCAAGGTTGAAACCCTAAAGTACCTAGATGATCAGTACCTTTAGATTATTAACCCTAAAAGGTTATGAAAGCAATGTCTTAGTTCACTATGTCAACCATAGTTCTTTGTACTTGATGGAAAGGTTGATGTAACCTAATCAAGTTGAGAGGATGAGAGAGAAGAATTCATACATGAGTATTAATCATGTGGTGATTATGATATGATCCTTAGTGAAGAGATCATGAAAACCCTAATCGAGAAGGTTAATGATGTGTGTCGTTGTACACGCAACAATCACTAGGAAAAGTCCTAGAGTTTAACCTTCTAACCCGGTTGTTAACTTATTGTGAACAACAAGTCAACTTAGTATAGATAGGTATCAATCCAAGGGACGGTAGAAAAGAAAAGTTGAAATACAAATCTTATTGCAAGTACAAGAATTAAATCCCGATTTGAGAGAGTTGTTTAAAACTAAGAACAAAAAATAAAAGTGCTGAAATAAAATTTAACTAATCAAGAAATAAAGATCTGGGGTCTGGAAGATTACCACCAAAACCACGTTCCTATGCAACTAATCAAATTATAAACTCCAAGGATCAAATTAGGACCTTGTGGTTACATGTCCTTACGGACAAGATCACAAGGGTCGGACTTTCCGTGAACCCGTTGGTCCCGGCGTTCACGGATCATTGCCCAACCATCCAACATGCCATTATCCACGGTCATATCAAAAAGCATGAGAATTCAAACCGGTGTTCAAACCCAAGGATTAGGTGGTCGTGTCACCAAGGATTATAACAAGAATAAGATTAAATAGATGAAAAGATGATAATCAAAATTAAGGTACTATTGTTTCATTCTTACAGAGATCTACGATCATATCACTCCATAAGAATATATCAGATCATCCAAATAACCACAAAGAAACAGAGAGAAGACATTTGTTCGATGGAGGAATATAATTGATTATATTGAAAAGAACCGGGCTAAGGGGCTACTTCCATTCCCCAGAGAGATTTACTCAGACCTAACAAGACCAGAAGAAATGCAAACTAAAATGAGATCCAACATTATACAAGATGTGGTCTATAACTAAAAATTGGATGAAATAGAATGAAGAATGGAATCTTTTTACAAGTGAAGAGTCCCTCCTTTTATAGGAGGGGGAGGGGGTAGGATTCCCTCAAAAGAGGGGGAAAAAAGAGAGGGAGACCAATTTTTGAATTTTCTGGATCTCGTCAAATTGAAAGTTGATTGTCTTTAATTATCTTGACCATGTAACTCCCTTTAATGTAGAATCTCGCAGAAGCGATTTCGAACATATTTATCTCCCATTAAAAGCACAAACTCTGTCCAAATAATAGGATTTTATTTTAGGAAATTAAATTCTCTTTCCAATGAATACTTGTTCACTCAATTTAGAGTTCTAATGCAAGAGTTATGTCACTTTTGGTGGAGGGTATATATGAATTTCAGGACTACTGCAAATTGTATAATTTTCCTACAAAACCCAAGAAAATAGAATTAAAACTCCAATTAAAGATAAAAATAAAAAATAAAAAATTTAATTATGAAACTAAGAGAATAAATAACAAAATAAACCTAAACAAGTATCAAAAATATATAAATAAAAGGGATAAATATACATTTATCAAAATACCCCAGACTTGAATCTTTGTTTGTCCTCAAACAATTAAAATCACAAATTATTCCAATTTATACTAACAACATGTCTATCCTCACCCTTGTAAAATCACTTTATTCCTTACCTCCTAATTTGGCCAAGCAACCCAATCTCCTAAAACCACAAAACACAAAATTCTATATTCCCTATTAAAAACAAATATCATATCTTGGTTTTAAATCAAGATTTTGTAGAAAAACATGCTTCATCTTACTTTTGCTTTGACACTCTCATTTTTATAAATGTATTTTTTTTGTGATTTGTTGCACAAGAACAAGATAAAATTAGGGGGTGTAAAAACAAACAAGGAAGTGATGAATTTTTTTTATCCCTCCTCTATTCGACTTGGGATTTAAATTTGTGGAGTTGTGGCTAAATTGGTCACAATTTTTTTAATGTGCACTTTTGGCATCTTTTGATGGTACGCCCCTTTGTGGGGTATGGAATTTTTTATATGGGAAGCATGCCACCCCGGACTTGATTTTTGTCTGGTGGTGATTCTTTGCTTCTCTTTTTTTTTAGTAAGAAAATAGGGGGGAACAAAAGGTGTCCTTGTGCTTATACCTTCATACATTTATTTTCTCTTTTTTTTTAAAGTGTCATTAAATCAGAAAAAACATTCATGTCAATCACATTATACAAGATTTATATCAAGTTAATCAACAGTTTAAAAATAGAGAAAATTTGTGTTTGGTTTTGATTGATTCCATACGGCTTGCCAACTTTTCCAAGGAGTGATGCTATTTTGGGATCCTAGGTGACATGGTGGTTTCAGACATGGCAATTTGTAACAATATTTGCAAAAGATTTACTAAATTCAAAGGGGTACAATGATAAACATTTATTCATATTGGCCGACTAGATAAAGGCCATTTTCCAACAAAAGAAATAAAAACATGGCCGACTAGATAATGGCCATGAACAAAGTAACTATATGCAAAACAAAAAAAAGGTAAAAATAATGCAAGAATAATAAAAAAAGATAAGGGGGTGGAATAGAAACATACCACCCACCTCCACCACGGACTTAGATTGTTGCTCGTCTCGAGCAAAATCAAAACCCGAGATGGAGGGAAGAGAAGAGTGAGGATTTCCAGGTGGCCCAGGTAGCTCAAAAAATGTCCAGCTGAAGGGGATGTGTCTGAGGGCTGGGACCTTTATCTGAGGAGCTTCATAATGTACCCTATGATAGGGTAATTGTAGAAGCTCAATGGGGTGCTCATATTTTCTTTCACCTTGCATTCCCTCCAATAATATCCAGAGATCTTCCTTTGATAGCAAGGGAAGTGTTGAAGATGGATGTGGATAAGGGGAGGTTGGCGGGTACCCGACTAGTAATGCCAGTAGAGCATGATGAACTGAGTCGGGTGGAGGATCTGGTTCAGGTTTTCCACCATCATGATGACCTGCATATGGGAGAATTGATGATAATATAAAAAATTTAAAATCATTTACAAAAGTGTTTTGTTTCTCCTTAAAATTAATGCCATCAACATTGGGTTTGGTAAGTTTTATTGTTGATGTAAGATATGTCTCTAATTTTTTTGTACAAGGGTTCCCCAAGTATTTAGGAGGGATGATGATGTCTTCCTTGCAAACAATAGAAGGGGGTGTGTGGGCTTCTTCTAATGGTGGTATCTCCCCTTCTAGATCAGCCATGTGTGGGATGGAAATTGGTTGTGACGGCTCGGGAAGAATAAAAAAGGGGGTTAGATTCTCATTATCCAAAATAGACTCAAATGAAGGGTACTGGTCTATGGTATCATTTAGATTTATGTTGAGGATGGGAGGAGTTGTTGGATCTTCAGAATGACTCTCCTTCTTTGACATTTCATATTCAATTAATAGAGTCTCTAAAGGAAAGATAGGGATACCAACGTCCTCATCACACACAAAATATGTCTCCATGGTTTGTTCTATTTCTTCAGGATCTGACATATATGACACAAAATAAGGATCATCATCGTCATCGTCGGGAAGAACCATCTTGGGTTGCTCAAGCTCTATAGGGGGAGTTTGTGATTGATCCTCTAGAAAGGTAGCGAACATGGCTTGACTGGATTCAAATTTTGCTTGTGCTTCTGCTACCATCTTTTCTAGGGCCTTAAGTCTCTCTTCCGGTTCAAGATCAATTTTCATTTCACCATAGGATTTATACACCCCAAAATTTTGGTCATCCTCGCCACACTCCCCATAGTGTCCTTGGCCATAGTACTCCTCATATTGTTTTGGGTGGCACTGCTCCTCATAATAATCTTCAGAAGATGGTGGATTGTAATTTCCATTGCGTCCATATTGGTAGGAAGATTCAATATTATAAGGTGTCACCAATTCATTAGGAAACATATTTGAAAAATCTATATTTTGGGTTTGGACTTCTAGTAAGGTGGCCAATAAGGTTTGGCTAGTTAGGAGTTTTTCTGCCATATTCTCTAGGGACTTAAGTTTCTCTTCTTGTTGAGGATTACATTGGGTTTCATAAACATGATCATAACCCCCAAGGTTTTGTTGGTTACACCCCACAAAATTTTGTTGATCATATCCACCATTAGAATATGGATAGCAAGGTTCCCCATAATGGTTCTCAGAAAAATGTGGATTCACATTGTATCCACCAGGATGAACGGGCTCGCAATTAAAAGGGGTGCTATTATAATCATGGGGTAGAGTCGGACAGGCAAGAGATGCATGGTGTTAAAAACTACAATAATAACATTGTGGGGGATATTGGGATGCCCACTCCATTTGAAAAGAAAGGTTCCTGAAAGATATGTCGATCAATGAACGAGAGAAGAAAGATTACGAGGTAAGAGGTTAGTAAAAAATTACAAAGAGAACTAAAAATTATGTTTTAAAAAAATTATGAAATAACTAAAATTACAAAAAAAGTAACTAGAAAGCAGTACTGCTGGAATGGAAACTCAGCAGAAAGAGGAGATACACTTCCGGAATTGTGCTCGGAAGGTAAAAAGAAATTGTAAAAAAAACTAAAGTTATGAAAGTAAGAGAATATGAACAAGGATTATACAAGATATACAAGCAACAAGATTTGAAAAACAACTGTGCCGTCCCCGGCAACGGCGCCAAATTGATACTCGTTGTTTTGCAATATCAATCACTAAGATGTTTAATCCTAGAGTTTAAACCTTTTTTACTTCTGGTTTTAAGGGTAGTATAGAAGGGTCGATCCCACAGAACAACTATTTAAAGATTATTCTTAGAACCCAAAGATTGAAGAATTTTATTATTTGTTTTTGGTATTTTTCTTTTTATTAAAGCAGAAAGTAAAGTCCAGTTGGGGGTTTGATTGATTACACTAATACAAGAAGAAATGCACTTAACTAGAATAAACATGCACAAAAAAGAAGATTGTTAACACAAGCAAAACTATATGAATGAAAGACTAAGAATTAAAGAAAACAAAGGATGGGTGATTAAATCAAGAGAAGGAAATCGAGGCTCGTAGGGGTTTTCACCACCTTAGCCTAGGTGATAACAACTAAATCTTAAACGATGATTCGATGAAGGTTTGAAAATTTAAAAACTCACAAGAGAGAAACTCCACATGATCCCATTGGTCTTGGTGCTCATGCTTCCTAGTTTATCAACCTAAAAGATGAGAATCCACGGTCATATCAAAACATCTATGTAATCGATTTTATTGTTCTAAATCTGGATTTCCATGGTCATATCCATCAGGATTAACATGCGATCCGAAGATCAATCATTCAATTAAAATCGATTACCATCTAATCATTTAAGAAGAAATCGTTAAAATCATGGCTAAGGGGTTATTCCCCTTTGCCCCGATAAAAGACTACTCACACATGGAGAAAGGGGAGACGGAGGAAGAAATAAATGAAGCCATAGTCTAGCCTAGAAATCAGGAAATTAATCCTTATGCTAGAGACGATGAAATGGCTTAGCTCTTTATTCCTTGCTCCAGAATTGAAGAACGGAAAGAAGAGGATTAAAACTAAGGCGGAGAGAAAAGACAAGAACAAGAATGAAAGAACTATGCTTGAACCAAAACCTACTTTATTGCATAATATGAGAATGATTACAAGATTAATTGCTGCAGAATTCCAAAATACAAGAAATCCAAGATGCCCCTGGGAGGAGGAAGTGCCCTTCCTTTTATAGGAGAAGGAGGGGTAGGATATCCAAAAAAAGAGGGGGAAAAAAGAGAGGGAGCTATCCTTTTGAATTTTCAAGATTTAGTCAATAGGAATTTGATAGACTTTAATTGTCTTGACCATGTAACTCTCTTCAATGCAGATTCCCACAGCAGCGATTTCGAACACATTTGACTCCCAAGCAACGGCGCCAAATTGATGTGTGTCGTTGTACACGCAACAATCACTAGGAAAAGTCCTAGAGTTTAACCTTCTAACCAGGTTGTTAACTTGTTGCGAACAACAAGTCAACTTAGTATAGATAGGTATCGATCCAAGGGATGGCAGAAAAGAAAAGTCGAAATCCAAATATGATTGCAAGTACAAGAATTAAATCCTGATTTGAGAGAGTTGTTTAAAACTAAGAACAAAAAATAAAAGTGCTGAAATAAAATTTAACTAATCAAGAAATAAAGATCTTGGGTCCGGAAGATTACCACCAAAACCACGTTCCTATTCAACTAATCAAATTATAAACTCCAAGGATCAAATTAGGACCTTGTGGTTACATGTCCTTATGGACAAACTCACAAGGGTCGGACTTTCCGTGAACCCATTGGTCCCGGCGTTCACGGATCATTGCCCAACCGTCCAACATGCAATTATCCACGGTCATATCAAAAAGCATGAGAATTCAAACTGGCGTTCAAACCCAAGGATCAGGTGGTCGCGTCACCAAGGATTATAACAAGAATAAGATTAAATAGACAAAAAGATGATAATCGCAATTAAGGGACTATTATTTCATTCTTACAGAGATCCACGGTCATATCACTCCATAAGAATATATCAGATCATCCAAATAACCACAAAGAAACAGAGAGAAGATATTTGTTCGATGGAGGAATATAATTGATTATATTGAAAAGAACCGGGCTAAGGGGCTACTTCCATTCCCCAGAGAGATTTACTCAGACATAACAAGACCAGAATAAATGCAAACTAAAATGAGATCCAACATTATACAAGATGTGGTCTACAACTAAAAATTGGATAAAATAGAATGAAGAATGGAATCTTTTTACAAGTGAAGAGTCCCTCCTTTTATAGGAGGGGGAGGTGGTAGGATGCCCTCAAAAGAGGGGGAAAAAAGAGATGGAGACCAATTTTTGAATTTTCTGGATCTGGTCAAATTGAAAGTTGATTGTCTTTAATTATCTTGACCATGTAACTCCCTTTAATGTAGATTCTGGCAGCAGCGATTTAGAAAGTATTTCTCTCCCATTTAAAGCACAAAATCCGTCCAAATAATAGTATGTTATTTTAGGAAATTAAATTCCCTTTCCAATGAATACTTGTGCACTCAATTTGGAGTTCGAATGCAAGAGTTATGTCACTTTTGGTGGAGGGTATATATGAATTTCAGGACTGCTGCAAATTGTATAATTTTCCTACAAAACCCAAGAAAATAGAATTAAAACTCCAATTAAAGATAAAAATCTAAAATAAAACAATTAATTATGAAACTAAGACAATAAATAACAAAATAAACCTAAACAAGTATCAAAAATATATAAATAAAAGGGATAAATAAACATTTATCAGTTAATGAACCCTAACCCCAATTCAGGCAATTCTGAGTGAAACCCTAATCTAGGGTAATAGTGAAACCCTAATTGAGGGTGATGACATGAGTAATCCTAAGTTAGGGTTATGAAAGGTAAAACCCTAATTTACATTAATAGTAAACCCTAACTATGGGTAATTGAATATGAAACCCTAATTGGGATGAATAATAAACCCTAATTGTGGGATTTTGAGTGTAAACCCTAACCTAGGGTTATATTATGTGGAATCCTAATTTAGGGTAATGTTATGTAAAACCCTAGTATATTAATGTGATGTGGTACTCAAATACCAGGTGATGTTATGTAATGTTATATGAAACCCTAATCTTGGGCAATATGGTGATAAACCATAACCCTGATATGGGTAATGGGATGAGTATCCCCAATTGACCTGAAATGGGAAACCCTAACCCTAGTGAGGGAATAGTGGTGTAATCCTTGAATAGTGATGCTATGTTCATTTTACATGGTGCTGATATGAAATTGATGTAACTATAATCATCTATACTAACCATGCATCTATCATGAGATGATGAACATAGCCAGGTATGAGCTATGATGTTTTATTTATTAAAATTGTTATTGAGCCTTATGTGCCATAATATGCCTTGTTTCCTAGTAAGAGGTAATAAGAGAATTAAAGGGCCTTAAGTGCCATGAGAGATGCTTTTGTAACAAGTATCATGTTTACCTTGGTCAGATGACCTGAAGGTGATAGTTACCTGAAAAAGTGGTAACAATGCTCAGTGATGAGTTAAGAGTTTGAATACCCAAAACCATATGATTATGGCATTGAGTTTGTGAAGGTATGAGTATTCCCAGTGTTGAAATGAGGGACTGTGATCCCAATGTCTTATAAAGACTAAGAAGTAACTGATGAAAGCAGTACATGTTTCTTTATAGCATTTGTACTAATAAGTTATGTTTGAAAACTTCACTGATGCTAAAAGAATATGATAATGTACTTAATTAATAAAGTGAAATATTTTCATGTAGTGCTCTGACCATAGATCCATCATCGTCAGTAGCTAGTGATGGTGAAATAGGTTTTCCTATGGGATCTCCTGGAGTTTGCATATTTTTAAATATGTGGGGGTCGATGGGTGAAAATATTAGTACGTCCTAATGGGGGAATTGATGGAAGGTAAACATTAAACCCCTCAATCCTTCATTATATGTTCCGGGATGGATGTATCACGAATCTCCCGATGATGTTAATGCCGGATCGATGGAGGTAAACATGAAATCTCTCGATTGCAAAGAGAGTACAACCGTCGTTGTAACTGTATAGAGAAGATGCCACTATACCCTGGCAAGCTATGTAGCAGAGACACAAGATGTCCTACATGTGATCTCACACTGACTGAGATGTGGGAGGTCATGGAAGCCAGCTCTACCATTGACTTTGTATGGTACCGATTTCGACTTCGCAATGGTCGGTTGGAGTATGAGCGGTATATCTCATCTCCTCAGAGCTTAAGTATGTTTGTAAAATGTAATCAGCTGTGTAGCGTATTTGCATAAGATTGAAATATGAGAACCACTTGTTGATGTTATTTTTCTTAGGATGTCCTTGATACATAAATGTTACTTATGTTCTTTAATTCCTTATTGAATAAGAGACATGTTGCCTTATCAAGTTATAGCTGAAACATTTGAATAGGAATGTTGCTCTAATCTACATAAGTATTGATTTATCTGCTATTGAAATATATGATTCCACTGTTCAGTTTATTTCTATTAAACTACAATAATAATGTCTTCGGCGGAGAGTTGTATCTTTCGCTGGGGCAATTTACAAATTGTCTCACCCCTGTGGGATCCAACATTTTTAGGTAGACACAGACAAAGAGGAAGAAACTCTATAGCAGGGGAAGAACAGTAGCAGCAACAACAACAGGGACAATAGTGATATCCCAAGTGGGAATACTGGTTGTCAAGCTTTGTATATAAAGTCCTATGTGTCGTCTCTGTACTCTCAGGTCCTAGGAGTCAGTAGATGTTTTTATATCAATCTGAGATTTTGGTTTGAATGCCTCGAGGATTTTGTTATTTGTGCTTTTTATTAAAGCAATGATGTATACATATATTCCTCGAGAAGAGATAGTACAATGAATGTACTCTGTGAACCAGTATGTGAATATAATACTATGGTTCTTGTTTAAAGAGTTTTCCTGTGAATGGGTCTCTTTGTAAATGGTTTTAATATTTAGTGATTTTCAATAATCCACTTATAAATGATCGCTTCTTCTTAGTTAATGAAGGTTTGTTCGAACGGTGTATCACAATTATTGGTATCAGAGCTCTAGGTTCACTGAGTCTACAGAGACATATGATTAAGGTTGTTGAGTCTGTTCTAGTGTCTTCCAGTTTATCTAATAGTGTCTTCTGCTCATATAGGAGGAGAAGAACTTGAAGATGTCTGGATCACATGATGAACATGTTGCTAAGAGCAGCATTGCTGCACTAGGATGAGGTGTAAGGGATCAATCTAGGGAGGAACCCGTACCTGAGATTCCTCATCTTGATCAAGCTGCATTAGAGAACCTAGCTTTCCATGCTCTATTCATCCAGTTTATGGCGACCATGACACATATGGCAGATAGGCTGCCACCACATGCAACGAGGGCATCATCCCACAATGAAGGACAAGGAGCTGGAAAGACCTTTGAACGGCTTCGTCGGGTGGGATCCACAGACTATGCTGGTATAGCTGACCCAGCTGATGCAGATTTGTGGTTAATGGAGTTGGAGAAAGCTTTTAGAATCCTCAACATCCCTGAACTAGAGAAGGTGAGGCATGATGTATATCTTCTGAAGGGGAGTGTTGGTCATTGGTGGACCATAGAGGAAGGCAAAAGACCAGGTGTTGAATTCAGATGGGATGAATTCTGATGGAGCTTCCACTTACGTGGAATTGTGTGCACCAACTAAAAATCCTAAAGATGATAAGTCTTTAGGTTTATCCTTGCTTATACTAGATAGAGAACTCCACCCACATATGCTAAGATACGTGGAAGTCTTATCGTAGTATAATTAAGGGTCGAATCCTCAGGACAACGGTCTTGTTGCAAGCAATAAGATGGAAAACGTTAGAATTTCACTTAATAAATTATTAGTTAGTATTTAGATCGAAAGCTTGGTTTTGTCGTTTTAACCTAAGAACATGTAAGTTAAAGAAAGCAAGTAAATCTAAGGAAGTTAAACAATGATAAAAGTCACTAGGGTGTGATTGGTTTTTCACCGCCACTACACATGGATCAATACATGCAAAGTAAAACATAACCTGCAAAAAGAGTTTAGTCAGTTAGTATCTTTGTATACTTAGTTTCCTTTCGGAAAACTAACCACGAGAAGTGCGGGAATGTTGCAAAGTCATCCATCCCCGAACGAATGGTCAACTACTTTGCATCATTCCCTTCACAAAGTGTGTTCCTCGACTGATCAAGGTTGTACTTTCACACATCAACTGATTCCATTTCATAGCATGAAAGTACAATGATGGGAGTGAGCATACTCCACTTCTTGAAAGACACTCCTAGATACCGAAACTGGTGCATGATGGATACATGCACCAAGAACCAACATACAAATGAGTTTCAAATCTAATAGTACAAACGTAGACAATTCATACTAAAAGATAAAAGATAACACAAGTTAATGATCAGGCAACATGCATTCATTAAACGTTTGATGTTGAACTGAAAAGATAAAAACTCTATATTACAAACTATGTATTACATTTACATGATATGAAAACATGGGTAGCGGGTCTACTCCCCGCACCCTAGTGAAAGAGACTACTCGCTCATAACTAGGACAAAGAAGGAGGCAAGAAGAGAGATAGAGAGAGCATCATCCCTACAAAGTAGAGAGGAAATGCAACCCCTTGGAGAGAGAGAGAACCGATCCACCAGCTTCACAGGTTGCGCGATGACGAGATCTCCCTCTTCCCACCTTCTTTGGAGGAGAGAGAGAAAGCAGCTTCAAGATGGAGTGTGGGTCTCAGACTGGCAGCCCCTGGGCGAAGGATGGAAGTCAGATGTGCTCTGGAGTGATTGAGGCAGCCTTTGGACGTCTGAAAAACTTCCCCCCTTTTGAGGACCCTTAGGGTCTTATTTATAGGCCTTAAGTGAAGTCCTAACGGTTTGGAGACCGTTTGGATCTCGAGACCGTTTGGAACTCAAGACCGTTTGGATCTCAAGACCATTTGGATCTCAAGACCGTTTGGCTTCATGCGGTCTCGGGACCGATTGGCTTCATGCGGTCTTAGGACCGTGTGACTCCATGCGGTCTCGGTACCGATTGGCTTCATGCGGTCTTGGGACCGTGTGACTCCATGCGGTCTCGGGACCGATTGGCTTTATGCGATCTTGGGGCCGTGTGACTCCATGCGGTCTCGGGACTTATTGGCTTCATGCGGTCTTGGGACCGTGTGACTCCATGCGGTCTCGGGACCGATTGGTTTCATGCGGTCTTGGGACCGTGTGACTCCATGCGGTCTCGGGACCGATTGGCTTCATGCGGTCTTGGGACCGTGTGACTCCATGCGGTCTTGGGACCGTGTGACTCCATGCGGTCTTGAGGCTAGTTGAGTCTTTTATGATTTTTTTGTGTCTTTTTCTGCAAATATAAAGGGGAAAAGTTAGTCTAATAGTATATTTACAATAAGAGGGAATATTTAGGTATTATGTCTAATTCTAATTAAGAAAGAGTGTGGAAAACTGAAGAAAGGACTAAGATAACATCCCAAAATTGGAGGTTATCACCCCCCTGACTTAGAGTCTAGCTTTTCCTCAAGCTAGATAGAGCTGAGGCATGTAATGGTGAGGTGATTTTATTTAGTTAAGATTTCCATAGTCTTGATTCAGTTCTAAATCAGAGATCTCCTGAGGTCATATTAGAGCTTCTGCTTGCCTTAATTCTTTCAGGTATAGAGAGTTACGCGGATCTCAGGTTTCCTCTAAATCACGTAGCTCGTATTGGGACCACCTTTTTCCTGATTTTATTATGTGCATGTCATTGACTCTAATCAGCTTTGTACTTCTTTTGAAAACCTATCAGAAACTAGAGTGGTTATGAGGGTTGTCTAAGGGCTTTTGTGTAACTCTCCCTTTTAGCGGAAGAGGGTTTATCTATGCTTTTAGGAACTCACTACCGGGCGCGACATATCTGTCTTCATGAGGGCAGTTGAATGTACCGGCCGGGTGAGCCCTTTATCAGCCTTTTCATATATTTGGAGACCTTAGGATCTCACTACTGGGCATGACACATCTGCCTTTGTGAGGGCAGCTGAATGTACCGGTCGGGTGAGACCTTTATCGGTTCTTCATATAAGTCCTTATGTATGGCACAACTCTCATGTTTTTATTCAACACTCTGGCTTTTATTCGAAAACTCACAGGCTTGGGATTTGAATATTTGGGTGTTTGGTTGGGTGGCCAAGCCTCTTTTATTAAAAAGAAGAAAGATGTTCTTAGAATTTCCCGACATGCACTTATTTTCTGGTTGGTGGTCCACTTGCGAGGTTCCTTTATTTGAATTTCACTGATTTCCCTCCTGTGCTTGAGAATATTTGGCTTGCTTCGGCTTTGATATTGACTTGTTGAAGAATCTGATGTAGACTTGAAGCAAAATCATGAAAGTCCAGCGTGAAGGAAATTTATTAACTCGCCGTTTCATGCATTTATGCTATTATTATTCTTATTCTTGAGGACTACTGGATTCTTAAGTCAGCATGGGTTGATCTCGATCCAAGAGGGATGTTATTCTATATGAGTGGTGCTTATTGTTAGGAAAACTAAAACAAAAAACAAAGAGTAAAAGTGTAGAATAATTTGTACAAAAATAAAGAGAAGGGAGAATTGAGAAGAAAGGTTTGTAGAAATGATACCTCGCCCTTGTCCAGTGTACTCCCCCCCTAACTTATCACTCACTCTGTCCGCAGAGTGTCAAGGTGATAGGATGAGAAGGACAAGGACAAGGGCATCAGGCTTCTGTTAATCCTTTGTTTGCGCCGTGTGTGCGGAGTAGGTTAGCAGCGAACTTTCCGCAAAGGGCATGGTAATCCACATCTGTCATATCCTCTACTAGTCTTTGAAGGGCCATGATGGTGTACATCCAGTAGAGGACATGGAAGCCACAGTCATTTGACTGGCGAATTTGCTGTGGACATTTGTGGTTGAAGGTTGGGCGATGAAAATGTTCCTTGCCATAAGCCCTTGTATGCGGACTTAAAAAGGCAATTAATTTGTCAGCACATTCCTTCGCCACTACCTCTGTGGGTGTATTTGGTGTCACGACATAATTCCTCTATCGTGGATTGTACTGGCTGTCGGAACTGTTATAGATTGTAGTTGTTCCTTCAGGTAGGTTTGTTGCCAGGAGCATCCAGTGCTCGTGATAAAGGAAGGGTAGCATGATGAATTTCGGCGTTGTGTGTTGTAGAAAGGAGATCAGTGCTTCAGTTGTTCCAAAGTTCTTTAGCTTTAAAAGATCGTCCTTCATGTATGGGGATGCCATATATGTTGTGGGGTTATTTTGGCCGAGGAGAAATTGATAAGAGGCCATTAAGCTGACGGCGAGAGATCCTTTAAACTGTATAGTCTCTCGAAGCGTGTCTGCCATTATTAGAATGTCACCAGACATGAATACGAGTTCATCCTTCTCGGCGGAGAGCCTAAACATGATGAGGCGTAATTCAATGTCAGAGAGACCATTGCAAGCACTAAGGTCAAAGTTTGGGAAAGTTGGTTCTATGGAAGACAAAGGATCTATGTCACTCTTTCTTTGTTTGGGAGTTGTGGCTGTCGCTTTGGATTTCTCCAACTCTTTCAAATTTTGTCAGAAAGGTCGCCTCTGTAGCCGTTGTATTGCTAAAAAAATGTAACGAGGGATGTCATCTGGTGCCATTATCGGATCCTTGAAGAACCTTCTATCAAAAATGAGCTCCACGGCGTAACATCCTCGCAAGGAGTGAAAATCTTCAGTGACTAGATCAGCAAAAGGGATTTCTTGGTTCAGCGCTTGGATGTGACGGATGGTGCAAAAAGCGCAGTCCCCAGATCCCTCAGTAGCTTGAACATGTGGGTTAATAATATGGAACCAGGGTTGGCTCCAGTCTTGGCAGAGGGATGTGCACGCAGCCCAGATTAACTTGAGAAGCCTGAAAGGTATGAATCATGCTTCACCTGCTTCTTCACCAACAAAATTTATTGTACCGGCGGGTAGCTCAGTGCCGCAAAAATTATAGACATTGGCATCCCGAGCCTCGGTGTCTACAATCATAAAAAGCCAGTGGTCCAAAACTTGGAAGGGCACTGTGAGATAACGTGCCCGCCGTGCTAAACCAGCACGCAGTCGCTCGATGGATTTTACTTGTATATCTTTATCAGTGAAAACCACATTTTTAGCAGACTCCCTAATGGATCCCAAATTAGAGTAGTCAAGGAATTGGTCCCCATATGACATGTTTACATTGTCGTTGTGGGTGGGGGACTTGGGAAGGTGTTCACCTTCTTGGTGAACTTTGTCATAACCTTTTTGAGAAGGTTCTGCTGCTTGTCCAGGATCCTTGCCATCATCAGATTTGTCGCCTGAGGAGGTAGTATCGTTGTTAGAGTCGGCAGAGGAGTCAGAGTCTTCTTCGTCGTCGTTATCGTCATCATTTTTAGCTGCTTCCTTTTCTGCTGGCTTCTTGTTTTCTTTCATTTTGCACCGCCGATGGGTGGCTTGTAACTCATCGAACGTCACTTGCACATGCTCGTGTGTTTCGAGCAGTGTGTCGTGTGTTTCTTTGAGATCGTTATATCGGCCCTCGGCGGAGAGGAGTCGTGCTGTAAGATTTGTTACTTGAGCATGTAGCTGCTGGATGTCATTATTTGTTGACTCCTCTTGGTGATTATTTAGGTGTGTGAGGGTGTTGCTAATGGTGTCCAAGCGCGTGCTGAGATCTGCTTGTTGCTGCTTGAGCGCGCGGAGAATCTCGGGCAGAGGTTGAGTCTGCGTAGAGATCTCATCGACTTGCTTAGCCATCGCTTCTTGTTGGCACTTCGCTCCAAGGACCAGCTCAGGCAAGTTGTTGTAGTGGCTGTTGATGTGCTCAACTTGCTTAGCCACCTCATCTTGTCGTTGCTGAAAACCTTGGAGGATGTTAGGCAAGGCACGGTTTTGTTCGTCGATCGTGGCCACCTATTTGGATAATCCCTGCACACAAGAAAAAATATAATGTAAAATGTTAGAAGGATCGGTGAGGAGGTTTCGGACGACGTCGAATTGACGTCTGAATTCCTCACCGATATTGGCAAAGGGGACCCCAGAAGCGGAAGGGCGGGGTGGTTGGGGTCTGCGTGGGAGGGTGGTAGTGTCTTGCAGAAAAGACATTGATGGTGCCCCGAACTGCGTGGTGACTACAGATGGGGTCACCAGCGGTGTCAGGGTGGTGGTGGATGTGAAAGGTGGTGGTATCTCAGGTGAAAGCGGTGGGAGTGATAGTGATGGGGTAGAGATTGTGGAGGTGGAGGGGAAAGTGGTAAAGTCGGGCATAGGGGTGGAGAAGGGAGATCCCGAAGGGAAAAGGGGTGAGGAAGAGGATGCGGGTGGTTGCGTAGATGTGAAGAAAGGAAGAGTGGTGGATGTTGGAAAGGTGGAGGGTGGTGAGGTGGTGGCAGTTAACTGAGCATTTCGACTCATACTGAAAGAGTCTAAAGATGAGGAGGTGATGTGATCGTCGGGATATGGGTTGTCTTCAGGATGTGGTTTTGAAGTTGGTGTCCCCAACAACTGTTGATTCTGTGAAAGTCTTGTGGATGGTCGTTTCACAGGAATTTTTGATATTTTGGCTTTCGGAGCGTTGATGCTGAGTTTGGTCTGCCCTGCCTTTATTTTCTTTGCTGGTGCTTTTACCGTAGCTAAGAGTTTGTTAAGCTCCTTGTCAGTGAAGAGGAGCTTTTCCTTGTCATAGTCTGCGAGCTCCGGCAGCGGTAGCAGGGTTCTGGATGATTTGACTGTAGGGAAGAAAACATAATGTAGTTTCACATCCTTTTCCTTGATAATGAAAGAGTTCTTCAAGGTTTGTTCATTAGTAAGGATGTTGCCCTTTATTTGCGTACAGCGCGGTAGGGGTATGTCCATCTTGAGGTATTTTATGATGGATGTGACATGACCCCCCATGGAAATTTCCTTTCCTATGGCGTAGTTGGATAACTTTTGTATCAAATGGCATCCGATGCTGACCGGCTTGCCATGCAGGATTGACCATAGGATTAAGAGGTCGGCAGTAATAACGTTTCCTCCCTCTGATCTGGGGAACAATGCACTAGTAATGATTTTGTGAAACGTGCTCACGAACCCTGAGTGAATATTGGAGGCTTTACATGTCTTTGCCTCGTAGCTTGGGATCCCTGTTAGTGACTTCCAGAAGGTGTGTTTATTGAACGGGTAGATCTCCATTCCTGTAGCTCCGGCTTTTTTGAGCTGCTCAGGATTGTCGATGAAGATTTCGTTTAGAAGATTTTCTGTTATCACAATGTCATTCCCAAAGATCTTGGTGACCAGCCGGCGATCACCACCATCCCTTGCTCTGTGTGTAATTGCCACCGTTTCTTTAGTAAGATGGGTAAATAATTCTGTGGTGGGCTTGACATATGAGATTTCGGGGATGAAACAGAGTCTGGATAAGTTGGCATTTTCGAGCATTGTGAGGACTCTGTCATAAATCCCCATCTTCAGTAGTACACTTGGGCAGACGTACTTTGTTGGTTTCAGGACTTTTTCGATGGATGTGATGGTGTGGATGTAAAGGTTTTCTGGTGGGGGTGCGCTGGTGGTGAGAATTGAGAAGGTGGGGGTGGTAACATGGATGATGGTGGTAGTTGTTGCAAGGGTTTGGTCCCTAGCAGAGGCAGGGCGAACTTATTTTCTTGCCTGTTTCTTGGAGGGTTGTCCGGTTGCGGTGTCCTGGACCTTTCGTTTCCCCTTTGATTTTTCAGGTGGGGACTCATCCTCGGGGTTTGGCTCGTATTCTGAACCTTCATCATCATCAGAAGAAATTTCAATTTCTTCTTTAGGTGCTTCAGCTAGGCACTTGTTGAGGTGATCAAGTTCGCACAAGACCTCCATGATTTTGACATTTGGCGGGGCCTTTCCAGTCCTGTTGTAGTCATCTATGATCTTCTGGAGTTTGGCTTGATCTGCCCTCAGTTGCTCATTGGTCCAGATTGGAGCGTCTTTAGATCTGGTGGCCTCCTTTGTTGGTGATGCCATATCTGCAAAATGGGAAATCATGAGTTAGAACAACATGTTTAGAAAAATTTGGATTTTATTTGTATTTATGTGGTTTTAGAGATTGTGGAAAGCCAAACGGTTTGAATATCGTTTGGCTCCAAACGGTTTCAGGACCAGTTGGTTCCAAACGGTGTCAGGACCGGTTGGTTCCAAATGGTTTGAAGACCGTTTTGTGCCAAACGATTTTAGGACCGTTTGGTTCCAAACGGTTTGAAGACTGTTTGGTCCCAAACGGTTTCAAGACCATTTGGTTCCAAACGGTTTGAAGACCGTCTGGTCCCAAACGGTTTCAAGACCGTCTGGTTCCAAACGGTTTCAAGACCGTTTGGTTCCAAACGGTTTGAAGACCATTTGGTCCCAAACGGTTTGAAGACTGTTTGGTCCCAATCGGTTTCAAGACCGTTTGGAAGGCGAAACGTCGGGTAACAGCTGGTGAAGGGAAGGCAGAGGCGCCGGCGATGAAGACGAAGGTGGTGATGGAAGGAGCCGACGGTGATAAAGGCGAAGATAAATAGGATCGCGGCGGAGCCGGTGGCGGTGGAAAAGAGGGCGGAGGGTGCCACGCCGACGCCGTAGACGATGACGGGGGTGAAGACAGTTGTGGAAGCGAAAAGTTCGGACATTGCCGCGGTGGCAAATGCAGGCATTGCAATGGTGGATGGTCTACCTTGTGGCTATTGGTGGAGACGGCGGCAGAGAAGCGGAGAGCGGTGGTACAGAGGTGAGGTCGTCGTGAAGAAGCACGGAAACTAGGTCGACGGAGGCGAGCTGCGCGGGAGCAGGGGAAACAGACGCAATGGAACAACCTTTGCGCAAAGGTTTGAGAAAACTCGAGAGTCGAAGAGAAGAGAAGGAGGGGACAGGGTTTATATTTATAGGAAATGGGGGTTGACCTGACAAAAACCCTAGGTCAAACGGTTCAGTGACCGTTTGGACTTCAAACGGTTCTGAGACTGTTTGGTTCCAAACGGTTTGAAGACCGTTTGGTCCCAAACAGTTTGAAGACCGTTTGGTCCCAAACGGTTTCAGGACCGTTTGGTAGGGTTAAGGTCGAACGGATTTTTATATTTTTTTGTTTGTTTTGGTTATGTGGTTTTTTTATATATTTTCATAAGATAAACCTAGGGTAATTAAAAGAATGGAAAAAGAAGGAAGAAGCTGAAATCTTGGGTTGCCTCCCAAGTAACGCCTGGGTTTTATGTCGCTGGCTCGACAAAGCTGTAACGTTGTTATGCTGACGGTGTGGCATCTTTGATTTCAATGGTTTGTCTTGGCATTTTGTCTGTCGGAGTGTAGTATTTTTTTAAACGATGACCGTTGACCGTCCTTTCTCCTCCGTTGTTGTCGACAATTATGACAGCTCCAGTTGGATAAATATGCTTTATGGTGAAGGGCCCAGACCATTTTGTTCGAAGTTTTCCAGGGAAAAACTTGAGCTGGGAGTTGAAAAGGAGTACTTTGTCGCCGATGGCGATGTCTTTCCTCTTAAGATGACCATCGTGCCACATTTTGGTTTGCTCCTTATAAATCTTGGCACTCTGATAGGAGGTCATTCGGAGCTCCTCTAGCTCCTGCAGCTGGAGTTGTCTATTTTCTCCAGCACTTTTAAGATCGAAATTTAGTTGTTTGATGGCCCACCAGGCTTTGTGATCCAGTTCTACTGGAAGATGACATGACTTCCCATACACCAAACGGAATGGGGTTGTCCCGATTGGTGTTTTGTAGGCTGTTCGGTATGCCCAAAGGGCATCGGGAAGTTTGGTTGACCAATCAGTGCGGTTTTGATTAACTGTTTTTTCGAGGATCGCCTTTAATTGTCTATTTGATACCTCAACCTGACCACTGGTCTGTGGATGGTAAGGCGTTGCTACTTTGTGGTTGACTCTGTACTATTTCAATAGGGCTTCAAAACTTTGTTCCAGGAAATGGGTCCCGCCATCTGATATGACAGTTCTGGGGACTCCAAATCTTGGGAAAATGATATCTTTGAATAATTTAATAACTGGTTTGGAATCACTGGACACAGTGGGTATAGCTTCGACCCACTTTGAGACATAGTCCACCGCAACCAAGATGTAAGAGAAGCCAT
The DNA here is from genome assembly GCA_963693085.1 of Alisma plantago-aquatica. Classification (NCBI taxonomy): domain Eukaryota; kingdom Viridiplantae; phylum Streptophyta; class Magnoliopsida; order Alismatales; family Alismataceae; genus Alisma; species Alisma plantago-aquatica. The sequence continues at coordinate 973,761,450 of OY856409.1, forward strand.
AGGAGGAAGGGAAAGGGCCCATATAGTCTACCCCCCACACGTCGAAAAGCTCGATTTCTTGCCACATTGTGAGGGGCATTTCGTCCCTTTTGGATATGTTGCCAGAAAATTGGCATTTGTTGCAAGCTTTCACAAAATCGTAGGAGTCCTTTGCTATGGTGGGCCAGAAGAAGCCTGATTACAAAACTTTTATAGAGGTTTTCTTTGCACTCATGTGCCCCCCCGTGGGTCCTGAATGACAGTGTTCTAGGACGGGGGTAATCTCTTCTTCTGGAAAGCAACGACGGAAAAGTCCGTCAGCACATAGGTGAAACAGGTAGGGTTCATCCCAATAATATTGCTTTATATCATGGAGAAATTTCCTTTTGTCATGGTAAGAAGTGGAGGGGTGAATGATCCCAGTAGCTAGATAATTGACAATATCTGCATACCAAGGGAATCCATGGGTAACCTTCATTAATTGATGGTCAGGAAGAGAATCTCGGATGGGGATTTTATCATCATCTTCCACTTCAATACGACTGAGGTGGTTGGCTACAACGTTTTCCACCCCGCTCTTATCTTTAATTTCTAAATCAAATTCCTGAAGCATCAACACCCAGCGGATAAATCTGGGTTTGGCATCTTGCTTCTGAATCAGGTATCGAATGGCGGAATGGTCGGTGTAAACGATAACCTTGGATCCAATCAAATAAGAGCGGAATTTCTCAAATGCGTAGATGACAGCCAGGAACTCCTTCTCTATGGTAGTCTAGTTCTTCTTTGCTTCATCTAGCATTTTTGATGCGTAGTAGATTACGTAAGGTTTCTTGTCAATCCGCTATCCTAATACAGCCCCTATGGCGTAATCGCTCATGTCGCACATGATTTCCAATGGCTGCGACCAATCTGGGACTCTCAGAATAGGTGCGGAAATTAAAGCATTCTTGAGGGTGGAGAAGCTGTGCATGCATTCTTGGTTAAAGATGAACTCGGTATCTTTAGTCAGGAGTTGGGTCATGGGTTTTGCTATCTTTGAAAAGTCTTTGATGAATCTTATGTAGAACCCCGCATGACCCAAGAAAGCCCTTATTCCCTTTATATCCTTTGGTGGTGACAGTTTCGAGATAACATCAATTTTCACTTTATCGACCTCGATTCCTCTATCACTAACTCTATGCCCAAGGACGACACCTTCAGTTACCATGAAGTGGCATTTTTCCCAATTCAGTATAAGGTTCGTTTCCTGACAACGTTGTAAAACTTGTCCAAGGTTTGTTAGACAGTTATCGAAAGAATCTCCGTAAATTGAGAAATCATCCATGAACACTTCCATTATGGATTCCGTTAATCCTGCAAAAATGGTGGTCATACATCTTTGGAACGTAGCGGGTGCGTTACACAACCTGAATGGCATTCTTCTAAAAGCATATGTTCCAAATGGGCAGGTGAAGGTAGTTTTTTCTTGGTCTTCCAGGTGTATGGGTATTTGGTAGAACCCGGAATAACCATCAAGATAGTAGAAGTATTTCTGATGAGCTAAACGCTCCAGGACTTCATCGAGAAAGGGTAGAGGGTAGTGATCTTTCCTCGTGGCTTTGTTCAGCTTCCTATAGTCAATACACATCCTCCACCATGTTACAGTCCTGGTGGGTACTAACTCATTTTTGTCGTTAAGCACGACAGTAATGCCTCCTTTTTTAGGAACAACCTGGACAGGGCTGACCCATTGGGAGTCAGAGATAGGGTATATTATGCCAGCTTTAAGTAATTTGAGGACCTCCAAGCGAACCACCTCTTTGAGATTAGGGTTCAGTTTCCTATGATGTTCACGAGATGGCTTAAATTCTTCAACCATTGGAAGTCTGTGCATGCATAGGGAAGGATTTATGCCCGTCAGGTCAGTTATCTTATATCTAATGACCTTTCTGTGTTTCTTCAGTTCTTCCAGAAGCCTTTCTTCCTGGTCTTCTGTTAGGTTGGAGTTGATGATAACCAGACATAATTTTTCCTCATCCAAGAAAACATGTTTAAGCCCCATGGGCAGAGTCTTCATTTCAGGAGCCTTAGGTGGCTCAGTTGCTTCTACAATGGTGATAGCTTTGAGTTCTTCAAAAGTGGCCGTCGGTGCTTCTTCGGCCTTTTCTAAATGTTGCAGACAATGTTGAACTAGTTTATTTGCAGAGAATTCGACATCTGGATTGGTTAGGACATTCTCTAGCTCGTCTGATGGCTTAGAAATTTCTAATTGAGACATTTGATGTATTGCGTCTAGAAGAAAGACCTCTTCTTGAATACTAGGGCCTTTCATGCTGTTAAGAACTCGAAATTGAATTGCTTCTTTTCCAAGTCTTAAGATTATGGTACCTGCTTCAACATCGATAAGCGCCCTGGCAGTAGCAAGGAAAGGTCTGCTGAAAATTATCGGGTATCTCAGATCTTCTTTGATATCCATGATGATGAAGTCGCACGGGACATAGGCATCCTTGCCTATCCTTACTGGAATATCTTCAATGATCCCCAGAGGTGCAGTGATGGTGGAGTCAGCTAATTGAATTGTCATTGTTGTAGGCAGCAATTCGGTGAAACCCAATTGTTTGCACATAGAATAAGGCATAATGGATATGCTGGCCCCTAGGTCAGCTAATCCCTTTTTGGTAGATGCATTTCCAATGCAGCATTGAATTCTGAAGGAACCTGGGTCCTTCTTCTTCTTTGGCATTTTATTGAGGATGATGTCATAGGTGGTCTGGGCAAGCTTGACAGTTTCTTGTTCCTCAGTGATGTACTTCCTTGATAACAAAGTTTTGAGGTATTTTGCCCAAGCCGGTACCTCAGAGAGAGCATCAAGGAGCGGGATATCGATGTAAAGTTTCTTCATCGCCTCCTTGAATTTTTGGAACCTAGTATCCATTTTTGTTTCTCGCAGTCCACCCAGATACGGGATCCTTGGTTTATATTGCAAGATTTTTGGCTCTGTGAACACTTGGTCTTTATCTTTGCCCTTTTTGCCCTCTATGGGCTTCTCTGTTCCTTGCTGCAGGCTCTCATTCGTCATAAAGGTAGGTGTATCATCATTATCAAGAGTGATCCTTGTAGTTTCATGAAGAGTGCGTCCGGATCTCGTGGTAACGGCATTCAACTGTTCAGGCCTTTTCTGTCCATGCCAAGGATTCGATTCGGGTTGTCCTACAAATGTGCCTGCTGGAGGCTTCAGTTGTGCAGCAATCTGGGCAAGTTGAGCTTCTACTACCTTTTGTTGTGCTTCTTGATTAGTGAGCATAGTTTGTTGGGATTGTAGCATCTGCCTTATCAAAGTCATTTCATCTTCCGGCTGAGAAGGAGTATTTTTCTGAGGGATTTGTTGCTGACCTTGTTGAGGTTGTTGCGGAGGCAGCACTAGCTGAGGTTGCTGCAACTGAGGGTGCAGTTGTGGGTGTAGAGGAGGATGAGTATATTGATTGTAAGCGGATTGGTTCCTGAGGTAGTTAGCTTTCGGGAAGCTACTCCTGGGATTCCCTTGATTTTGATTGAAATTGCTTGGGAATCCAAGTGGTAACCTACTAGAGGATCCTCCCAGCGTCTGGTGTTGCGGATTTGCAGTTCTAGTAGGGTTCCCATATTGGAATCATGGGTGGTTCCTTGGCTGATTAGGATTATAATAGACTTGTCCAGGAATGGTATGGATAGAGTTGACTTGTTCTGGTAGTTGTTCTTTAGACTGGTCAGTGATAGGTTCATACTGTTGTGGTGGTGGATGCAGATCCATCATCACATTGTAAATCATACCACATGAAAGGGTTGGATGGTCAGATGCATGACAGGCTTCACATGTTCCTGTGGCAACCTTGACTTGTTGAACCAGAGGATTTTTCTTCTTATCAAACTCTCCAAGAGAAGTTTCGAGAGCTTGTTGCTTATGAGCTATGGTTTTCAAGGCTTCAGCAATTGCCTTCATCTCTATTGATTCTTTAGCTTTATAGACCTTGAGGACACCTTTGCCAGCTGATCGTCCCCAGTTGGACTGATTCTCAGCTCCGAGTGTGACTATTTTCTAGGCATTAGGAATTCTTTCTCATAAAGTTTCCTCCATATGAGGAATCCAAAAATTGTTTGATATCATCACTCACTCCCCTATAGAAAGTTTCTATCAATTGGTTCTGGGAGATGTCGTGATGAGGGCACTTTCGCAGAAGCTCTTTGAACCTTTCCCATGCTTCAGTAAGGGATTCTCTGGGAAGTTGAGAGAAGTGATTAATCTGCCCCCTGATCTCGTAAGTCAGTGAAGGGGGAAAGAACTTCTCCAAGAACTTTTCTTCCAGGGGAACCCAGGTGGTGATTATTGGCTCCCTGTCAAGTGAGTTATACCAACTTAGAGCTCTCCGAGACAGAGTGAAGTGAAACAGATGAAGCATTATTGCATCAAAAGCGACTCCGGCTTGCGAGACCAGGCGGCACAGTGCCTTAAACCTCTTCAAATGATCCATACAATCATCTCCAGAACCCCCAGAGAATGAGATGCCCTGCATGATCTGGATCCATTGAGTCTGAATCTTAAAGTTGGGAATGTTGATGATCGGAGGTCGGACTGGATGGTTGTCTTCGTAGTTCTTTGGGACAGCATAATCCCTCAGCTGCTTGTTCCTTAGTTACAACTGAGTAGTTGGTTTGCTGCCTCATTTTCAACTCTGATGCGGTCCTATTCTTCCGCACGAATCTCCACTTGAATCTGAGCACGCATCTCAGTGATGAGTTGTGCTCTTTGAGCGGCAATGGCGGCGTTGACCCTCTCCATCACCAATGCATCCTGGCGTTGATCTTCAGCCATGTGCCTGGCTCTTTGGCGATTGAGTCTAATGCGGCGATGGAAGCTTCTCTCTACCTCAGAGTCAAACTCCGGATCAGGGGAGAATCTGCGGTTATGCGATGATCGCATACACGTTTTCTACCTGAGTAGAGAAAAGAAATAACGTTTTAGATAAGGGTAGAGATATAATGGTTTCAAGAAGATATAGACTAATGATTAAAAGAAAATGTAAAACCCTAACCAACTAGGAAGATATTAAATGAAATTAAACGTTCCCTACAAAGGAGAGAGGAAAGTCAACCCCTTGGAGAGAGAGAGAAACGATCCACCAGCTTCACAGGTTGTGCGATGATGAGATCTCCCTCTTCCCACCTTCTTTGGCAGAGAGAGAGAAAGCAGCTTCGCGATGGAGTGTGGGTCTCAGACCGGAAGCCCCTGTGTGGAGGATGGAAGTCGCATGTGCTCTGGAGTGATTGAGGCAGCCTTTGGACTTCTGAAAAACTTTTCCCCTTTTGAGGACCCTTGGGGTCTTATTTATAGGCCTTAAGTGAAGTACAAATGGTTTGGAGACCGTTTGGATCTCGAGACTGTTTGGACCTCAAGACCATTTGGATCTCAAGACCATTTGGATCTCAAGACCGTTTGGCTTCATGCGGTCTCGGGACTGATTCGCTTCATGCGGTCTTGGGACCCTGTGACTCCATGTGGTCTCGGGACCGATTGGCTTCATGCGGTCTTGGGACCGTGTGACTCCATGCGGTCTCGGGACCAATTGGCTTCATGCGGTCTTGGGGCCGTGTGACTCCATGCGGTCTCGGGACCGATTGGCTTCATGCGGTCTTGGGACCGTGTGACTCCATGCGGTCACAGGACTGATTGGCTTCATGCGGTCTTGGGATCGTGTGACTCCATGCGGTCTAGGGACCGATTGGCTTCATGCGGTCTTGGGACTGTGTGACTCCATGCGGTCTCGGGATCGATTGGCTTCATGCGGTCTTGGGACCGTGTGACTCCATGCGGTCTCGGGACCGATTGGCTTCATGCGGTCTTGGGACCGTGTGACTCCATGCGGTCTTGAGGATAGTTGAGTCTTTTATGATTTTTTTGTGTCTTTTTCTGCAAATATAAAGGGGAAAAGTTAGTCTAATAGTATATTTACAATAACAGGGAATATTTAGCTATTATGTCTAATTCTAATTAAGAAAGAGTGTTGAAAACTGAAGAAAGGACTAAGATAACATCCCAAAATTGGAGGTTATCAAATTCCGATGTGAATTTGTTGCTAGATACTTTCCCAAGATGTATCTAGATGAGAAGATCTCTCAATTTGATAGATTGAGGCAAGGAAAGCTGAACATTAGTGAGTATGAAGCTAGGTTCATGGAGCTTTTGTGGTTTTGTCTGCATATGGCATCTAATGATGAAGAAAGAATTCAACATTTTAAGAAAGGGTTGAATGCTGAATTGACCACTCTTGTGTCTGCTCTAGAGAACAGGGAGAGGTTTGCTACTTTTGTGGATTTCATGAGATGGATATAGAGGTATGTGATCGAGAAGTGGTAGCCCAGTGGTAAGAAAGAGTAAACACAGTTTCAAGGACAAAGGTCTGAGAGCTTTAAGAAGCTGAGGTTATGTGCACCACCACCACCAAGGTTTAATACCCCGACGCGGTGGACGTCAAGTAGGGGTAGGGGTCGTAGTTTTCCTCCAAGTAGAGCCCCCAGTACAATGTCAGCATCAGTGACAGGACCACCCAGGCAGAGTTTGGGAAGCTACAACTGCTTCCAGTGTGGGAGGTCAGGACACTCGATGAGAGATTGTTCTGAGAAAGTCATAATTGTAACTCAACCCCAGAGGCAGAGTCAGCAAGGCTCACAGAGGAGACAATTTTCTAGTGGTGCTAGAGGACGTGGACAAGCGTCACAAGTTGGATCGTCAGCACCCAACAATCGAGCACATGGTCAACAACAAGCAACGACTAGATTCTATGCTATGAATCAACCTGAAGTAGTAGTTAACCCAAGGGTTGTGATAGGTCAGATGGAACTATTTTATTTTGATATGTCTACATCCTGCTTCGTACCTATTTTGATTGATTAGGGTGCTATGCATTCCTTTATCACTCGGGAAGTGATTCATGACTGCAACATGATTGTCAGTCATAGAGAAAATAGTTTGATGCTAGAAACCCCTTTGCTGGGATTTGTAGTGTTGCGGGAGGTGGGTTCTCCCTTCATTCTTTCTTTTTCTAAACATCGCATTCAAGTGGATCTTATACCACTTGAGATGCAGGGTTTTGATATAATCCTAGGGATGGACACCTTAGAGAATTATAAGGTTGTCTTGGATTGTGGTTCCAAGCAGGCTGTGTTCACAGACAACGATAACACATGGATCTTTCAGGGAGATAGAAAGATTCTTCCAACTTGTCTTGTATCAGCTATGGTAGCTGAAAGTTGATGAGATAGGGATGCTTTGCATTCTTGGCAAATGTGGTAGAAACCACAATGGAGAGTTCTAATCTTTTTGAAGTTCCGATAGTTATGGAGTTTGAAGATGTATTCCCTAAGGAACTTCCAGGTGTACCTCCGCCCCGAGAGATTGATTTTGAGATTAATCTAATCCTGGGCATGCAACCCATAGCACAAATACCGTACAAAATGGCACCTACTAAGATGACAGAGCTTAAGAAGCAGCTTCAGGAGTTGCTTGAGAAAGGCTTTATCCGACCGAGTACTTCACCATGGGGTGCTCCGGTTCTCTTTGTTAAGAAGAAGGATGGATCGATGCGGTTATGCATTGATTATAGACAGTTAAATAAAGTAACTATAAAGAACAAGTATCCTCTGCCAAGGACCGATGACTTGTTTGATCAGTTGCGTGGTGCAACTATCTTTTCTAAGATAGATATGAGGTCGGGATACCATCAGTTGCATATTAAGGAGAGTGGCATACCTAAGTCTTCCTTTAGGACTAGATATGGTCACTATGAGTTCATAGTTATGTCGTTTGGACTAACTAATGCACCATATACATTAATGGAAATCATGAATAGAATCTTCAGGCCTTTTCTTGATCAATGCGTAGTAGTCTTCATAGATGATATCTTAATATACAGTAGAGATGTTCAACAACATGAGAAGCACCTCCGTCAGGCTTTGACTTTTCTAAGAGAGCATAAAATATATGCTAAGTTTAGCAAATGTGAGTTCTGGCTATGAGAAGTTTCTTTTGTAGAACACGTAATATCTTCTTCAGGTATTCGTGTTGATCCTAAGAAGGTAGAATCTATCCTACAATGGGAACAACCAAAGACACCAAAAAAAATTCACAGTTTCCTTGGACTGGCAGGCTATTACAGGAGGTTCATCAAGAACTTTAGTTTTATAGCTTTACCCATGACCAAGTCGACCAGAAAGGAGGTTCCTTTTATCTAGAATGACAAGTGCCAACAATCATTCCAGTTGCTGAAGGAAAGGTTAACAAGTGCACTTGTGTTAGTGTTACCTGAGCAAGGGAAGGGGTACATAGTTTTCTGTGATGCATCTAAGAATGGACTAGGATGTGTGTTGATGCAGGATAAACAAGTGATTTCTTTTTCTTCTCGACAGCTTAAGAAACACGAGGAGAATTATCTGACGCACGATCTGGAGCTAGCTGTTGTGGTCCATGCTTTGAAGATCTGGAGACATTATCTCTATGGAGAGACATTCCAAATTTTTACGTACCATAAGAACCTAAAGTATATCTTCTCACACCATGATCTGAACATGAGGCAACGCCGCTGGATGGAATTAATCAAGGACTATGACGATACAATTGATTATCATCCAGGGAACGCTAATGTGGTTGCTGATGCACTAAGTAGAAAAACAGCAACACCAGCCTTAGGTAAAGCAAAGTTAAACTCTTTAGTGTGTTTTAAAAGAGATATGTTTATTTCCTTGAGGCAAAATAATGTACAACTTAAGGTATCATTGTTAGCCGGGATATTAGTTGAGATGCAAGTAAAACCTACTATGAGGCAGCAGATTAAACAAGCACAACAAGCTGATATTGTGATTCAACAGATTAGGTCAAAGTATGGTAGTGAGAAATGGGATAGTTTCCATGATTCAGATGATCAGGTAGTCTATTACCATGGTAGGATGGTAGTACCTGATGCTGATAACTTAAGAAATTTAGTTTTGGAAGAAGCTCATTCTTCAATGTATGTTATGCATCCAGGGAGCACCAAGATGTATCATAATTTAAAAGATATGTATTGGTGGCCTGGATTGAAGAAAGATGTAGCTGAGTTTGTTATGCGGTGTTCAGTGTGTCAGTAGGTAAAAACTGAACATCAAAAGCCCACAGGAACAATGCAACATCTGCCTATACCACAGTGGAAATGGGATCATGTAACCATGGACTTTGTGGTTGGTTTGCCTAGAACATCCAAAAGTCATGATTCCATATGGGTGATAGTTGATAGGTTGACAAAGACAGCACATTTCCTTCCTGTCAAAACAACCTACAATTTTGAGAAGCTTGCATAGATATACATAGATGAGATAGTGTTTTTAAATGGGGTTCCGGCTACTATTGTTTTTGATAGAGGTCCCCAGTTCATGAGTCATTTTTGGGAGTGACTCCATAAAGCTTTGGGTACACAATTAAGGTTTAGTACATCCTTTCACCCACAAACATATTGACAATCTGAGAGAACCATACAAACCTTGGAAGACTTGCTTAGGTCATGTGTCCTTCAGTTTGTAGGAAGTTGGGATCTACACCTAAGCTTGATAGAATTTGCTTATAATAATAGCTATCAACACAGTATTGATATGGCACCATATGAGGCATTGTATGGTAGACGTTGTAAATCTCCTTTATGTTGGTATGAAATAGGAGAATATCAACTTTTGGGTCCTGAGCTAGTACAGAAAACAACTAAGAAGATTAAAGTCAACAACAACAGTTGAAAGATGCCTAGGATAGACAAAAATCTTATGTTGATAAGCATCATAGACCCTTATAATTCCAATTTGGAGATAGAGTATACCTCAAGGTCTCACCTTGGAAAGGTATCCTGAGATTTGGAAAGAAGGGGAAGTTAGCTCCTAGATTTATGGGGCCTTATCCGATCATTGAAAGGATGGGAAAGGTAGCATATAAGTTGGAGTTACCACCTGAGTTGCATAGATTGCACCCAGTGTTTCATATCTCTATGCTAAGAAAGTGTCATCCTGACACATAGTTAGTTCTACAACCTGTGGAGGTAGAACTAAATGATGATATATCTTATGTTGAAGGACTTGTGTTGGTTCTTGACAGAAGAATTAAAAAGCTAAAAAAGAAAGACATTTGTCTTGTAAAATTTCTATGGCATCATCGTGGCATTGAAGAAGCTACGTGGGAGCTAGAGGAAGAGATGAGGAGGAAGTACCCTACTCTTTTCTCTTAATGATTTCGGGGACGAAATCCTTGTAAGGGGTGGATAACTTATAACATCCCTGACCTGGGTTATGTTTTAACCCTAGGTGTTTTGTTTAAGAAAGATAATTATATGCTTGATATTATATTTTTAAAAGAAATTAAGGCTCAAGAGGAACTCATATTTCAATTTTAATCCATTTTGAATAATGTTGAAAATATTGTTTTGCTTATTTTGGACTAAAGTGCAATTTACCCAAGTTGAAGGGTTAATTTGCAAATGTTGCATGATAAAATGTTCCTCAAATGTTGAAGAATCATGAGAATGAAAATGATGCAGAGGTATGGCTTTTGGTAGCCTGAGTACCAAGAAAGAGCTGATAAAGCAATGTTTGTGCATTAAAACCTAGTTTTGGTGTAATGTGCAATTTACCCAAAACCTAGGGTTCAATATGAAAATTACCATTTCAAAATAGTCCCTAATGTTTCTTGTCTTCATGTAGAGCAAATAAAATGAGAGGGGCGCCTCAGAAGAGAGAATATTGATATTAAAATCATCAAGATTTAAGCATAATCGAAATTCTAATTCAATTTAATGCAAAAGTAATTATATTAAATGGATTTCCCTTCAACCAAAATTGTAGAGGTTGAAATCCACATATATGGACGTCCTTGTGCCTTGCAAAGGAAATGGAAATATCTACCTGAGTGGAGAACCCACTCACATTAAGAAAATAAAAAGAAATATCCACTAACTTATGGATATTATTATTACAAGGGTTAAGGTGCTTAATTTGCTTTTCTTTAAATCATGGATAATTGAGAGGAATAAGAGGAAAAGAAGATATACTCGTAACCAAGGAAGGGAAGGGGGCAAGTGGCAAGGAAATGGAGGAGATAATCCCTACTTTCTCTCTCTTAAATGAATTATCATTAAAATTCATATATATGCTCCTTTATCCATGAGTTGAAAGGGTAATTCCGAATCCACTTTCACTTCTTGCTTGAAAAACGACCAAGGGAGCTTGGGAGCAATAGGAGGACGACCCACAACCTGTTAGTAAGCTTCTTGACCTTCTTTCACCTTGATTTCATGGTGGAAATCACAAATCAATGCTTGATTTCTTCTTTTCTTCACTCAATCTTAAACTCTAGCCAATCCTTTTCACTCAAAAGCTTGAGGAATGAACCTTGTGGTTTGAGAAAGATTCTTCCACCATTGTTGATGTGAAGCTCCAAGCTTTGAAGCTCAATTGAAGGTGGGTTATATAACTTGAACCCTTATTCATTGTTATTGAATTCAATTCCTCAATTCAATATGTTCAATTGTTCTTCTTGAAATTTCTATGATTAATTGATGAAACTACCATGGAAATGGTAGTATAATTTGAGGGGAAGCTTGATGATGATGACATCATCTTAAGCACACATCTCAATAATATCTAGTTGCAAACGGTTTCAACAAAATGATCCAATCGGTTTTCACCAAACCGTTTGGTGATCAAACGGTTTACAAATTGTTTGGAGGTTGAACCCCAAACCGTTTGGGCATGTTGACCGAATGGGATAGTTGACTGTTTGGAGCCTTAAACAATTTCAAACCGTTTGAAAATACTTGAGTTGACCATTTGGAGTTGGGTTGACCGCTTGCACAAATAAGTTCAAAACCGTTTGGAGCCTTAAACAGTTTCAAACCGTTTGGACTTTTAGGTCAAAACCGTTTGGAGCCTTAAACGGTTTCAAACCATTTGGACCAAGTCAGCTAAAACCATTTGGATGATAAATGGTTGTGATTGATGGTTGAGGGTCCAAGGATCATACTTTGATGGACCTTAATAACTCAATTGATGAAGAAATCGATGGTGCAAACCCTAATTTAATTGATTGAAGGAATCATCAACTGAACCCTTTCGGTTTCAAACTGATTTGGATCAAACGGTCTTGAGACCATTTGAGTCCAAACGGTCTTGAAACCATTTGGGATCAAACGGTCTTAGGACCGTTTGGAATCAAACGTTTTCAAAACTGTTTGGAGTTGAAACCCCAAAACCAAATGGAGGTCATATGTGATCAAATCATTTGGAGATTTAAGATGGTAATTGATTCATTGATCCAACAATGATTATCAATGTTAGGTACAAAGGTTGAAACCCTAAAGTACATAGATGATTAGTACCTTTAGATTATTAACCCTAAAAGGTTATGAAAGCAATGTCTTAGTTCACTATGTCAAGCATAGTTCTTTGTACGTGATGGAAAGGTTGATGTATCCTAATCAAGTTGAGAGGATGAGAGAGAAGAATTCATACATGAGTATTAATCATGTGGTGATTAGGGCATGATCCTTAGTGAAGAGATCATGAAAACCCTAATCGAGAAGGTTAATGAACCCTAACCCTAATTTAGGGAAATTCTGAGTGAAACCCTAATCGAGGGTAATAGTGAAACCCTAATTGAGGGTGATGTCATGAGTAATCCTAAGTTAGGGTTATGAAAGGTAAAACCCTAATTTAGATGAATAGTAAACCCTAACTATGGGTAATTGAATATGAAACCCTAATTGGGATGAATAATAAACCCTAATTGTGGGATTTTGAGTGTAAACCCTAACCTAGGGTGATATTATGTGGAATCCTAATTTAGGGTAATGTTATGTAAAACCCTAGTATATTAATGTGATGTGGAACTCAAATGCAAGGTGATGCTATGTAATGTTATATGAAACCCTAATCTTGTGCAATATGGTGATAAACCATAACCCTGATCTGGGTAATGGGATGAGTATCCCCAATTGACCTGAAATGGGAAACCCTAACCCTAGTGAGGGAATAGTGGTTTTACCCTTGAATAGTGATTCTATATTCATTTTGCATGGTGCTGATATGAAATTGATGTAAGTGTTATCATATGTACTAACCATGCAGGTATCATGAGATGATGAACATAGCCAGGTATGAGCTATGATGTTTTATTTATTAAAATTGTTATTGGGCCTTATGTGCCATAATATGCCTTGTTGCCTAGTAAGAGGTAATAAGAGAATTAAAGGGCCTTAAGTGCCATGAGAGATGCTTCTGTAACAAGTATCATGTTTACCTTGGTCATATGACCTGAAGGTGATAGTTACCTGAAAAAGTGATAACAATGCTCAGTGATGAGTTAAAGAGTTTGAATACCCAGAACCATATGATTATGGCATTGAGTTTGTGAATGTATGAGTATTCCCAGTGTTGAAATGAGGAATTGAGATCCCAATGTCTTATAAAGACTGAGAAGTAACTGATGAAAGCAGTAAATGTTTCTTTATAGAATTTGTACTAATAAGTTATGTTTGTTAACTTGACATGCTAAAAGAATATGATAATGTACTTAATTAATCAAATGAAATCTTTTCATGTAGTGCTCTGACCATAGATCCATCATCATCTGTAGCTGGTGATAGTGAAATAGGTTTTCCTATGGGATCTCCTCGAGTTCGCGTATTTTTTAATATGTGGGGGTCAATGGGTGAAAATATCTATACATCCTAATGGGGGAATTGATGGAAGGTAAACATTAAACCTCTCAATCCTTCATTATATGTGTTGGGATGGATGTATCACGAATCTCCCGATGATGTTAATACCGGATCGATGGAGGTAAACATGAAATCTCTCGATTGCGAAGAGAGTACTGCCGCCGCTGTAACTCTATAGAGAAGATGCCACTATACCCTGGCAAGCTATGTAGCAGAGACACAAGATGTCCTACATGTGATCTCGCATTGACCGAGATGTGGGAGGTCATGCAAGCCGACTCTTCCATTGACTTTGTATGGTACCAATTTTGACTTTGCAATGGTCGGTTGGAGTATGAGTGGTATACCTCATCTCCTCAGAGCTTAAGTATGTTTGTAAAATATAATCAGTCATGTAGCGTATTTGCATAAGATTGAAATACAAGAACCACTGGTTGATGTTATTTTTCTTAGCATGTCCTTGATACATAAATGTTACTTATGTTCTTTAATTCCTTATTGAATAAGAGACATGTTGCCTTATCAAGTTATAGCTGAAACACTTGAATAGGAATGTTGCTCTAATCTGCATAAGTATTGATTTATCTTCTATTGAAATATATGATTCCATTGTTCAGTTTATTTCTATTAAACTGGAATAATAATGTCTTTGGCGGAGAGTTATTTCTCTCACTGGGGCAATTTACAAATTGTCTCACCCCCGTGGGATCCAACATTTTTAGGTAGACGCAGACAAAGAGGCAGAAACTCTATAGCAGGGGAAGAACAGCAGCAGCAACAACAACAGGGACAACAGTAGCATCCCAGGTGGGAATACTGGATGTCAAGCTTTGTATATAAAGTCCTATGTGTCATCATTGTACTCTCAGGTCCTAGGAGTCAGTAGATAGTGTTTTTATATCAATCTGAGATTTTGGTTTGAGTGCCTCGAGGATTTTGTTATTTGTGCTTTTTAGCAAAGCAATGATGTATACATATATTCCTCGAGAATAGATAGTACAATGAATGTACTTTGTGAACCAGTATGTGAATATAATATTGTGGTGCTTGTTGAAAGAGTTTTCCTAAGAATGGATCTCTTTGTAAATGGTTTTAATTTTTAGTGATTTTTAGTAATCCGCTGCTAAATGATCGCTTTTTCTTAGTTAATGAAGGTTTGTTCGAATGGTGTATCACAGATACCCCATAGCATGTGATCTTGATGATGAAAATATTAAAGTGATGAGATTCCTAGTAATATGTTCAAGGGATTGAGATCCCAGGAAGTGTATAACAAGATGTGTTCCAATTGATACAAGATTTATTGAAACATGTATTATTCTTTTTTTTGTAGTATGTTATATATAGTTCATGATTGTAACTTGATTGATGCTAAAAGATGTTGTAATGCACTTAACTTATCAAGTGAAACTAAAAATGTAGTTTTCCCTGGCCATAGATCCATTTAGTGTTAGAACTTTCTAGATGGTTAAAGGAGTTTTACTTGGAGTGAATATTGTTTAATATGTGAGGGTACATACGAGTATTTCCTTGCTTCCTTCAAACCTCAGGATTGGTGTCGATCCATACCTTGCAAAGAGTGCGGTTGTAGTTCATAGATCTAATGCAACATTGGGATTGGCTATAAAGTCATACCCTAATAAGAGTATGGCTACAGTCCATGACTCAATATATATATCCAGGATTGACTACAAGTCATACCCTAGATAGAGAACAAGATAAGAGTTGTATCTCTATAGAGTTGAGCCAATATACCCTAGCTAGCTAAATTGCAGTTCGACTTATAATGTCAATGCCAATAATCTTGTACTGACTGAGGGGGTGAGGTCGTGGAGTCTATCTCTTCCATGGACCGTGTATGGCACTGATTCTTCCTAGATAGGTTGGTTGGAGCATGAGTAGTATACCTCATCTCCTCAGGGCATAAGATTGATTGTTGAAAAATGTAATCATCCATGCAGCATATTTGCTTAAGGATCAAATGCGAAAACATTGAGTGAGGCTGCAATTGCTTCTTTATGTCATAGTTGATAAATGTTATACATGTTCTTTGTATTCCTTATAAAAGTGATTAGATGATCTTTTTCTCAATCGTAGATATCTGAACTACTCAAATTATGAGGTTTCTCTACTCTGCATATAACAAGTAGTTATACCTGTTAATTTAATAAAGGTTTCTTCTACTCTCTTTCAGAAAGATTTATCAGTAATAATAATATTATTGGTGGAGATTTATATCTCCCGCTGGGACTTTTGTCTCACCCTGTGGGTTCCACAACATTTTAGGTGGACGTGCACGAGGAGGTAGAGATCGTGCAATAGAGAATGGGCAGTAGCAGCAAGGACAACAGTAATAGCTTAGGTTGAGTGTGTTGTTATTTGTCTTGTAGATATAGAGTCCTATGTGTCGTCTCTATACTCTCAAGTCTTTTAGTAGATAGTGCATAAATGGTTTTATAATTGATTGGATATTTTGGCTAGATTGCCTCGATGTAAAATGTTGCTTTTATATAAGGCTTGGTAAAGCAATTGATATCTCATATCCTTGGGATGTGATGGAACAATGTATCTATGAAGTGAACCATGTTGTATATATGGTTGTGATTATTTTTGTAAAGAGTTTCCCGATAATGGATATCTTGGTAAAAAGTTCTAATTTTTAGTAATTTTTGGTAATCCGCTGCTAATGGTTATTTCCACATAGTTTTGTGCGATGTCATTGTCAGTTTGATAGCAGTTATCACGATTTCCATAAAAGATCTTATCTTTGAAAGAAAAACATTAAATATATTCATAATATTCTTGTCCATACAAGATAGATGGTGTTTTTTTCATTATTGGTTGGTACATAATAGCATTCACTAATTCTCTTACATGCCCGTTACAAGAATGACAAATTCCAAATGTAGTGACAACAACTCTTGCTCAACATAGTTCTAGTTTACTTCTTCTCTGGTCCTAAAGTGGTGATCTTTGTCTCCTTCTTCTTCCTTAGTTCCTCTATGTAATGAGGATAGTTCCTTTTCATGTGTCCAGGCTAGTGAAAATGGTGGCACTTCCCTTCATTATTCACTCCCTCCTTAGCTTTCAGTGCAGAAGACTTTAGTTGGCTATCTTTAGAACTCTTCTTAGCTTTGCTCTTTCCCTTAGACTTCCCTCTACCGATCATCATCACATATTTGGGTTTGTCATTCTTCATCTGCGCTTTAGCTATCCTCAACATGCCATGTAATTCAGACAAAGTTTTGTCAAAATCATTCATGTTGTAGTTCATGACAGACTAGCTATATGATTCCAGCAGTGACTACAAAATCACATTTGTGGCAAACTCTTGACCCAAGGGAAATCACAGTCTAGAAGTATTCTCCACATACCCAATCAACTTGAGTAATGGGGATGTATTGATTTCTTCTTCGATATTTTACTTTAACAATTCCTTAAAGACATCATATCTCTCTTGTGTTTCCTGGTCTTGGTACATATTCTTAAGATGTGTAACCATCCCAATAACATCCATGTTCTCATGTTGTCACTAAAACTCATAGTTCATTGTCCATATCATCAAGCACTTGACATCCACGACATCTTCATAGTGCTTCTTGTATGCTACATGTTAGACTTAGGCGCAATCAAAGTGGGTTTATCAGCATCTGGTGTCTCTAAGACATAGAGCTTACATTCCTGAGTGAGAATGATTCTCAACATACAGAACCAGTCATGGAAGTTGTTCCCATTCAGCTTGTCCTTCTCAAGGGCCAATTCCAAAGAAAACATGTTTGTTTTTACCATTTATATTCCACAAAAGAAATTTGCAATTGTTTCAAAATACCTTTGACTTGGTAAGTTTGAAAACATTAATAAGACTTTTAATTAGTTATCACTCCCACTATTTTATCAAATTGATAGCCCTCACTATAATTTGGAACATTGCAACATACAACCTTCTAGTAGCCAAAATCCATATTTCATATGATCGTGAGTCAAAATTGCATCTAAATGAAACTCTTGGATAGATGGTGTTCACAACTCCTTGTCACAGTCGTTAGCATGCTTCTAAGTACTTAATATCATTGAGATCACCTATTTAAGTCTGACCCAAAAGCCAACATGATAGTAATGCACCCTACTTTGGAAGACCCACATAACTACCCTCACACTTCCATGACACGGGAAACACACCAAACTCTAGCATAACCTACATTTAGTTGATCAAGTTTTGATGTGTGTTTCTCATGGAAAGAATTTAAAACATTATATGTTTGGTTGATGGATTTATATTTATATTAATACATATACATATACAATCACCACATACTTATAGTATTTATCATATACATGGTATATCCTACAAAAAAATGTACAATTATAAAACAAAATCAATGGCTATGGCCATACTATTATAGTTCCTTAGAGACACAAGGAATTACTACCATCTAAGGTTAATTTCATTTGTAGCAACCTATTATTGATGAAGAGTTGCATTGGCACCAGTTTGGGCTAATCGATTCAACTCTGAAAATGATCGGCTGGCCTCCTGGTCGGTCAGTTGGTTTCTCAGATCGATCATTTGGTATCCTATAAATGCAACTTTTGGACCCTCCAGTCGATCAGTTGGTCCACCAGCTGATTGGTTGAGCCAACAGTCAATCGGTTCAACTGTTGTAGTCTAGCCTCCTCGATCCTCCAGCTGATTGGTTCGTCATCTGAGTCGGTCAGTTCATTTAGTGTAGAACATCTTCTTTCCCATAAAAGTATAGGAAACCATTCAAATCCTATTTTATATATTACATTGTAATATGGAAACCTCGACTTACAATTGAGGGGAGCATATGAATAAAAGAATTTATACTTTACATATGGAAAAGGAGAGAGATAGGATTGGTATGCAAATTTGGATATAAATACATATGAAAACCATCTAACAAAGCACAAAGATATAGGGGGTTATTGTGTATGACCATGCTAGCATCCCCATCAAAACTAATTTTAGGATGACACATATAAATTGCATATAATCATATATATATATATATATATATATATATATATATATATATATATATATATATATATATATATATATATATATATATATATATGGGATTATAAGTGTTGTTTATTTGGATATGTGCACTAATCATTTATGTTCACATTGCATGAAATAAAATAAATCTGATTATATTGAATTAAATCCAGGTACACTGCATATTGATGTGGCTTTGATACCACTGTTGGGAAATTGGGATGACAAGGCAGGGGAAACAAAATTTGTACTGCCCGATTACTGAACCAGGAGATTGCATCGACAATAACACATCTAGAAAAGATGATAATAAGAGATATATCTGGTCTTGAAGCAAGTCTAGCGACAACTCTCACAGTAACGTGCTTCTTTTACAAGAAGCACTGGAACAACCGGTGGTGGCAACGTCCTGGTGCAACACCACAAATGGATATGGTTGTTGTCCTCCTAGTGGGCGGAAATGGCCTCCATGCCTTTACGTAATCCACACAAACCACCCAGGAACTCCACGTTGTGCTACTATAGCCAACGGGAAGGATTTGTTCCTTCAAACGTCAACCTGCTAGGGTTGATTTGTTGTCCCATATTGTTTCTTTATTGTTGTCCCTCCCTTTTATGGGTAGGACTTGCTCAGGATCCTTGGTCACCACAACTAGAGAGGACCATGTTTGGGATGATCTTTGAAAGCCATGATTATCCCTCTATTTATAGGAGGGCTAGTATCAGGGTTCCCAGATCAACTGGAAGTCGAAGATGTAGATTCTCATGAATTTTTTGGAAGCTACAAACCATCAAACAATTGGTTCATACCTGAACCGATCGATTCACACATGCAATATTCAGTCCAACACTTGAACATGTCGGTTCACTTTCTTTCCTATTATGATTCACATTGTATTTCAACAATAGATTAACGCAAATCATGACATTAGCATCAATCCTTGATCCAATCATATTAATCATTGAACTAGGCATCTAGATGATGAACCAGTCATTTCATTATTGAATGGTTTTTTCATTTCATGATATGGTCATTTCACTTTTGAAATGGTCATTTCATATCAAGAAATGTTCGTTTCACTTGTGAAATGGTCATTTCATATCATGAAATGGTTGTCTCACTTGTGAAATGGTCATTTTATATCATGAAATGGTCATATATTTCACTTTCAATTTAGGCAATATATATGCAATGTTGTTTAAATTGAATACCTAAAGACTTCAGTAATCAAGGTGAACCTTATTCATGAGTAAACTAATATTATAGATGCATCTATGTGTGTGAACCTATAGGTCCCAAATTTCATTGGTTGTGAATGTCATAATCAACTTATGACATCACAAGTAATGAAAAATATCTAGCAACACATGATTTCTACCTAAGTAATTGAAAAGTTGGAGAACAACTTCAAACTACAATCTATGATCAATTTTACCATGATCGTATAGTTCCTTTGTCTCTAATATCCTATTGAATTCAAGGCATGAATTTTTCATCCTGTCAACATTCAATCCATGTTCCCAGAACTAGAGCAGACTGACTGAGATGCATGTGATCTCACATATCACATATTGAGTCACATGAGTATGGCCATACAGTTCGCAATATTTCTTATCAAGTGACCTGGATATCAATCTCCTGTAGCAGGGACAAATCCCATCTACATCACTCACACTAAATCCCCATGTCTCACAACATACTCGAATACCATCTTAATAGTAACCCTTATTCAAGGTCACTTTGGATGGTGTAAAAATACATTGAACAACATGTGATGATTGTAGTGACTTCAGGTCTATTAATAACAATCACCACTATCACCATGATAGATGATTCTAATTATCATTACACGGTCTCCATGTATCACTCTCAAGGTGAGTCTGTCTGATACACTATTGTCTAACATGTACCTTTGTGTTTGGTTCGATATCAAATATCATAACTAATGAGATTTTTTCATCAACCAACACACACTCTAGTCGTATGTATTACTATTGTCTATTTAACTTCCACAGTAATATCTGACTATGAATATAACAAGAATGTATGTACTCTTATCATATACATATGATCTCATTATTCAGGTCCTCAACCTAAAGATATATGTCATTAAGAAACATCATTCTTTAGACATCTACTATGTCTCTGTCAGCATCTCATGATCAAGATGAACATAATAGATAGAATTACTTTTATCATTATCAAATTAGGTATCCAATGCCTCATTGTAATCATTGCATGATTAGCTCTCTGGGAATACATACCAACACCTTCAATCTTGTGTAAGTTTTGGGCTTGTTGTTGATGTTTCTAACTTATGAATACAATTGTTGTGGAATTTAACTTTTATTTTATTTTCCTTTAATTCACTCAAAAATAAGCATTGACAGTTGTTACCAATTGTTCCCGAGAACTATACTGTGTATATCTTTGATCCTTCATGTATAAAACTAACACCAAATGAGTAACACCCACACTACTACAGAAACGGCCTTTGGCGTCGGTCGTTTAACCCCATTTGGCATTGGTTTCCGACCAACGCCTATGTGGGCGCCGCTAAAGGTCGAACACTTTGGCGTCGGTTTTTTAACCGACGCCTATTTAATCTATAGGCGTCGGTCATTTAGTAGATAACCCACGCCAAAAGGGTTCGCGCCACAGAAAACGGCGTCATCTAGGGCACTTTCTGCGTCGGTTATTTACTAAACGACCGACGCCTATATGGAATATAGCGTCGGTCTTTTAGTAGATAACTGACGCATAAAGTGCCCTATATGACGCCATTTTCTGTGGTGCGAACACTTTTGGCATCGGTTATATACCAAAAGACCGACGCCTATAGATTAAATAGGCGTCGGTTTGATACGAATAGCCGACGCCATTTCCAGGACTGCTTTGGCCACATCAGGCGTCGGTTTTTTGAAAAAAATCGACGTTGTAGGTCTTTGCTGACGGTTTTCTATAAATAACTGACGCCTAATTCTATTTTTTTTTTCATATCAGTTTGCAGGCATGCTGTGGCTGGTCAGCAGGATGAGAACCTGCAGTTCAGTTTTCTGAACTGCAGGTTTACGACATCCATTGATATCAGCCTACAAACAGGCCGCAAACCTACAAAACTCACAAGGAAAATTTCACACAAGTACATACATTCAGACATCAATTCAATTCTCACATTCACACATATAGAAACATTCAAATACATGTATTAACATTTAGAAATATTCATTTACAAAGTATCATTCATTATCGCTATCAACATCCCAATTATATCTTACAGTTGCCACTGCTTGTATGGCTTTTTCCCATTCTTCTCTTACTTCATTTAATGCTTCCATCGTATATGGAGCATGTATATTTTTAAGCGTTTACCTATAGTGTGGTCAGTTTTAAACACCTGCAAAGAGAATGATGTATATATATAAGTAATAATATAAAAATAAGATTGATATATTTCATACTAACTAATGAGACTATATATAATACCTCATGTATGCTATCGATGTCCAATGTGGCATGTTTGATAACCATCTGCATAAATCGCATCACATAGTATGCGCATGCCCAGCCATTGTCTTGTGTAGCACACTATAAATTGAAACATACAAAATAATACAACTAAGCACAATTCACATCAATAATATATATATTCGAGTTGGGAACTTACTTGTACGTTCTGCCAATTTATTGGCTGGTTCTTTTTCCTTGGGACCGTTCCTCCAGCCTTTTTGAATGCATCTAAACCCCTACATGTTAATATAACACAATAAATTGCATAAGTAAATAGTAATGTAATAAAAGATGTTAACGGATATAAAAATGAAATATTTCTCACCAGAATAATGGCATTCTCATTACGTGTCCAATTTTAGTGTTCAATGTACTCCCCGCAGGATCTAGATAATAAACAGTGAATGTCCTGGGGACAATAACTAGTAACTCCCAATGTCTACCGCTAGAGGTAAGAAGTTAACAATTAATAACTCAAAATGCAAAATAAAAATGGAATTTTCTTAAGTCCAAATTATAAATAAAGTAAACTTACTTGACATTGAATGGAGCTATTATTATCGTCTTCTTTTGCTGACCAAAAATTGTAAAAGCATCTATACAGTATTGTTGAACATTATCAGGGTTTTTAGCTACCAAACTAATCAATGATGGAATCAAAAATCCCACATGATCAAATGCAAATTGTTTGCAATGATCTTCGACTAAGTAGCTGCAAAACATATAGGCGTATGCATTAATATATAAGAAACCAGATCACCGGATCTTACACAAGGTATATGGATATATAAACAAGATCTCACCTTATCCATGTCTCTATCATTGATGTATTCAGCCAATCATACATAAACAGCTCAATAATATCTTGTATAAATAAAGAGCTATCATATGATTGACCTACATAATCTGCATCTAAAGAAACTATTATAGGGCAATGTATATTATGTGCCCGTAGCCAACATGCCATTCCCCTACAAGCAGGACCTAACAGGTATGTTAGGTCAGTTGGAACCCAAGTTGGTAATGCGGGAAGTGGAGGTGGAGGCCTAGGTGCTCCTGGTGTCTTCTTTTTAACCTGTATATATAATTTCATATCAGTTGACATCATATATACACATTAACAGTCAAAATCAATGTAAATTTATCTTACAATTTCAGTCGTGTAGACGACATCTGCTTTGGGCCACAATATGACCCCGCCTTCTGCCTCACCAAGTGTATCAATATCTGGGTGGGCATATGGCAACGCAACTTCCCTCCAATCGGGTAATACATGTATCGGGCTCACACGAATGTAGCCCTGCGGCATTGGAGTCCCATGAAACGTTGCCCCAGGAAGGGACTGGTAAGCATGCGCCTCTGCAACAACATAGTCTTGCATTCTTAAGCGGCATGGCTTCAATGCCTACAAATTTACGTAAAGAATGTTATACATATATACATATAATCTTGAAAACATATCATCTTGAAAAGACTAGCTACAATGTCATAAACAATACTTACAGCAGACTTGCTAGGCGATGGGTCTCCAGGATTACTCGCAGTCTGTGCATCAGGAGAAGAGTGGGTCGCCATAGGCTGATTGGAAGCCTGAGATGCCTGCCACCGCAACAATTCTTCCTTGACCTTCTCAGCAACTACATCGTTGACCTTCTTAGCAACTAAATCCTCAACTCTCTTATTCTCCTATACATGGATAAAAGAAACATTAGCTTCTTATTAATGAATTTCCTTTTGCAGTAACATTCTAAAAAAAAGAATAGGTTACCTCTTCTTGAGAAAGTCCCGCTCAGGGTTTGCGCTGGGATGGCCCAAAGAATGCTTTGATGCCAACACCAGCGTCGGCACCTCTAACACGTCCAGGATGCTCTGGATTACCCAGAGCAACTGTCAATTCATCCCTTGTGCCCTGAGGGATGAACGTGCGTTGTTTCCTCTGCTCGTGCAGCTCCCTCTAATCACCATAAATAGAAATTGGTAAGTTAACACCACAAATAATCGATATTCAAACGATTTCTCTAAGAGTTGTATTTTACCATTTTTGCAGCTGCCTCAGCAGTTACAGGCTTCTTTATTTCACCCTTCTTGTTTTGCCTGCTAGCTATCCAGATATCATGGCGAGGCATGGGTGTGGCAGAAACCTGAGTAGGAGCAGACTCCTGAGTAGCAGCAGACTGCTGAGTAGCCGCAGACTCCGCCTGTAGTCTTTGGCGAACGCTTTCATAGCCTTTTGGACCCATAGTGTGGTCATGCACATTCAGTGCACGCCTTGCTTTTTGTGCGTCACTGAGGGCCTAGTTAGTATGCACATTAATGATTTGGTTAGTAGCACTAAATGTTAATCTTGAATAGGTGAATACAATGTATATTAATTAAATTGGGAGTGACGCCTAATACCTTGAATTCTTCAGATTTTCTTGAAGCAACAAAATTGTCCCAATCTTCTTTGTCCAAGAAGTTCCATTGTTCAAGGGCTGACTTCTTCTTCTTATCACCCTCTTTTATGTATTCTCTGTTCAGATTTGTCCTATAATTCCTAAGCATCTTTCCAGCGCGTTGCATCACACTTTTACGATGCAACTTCTCATCCAATGCAAACAGATTTTGTAAAATAGAAATGTTATTAACTAGTATCCAAAATAGAATTGCAAATAATAGAATTTGTAATCTACAAAATAGAATTGCAAATAATAATAACTCACGCATAAATCCTTCCATATCAAGTCTTTTTTCCCTTGAGGAACTTTATGCCAATTATCATACTTAACACCACAATGGCTCCGAGTGGTACACCCAAGATAGTTTACAAAATTATTGCGGTTCACTCCAATTGCATTTCCTCCATTATCAAACTCCACCACCAATTTGGATCCACTACCACTTAGCGCTAATAACTTCTTCAACATAGTGATGCCCCTTTTCTTGTTAAGTGTTTGGTGCTGCGCATCAAGTTGCTCCAGTGCTTCAGTGGGTACAGGTACATCATCAACCTAAAATTTGACAAAAATAAACACACTAAATTAGCCCAATATAGAAATATAGGATATATGACATAACTAGAAGATAATGAATTTTATAGAAATACAGGATATGTTTTTAGAACTTACATTGGTATCCTCGCCATGCTCGTCATGGACAACATGCTCATCATGGACTTCATGCTCATCATGGACATCATGCTCATCATGGTCAGCCATCTGAAAATTTCATTAAAAAGGCAAACATTTAGCATTTGTATTAACTAGAAAAAGGCAAACATTTAGCATTTGTATTAACTAGAAAAAGGCAAACATTTAGCATTTGTATAAACATACATGTCTCTAAAATTGTGATCTTTTATCAATTAACAATCCTTCATTGTGATCTCCGCGCACATATAAGTCATCTTTAGCTTCAATATTTTGTGGAGTTGGCAACCCAACTGAGAATGGACTGGAGTCATCATACTTATCATAGTACTCTTCTTCATCTATAGGATCTTCAATGAATTGTCTTTTACCATGAAGAACAACCGACCATTTATCATTCGCAGGATCATCGATATAGAATATTTGTTTCGCCTGTGATGCCAATATGAATGGTTCACCCTTCTCGCCAATCTTTTCAAAGTTCACCAAAGTGAAACCCAATTCATCCACTATAACTCCTTTGGTGTTATCAACCCAATTACATTTAAAGAGCGGAATTTTGAAATCTATGTAGTCAAACTCCCAAATGTCCTCAATGACACCGTAATATGACATTTTAGCTTCACGTGGACTCTTATCCTTTGCACTTGCAAAGTACATAGTCGACGCTTGAAGAGTGACCCCACTATTTTGGACGACACTCTTATCATCTTGGCACTTTGTGTAATATGTGAATCCATTAATGTCAAACCCTTCATAAGACATAACATTCGGTTTTGGTTTAAAGGTGAGGCATTTGATAATTTCTGTAATATCATTTGGTGTTTGAGATAGTTGATGTAAGACTTTATCTTCAAACCACTTAGTAAAATTCTTATTATGCTCTCTAGCAAGCCACATTGAACTTGCTTGAGGATGTTGTCTCTTTATGAAATTGGTATGTTCCTCGATATAAATACTCACTTCGTCCATATTGTCGCTCCATTTATTGTTAGGTTTCAACTTATACAATCTCAACACAGCGCTAAGCTTCGTAAACTTAGCACAGCCTGTGTATAACGGTATCTCAGCATCATGCACAATGTTTCTAAAGATAGGAGGTGGATCAGTGTGCTCTACCCTACAACTATCCAGCATCGCATCAACGATGTCTGCTGGAACTGGTTCGTTCACATTTACGTCATCGGAGGCAATTTCTTCTTCCACCCAAGCACTGCTATCGACATCTACTGGTTTCGATTTTGAAATCTCTCCATGCCAGTACCATTCTGTATAGCCTTGTACAATCCCGTTGCACATGACATGACTTTTGATTTCCTCACCAGTGTTGACTTTCAAGTTGTTACCGCAATGCCTACATGGACAGTAGAACCTATCTGTAGGTTTTTTCCTATGTTCCTCGGCAAATCTAATAAACTAATCAAGACCAGATATAAACTTTGGGGTGCAACGATTACGAATGGACATCCATGATCGATCCATTCTATGATCAGAGAAAACAAGTATATATTAGGAAACAAGTATATATTAGGAAAATATTAGGGTATACACTTACATCCTACCTAAGTGTATAATGTGATGTCATTCTTATATATAATAAATGTGTACCACCTATCCCATCCTTGAACACCTAATCTCACTAGTAAGTGTATAATGTGTATTGGGTTTTCAAGAAAATTTCGGCAGCATTTCCCCGCTGTTCTCTAAGTACATATGTACTTAGAAAACAAACGGGGAAATGCTACCAAAATTTTCTCGAAAACCCAATACACATTATACACTTACATCCTAAGTGAGATTAGGTGTTCAAGAACAGTCCCAAACCGGGGACTATCCAAGATTTACTCCTAATGAGTAAATCTTGGACGGGTTTCTAGGCCAACAAACACAATAATAGATATCTACAATGAAGCCGGACTCCATACAAACAGTATATAATTTAGTGATTGTTCATTCTAATTTATACCAATGTACAAGTAATATAAAGAACAATGATTGTTCACATTCTAGGCCAACAAACACATGTGATGTCATTCTTATATATAATAAATGTATACCACCTATCCCATCCTTGAACACCTAATCTCACTAGTAAGTGTATAATGTGTATTGGGTTTTCAAGAAAATTCTGGCAGCATTTCCCCGCTGTTCTCTAAGTACATATGTACTTAGAGAACAAACGGGGAAATGCTACCAAAATTTTATCGAAAACCCAATACACATTATACACTTACATCCTAAGTGAGATTAGGTGTTCAAGAACAGTCCCAAACCGGGGACTATCCAAGATTTACTCCTAATGAGTAAATCTTGGATGGGTTTCTAGGCCAACAAACATAATAATAGATATGTACATGTTAGGGTTTCATCACAATTGATGTTAGGGTTTCATCAATGTTAGGGTTTAATCAAATCAAATTAGGATGCTAGAATGGACAAGTTTAAATCAAATTAGGATTTAAATTAGGGTTCCAATAGGATTCAATTTAATTAATTTTTATGTGAAAGATGTAATATTATAATACATACAATGGCAATGAAATGAAACCCTAATTGTATTGGAACTCATAAAAGGATGTCTCAAAGGTTGAATCTAATATATGCATCCTAAAAAAGGTATCACACCACAAATGTGCATTTCAATAATCATATTTTATTTCCTTCCAATTAGTGTGGGTGCCAAGTTTGGAATTGTTTTCTAATCATGGGTCCCTTAATTTTATTTAGGATAGAAGATAAAATCAAGGATATCAAATAGTATAAGGCGCACCCCCAAAAGTAAAAAAATGGATTTATATTATGCATCATACCTTGGTTGCTGATTTTGTTTTGATGCACGACAAATAGTTACCATTGGGTCTTGGTCCACGGGAGGATAATCTATCTTCTACCTATTTAGAATGCTTCCTTGTGTGCACATCCACATAGTATATGTGTCTAAATTGACATTCTCCTATTTAGAATGTTTCATTCATAAACACATATGTGTTCTTGAGTTTTGGGATTCTAATTATAGCCAATTTAAATCATGTTAGTTAGCAGTTTTTTTTTGGATCAATTATGCTTGAGATGCATGTATTTCTGTAAAGGATGGTCATTGACTCCTGAAAATGGGAATGCCACACGAACATGGATGAGAATAGGTAGATGTTTTTGAGCATGGGCTTGACATCAGCCAAGTTATGGTGTGGAACGAGGAGATGAGACTGTTACTGAATGGAAAGAATGGCAGAGGAAGGGCTTGATGCTAGTACAGCGGAGGGGAGCACTGACTGTGGCAGCTAGATTCTTCCCTGATAGGAGGAGGGGTGAGAGGGTTTCTATGAGAAGCTATGGTGGAAGAAAGAGGGAAGCTATGGAGGAAGGTCAGACGAGGGGAGGACCTAGAGGAGGATACATGAGTCGATGGAGGGATAGATAACAAATTAGCGACATGGCAAAAAAGAAAGGCAGAAGGTGCTATGGCTAATACCTTGTGAGCAGCGGAGGCAAGGAAGAATACCACGCCGCAGTAGGGCGTGAGCAAGGAGACGTAGAGCAGCAGCAAGGAGGAAGGAGCGAGCGGCGGCGGCGGCGGCGACGCAGAGCAGCAGCAGGAGCAGGATCATCGGCGGCGCGGAGGTGGCGTTGTCGTGGAGGCTGGAGAAGCGGTTGCGGCGGCGCGGAGGCGGCGTTGTCGTGGAGGCTGGAGAAGGCGGTGCGGCGGTGATGCGGTGGCGCTGTCGTGGAGGCTGGAGAAACTGGTTGCAGCGGCGGAGGATAGGGCGGCGACAGCAGCAAAGAAAGGGGGAAATTCTCGCAATGAAACAGAAGAAAGGGGAAGAGTCGGGCGATCGCGGGATATAAAGTTCCAAAATAGCGTCGGTTGTTTAAAACAACCGACGCCTAAACATCTTTAGCGTCGGTTGTTTGAAACAACCGACGTCCAATTGGACGACATTTTCACGAAATTATTTGGTGGGAACCACTTTCAGCGTCGGTTATAAAAGGATCACCGACGCTGAAAAGGACACTTTTCGCGCAAATTTCCATCGCACATAGGCGTCGGTTTTTTATCTACATAACTGATGCTGAAAGTGACACTATTTTTTTCGCTCGAAAATTGGATTTCGCGAGCGAATTTAGGCGTCGGTTTGTTATAAACAACCGATGTTGAATACAAAGCGGTACCCGTGTCTGGCTGGTCTTCGAATATAGACGTCAGTTTGTCTAAATAACCGACGCCTTATATTATAGGCGTCGGTTTTCCTTAATAACCGACGCCCAGAAAAGCGTCACTGAATGCTATTTCTGTAGTAGTGCCAGTGAAATTGGTGATTCACATGTAAGTATAGTTTTTGCATGCTCAACATATGTGTTAATGATTGCATCAGATAATAGTTTCATAATGCAATATCTCTATTAATTTAACTTATAGAGATGTGAAAGCATTCAATAGAAGTAGAGCGAAAGTAGATAAATAAAAGAAATCAAAACCTTAGAGGATTTTTGATGTAGTCTTCTCATCCAATGCATATATATTACCAACTCTACTTAATTACATTTATTAACATAGTTGCAAATCTACAGTCTTGTACAAGACAATGATTGGCCAAGCACATATTAAATTTGTTGTATAAGAAGAAAATTATCACACATGCGGAATAGATCAAATGTATAGAGAAGATAATGTTATTAGTCTTGGATCATAATTAATGAAGTAGTCTCATTTGATATACAAATAATCAAATCTAATTAGAATTACATCTTATTCTCTTTATAGTTTTGTGACAATACTGAAGCCTATACAGTGGACCAATTGAATAACCTACGCGAACAGTTGATAGTCTGCTTCATCAAATATGTGGACTTGTCTAATAATTGAGAGGGTTGGTTGATATTTGTAATTCAAAATTTGTGTCAGGTTTTTTTTGTTATATTATTATATATTATGGAATTCAACTTGATGGAAGTTGATGTTTATATGTATTTACACATATGTGTGTTGAATTGAATGACAAGTGCATGAGGAGGAGAATGATCTGTATTTGTGCATATTTATGAAATTGAATGTGTGGTTGAGATATGGAATTGAGATGTGAGTCGATGCATATGTGTGTGCATTTGAAGTGAAAAATGGATAAAAATGTGTCAGTTTGTTGGCATATTTGTATATATGTTGTATCAATGCATTTGTTTTTCTTATATATGTATCCTTTTTCTTATAGTTTTCCCAGTCATTTTCTAAGCTATGATGCTTGTAGAGGCCTAAAGTTCTGATGAACTACATGCAATAGACACGCTAGTAGCAAGACAACAGGTTTACAGACCTTCTACATAAAAAAAGATATACATTTTTCGTCAGCTATACCAAAATAACTGACTACATATACGTGTTTTATCAGTTACTTATAGAAAACTGACAGGATATCCCTTGATTTTCACTATGTATTCAGTGATATAACCAATGACATACTTTTAGGCATCAGTTATTTCTCATTCAATAACCGATAAGGAACTGTCAAGGTAGACCTTTTTCACTACATAATTAGCATTACATTATTGGTTTAGTTTTAAATAACCAACAAGAAAAGGTCAAGGAAAATCACATTTTCATCGCACGCTGCATTTTATGTCATTCATTTGTCTGTAATGGAGAACCAACGATGTATATGTATGTCATCAGTTTCTTTAATCGATAAATGTATTTCCTAAGTTTTAGCAACTCCCACTTAATCGTCGATTGGAAACCTACAACATATGCCTAAAATGATGGCCAACCAATGACATATGCCTAAAATGACTGACAAGAAATCCCTTTTCTGTAGTGGTGTATGAAAGTTGAAACTTGCTTTTAATGGAAGTTAAAATCTTTTTTATTGCAATGGTAGCAGTTTTGATGAATGCCTAACACATTCTATACAATTTTTTTTCCTCAAGTAAATTATTCCAAAAGTCATTTTTCATACAATCAATGGGGAGTCATCTCCTTCATTACTCAACAAACACACATGATAAATATGTACTTCTATTTTGAAGGAAACATTGTACCTACGTCATATCTTACATCCCTAATCTCTTTCTAATATGTATATTGTATCGAATGGACTTTGGCAAAATGACACAAAAATCACAACTAGTTCAAGATCATATTCTAGAACATGTAAAATGAAAAAGTTAGAACATACAACTTTCTATAAGACTTGAATGTCTAATTCTCAAAGATCACCACATCAAAAAACGAAATTGAAATATGCATAAATACTTTCATGCCAAGGAGTTGTTAGATCTTCTAATTCCAATAGAGACCATATCCAACAAACTCAACATTGCACGTGGATATTATCGTGGCATAGATATGACCATGCTATTGAACGCAAGACTATTCATATTTTTGTAAGATACATAACCGTTTCTCTTGTTACATGGACATATTATAAATTAGTATCTTCCTTCATATATTTATTAAATATAGATTGGTCAAACAACACACTCTTATCAATATACATCAACAAGTGGTTTGATTTTTCTAGATGATGAAATGGATACATTCTATCTACATATGTTTCATTTTTTTTGTATTTTTCAAACTGCTACTTCTCATTGGGACCCAAAATGTTGTTGATATATTATTAATTTCTTCAATCACACTCAAGACCATACACATATGACATATCCTTTTGAACTACTAGTAAGATCTAAAACTATATTTCGTGGTGTGCCACTATATAACAATCATTCAGTATAATAATTTTTTGTATTGATAAGATTCCTTATGTAGATCTATGTCCCAATGAAAATGAAAATAATTGATTGCTTTTACCCCAAACTAAGTAATGAAGCACAAAATTCAACTGATTAAAATCTCAAATAAGATGCTCTTGTCGCATGTACTCCTTGTGGTTTGAGTTATTCTCTTTTAATTGATGATATTATTGATGAGTTTAATTATATGAAGAACCTTAAAGCACAAAGTAAATGATTACTTATAAGAATGTTGTTCCAATAATAGTTCATTTTATTCATAAAAACTTTTTTTTGAGTTCAATAAATTGACATGTTCCAATAATAGTTCATTTTATTCATATAGACTTTTTTTGAGTTCAATAAATTGACCATGCCCCCCCATTCCAACCTCAAACCGTTGTCTTTGTCCCTTCTCAAGATGTATAAAGATTATTCAGGAACATCTATATGTTGACTGGAAGAAGGAAAATAAATTAGAATAGATGACAGTCCAATGTTTATAAGTAAAAACTTAATTTTGTACTCCATCACTCGTGTTAGATTTGTAGTTTCTAGGTCACTTCATCTAAAATGTGAACATTTTCGAATGATAAAAGTATGCAAAGAGATTCTCTATATCTTACTAATTGGGTACCATTATGGATGATGAGTAGTATTTAGATCTAGTATAAAGTTTTAGCATTGATATTTTAATGTTTCAAGGAGTTATTAAGGTAATAGAATCCAAAAAAACATCTTGTAATAATTCTAAATACATAGATATATGTCACTGATGCACTGATGTAGTCAGGCATTCTCAACATAAAATTTGTTGCAACCCACTCATGTATACTGATGAGGATATTTGAACACGAAATTCCAGAGACACATCGAAGATGCATGTTTGTTGGGATATCTTTGGGGGAAAAAATCTTACTGAATGGGCAATAATTTTAGAGCCAAATTCCAATTTATTCAAAATTAAGGTGCATCTATGTTTCTAGAATTCTATGGAATTAGGATTTTAAGGGCTATCATTTGATGTTTTGAGTGGTTCCAAACTAGTTTTGGGTTTGTGATATGTTGTTGGTTTGATTTAAACATCTTCCAACATCGAGCTTCACATGATGGAGATATATGACGTGTGAGGGTTATGGAGAGCAACGGGTCTATATCTTTGGTTTTCCTATTGCATTGGGCTAGGGTTTTGATAATATTCTAAACGTATAAGTCAGCATTGTTTATTTGTTCTTGACCTCGAAGCAACTAGGTCATTTGTTTAACTTACGTGCAAACTAGATCTAGGAGGATGTCTCTTAATTGAGAACCTATTGAAAGGAATCTAATTTGCCTCTATTCAGGAACTCAGGGGTTAATATATTTTTCTAAAGAAGGTTGAATATATCTTTCGGTAGTCATATGTCGTTGTTGTACCCTTTGGCCCCGTTTGGTTCGTGGGAAAGGAGTAGCATGGGATATAAAAAAAGAAGGGATGGGAAGGTACATGAATAGGATAGGATCTTTATTTTCCCATCCCATGTTTGGATGCAACTAAGTATGGGATTAGAAACACAGTCTAATTTAACATTCATATTTGTTTGTCCACGATGATGAATATATAAAGTAAATATTATTGAAATAATTTTTAGTAATCAAGTGAAATAGTATACATAGTAAAAGTACTTAACAAGTAAAATTTAAATTTAAAAAAAGATAAAATTTAAATTTTACACATAAAAGTACACATTCCAAAATCATTGTAAATATATCAAAAAATTATTCATCAACATGAAAATGATGTAAAAAAGAAAAACTCGTAGTTATATAATCAAGTGCTTAACAAGTAAAATGTTATTGTCATTTATAAATTAGTCGATTACATTATTGATGATAAATTGAAAATTATAAACTTCATAAATGGCTAGTTCACATGTGCCCACTCGGTAAACATTTGGTTAGCTAAGTTATCTCTCCATTATGACCACTCATCACTTGGTTCTATGGTTTGTACATCATCATCTTGATGTCCATCAAGTACAACTTCCTCAGGAACTTCTATCTCTAGGGGTTCAATTGATATTTCACACCTTATGAAATTATGAAGTAAACAACAAGCCATTATAATTTTGTTAGCCGTCTTAGCTGGATAATAGGATGGGCTTCTCAATATTGCCCATCTTTGTTTCAGCAGTCCAAAACATCTTTCAATAACATTTCGGGTCGATGAATGTCTGAGATTAAAAAGTGCTTTGGCTGAAGAAGGTTGATGACCAGTTCTCCATTCATTCAGATGATATCGTTGTCCTCTGTATGGTCCTAACAATCCCTCTCCATTGATGTATCCAACATCTACAAGATAGTATTTTCCTACACACACATCCAGTAAGGAAATAAATTATATGTTTAAATTATTAGTAATTATACAATATGGAAACTTTACCATTAGGAACACGAAAATCATTTCTTCGAGTCAAAGCATCTCTGAGAACCCTCATGTCAGATGCAGATCCCTCCCATCCTGGCAACACATATATAAACTGCATGTCTTTGTTGCAGACTCCAAGCGTATTAGTTGCAATATATCCCTTTCGATTTCTATATTTTGGTTTGTCTACTTCTGGTACACGTAATTCAATGAATGTTCCATCCAATGCTCCAAGACAATCCTACATGGTTCAATAGTTTTTAGTATAATATTTATAATGGTGGATGTTATAAAAATAAAAGACATGAACTTACTTTAAACCATTTCCAACGAAGGTCATTTGAATTTTCGGGAATTCCCTCATCCTTTTGGTATAATTCTGGATGTAACCTCACAACAGCATTTAAAACCTCGTGGAAATATCTGCTAACTGTCTCACCGGATCTGAAGAAATCATCTTGAATTATCCTATTCTTCGAATGATGTGATAAAATATAGAGAAAAATAGCAACCATTTCATGTATGGTTGTATTTCTACTACATTTTAGTTTACCAACTGATGTTAGTAAGGAACACAAATGTCGAAAAGATCGACGGTCCATTCTAAGTCTGTTGATACATTTCTTATCACTCTTATAAACTAACCTATCAATTAGGCTACTCCGGTTCTCACTCTGATCACTTAGATTATATCTTGATCGTCGAACTCTACGTTCATATAACCATGCAACTAATATTGTAATGATGGTCATAAAAAAAGTTGCTTGATATGTAGTTTGCATAAGGAACTGCCTCCTTCTCCTGATTAGTTCATCTCGTTTGGACAAATGTGACATTGCTGCAATGCACAGACATGACTAAAAATAAATAATTTTATTTTTAAAAATTATTAAGTAGAGTTTAACATAATCAATGGTATATTCAGCTTACACGGTTAGAAACTAAATTATCTTAGACAAGTAAAGAAATATTCCATACTCTTGTGTATTATGGTGGGAATAAATTTAATTTAGACTAGTAAACAAAAAGGTGTCCTAACATTAATTTTTTTTTGCAACTAGTAGTGTACATTGTACATTTTTCAAAACTCTCTATATGATAACTTTTTAATACATGAAACATGTAAATCATATGCGTCATCAACAATGTATAAAACTAATTTACTAATAATGTGTTGAAAATCTAACCTTTTGTCTTTGAGATAACACTATGAACGACCTTTTGTCTGTGTGAAACGACAAAGCTCTATAGGCAACCTGATTCATGTCAAAAAAAAATTAGTAAGCATGTTTACAGAAGATGATGATACTTAATTAATGTCCCTAACTTTTCATCATCATGATTAATGTTTGATGAATCATTTTCACAGTATATATATGCAGCCAAATTTAATTTGAAGAAGAAAGCTAAGAAACAGATTTAGTTCTAATGTCAACTGAGAAGAAGATAACTAAGATGGAGAATCAAATAAAATACAACAAATGACGATTATTATGTAAATCTGATTTGGTAAGCCATCACATCCAATGTCAAGAATTAGATCAAACGAGACTAAGAAAGTGGCAAGAATTAACAATAGAAGAGAAGAAGCAAGAAGGAAGAATAGACGATATCAAAAAAAGTAGAAGAAAAAATGAATGAAAGGAACAAAGCAGGCTGCGTGAAGAAGTGAAGGGGGCAGAAAAATAAAGGAAGAAACAAGGGGCTGCGTGAAGAAGTGAGGGGGGGCAGAAAAAAGAAAGGAAGAAACAAAGACTGAAACAACGGTTAAGAATAAACAATCACAGCCGAGATAAAGAGGAAGAAGCGAGGAGAGGGAAAGCGGAAGAAAGTAAAAGTGGCTATGTAAAGCAGCCGGAGAGACTGCAGAAACTAAACAAGAAGAATAGCGGTATGTGAAGTAGTCGGAGAAACTAAACAAGAAAAAAAAAGTGACTACGTGAAGCAGCCGGAGAGACCATTGGAGAAATACGAAGCAAACGAAAAACATGCTTATCGAAAGTGAGAAGAATTGCGTGAAGAAGAACGAAAGCACAGGTTGAACAACCGTTCAACTCAGGTCTTCGGAATCGGAAGGCGGCAGCCGCTAGATGAGACAGTCGCGACGCTTCAGGCGTCGGGGTCTTGAGGGAGATTTACACCGCGTGAAATACCTATGGGTAGCGCGGAACTCCGAAGTCCTGATGACTTAGGATTCTATTCCCGTTATAATGCAATCTCAATATTACTCTTGTACAAACAAACGTGGGATTTTATTTAATTATAGGATTAGAGTCCCACCTTGTGTATAATTATGCGAACCAAACGGGGCCTTTGAGTAGAACCACACTTCCAGTGTATATCCTATGTAACAGGGTGCAGTAGGCATTCCATGCCACACAAGTCAAACTGAACACTGGGTTTAATATTTCACATAAATCGAAACTCTTAAAAGAATGTAAATTGTTCACCAGCAGTAGTTGTCTCTCCTATACTGCCTTTTGAACCAAGCATGCGTTTTCTTGTCGAATGTTACTATACTAGTAATGCCCAAGTTACAGCTGATACATGAACATAGGATATTGGGCAATTTAGCCCACCGGCAAAGTATGCAGCAGGAAGATGCAGTAGCTAGACGAAGGGAATCGCCTACACACAGTGTTGGAAGCAGGTTGCGAGTTGTGAAGCATGTTGGTTAAGCATGTTGCTTGTGAAGCGCAGGTTGCGAGTTCGAATCTCAGCGAACTCGTTGGGCACTACATGAAGTGATTATAATCCTCGGTGTAGCTGATGGTGTTCTCTCTCTCCTGCTACCTTGGATAGGGGTGAAATTCCCCACTTCCAAAAAAAAAAAAAAAATAGTGTTGGAAGCAGGTGTATCGCCTCGAGAGAAAGATTCTTGGAAAAAGAGGCAAAGAAAGATTGTATTAGGTAAAAATGAACGCAAAGAGAGTATGTTGTTTGCCTGATGTCCATATCGAAAGTCGGCCTATGGAAGGCCCAATTAGTAACGATCCACCCACTGCTGCCATGTGAGAAGATTTTTGGAAAAAGTTTGTATATTAGCTAAGATCTACGAAAGAGGTTGTATAATGTAAGGGATTAGCACCCGATAATTTCCCTCGAAGGACAATATTACATATTCATGGGAATCATTGATAAATGAACTGATGTAGATGTTGAAGTGAAATTTACATGAAGAGAATTATAAGACTATAGATAACAAGTGGTAACAATTGCTGTTATATTCTTGATCTTTCAATGCTTATGAAATTATGTACTTCAAAGAGGTATGCATAAGAGGATAAAAACAAAGATTTATAATAGTTTTGTCACCCACCGTTTACGTCTTATGTTAGCGGTGCATAGTGATGACTTGGCAACGTCCTATTTGTTGACTAAAAGAATGAAATTAAAGTAGAGCGGTGGTAGGTTGGAAATTCAAAAGTGAAAAGTTGATTTTTAGACTCAGCCAGCGAGGTTAGATTTACCGCTAATTACTCATTTAGTATAAGAAGTAAAAATTGTCAAATGATTCAATAATCAAAATAAAGATACCCGATAGCGTTTGTGGTGGCACTACATATCCCAATCTACTACTATGTCTAACGACCAGAACGAGCTCCCTAAGGGACCATCGTCAGCCACTCTTGAGTGAGTTGGATCAAAGTCCCCACTTTTCCGTATCAAATCCGGGTTGAAGAACTAAATGAAAAAAATCGGGAATCATGAAACATAGAAACCACGGGACCTCCAAGGAGAAAAATGATAAAGAGACACTAGATCCTCAAAGTGGATTGGACCAACGTCCAGACAAGATATGATAGTCATTGTAATACGAGAAAAATAAAGAGAAACACTTTGTCTTCTCTTGTTATAACCTCAATTTTGCATATGTTTCCATGATTGAAATGTGTTGATTTTATGAATTTAGAATTAATTGAAAAGGTTGTATTCTTTTCTTTAAAGAATGGTTTTATTTTTCAAATATCCCTTTGGATAGGAATTTCGTGATTCCTATTATTAGATATAAAAGAGAAGAAAAGAGGAAAAGTCCAAATAATGGAAAAAGATAAATAGATAAAAGAAATTCATACATAAATACACAGCAATGACTTTGGTTATGATAGAGGTACATGATGTGTTAGATAATTAAAAGGATAATTATCTCGTCATTCTTGGAAACGGAATGTTTGACACACTAAATAACATTATCTCGACTTAACCTTCGTATATTTGAAAATAATAATAAGAAAGATAATTCTAGAAGTTAGAATTAAAAGACATTCCATAATATAATTGTTTTATGAGATGACTAATGGAATAAGTTTGATATATAAAGGGCATCTCACTTAAATGACTTGAGAAAGATTTTGATAACCTGCCATAGAATGATGATAATTGGCTTAAGGAATATATTAAAGAATTTCGATATGGCTGTTCTTTCTTGTGAGCTTTGGGTCGATACCTTTTATCCTAAGAGAAGGGATGAGAGATATAATTTAAGTCCTTGCCTTTTTATTCTTTGGCAATCACGTATGGAAATATCTTTCCATCTTGAATAAATTGTAACTCACGTTGGTTTTCATTCGAGAATATACGAGGAAGGTTTCCTCTTCTGGACCATCGGGTCTCTTCCTCCCATCACGTAGGGTTCCTCCTAGGATGTATATATAGAGAGAGAGGCTAGGGGTCTTTTCTTCAATCTCACACGATGCACCCAGCCGTTGTTGTCCGCGGGAAGACGACAGGAGATGAAGAAGAAACTCCTCTCCTACTCCTTACTCTCTTCTGTAAACAACCAGCGGCCAAGCAGGGTTCCGGGCTTAAGGACAGGAGCTGCAAGCCTTTGCGATGGAGGAGGGTGCTTCTACGGGAGAGGAAGAAGGGATCGTGGCGGTGGCCAAGGGACGACGTCCAGGAAGCGGCGTCACCGATCATGCCACTGAAGGCGTAGGGACAGGGCAAGATGTCCAGCGACGAAGTCCTGGAGTTTCCGTCTGCAGCCACCACGTCCACTTGCTGCATCGCGTCGAGGCATGGTCGTCAATGGCGGTGCATGTGCCTGTGGGAGATGGTGGCAGATGGTGGCGCTGTGGGAAGAATGAGTGGCGGTGTAGCGTGAGGAGGACGACCCTGTAGTTTGGTCATGGAGAAGTTGGAATCAACGAGGAACGTGCGTCGGCGAAGGGAAGAAGCCTCTATGCGTTCCTCCGATCAGGTCTCCGACGTTGGCGCCGCATAAGGGCGGCATGAGGATGTGTGGAAGCCCAGATGGGTGAGAACTCTGTTTCCCTAGCCGCTAGTGTCGGGCGGAAAGAGTGGAGTTAGGCGGCAAGGACCCTAAGCGGCGGTGAGGATGCTAGGCGCCACCTACGATCCGCCCTCGGCGGAGGTGTCTTCCTGACCTGTTGAAGTAGCAAGATGGGTGATGGGAACATGGTGGACGTGAGTACCTCTGTCCGCGACTCGCGTCAAGAAGCAACCCTGCAAGTCGGCATCTCGGCTTCTGGGCGGCGGGCCGCAGCGGTTTGGTCGATCCAGTCGGCGGCAGTGCAGTCTGCGTGAGACGGCAGATCGCGTGAGAGAGAAGGGCAATGGTTCATCCCTAAACCAGGTTGACGCTCAACTCAAGTAATGAACCGGTGGTTCAAGACCAGACCGGCCATCAACAAGGAAAAGGGAATTGAAGCATGTATTCACTGATGTGGCAGCGCATGGTTGGCCCAATAAAGGTAATCTTACAATAATTCTAGTAAATGCTACGGTTATCTAAATATAGCAAAAATACATATCAAATTGATTAGGAGAATGAGTAGAATTCAAATAAAATACTCCTAATGACTAAATATGGTTCCTGTTTAAAAAAGTATAGTTGGTCTATGAATGTAGGGTGATTAATACATAGAAACCCTAGTTCCTATTAATACATTGTTGATCGTGTTAAATATGCTTCCTTGAGATTTAAACTGATGATGAGGAATATAATGGTAAATTAACATGATTAAGATCTTAATGACGATAATTAGACTTTCTAATCAATGCATATGAATAATAAGGTTTAAGGATCCTAACTTGTTAGTTTGTTAGACTTGCTTTAATGTAAGTGATCATAATGTAAGGATGAAATAGATTTGATGATCATGTCTACACCCAATGTGTATAAGGGTTCTTGAGCCATTAAATCAATAAACATGTGGATTAGAGTGTAGAAACATATCTCTAATGATAATTTGATGCTAAGGAAACCTAAATCCTAGACTAGGGTCGAGTAGGGTTTAATGTGATTAATAATGTGAAGGTGACAGTTTAGGTTTTATATACATGCAGGTTATAAATGATGAATGCTTGATTTGCTTGGATCTATTGATTGGCTTGATTGTATATACATGAAGTATATGTTGAATAATATGCATGAATCACC
Organism: Alisma plantago-aquatica; assembly: GCA_963693085.1. Lineage (NCBI taxonomy): Eukaryota > Viridiplantae > Streptophyta > Magnoliopsida > Alismatales > Alismataceae > Alisma > Alisma plantago-aquatica. The sequence continues at coordinate 973,802,363 of OY856409.1, forward strand.
ATTGAGGTATATGGTTACGCTTATGACTATACCGAATAGTTTCCCGAGGATTTTATCGACGTTTTCCTCAATGCATGAATTAACTGTTGGATGTCTATTTATTTCATGCAACTATAAAGTGACTATGATTATCACTATAAATGAGTATATATAACTGGCTAGATCTGGGTCCACCTCTATTGTTTTGAAAAGGCTAAGAAAAGGGGGTAATCCTAGAGTAAGGTCTAGGTTACCGTGAGTTAGAGACTCTTTAGCAAATCCCGAGTTAAGGAGTGGTTTACTTATGAGTAGTGCCATGTGACTCAACCCTAGAAACTGGTTCACTTATAAGTGGATCATGAGGGGTTTAATGAGGACAACATAGAGGATAGGGTACTCTTGGATCGCGGAGTTATATCTAAAATGTAATCTTGATTGTTGAATGATTATATTGTTAATGTATTTGCACGTTTATTGTTTCCCCCACATACCAGCTTCGGCTGACCGACATTTTGTTTGTCGGCGTTTTAGGTACCAGCCAAAAGGACAAACAGTAAATCGTCACATTGTGAAATACATGAAGGAAAAATACAAGGAGGATTAGTTAGCGTAGAATCATTAAGTGGATAGAAGTTAGAAATCCAAAATTTCAAAAGGTATGCAAAGTTTATTTTTCTTACAACTTTTCAGTTTAGTATGTTAAATTTGATAATTATTCTTGGTTAATTGTTGAACCTTTGATCCGGAAGTCATGGGTGCAGCTTCAACCTCTTGGTCTCCCTTAAATGGGGGTAATCGGGAGGTGGGGTCGTAACATTTGGTATCAGAGCCTAGGTTCCTCAGTTAACCATTAATAATTATTAAATTTTACAAACTCCATAGAACCCAAGGGAGTTATTAGAGGAGTATCCGAAAGACGGAGGTGTCTAGAAAGGGATCACGACCGAGGGCTGGCAAGATTTTCCTCCGCACCGCTAGTCGGAATACGAGGACTCTCGAACCCGTGTGACCGCCTGGCCAAAGTCTTAGGGTATGAATCAAAATAAGATACCTTTAGGACTTCTCATCTTATTCATCCCTTCTCATCACAAAATTCTGATAAGGACATAAAGGATTAGTGTTTCCTTCCTTCTCCTCACCCTCTTGAGGTATGGGTAAGGTTAATAAGGTTTAAGGAATCCTCCACTAAATTAATGAAAGGCATGTAAATAATATGTCATGGACATAAGCTTAATAGATTAAGCGCAAAATAAATAATAGATACATGCTTAGGCCGTATGACATAAGATGTCATGTCCTCAGAAGAGACATGAGGCTAGACCTTCTGGTCAGGAGGATAAGTTAGTCTTGGAGATAGAGATCCCATTCCAAGTCGAGACCTGGCACATCCTCGGGGGATGATGCTAACCCTAACCCTAAGTGAAGGTTAGAGAGAGATGAGTTGGACCAGGTGTTTGAAAGGACATGCCTTTGGGATGCCATAGGATCCATGGGTGACCTAACACCTTTGGCAACCCCAACCCTGGGAAGGGTCGTGCATGTTAGGGTACATGATAGCTCTTTAGATGATGATGTTAGTGAAGGACCATAGAAACTCCATGGGCTTGTACCAGTAGGGCATAGCTGGAACCTAGGGCACGTCATAGTGCTGACGGTAGGATGAAACCCTGGATAAGGAATTATGATGGAGCATAAAGGGTTGTGGATGATCTTGAGCAACCATAAGTGTGAACCTAGGCTTCACCCATGTAGAGAATTCTTTGGAGGATGATCCTTCTTGAAGAAAGGACCTCTTATAGAGAGGTTGGTTGTAGGGTTAGATCTAGGGAGAGCACGAAACCCAACAAGAAGGTTGGAAGCCTAAAACCCTGAACAATGGATGACAGTGGTTGCCTCATAAGTTGATGATATCTTGGTTGCCTTTAGAGGGACCAAACCCTAGACAGTGAAGATGAAGCATATGGTGCCTATGTGCCTACAGTATAGGTGTTTACCTTCTGAGGTAGGAAAAAGAGTTCCTTAGATCTAGAAAGGCTTAGTAGCGGGTTATGAGGCCTTGTACCTTGTTGGTTGTCCTTGAGGAGGACCCAACACTAAGTGTTGCTTGAGTTGAAGGATGACAAGGAGTGTGTGTCGTTCCTTTTTCATGCTTGGTTTGTAGTTAAGAGACAGAGCATGCAGTGAACCTAAGGTTCCTAGGCCTAAGAGGGGAAGTGGTGTACCTAAGGCTCATAATGAGAAGTTGAGTTCCTATAGAAGCGGACATAGTAATCCTCATGAATAGAGGAAAAGAGGAGCCCCTGAAGTTAAAGGTGTGTTTAATGAACCCCTCACAGCTAAGTTGATGATAAAGAGAGATATGATCTTGATCCAACATTGAGGAAAGAGGACAAGTATGACCTAGCATGGTACAGTAAGTGATCTGCTCGGGCCTTAATGGCTTGCTAGGGTTAAGTAGGCTCGGGTGGATGTAAACCCTGGACCTAAGAGCTTTTGTGACCTTAGAGATAGTTTTCCTCCCATCCTGGGAGAGGGACCCCTTTGGAAGGGTGTATATCAGTTTTGTTGGTTCAAGGTAACCTAAAGAGGTCTCATAGGATCTTAAGAAGCTAAGTGAAAGGTACATGGTATAAGAATGAACCTGTAGACCCATAGATATCCATCTCTATTGCATGTGAATGTGTTACCATGGGGGTAACCAGTATGGGGCTTGACCAAGGTAGGCAGGTTGCCATGATGCCTATGAACGGATGAGAGTCAGCCCATGAATGTAGAAAGAGAGATGATGAAGACTTGGGTAAGGTTCTAAGTGAACATGTACTGTAATGGAGAATCCTAAGTCTATCCTAGGGTCAGTAGGGATAAGACCGATGAAAGTAGGAGTTTCCTAATTCCCTAGTTGCACATGACCATAGGGTCGGGAGGTAACAGCTAACATTGTCTGAGGTCCATGGGTTAGGAGATTGATCACCTTCATGAACTCATGGGACCCAAAGGGCAGGTGAGTAGGGCACTCTCTTGATGCATGAGGGAAGAGGGATGACCCCAAAAGAGTCGGTACCCTATAGACCTAGAGGAGATGACCAAGGATATAAACCTCATTAGGTTCAAGACTAGTTTGATATCATGATGTTTGTGATGAAGAGACATATGTGGCACGTTGCAACTTAGATTTAAAGGTGTAATGGCAAGGTGGGATGTACCATCTCTACTCTTGGAATAGGAAGAACTCTATATTTGGACTGTAGCCAAATGCTTATTTCCTCTTGTTATGGGGGTGAGAGATAGGACATTATACATGTCATACACCAAGGATAAGAGATGATGTAGGTTGGAGCGGTGCCACGAGAAATGGGGATAGAGAAGATATCTTACTATGGTAAAGTGAATGAATGTTGGATGGCTTGAAAACACTAAGAGGAATGAGGTAGTCCCCTTATGAGGAAGTTTCTATGATGAGCTATGTAGAACTTACAAGTTATACCAGCTTGAGCTTGGTCACCATGATGATGAAATCAGAGAGTGTTCTTAATAGATATAGACATGGAGTTTGAGGTAATATAATAAGTGAAATACATGGAAGTGTATGTCTTAAATGTTACCTAATACCTAAGGATGAGAGGTGGTAATGTATGCTTTGGTTAAGACTTGTTTGACTAGAAGTTAGAAAAGTTTGTTTGGCTAACCCTAAGTTTGAAAAGTAGAGGTGTTTGGATAACACTCAGATGTAACAAGAGGCGTTGAAAAGTTAAGGGTTGTTTGGTTAGCTAGCCTAGTTCTTGATACAATGAAAGGATGGTGGTAGAACCTCAAGTGCACTTCTTTGGAAAAGAAGGAGATGAAACCCTGACAAGAGTGGTTTAGTGTTTCGAAGGAATCGATCTTGAAAGAATCATGACATACAGGAAATCATGATACACCATGGGAAAATGGCAGTAGCACGTTAGATGTTTAAGACGAGGTTGCATGTGGTTTATGGCCATGCAAGCCAGGAGGTAAAGGACGAACCCCAGTAACCCAGTGTATCGATATAGAGGACAAAAGAGTCCCTGAGAGGGAATGGGATCTCAACACCATGGATGTTGTGATAGGTCTTCCCTAGGCCAAGGAAGGTCGAAATGCAATATGGGTTTCGGTAAGTCACCTTACCTAAATGACATAAGAAAGAAAGAGTTCTGTTAAGGGATAGATCTAGTTGAAGTACCCTTGAGAGAGATGGTTCATCTACACCATGATGTGAGTTTAAAAGTTCATGAGTATGACTTAAAGATTCACTTCCATAAGGTGAAAGTAGGTACATGAAGAACTCGATGATAGTACAGTTTATCACCCCTAACTAAGGGTTAGTATGATCCAGACTAAAGGGTCTGATGAGAGCATGTGTGCTCGTACAGGGTGATATCTAGAGACAGTTCTTGTCCTATGAAAGATGTGATGATGACCACCATAGCCAGTATCAGGAGTCTAAGAAGCTCTGTAAAAGAGGTTGTGTCGGTCACCACTTCAGTAAGGTGATGTTGGTGAAAGGACCACATGATGAGTAGAAATAGGACCACAGTGCATGAAGAAGAAAGTCACTTTAATCATGCAATGGCTGAAAGGATCCTAGAGACGACGAGAGTCGTGAGCAGATGCAAAGTAGACTAACATGCAGTGCACTGTGGGAGAATATAATGTGAGAATCTGACCCCTCTGAGCTACAGTTGAGAAAGCTGAGTCCCCGATACATGGGTCCATTAGAGATGGATGGGAGGAGAAGGTTAATTTTGACCTTACCCCTCAGGATAAAGTAATGTGGGATGTTTTCCATGTGTCCAATTTAGAGCACCATGTGAGGTACCCCGACCATGTGCTGAGCAATGAACCTAGTGAGCCCCAAGGGAGGCTGAAATGGCCTGAGTCACCTGTGTAGTTTATAGACGCCAGGATGCAAGAACTCAGAGAAAATAATATGTGATGATAAAGGTTCTTTGGATGTGCCATGAGTACGGAAAAGCCACATAGGGGCCAATGATGGACATGGAAAAGTTTTATCCTGAATTGTTTGTTTGCTTGATAGAATTTTGAGGACAAAATTCCTATAAGAGGGGAAGGATGTTATAACCTCAATTTTGCATATGTTTCCATGATTGAAATGTGTTGATTTTATGAATTTAGAATTAATTGAAAAGGTTGTATGCTTTGCTTTAAAGAATGGTTTTATTTTTCAAATATCCCTTTGGATAGGAATTTCGTGATTCCTATTATTAGATATAAAAGAGAAGAAAAGAAGAAAAGTCCAAATAATGGAAAAAGATAAATAGATAAAAGGAATTCATACATAAATACACAACAATGACTTTGGTTATGATAGAGGTATATGATTTGTTAGATAATTAAAAGGATAATTATCTAGTCATTCTTGGAAACAGAATGTTTGACACACTAAATAACATTATCTCGACTTAACCTTCGTATATTTGAAAATAATAATAAGAAAGATAATTCTAGAAGTTAGAATTAAAAGACATTCCATAATATAATTGTTTTATGAGATGACTAATGGAATAAGTTCGATATATAAAGGGCATCTCACTTAAATGACTTGAGAAAGATTTTGATAACCTGCCATAGAATGATGATAATTGGCTTAAGGAATATATTAAAGAATTTTGATATGGCTGTTCTTTCTTGTGACCTTTGGGTCAATACCTTTTATCCTAAGAGAAGGGAGGAGAGATATAATTTAAGTCCTTACCTTTTTATTCTTTGGAAATCACATATGGAAATATCTTTCCATCTTGGATAAATTATAACTCTCGTTGGTTTTCATTCGAGAATATACGAGGAAGGTTTCCTCTTCTGGACCATCGGGTCTCTTCCTCCAATCACATAGGGTTCCTCCTAGGATGTATATATATAGAGAGAGGCTAGGGGTCTTTTCTTCAATATCACACGATGCACCCAGCCGTTGTTGTCCGCGGGAAGATGACAGGAGATGAAGAAGAAACTCCTCTCCTACTCCTTACTCTCTTCTGTAAACAACCAGCGGCCAAGCAGGGTTCCGGGCTTAAGGACAGGAGCTGCAAGCCTTTGCGATGGAGGAGGGTGCTTCTACGGGAGAGGAAGAAGGGATTGTGGCGGTGGACAAGGGACGACGTCCAGGAAGCGGTGTCGCCGATCATGCCACTGAAGGCGTTGGGACATCGCAAGATGTCCAGCGACGAAGTCCTGGAGTTTCCGTCTTCAGCCACCACGTCCACTTGCTGCATCGCATCGAGGCATGGTCATCAGTGGTGGTGCATGTGCCTGTGGGAGATGGTGGCAGATGGTGGCACTGTGGGAAGAACGAGTGGCGGTGTAGCGTGAGGAGGACGACCCTGTAGTTTGGTCGTGGAGAAGTTGGAATCAACGAGGAGCGTGCATCGGCGAAGGGAAGAAGCCTCTATGCGTTCCTCCGATCAGGTCTCCAACGTTGGCGCCGCATAAGGGGGGCATGAGGACGTGTTGAAGCCCAGATGGGTGAGAACTCTGTTTCCCTGGCTGCTAGTGTCGGGCGGCAAGAGTGGAGTTAGGCGGCAAGGACCCTAAGCGGCGGTGAGGATGCTAGGCGCCACCTACGATCTTCCCTCGGCGGAGGCGTCTTCCTGACCTGCTGAAGCAGCAAGATGGGTGATGGGAGCATGGTGGACGCGAGTACCTCTGTCCACGACTAGCGTCAAGAAGAAACCCTGCAAGTCGACATCTCGGCTTCTGGGCGGCGGGCCGCAGCGGTTTGGTCGATCCAGTCGGCGGCAGTGCAGTCTACGTGAGACGGCAGATCGCGTGAGAGAGAAGGGCAATGGTTCATCCCTAAACCAGGTTGACGCTCAACTCAAGTAATGAACTGGTGGTTCAAGACCAGACCGGCCATCAACAAGGAAAAGGGAATTGAAGCATGTATTCGCTGATGTGGCAGCGCATGGTTGGCCCAATAAAGGTAATCTTACAATAATTCTAGTAAATGCTACGGTTATCTAAATATAGCAAAAATAAATATCAAATTGATTAGGAGAATGAGTAGAATTCAAATAAAATACTCCTAATGCCTAAATATGATTCATGTTTAAAAAAGTATAGTTGTTCTATGAATGTAGGGTGATTAATACATAGAAACCCTAGTTCTTATTAATACATTGTTGATCGTGTTAAATATGCTTCCTTGAGATTTAAACTGATGATGAGGAATATAATGGTAAATTAACATGATTAAGATCTTAATGATGATAATTAGACTTTCTAATCAATGCATATGAATAATAAGGTTTAAGGATCCTAACTTGTTAGTTTGTTAGACTTGTTTTAATGTAAGCGATCATAATGTAAGGATGAAATAGATTTGATGATCATGGCTACACCCAATGTGTATAAGGGTTCTTGAGCCATTAAATCAATAAACATGTGGATTAGAGTTTAGAAACATATCTCTAATGATAATTTGATGCTAAGGAAACCTAAACCCTAGACTAGGGTCGAGTAGGGTTTAATGTGATTAATAATGTGAAGGTGACAGTTTAGGTTTTATATACATGCAGGTTATAAATGATGAATGCTTGATTTGCTTGGATCTATTGATTGGCTTGATTTATATACATGAAGTATATGTTGAATAATCTGCATGAATCACCATTTAGGTATGTGGTTATGCTTATGACTATACCGAATAGTTTCCCGAGGATTTTATCGACGTTTCCCTCAATGCATGAATTAATTGTTGGATGTCTATATATTTCATGCAACTATAAAGTGACTATGATTATCACTATAAATGAGTATATATAACTGGCTAGATCCGGGTCCACCTCTATTATTTCTAAAAGGCTAAGAAAAGGGGGTAATCCTAGAGTAAGGTCTACATTACCGTGAGTTAGAGACTCTTTAGCAAATCCCGAGTTAAGGAGTGGTCTACTTACGAGTAGTGTAACGTGACTCAACCCTAGAAACTGGTTCACTTATAGGTGGATCATGAGGGGTTTAATGAGGACAACATAGAGGATAGGGTACTCTTGGATCGCGGAGTTATATCTAAAATGTAATCTTGATTGTTAAATGATTAATTGAATGATTACATTGTTAATGTATTTGCACGTTTATTGTTTCCCCCACATACCAGCTTCGGCTGATCGACGTTTTGTTTGTCGGCATTTTCGGTACCAGCCAAAAGGAAAAACAGTAAATTGTCACATTGTGAAATACATGAAGGAAAAATACAAGGAGGATTAGTTAGCGTAGTATCATTAAGTGGATAGAAGTTAGAAATCCAAAATTTCAAAAGGTATGCAAAGTTTATTTTTCTTACATCTTTTCAGTTTAGTATGTTAAATTTGATAATTATTCTTGGTTAATTGATGAACCTTTGATCCGGAAGTCATGGGCGCAGCTTCGACCTCTCGGTCTCCCTTAATTGGGGGTTATCGGGAGGTGGGGTCGTAACATCTCTGTTCTTCTTGTAGGAGTCGTTGCTATTGGGGTGGCTTCTATAGACGATGATATTATATGGAGTTTGAGCATTTACGTGTGACTTTCAAGGAGTTAACATTAAAATAATCATATATTAAAAATATTTTCCAATGTTTTGTAACTACATAGGTATATGCCACTGATGCACTGATGTAGTTGGTCACCATCAAACCAGACATCTTGTACCTATTCAAGGCTATTAAAGAGAATATTTAAATATGAAATCATGGATCCGCGTCGAAGATACACTTTTGTAGGATCTATTTGAACAATAAAAAAATCCATTTAAGTGGATAATGATTTAGAATCAGATTCAAATTTGTTGATTTTTGAGGTGCACCTATGTATCTAGGCTTTAATTGAATTTGGATATTGAACAAAGGATGTTTCAGAGTGGTTTCAAGTAATGTTTGAATTGTGTTTTGGGTTTGTGATATGTTGATGGTTTGACCTAAATATCTTCCTATGTACTAGCTTCACATGATGGCATTATATGCCGTGTGAGAACTGTGGAGGACAATGGGACTATCACATTGGTTTTCCTATCCTTTTATAAATATTCCAAGCGGTTTAGTTACTATTGTTTATTTAACCTTGACCTCGAAGTGCTTACACGATTCGTTTAACTCACGTACAACTTCTAGTTTGGAACAATGTATCGTGGTTGAGCTCCTACTGAAAGAAGGGTCATACTTGCCTCTATTCAGCAAATTTTGCACCTCTTAGGGGCCATACATATTTTTTTAAATAGTTTGAATATACGTTTTGGTAGTCATATATTATTGTTGTACCATTTGAATAAAATCCCTACTTCGAGGCTAGCAATTTGCAGCAGATATTCCCACCATAGAGGTCTTTAAAGGCACCGCGACAAACTGAAAACTGATTTAGTTTCACATAAGGGCTAATTTGGTTGGGTTGTGTTGCAAGTATCGCAGTTGCAACTGCATGTGTTTTTCAATTCCGGACGTTTGGTACCATGTGCTTCCAGGGATAAGGTAGGAATTGGAACTGCACCATGCGTCCGGCGTCCGTAAAAAATTGAGAACTCGAACTGCGCCCAATATGGACGCGGTTCATTTTCCTTGCTACCAGCTGTCAGACCGAAGGCAACTCTGCTTTTGTATTATGTAAAGACTATGGGTTTGACCGTGAAGTCTGAGCAAGGTTGCTGGGCACTTTGCTCAATGTTCTGTTAAGTTCTGCATCCAACCAAATGAAATCAAACCAAGTATGTGGATTAACTTTCTTCCTAACCAAATGAAAATGTTGCAGTTTCCGCTCATCCATTTCACTTTCTCATATTCAAATTCTTACTGTGGGTTAGTTTTACAAGGAACCAAATTAGTCCTAAGCCGAAGTCTTAAAACAGGGCCAATTTTCACAGCAGCAGTTCTCTCCTATACAGCCTTTCGTACCAAGCATGCGCTTTGTATTCTAATGTTATACTACTAGTAATGCCCAAATTACAGCTGATGCCTGAATATCATATACAGGGCAATTAAACCCACCGGCTAAGTATGCAGCGGGAAGATGCAAAAGCTAGCAACAGGGAATCGGCCACACGGAATGATGTATTGCCATGTGAGAAAGATTCTTGGAAAAAGAGGCGATGGAAGATGTTGAAAATTTGGGAAAAAAGAACGCAAAGAGAAGTTCTTTAACTGATGTCCACATCGCAAATTTCGGCCCATTGAAGACCCAATTAGTCAATTATCCATCTACCGCCTCGTCCACAGGTGGTCCTGGGCCGGCAGATTTCAATCATTGCCGTCAACTTGCTGGTTCTCGAACTAAACAAAGTACGAATGATGGCGTGCTCTATCTTTTGCCAAACACGCAAACTGGAACGCGAAAGAATAAATGTCCGAAAGCCAACTTGGTCATTAGCTTGACTGCTTGACCCTCGTCACAAAAGAGTCCAAAACTGCCCTGGCTACTTGGAAGTCGTAACTCCAAAATCTTCTGGTCTATGTGGGCCGCAGGGAAATGAATCTCATCTTGCATCAAGTTCACTACTTTCAATCTCCATACTCACCCCTAAAGAGGGCCATCTTCACCAACACCACTACGTGATTCAAAACTCGACATCTCAACAATAAACAAGACAGCCTAGTGCGACAATCTGGAATTTTTCTCTCTCCTCATACATGCTCTATACATATGCTCTATACACTTCCACCTTGCATATGTATCTCATTCTTGAACCTAATTTCATGATTTAATATGCATTGATTCTAATTTGAATCATCTTGGATTCTTGTCTTGTGGTGATACTCGACTTAATATGAAATATTAGTTTGAGCTGCTTCACATATCCTCATCTTCATTTATATTTTTACTTGTACTAGTGGTTTAGGATATATGATGGGACTGCTCCCAAGGGTAAGAACAAGAACAAGAACAAGAGTAAGGGTAAGAAGAAGAGTGTGGAACCTCCTATCTTCCATGAAAAGACTTCTGGCTCTAAAAATCCTATGGTATGTGCTCATTGTAAATGTGATGATCATTATGTACTTATTGTCCTTACAAGCCAAAGGGGACCAACCCAAAGATGAAATGGGTCCCCAAGCTAACCCTGGATCCCAAAGTTTGAGTTGGGTACCGACATCCTTCTTTCATGAAGGTCAAAAAGAGGTAGATTGTGTTGGGTTTTAGGGGAGACAGAGAAAGGCAGCGGAAATAAAAATTTTTCTCCCCCAAACCCAGCATGAGTAAACGCGTCAACGTCTATATAATAGGAGAGGATGGTTTGTGGAAGCATACCTTGTCCCGAGGCTTGCTCGGCGACAATACCTCGCGCAATGCGCGATCTTCAACTCCGGTCTTGGACGGTGTCTGTGCAGCTCCTGGTCGCACCGGGACTGACGACTCCTACTCGAACTGGACTGTCGAATGACAGTTGTCCTCCTGAGCGGTAGTGACCTCCCGCCTCTGTAGTAGTCCACACGGAACACTTGAAACTCCACTCCTTATCCCACAAGGAAGTGGAAGGAGTCGAACCCTCCTGTTGACGTACTAGTCGCCAACACACTCTCCTGCTGTCAGTTGCAACTGCAGTTGTCCTTCCCTTGCTGCACCTCCCTTTGCGGGAAGCACTTGCTCGGGCTCTCTCTCGATTACCAAAACCAGAGAGAATGACAACTTTGCAGAGCAACTGGTTGCACTGAGTTGTTCTTTGAGAAGCCCCCACTACCCCTATATATAGGAGGGTCATGGGACAGGGTTCTCTATCCCGGGCAATACAGGACTAAACGCAGGAGTAGAAGGGTTCAAGATTTTCCACAAAAAAGCAACCAACTCGCAACCTGAACCGATCGGTTCACAAGTGAACCGGTCGGTTGGGGACCTGAACCGATCAGTTGACACCTCAACCGATCGGTTGGGACCCATGAGCCGATCGGTTCACTTCTGAACCGGTCAGTTCGTGGTCCTGATCAGTTCCCAATTGACTTTCCTTCTTTTGTTTCTAATTGGTATCGAATACCAATCCTTGTTCCAATCAAATTGGGCAAGTGAAACGCAAGGAAAATTCTCACCGACCTGACTTTCCCAACTTGCTCGGTTGTACCAGTTGAACCGATCGGTTCAACACTTGAACCGCTTGTTTCACTCTGTACATGAGTCGGTCGGTTCAACACTTGAGCCGACCGTTTCAGCAACCTCAGCCGACCGGTTCAACATTTGAACCGATCGGTTGGGAGTGTAGGTTGTGCAGAATCAATCAATTGTGATTTCAATCAATCTGATACTCCAATCAACATGTCCAACACCTTGAACAGTATGATATTAAGCTATCAATCAATTGAGTGTTTAATTGAACTACTAAACTCCTTTAGTAATCAATCTAAACGTTGCTTGTGGACAAAAATCCTCTTCCAGGTTAAATCCTATGTGTGTGACCATGTAGGTCCATTTCACGTTGGAAGTGAAAGTCCATAACACTTATGACTTCACAAGCAAAGAGCGGTGCCTAGTCACACATCAGTGCTACCCAAGTGAAAGTAGAAAGTTGGAGAACAACTTTCATCCTACAATTCGTGAATGGTGTTACAATGAATGTATAATTCCTTTGTCACTAATATGTATGATATCAATATCACATACCGATTCACACATGTGTGCACATGCCTATCTCAATCCTACTCATCAAGTGGCCATGGATATCAAACTCCCTCAGGAGGGACAAATCCCATATCTATCACTCACCCCTCACAAGCCCCATGTGTCAAAGCCACCCAATCATCACCTTTATAACAACCCTTGTTTCAGGACTGCGTTTGATGATGTCAAAGTGTGCCCAACGACATGTGTTGAGTGCAGTGATTTTAGGTTAAAGAATCACACTCACCACCATCATTGTGAGTACTGACTGTGACTACCATGTCATGGTTCCATGTGTCAAACTCACGGTGGGTCTGTCCGATACACTTGTTCTCTAACAAGTACCTATGTTTTTGGTTTGATATCTCTATATCATGACTAATGAGATTCTGTCATCAACCAACACCACAATCTAGTCATGTGTGTCATTGTTGTCTATCTACCTTCCACAATGACATCCGACTAGGGACATAACAAGAATGTACAAACTCTTAGCATCTATATGATCTCATCATTCAGGTCCTAAACCTGAAAGCATACGTCATTGAGTATTGTCATTCTCTATACATTTAATTTGTTCTATCACTATCTCATATGATTGAACCAGAAAGAATTGAAAGCTTTCCTTTGTTGTTTATCAAATCAATCTTAGTGTATCCCACCAATCATCCCATGATTGGCTCTCAGGGCATACACACCAACAAACTCCCACTTGCACTGCGAGCCAATCACCCTTGAATCATATTCACAGTGATCTTCAAACATGTCCCACATGTTACTATGCTCTAGTGGCAACATAGTGAGTAATGGAAACACCTTGCCAAAGTCAGTGTAAATTGCATGTCTCTCATCTCTTCGATGCACGTCACACGTATGAGATTGAGTTGCCGTAATATGCGATCTAGTATTCCTTTGCTAACCTTTAGCCACATTGCATGATCAAGGATTCCATACTTGTCATCAATGAGTGGAATGTCTTATAAGTTCATCTCATGAACTTCCAGATCCATATAGTATCTACTTCTGTTCTCTAACGCATAGATACTCGGCATTTTCCTTTTGAATGGTTTTATTGGAACACTTCCAATTATCAACAAACTTTCACTTTTATATATCCTATATATATTTTGCGATTAATTTTCTGTCCTTTCAAAAGTTCGCATCAATGTAACTCTTTACATTGAACTCTTCCTTATCTCCATAGAACTAGTACTTCAAAAGTACTTATCAAGTTCTCATGGTATTCCAGTAACCCTTACTGGAAGTAGACAGACATCCACTCGTCATGTCCCACATACGAGTTATCAAGATGAGCACATCATATTGTCATGGCCTACATACAAGATGATGAATGCATTTTATTCTTCCCATGTCTATACATGCAAGATAATGGGATGATTACATACATGATAGATCCATATCTATTCTTAGTGTTCCCATTCTTCATAAGAATTGGACACTTGGCCTTGGGATACTAACTCCATGTAGCATGGACAAGTTTTCTCCCACTGAATCTGTGCATACTGAACACTTTAGTACAGATTGCCAATGTATGCTCTCTCTTTTCAGGTCAAGAGGTTTTTCGAGAACTATCTCTATAGATCTCTATTCCTATCACATAGGAAACATCTCTATCTTCTTTAAAGATAATTTCCACTTTTGGATTTCCATTCTAGAACATTTCCATTTCACATCCACATGTGGAATGTGAATACACTCCCACTAAATCACAGATCCCTTCTTTATCTTTGACATATCAGTCAAACCCTTTGACTATATCATCAAAGTAAAGATCCAATTCTGAGTTGCTTGTACTCAATCAATCACATTGATTAGTCCATTGTAACTTATAGACTTCATTTGCATTAGTGGATTCATAAACCTTATAGGTTGTGTCACGTACACATCCTTGTTTTATTCCTCATAGGAATGCGGTTTTAGTATCCATATGAAAAATGTCTTAGTCATTAAGTTGCAATCAACAAGCATCATCCTTCTCAAAATGTTATCCATGTGTCTTAACACTTAATACTTATTCGCACTTATGGATTTCATCCCAATGGGTGCTACCATCAAGGTCATACCTTATGGTTCACATGGATGTCATTTAGGATGTAATGGTCATAAACCATAACTCAAAATTCGGTTCCTCATATTCATCTAGATAGTTGACTCATCACATGAACAACTAATCACATAGATAATTGAGGTGTATCTGTCAAGGATATAAGAACTCACAACTTCTTGTGATTCTCAATGTCCTTTCTTAGTGTGGGGTATCCTTTTATTAAGAAGAATTCAGTTATTCGATAATCATTCTCTAACTCCTTAGAGTATGATTCCTTCTTGATTTAGACATCACCATGCCTTAATCATGAGTTCAATATGATACACTATCATAATCACTCATAAGGATCTCAAACATTTGGTCCAAGTATTTCATTCATTGATCTCATCAAGAATTAACACTTTACCAAATTTGTACTTCAACCATGATAATCTTGAACACTTCACGATTTTCATATTGGTATTTTTCTAAACACCATTTGAAGTATTAGCATTTGTTCCAATAGGTATGTAAATACATCACATGTATTATACCTAATAGGATAATCACTCTCCCACTACCTTTAGTGAAGATTGATTAATCATGTCCAAGATATTCATGTCTCTTTCTGGTTCTAAAACCAAAAGAGTCTAGATTTATCCATCACATGGAAACTGTAAGGACCCTGACTTGCGTTTAGGGTTTACCCTGTTTGCTTTGCTTAACCTTGGTGGTTTGATGCTTGCTAATCACCTTTAGTGGTGATTAGGGTTTGGTTGTGCTTTGTTGAAAGATGGAGGTGCTACTTGCAAATAAACCAAGTCTAGGTTTTTGTGTGCAAGTTTGCCAACTTGAGAGGTGTTCTTCTCTCTCTTTGCTTCCTCTAGGGTTGAGAGGAAGGCTTGAACTTGTTGCTTGAGTTCTTTGGGCCTTTGTTGAGCTCGTTTGGGCCTTGGAGTTCCTTGTTTGGGCTTGCTTGGGCCTTGTGTCAGCCAAGTAGAGCTTGTGTTGGCCTAGAGAGGAGGTGTGTCACCCTAGAGTGAGCTTGGTGTGTCACCCATGAAGCTTGGTCCAACCTTGATCACTTTTGGAGGACACATGGTGCACATTTTGGACAAGTGTCTTATGGCTTGCAAGAGAGGTGGCTTGAGTTGGTGGACATGTGTCCCTTGGGTGGACGACACCTAGCAAGGGTTCACCTTGGTTTCTCCTCCTTCCTCATCTATATAGGTTGTCCCTTCCTTAGCTTGAGGTCCCTTTAGTTCCTCTTCTCCTTGTGCACGACACACCCTCTCTTCCCCTTGCTTGGTGGCCGACACACCCTTGAAGAAGGAGCTAAGGTGGCCGACACACCCTTGAAGAAGGAGCTAAGGTGGCCGACACACCCTTGTGTGAGCAGCTTGGAGGCCGATACACCCTTGGAGTTGAAGGAGTTGAGGTCGACACACCCCTCTTGGAGGAGCTTTGGTGGTCGACAACCCTTGGAGCTCAAGTGCATCTTCTTCCTTGGAGCTTAAGGCGGGTTGCATGACTCTAAACCCTAACTACTCTACTCTCTTTGCATATATGTTTGCTTTAATTTTGCCCTTGCACGTTTGGAGTTGTTCTTTAGCTATCTTGCATGTTGGCTGATCCTTGTGTTCTAGGGTTTAGGAGAGCAACACTCCTTTCTCCCCTTGGTCTAGATGAGTGAGCTTGAGCTCTAATGCCATGAGCAACACCCCTCTTTCCTACCCGATTGAGGTGAAGCACATGACTTAGTGACTTGAGCAAGACTCTCCTCTCGCCTTGGGCAACATGGTGAGCTCGTTTAGATGGCTTGAACCTTAGTTGAGATGTGTGGGGAGGTGCTGCCCGATAGCCCTTGCCCTAGTTCTCTCTTGCACGGTTTGAGTGAGTCAAGTTTTCCTTCTGCTCGCCTGGAGGGCTACTCGCCCAGTGAAGCTCAGTGCTCATGTAACATCCCTGACCTGGGTTATGAGTTAACCCTAGGTGTTTTGCCTAAATATGTAATTAAATCTTGTGATTAACTCTGAGCATGTAATTAAGTTTCTCAGAAACGTATATTTCAGTATTTGCTCCTTTTTATTTATAGTTGTAGCATTGTTTTGATATACAGGGACCTATGTGCAATTTACCCATTTAAAAAGGGTTATCTTGCAATTTGCACATGATGAGATGTTCCTCTAATGATGAGACATCATGAGAATCTTTTTGGCAAAGTTTGAGGGATTTCCCAAGCTAGGGCACCAAGGTGCAGCTGTGGAAGCAATCCCAGGGCTTGAAACCCTAATTTGGGGTAAAATGCAATTTACCCAAATAAAGGGATGCAATTTGTAAAGAATGTCATCTAAAGTATCTTTTTAGACTCTTGCCATCATTTAGAGAATAAATGATGAGGAATACACCTCAATTGAGTTATCAAGTTAAGAAATAGGCTTTGTGATTGAATAATCAGGGTATATGTGCAATATCCCTTTAAGTATGAACTTTATTATTAGATTGTTCTTCCTTGCCTTCTTTTCTATAACATTAAGATAAGGTTTGTCCTTAGAATAAAGAGGAAGGGACGAGCAAGTAATAAAGGAAGGACTTAGTTGGAATTAAGGGAAACTTATGAACTAATGTTGAAAATCCTACCCCATGTATATAAGCCCTCCTTCCCTTAGTTGCAAGGGAACTTAACCTTCGTTCCCTTACTGTTTCATTTCACCATAGACGACCAAGGACTTCCTTGGAGCTAAGGAGGACGAACAAGGGGTGCAAGGTAGGTTTAAACCCCTCTTCTTGCCTAATTCCATGGTTAGAATTCGAATTCAAGGTCATCTTCATGGCTAATTCTCGAAACCCTATCTTTCTAGCCGTCTCTTTTCATCCTTCCTTGGAGTTTTCACCTTGGCCAACCTGTGGGAACTCAAGGACGCCATTAGAGCTTGGAGCTCAAGAAGCAAGCTTTAGGCGGGTTTTATAACTCTAAACCTATGCTTTACTATGTGCATCTTTATATGCGATTTGATGATAGCTCTTAGTATTTCCCTACTTTTCCCTGCTATTTTGCAAGCAAACCCGTGGGATATCTGTACTGTTCTTGAGCTAGAAGATGAAGGCGTGATTTCCAAGAAAAACCCACCGCTTTTCTTTTCCTTAAACGGTCCTAACAGTTTTCTCTCTCGGACTCAAGACCGCGAGGTGAGCAAACGGTCTCGAGACCGTGAGAGGGCTCGCGATCTCAAGACCGTTTGGCCCCGTTGTCCGAGCATGGACCGTATAAGAAACCTGTTCCTAATTATATAGGCTAATTACCCTCAACATTTGGGAGACTAACTCCAAAGGAATCGGGAGATATGACCTTTTTAAGTCACAACTTTAAATGAATTAATTGCTGATTCTCAAACGGTCTGAAATTGCCTTTTTGGGCAAACGGTCTCAAGACCGTGTAAGGTCGTTGACTAAGCGTTGACCGTATGAGATTACTGTTCAAAATTATGTTAATTAACAACTCACCAAGTTTGATGGTCTAATTCCAAACGGGCTAAGAGTTGAAGGGTGAATACTAGGGCTAACCCTAGGTGAAATCAGTACTGAAATTATGGTGACCTAACTAGGGTTTTTAGGGTTGATTGACCTAAACGGTCTCAAGACCGTTTGGGGGTCACCAAACGGTCTCAAGACCGTTTGGGGGTCACCAAACGGTCTCACGACCGTGAGGGCAATCAACCAAGACCGTTTGGAGGTCTGGGGTCAAGGATAGTTGACCAATTAAAGGTACAATTACACCAAATTACATTGCAATTAAATATTGACATGATCATCAACTCAATGGGTCAGACCTTGATGAATTTGCACTAGAATCCAAAATTTTGGATGGGCAAACGGTCTCAAGACCGTTTGGAACTCATCCAAACGGTCTCAAGACCGAGAGGACAATAACCCAAGACCGTTTGAAGGTCTAGGGTTGAGTAATTTGACCAATTGAGGACCCAGTTGCAAATAAGTTAGTAATTTAATCAAAATTATGTTTTGTGGTTCAATCATGGTTCAACCCCTATCAAATCACCTTAGACTTTGATAAAATCTTCGGAAAACGGTCTTAAGACCATGTGGGGTCCACCCACATGACCTCAAGACCATTTGGGCCAAGTTTGGGTCCAATTGGAGCTCAATTGAAGGGATCAACCTTGTGTTGATGCACACTGTTGAGTGTTGATGGGTGAACATTGATAGACCCTAATTGAATCGATTTAAACCATAATTGGTTAACTATTATGGGTCAATTGAATGACCAAGTGATCAAGCATAACCTTAATTGACTAAATCCATGAGTGGTCAACATAGCTTTGACCATTTGAGGGCTTCAACATGGGTTGACATTATCGGTTGCACCTTTGAGCCTTGTTGAAGGACCAAGCGGCTGAGACCATGAGAGCCTCGCGGTCTCAAGACCGTGAGAGGGCTCGCGGTCTCAAGACCGTGAGGGGGCTCACGGTCTCAATACCGAGAGGAGGCTCGCGGTCTCAAGACCGCGAAGGGCCTCGCGGTCCTGAGGTCAAAGAAGGGCAAACGGTCTTCACGACCTCGCGGTCTCAACTCAATTTGGTCTTCGCGGTCTCAACTTTAACTTGGACCAATGGGAGGCTTCGCGGTCTTGAACCCTTGAAGAGGCTCACGGTCTTGAAGCCTAAGGGGGCTCACGGTCTTGGAGCTAGAAAGGGGCTCGCGGTCTTGGAGGGTCAAAGTGGGCAAACGGTCAACACTTTCAACCGATCTCAATTCAATTAATGATTAATGATTGGAATTAATCAATGTGATTCAAGGTTGACCACATTCAATCATTTGATGATGTAAATGGTTCAATGTTGCTTAAATCAAACCCTAATGATAATCTAGGATAGTAAGGGGTTATTTGACTAAGGTTTTTGACTATGATGATGATCAATGGGGTGAATTACCAAAATACCCCTGAAGGGTCAATTGAGTTATACCTTGCTCAATTCAAACTCTAATTACATGAGAATGATGTTTTTAGTCATAATGATTCTATCCAACTTGATCTAGTCTAATTTTATCATCCACCATTAGTATGATGAAAGAGAGAGTACTCTAGAGAGAGAAAGTACCCTAGAGAGAGAAAGTAACTCTAATCACATAATGGTGATGCTTTTGGCTATGTTAGCCTATGATGACTCAATCTAACCTGTTTTAGAGTGATGTTGACATCACCTAACATTATGATGAGAGAGAAAGTACTTCTAGAGAGAGAAAGTACCCCTTTTTAAGTGGAAACTCAAGTAAAGCATCTCCAATGCACATAAGTGAGCATAATTAGGGTATGGTCCACCT
This sequence comes from Alisma plantago-aquatica, assembly GCA_963693085.1. Classification (NCBI taxonomy): domain Eukaryota; kingdom Viridiplantae; phylum Streptophyta; class Magnoliopsida; order Alismatales; family Alismataceae; genus Alisma; species Alisma plantago-aquatica. Next base: position 973,822,311 of record OY856409.1, read on the forward strand.
GTGTGAGATCATAGAAACCCTAATTATGATAAATGATGAACCTTTAACTAATCCAAGAGCATCAATGAAGATGTTACTCATACATGATGATGTTATGAGTTTAATTCACCTTGATGTGAATAGTAAACCCTAATTCAAGGGTAATGACATGCTTTTGAGCAATAAACTCTATTTGAATAGAATTAAAGATTTAACTCTTATGACAAAAATAGGAAGTACATTCCTTATTGTTGTATTACCTTTATCAGATGTATTAACCATGCAGGTTCTGATATCAAGGTAATCATATCCAGGTATGGATGTTGATGTTATATTCATTGAAGGCATGTTGTTAGCCTTATGAATAAGTAAAGTAATCTGATGCCTTGCCAGTGGCATCCTATGCTGATATTGGGCTATGAGAGCCATGAATACCATCAAGGTCATGCCTTAGAGATGACTTGTGATGAAGATAATGAGAAATGATGATTGATATAAGTTAGGCATGTTACATTTAGTATTCTTCTTTTATAGCTGCTATGCTACTGTTATTGTTTGAAGAACAATGTATGCTGTTAAAGAATACTGAATGTACCTAACTAATCAAGTATAATGTAGAGCCCTGATCATAGATCCATCATTGTCAGAAATTAAGTGATGGTGAAACAGGTTTTCCTCAGGGAACTCCTGGAGCACATACTTTTGAGTATGTGGGGTACATGGATGTGTAGAACCTTACATCCTAGTGTAGGAAAGTGATGTAGATGTGTAATCCATCCATCCTTCACTATAGTTTCATACCGTATCAGTGGTAGGTAAACATGAAACCTCCTGATGACGAAGAAAGCACAGATATCCGTATCAGTGGTAGGTAAATATGAAACCTCCTGATGACGAATAGAGTACAAAACGCCACTGTGACTCTAGAATAGCGAAGGACCAGTTTACCCTGGTGAGCTATAATAGTAGAGACACGAGATGTCCTACAAGTGATCCTCTTACTGACTGAGGAAGGTGAAGGTCATGAGAATCCGGCTCTCTTAATGACCTATGTATGATACTGATGCGGCTTCTCAGCGATCAGTTGGAGTTCGAGTGGTAAGCCTCATCTCCACAGGGCATAATGTTGTTTGTAAAACATAATCAACCATGTAGTATAACTTGTTAGAGATGACTCCAAGTTAGTTGGTTGATGTTACATTGCAATAATGTTGATATTCTCCATATCTCCTAATTTGTAGAGATCTTGTTATAACTGCAACTGCTATAGAATGCTTTGAAGGCTTTACTGTTTAAGATATTCTTTGATGTTATAATAAAGCTTCTGGCGAAGAGTTATAACTCTCGCTGGGAAAATTATGTATAATTGTCTCACCCCGTAGACTTCAACTTTTTAGGTGGACGTCGGAGACGAAGGAACCAGCCTACAGGTGACCAGTCTCAGCAGCAGTAGCACCAGGGGCAGCAGTAATCTCAGGTGGAGATTTGTCCTGCCATGTGGTGTAGTTAGAGTCAGTCCTATGTGTCCTCTGTACTCTCAGGTCTTGGAGTCTTGTGTTATGTGATCTTGAGATTTTGTATCTTGATGTATATAATTACTCAAGAAGTAATTATCCTGAGATGTAAACAGTTACCTCTCTTTATGAAAGGAGTTTTTATGGATACAAGTTCTTATCTCGAAAAGTTTTAATTTCCCGTGATTTTGTCTTCCGCTGATTACCGATTCGCTTCCGCTAAGTTTTAATCGTGTTTATGTCATGGTTTGGAGATCAGAGCCCACAATTAGTGGTATCAGATCTCCAGGTTCAGTTGAGTCTACAGAGGCATAGGACTTAGGATGTCGAGTCTACCTTTAGTACTCCTTCCTTATCTAATAGAATCTTCTGCTCCTCAGGAGAAGAAGATACATAAGAATGTCAGAACATCGCGATGAGCACGTGGCAGAGAGTAGTGCTAGTGCACCTCGAGGCGGTGCAAGAGTTCTGAGAATAGAAAAACCTGCACCTGAGTCGCCAAGAGAGCCACCCCAGTTCGACCCAGCTGACATGAGTGATCCAGCTGTACAGACAATGTTCGGGCAGTTCATGACTGCCATGACACATATAACCGATAGGATGCCCATTCCTGCACCTAGGGCACCTGTCCAGCCCGAAGCACAAGGTATCGGTAAGACATTCGAACAACTTCGTCGTGTCGGAGCTACCGAGTACTTCGGAACTGCCGACCCTGCAGATGCTGACTTATGGTTGACAGAGTTGGAGAAGGCTTTCAGAATTCTTATAATTCCGGAAGCTGAGAAGGTTAGACATGCTGTATATCTTCTCAAAGGCAGTGCTGGTCACTGGTGGAACATGGAAGAGCAGAAGAGACCTGGAGTAGAGTTCTCATGGGAAGAGTTTCGTCGGGAATTTATCAATAGATATTTTCCAAAGACCTTCCTAGATGAGAAGATCTCTCAGTTTGAGAAACTAAGGCAGGGTATGATGAACATTAGTGAGTATGAAGCTAAGTTTATGGAGTTATTGCGGTTCTGTCCACACATGGCTGCTACGGATGAGGAAAGAATCAGAAGATTCGAGAAGGGTTTGAATTCTGATATGTCAACCCCTGTGTCTGCCTTAGAAAACAGAGAGAGATTCTCTACCTTCGTTGAGTCAGTCCGAAGGATAGAGATATCTGTGGTTGAGAAAAGACAAACCCATAAAAGATATCCACAGTTCCAGGGTTCTTCATCTAGGGATTCCAAGAAACCTAGATTCTCTGCACCTAACCCTCCACCACCCAGATCAAGTTTTCAAACTCAATGGACACCAAGCAGAGGTAGAGGGCGGAGTCAACCGCTTCAAGGGACGCACAGTTCTGCATCAGTGTCAGTTACTGGACCACCCAGACCACAGCAACAGGAGAAGAGTTGCTACAACTGTGGTAAGGTGGGACACTTGATGAAGGATTGCCGTTCTAGGCCTGTCGGTGTGACACAACAAACCCCGAGACAGAATCAACAGGGATCTCAGAATAGACAACATCAAGGAGCAGCTCGAGGACGTGGACAAGCGTCTCAAGCTGGATCATCAGCACCACCTCAACACCAGGCGACTGCGAGGTTCTATGCTATGAACCCACCTGAGGCAGTGGTCAATCCACGGGTAGTGGCAGGTCAGATGAAACTTTTATATTCTGATATGTCTATATCCTGTGATGTATCTGTTCTGATTGATCCGGGTGCTACGCACTCTTTCATCACTCGTGAAGTGATTCGTAACTGTAATGTGACTGTTAGTCATAGAGCAGATAGTTTGTTGTTAGAGACTCCGTTGAGTGGGTCTGCCGTTTTGCAGGAGGTATGTTCTCCCTGCATCCTTTTCTTTTCTGACCATCGCATTCAAGTGGATCTTATACCACTTGATATGCAGGGATTTGATATAATCCTTGGGATGGATACCTTAGAAAGGTATAGAGTTGTCTTGGATTGTGAGTCCAAGTTAGCTGTGTTTGCTGATGAAAGCAACACATGGATCTTTCAAGGTGAAAGAAAGATTATGCTCACCTGTCTTGTATCAGCTATGGTTGCTAATAAGCTGTTGAGGCAAGGATGTTATGCATTCTTAGCCCATGTGGTAGATGTTACCAAGGAAAGTTCTAATCCTGCTGAAGTTCCTGTAGTCAGGGAATTCGAAGATGTGTTTCCTGAAGAACATCCTGGTATACCACCACCTCGGGAGATTGACTTTGAAATCAATCTGATTCCAGATACGAAACCCATAGCTCAAACCCCGTATAGGATGGCGCCTGCCGAGATGGCAGAACTCAAGAAACAGCTTCAAGAGTTACTTGAGAGAGGTTTTATCCGACCGAGTACTTCACCTTGGGGTGCTCCGGTCTTGTTTGTTAAAAAGAAAGATGGGTCGATGCGATTGTGCATCGACTATAGACAACTCAATAAAGTAACAATAAAGAATAAGTATCCTCTGCCGAGGATTGATGATCTCTTTGACCAGTTGTGTGGTGCAACAGTCTTTTCAAAGATAGACTTGAGGTCTGGATATCACCAACTCCGTATTAAGGATAGTGACATATCCAAGTCTGCCTTTAGGACAAGATATGGTCACTATGAGTTCACGGTTATGTCATTTGGACTAACCAATGCACCAGCTGCATTTATGGAACTCATGAATAGAGTTTTTCGACCTTTCCTTGATCAGTGTGTTGTCGTCTTCATAGATGACATTCTGATCTATAGTAAGGATGCTCAGTAGCATGAGCAGCATCTTCGCCAAGCTTTGACCTTGCTAAGAAAACATAAGCTGTACGCTAAGTTTAGCAAGTGTGAGTTCTGGCTGCCGGAGGTATCTTTTCTTGGACATGTAATATCCGCCTCGGGAATTCGTGTTGACCATACAAAGGTAGAATCTGTTCTACAATGGGAACAACCGAAGACACCGACGGAGATTCGAAGTTTCTTGGGGTTAGCTGGCTATTATCGAAGGTTCATAAAGAACTTTAGTTCTATAGCTTTACCTTTGACCAAGTTAACCCGGAAAGATGTTCCTTTTTCTTGGAGTGATAAGTGTCAACAATCTTTCCAGTTGCTGAAGGAGAGGTTGACAAGTGCACCTGTATTAGTGCTACCTGAACAAGGAAAAGGATATGTAGTTTTCTGTGATGCTTCCAAAAATGGACTAGGATGTGTGTTGATGCAGGATAAACAAGTGATTTCTTTTGCTTCCCGACAGCTTAAGAAACACGAGGAGAATTATCCAACACACGATATGGAGTTAGCAGCTGTGGTTCATGCCTTGAAGATCTGGAGGCATTATCTCTACGGAGAAACATTCTAGATTTTCACAGACCACAAAAACCTTAAATATATCTTCTCTCAGCATGAGCTCAACATGAGGCAACGTCGCTGGATGGAGTTAATCAAGGACTACGACTGTACAATTGATTACCATCCAGGTAAGGCCAATGTTGTTGTAGATGCCTTGAGTAGGAAATCAGCAACATCAACCATGAATAGAGCACAACTAAATTCTTTAGTATGCTCTAGAAGAGATATGCTTATCTCTTTAAGGCAAGACAATGTACAGTTGAAGGTGTCATTGCTAGCCGGTTTGTTAGCTGAGATGCATATTAAACCTACCCTAAGAGAGCAGATTAAAGAAGCACAGCTAGATGATGCTGCAGTTCAACATATAAGATCTGAGTATGGAAATGAGAAGCAAGATGGGTTTCATGACTCAAAAGATCAAGTAGCTTGTTATAATGGAAGAATGATAGTGCCGGATGTGGACAACTTAAGGAAGTTAGTCCTGGAAGAAGCCCATTCTTCCATGTATGCTATGCATCCAGGGAGCACCAAGATGTATCGGAATTTGAAGGATCTGTATTGGTGGCCTGGGATGAAGAAGGACGTTGCAGAGTTTGTTCTGAGGTGTCCTGTGTGTCAGCAAGTTAAAGCTGAACACCAGAAGCCTGCAGGGACAATGCAACCTTTACCCATATCACAGTGGAAGTGGGACCATGTGACCATGGACTTTGTTGTTGGCCTACCCAGGACAAGCAAAGGACATGATTCCATTTGGGTAATTGTTGATAGGTTGACTAAGACAGCACATTTCTTACCTGTCAAAACAACCTATTCTGCTGAAAGGTTATCAGAGTTGTATGTTCAAGAAATAGTGCGTTTGCACGGAGTTCCTGTCACAATAGTTTCGGACAGAGGTCCTCAGTTTACAAGTCGTTTTTGGGAACAGTTGCACAGTGCCTTAGGCACTAAGCTAAGGTTTAGTACGGCATTTCATCCACAGACTGATGGACAGTCGGAAAGGACCATACAAACCTTAGAAGACCTGTTGCGAGCATGTGTTCTCCAGTTCACCGGAAGTTGGGATCTACACCTAAGCTTGATAGAGTTTGCCTATAACAATAGCTACCAGCATAGTATTGATATGGCACCTTATGAAGCCTTATATGGTAGACGTTGTAGATCACCCTTGTGTTGGTTTGAGACTGGTGAGCACCAGTTGTTAGGTCCTGACCTGGTGCAGCAAACCACGGAAAAGATTAAAGTTATACAACATAAGATTAAGACTGCTCAGGATAGGCAGAAATCTTATGCTGACAAACGTCGTAGACCCTTAGAGTTCCAGGTTGGAGACAGAGTGTATCTTAAGGTCTCACCTTGGAAAGGGGTCCTTCGTTTTGGAAGGAAGGGGAAGTTAGCTCCTAGATATATGGGGCCTTATCCAATCATTGAACGGATTAGAAAGGTAGCATATAAACTAGAGCTTCCCCCAGAATTACAGAGGTTACATCCTGTGTTTCACATTTCTATGTTGAAGAAATGTCACCCAGACACCGAGTCAGTTCTACAACCTATGGAGGTAGAATTGAATGATGACATATCCTACGAGGAAGGACCAGTGTCAATCCTTGATAAACGAATTAAAAAGTTAAAGAAGAAAGATATAAGTCTTGTGAAAGTCCTCTGGAACCATCGTGGTATTGAAGAAGCCACTTGGGAATTAGAGGATGAGATGAGAAGGAAGTATCCTGCCCTTTTCTCTTAGTATGTTTTATCGATTTCGGGGACGAAATCCTTGTAAGGGGTGGATAATTTGTAACATCCCTGACCTGGGTTATGAGTTAACCCTAGGTGTTTTGCCTAAATATGTAATTAAATCTTGTGATTAACTCTGAGCATGTAATTAAGTTTCTCAGAAACGTATATTTCAGTATTTGCTCCTTTTTATTTATAGTTGTAGCATTGTTTTGATATACAGGGACCTATGTGCAATTTACCCAGTTAAAAAGGGTTAGCTTGCAATTTGCACATGATGAGATGTTCCTCTAATGATGAGACATCATGAGAATCTTTTTGGCAAAGTTTGAGGGATTTCCCAAGCTAGGGCACCAAGGTGCAGCTGTGGAAGCAATCCCAGGGCTTGAAACCCTAATTTGGGGTAAAATGCAATTTACCCAAATAAAGGGATGCAATTTGTAAAGAATGTCATCTAAAGTATCTTTTTAGACTCTTGCCATCATTTAGAGAATAAATGATGAGGAATACACCTCAATTGAGTTATCAAGTTAAGAAATAGGCTTTGTGATTGAATAATCAGGGTATATGTGCAATATCCCTTTAAGTATGAACTTTATTATTAGATTGTTCTTCCTTGCCTTCTTTTCTATAACATTAAGATAAGGTTTGTCCTTAGAATAAAGAGGAAGGGACGAGCAAGTAATAAAGGAAGGACTTAGTTGGAATTAAGGGAAACTTATGAACTAATGTTGAAAATCCTACCCCATGTATATAAGCCCTCCTTCCCTTAGTTGCAAGGGAACTTAACCTTCGTTCCCTTACTGTTTCATTTCACCAAAGACGACCAAGGACTTCCTTGGAGCTAAGGAGGACGAACAAGGGGTGCAAGGTAGGTTTAAACCCCTCTTCTTGCCTAATTCCATGGTTAGAATTCGAATTCAAGGTCATCTTCATGGCTAATTCTCGAAACCCTATCTTTCTAGCCGTCTCTTTTCATCCTTCCTTGGAGTTTTCACCTTGGCCAACCTGTGGGAACTCAAGGACGCCATTAGAGCTTGGAGCTCAAGAAGCAAGCTTTAGGCGGGTTTTATAACTCTAAACCTATGCTTTACTATGTGCATCTTTATATGCGATTTGATGATAGCTCTTAGTATTTCCCTACTTTTCCCTGCTATTTTGCAAGCAAACCCGTGGGATATCTGTACTGTTCTTGAGCTAGAAGATGAAGGCGTGATTTCCAAGAAAAACCCACCGCTTTTCTTTTCCTTAAACGGTCCTAACAGTTTGCTCTCTCGGACTCAAGACCGCGAGGTGAGCAAACGGTCTCGAGACCGTGAGAGGGCTCGCGATCTCAAGACCGTTTGGCCCCGTTGTCCGAGCATGGACCGTATAAGAAACCTGTTCCTAATTATATAGGCTAATTACCCTCAAAATTTGGGAGACTAACTCCAAAGGAATCGGGAGATATGACCTTTTTAAGTCACAACTTTAAATGAATTAATTGCTGATTCTCAAACGGTCTGAAATTGCCTTTTTGGGCAAACGGTCTCAAGACCGTGTAAGGTCGTTGACTAAGCGTTGACCGTATGAGATTACTGTTCAAAATTATGTTAATTAACAACTCACCAAGTTTGATGGTCTAATTCCAAACGGGCTAAGAGTTGAAGGGTGAATACCAGGGCTAACCCTAGGTGAAATCAGTACTGAAATTATGGTGACCTAACTAGGGTTTTTAGGGTTGATTGACCTAAACGGTCTCAAGACCGTTTGGGGGTCACCAAACGGTCTCACGACCGTGAGGGCAATCAACCAAGACCGTTTGGAGGTCTGGGGTCAAGGATAGTTGACCAATTAAAGGTACAATTACACCAAATTACATTGCAATTAAATATTGACATGATCATCAACTCAATGGGTCAGACCTTGATGAATTTGCACTAGAATCCAAAATTTTGGATGGGCAAACGGTCTCAAGACCGTTTGGAACTCATCCAAACGGTCTCAAGACCGAGAGGACAATAACCCAAGACCGTTTGAAGGTCTAGGGTTGAGTAATTTGACCAATTGAGGACCCAGTTGCAAATAAGTTAGTAATTTAATCAAAATTATGTTTTGTGGTTCAATCATGGTTCAACCCCTATCAAATCACCTTAGACTTTGATAAAATCTTGGGCAAACGGTCTTAAGACCATGTGGGGTCCACCCACATGACCTCAAGACCATTTGGGCCAAGTTTGGGTCCAATTGGAGCTCAATTGAAGGGATCAACCTTGTGTTGATGCACACTGTTGAGTGTTGATGGGTGAACATTGATAGACCCTAATTGAATCGATTTAAACCATAATTGGTTAACTATTATGGGTCAATTGAATGACCAAGTGATCAAGCATAACCTTAATTGACTAAATCCATGAGTGGTCAACATAGCTTTGACCATTTGAGGGCTTCAACATGGGTTGACATTATCGGTTGCACCTTTGAGCCTTGTTGAAGGACCAAGCGGCTGAGACCATGAGAGCCTCGCGGTCTCAAGACCGTGAGAGGGCTCGCGGTCTCAAGACCGTGAGGGGGCTCACGGTCTCAAGACCGAGAGGAGGCTCGCGGTCTCAAGACCGTGAAGGGCCTCACGGTCCTGAGGTCAAAGAAGGGCAAACGGTCTTCACGACCTCGCGGTCTCAACTCAATTTGGTCTTCGCGGTCTCAACTTTAACTTGGACCAATGGGAGGCTTCGCGGTCTTGAACCCTTGAAGAGGCTCACGGTCTTGAAGCCTAAGGGGGCTCACGGTCTTGGAGCTAGAAAGGGGCTCGCGGTCTTGGAGGGTCAAAGTGGGCAAACGGTCAACACTTTCAACCGATCTCAATTCAATTAATGATTAATGATTGGAATTAATCAATGTGATTCAAGGTTGACCACATTCAATCATTTGATGATGTAAATGGTTCAATGTTGCTTAAATCAAACCCTAATGATAATCTAGGATAGTAAGGGGTTATTTGACTAAGGTTTTTGACTATGATGATGATCAATGGGGTGAATTACCAAAATACCCCTGAAGGGTCAATTGAGTTATACCTTGCTCAATTCAAACTCTAATTACATGAGAATGATGTTTTTAGTCATAATGATTCTATCCAACTTGATCTAGTCTAATTTTATCATCCACCATTAGTATGATGAAAGAGAGAGTACTCTAGAGAGAGAAAGTACCCTAGAGAGAGAAAGTAACTCTAATCACATAATGGTGATGCTTTTGGCTATGTTAGCCTATGATGACTCAATCTAACCTGTTTTAGAGTGATGTTGACATCACCTAACATTATGATGAGAGAGAAAGTACTTCTAGAGAGAGAAAGTACCCCTTTTTAAGTGGAAACTCAAGTAAAGCATCTCCAATGCACATAAGTGAGCATAATTAGGGTATGGTCCACCTGTGTGAGATCATAGAAACCCTAATTATGATAAATGATGAACCTTTAACTAATCCAAGAGCATCAATGAAGATGTTACTCATACATGATGATGTTATGAGTTTAATTCACCTTGATGTGAATAGTAAACCCTAATTCAAGGGTAATGACATGCTTTTGAGCAATAAACTCTATTTGAATAGAATTAAAGATTTAACTCTTATGACAAAAATAGGAAGTACATTCCTTATTGTTGTATTACCTTTATCAGATGTATTAACCATGCAGGTTCTGATATCAAGGTAATCATATCCAGGTATGGATGTTGATGTTATATTCATTGAAGGCATGTTGTTAGCCTTATGAATAAGTAAAGTAATCTGATGCCTTGCCAGTGGCATCCTATGCTGATATTGGGCTATGAGAGCCATGAATACCATCAAGGTCATGCCTTAGAGATGACTTGTGATGAAGATAATGAGAAATGATGATTGATATAAGTTAGGCATGTTACATTTAGTATTCTTCTTTTATAGCTGCTATGCTACTGTTATTTTTTGAAGAACAATGTATGCTGTTAAAGAATACTGAATGTACCTAACTAATCAAGTATAATGTAGAGCCCTGATCATAGATCCATCATTGTCAGAAATTAAGTGATGGTGAAACAGGTTTTCCTCAGGGAACTCCTGGAGCACATACTTTTGAGTATGTGGGGTACATGGATGTGTAGAACCTTACATCCTAGTGTAGCAAAGTGATGTAGATGTGTAATCCATCCATCCTTCACTATAGTTTCATACCGTATCAGTGGTAGGTAAACATGAAACCTCCTGATGACGAAGAAAGCACAGATATCCGTATCAGTGGTAGGTAAATATGAAACCTCCTGATGACGAAGAGAGTACAGAATGCCACTGTGACTCTAGAATAGCGAAGGACCAGTTTACCCTGGTGAGCTATAATAGTAGAGACACGAGATGTCCTACAAGTGATCCTCTTACTGACTGAGGAAGGTGAAGGTCATGAAAATCCGGCTCTCTTAATGACCTATGTATGATACTGATGCGGCTTCTCAGCGATCAGTTGGAGTTCGAGTGGTAAGCCTCATCTCCACAGGGCATAATGTTGTTTGTAAAACATAATCAACCATGTAGTATAACTTGTTAGAGATGACTCCAAGTTAGTTGGTTGATGTTACATTGCAATAATGTTGATATTCTCCATATCTCCTAATTTGTAGAGATCTTGTTATAACTGCAACTGCTATAGAATGCTTTGAAGGCTTTACTGTTTAAGATATTCTTTGATGTTATAATAAAGCTTCTGGCGAAGAGTTATAACTCTCGCTGGGACAATTATGTATAATTGTCTCACCCGGTAGACTTCAACTTTTTAGGTGGACGTCGGAGACGAAGGAACCAGCCTACAGGTGACCAGTCTCAGCAGCAGTAGCACCAGGGGCAGCAGTAATCTCAGGTGGAGATTTGTCCTACCATGTGGTGTAGTTAGAGTCAGTCCTATGTGTCCTCTGTACTCTCAGGTCTTGGAGTCTTGTGTTATGTGATCTTGAGATTTTGTATCTTGATGTATATAATTACTCAAGAAGTAATTATCCTGAGATGTAAACAGTTACCTCTCTTTATGAAAGGAGTTTTTATGGATACAAGTTCTTATCTCGAAAAGTTTTAATTTCCCGTGATTTTGTCTTCCGCTGATTACCGATTCGCTTCCGCTAAGTTTTAATCATGTTTATGTCATGGTTTGGAGATCAGAGCCCACAATTAGTGGTATCAGATCTCCAGGTTCAGTTGAGTCTACAGAGGCATAGGACTTAGGATGTCGAGTCTACCTTTAGTACTCCTTCCTTATCTAATAGAATCTTCTGCTCCTCAGGAGAAGAAGATACATAAGAATGTCAGAACATCGCGATGAGCACGTGGCAGAGAGTAGTGCTAGTGCACCTCGAGGCGGTGCAAGAGTTCCGAGAATAGAAAAACCTGCACCTGAGTCGCCAAGAGAGCCACCCCAGTTCGACCCAGCTGACATGAGTGATCCAGCTGTACAGACAATGTTCGGGCAGTTCATGACTGCCATGACACATATAACCGATAGGATGCCCATTCCTGCACCTAGGGCACCTGTCCAGCCCGAAGCACAAGGTATCGGTAAGACATTCGAACGACTTCGTCGTGTCGGAGCTACCGAGTACTTCGGAACTGCCGACCCTGCAGATGCTGACTTATGGTTGACAGAGTTGGAGAAGGCTTTCAGAATTCTTATAATTCCGGAAGCTGAGAAGGTTAGACATGCTGTATATCTTCTCAAAGGCAGTGCTGGTCACTGGTGGAACATGGAAGAGCAGAAGAGACCTGGAGTAGAGTTCTCATGGGAAGAGTTTCGTCGGGAATTTATCAATAGATATTTTCCAAAGACCTTCCTAGATGAGAAGATCTCTCAGTTTGAGAAACTAAGGCAGGGTATGATGAACATTAGTGAGTATGAAGCTAAGTTTATGGAGTTATTGCGGTTCTGTCCACACATGGCTGCTACGGATGAGGAAAGAATCAGAAGATTCGAGAAGGGTTTGAATTCTGATATGTCAACCCCTGTGTCTGCCTTAGAAAACAGAGAGAGATTCTCTACCTTCGTTGAGTCAGTCCGAAGGATAGAGATATCTGTGGTTGAGAAAAGACAAACCCATAAAAGATATCCACAGTTCCAGGGTTCTTCATCTAGGGATTCCAAGAAACCTAGATTCTCTGCACCTAACCCTCCACCACCCAGATCAAGTTTTCAAACTCAATGGACACCAAGCAGAGGTAGAGGGCGGAGTCAACCGCTTCAAGGGACGCACAGTTCTGCATCAGTGTCAGTTACTGGACCACCCAGACCACAGCAACAGGAGAAGAGTTGCTACAACTGTGGTAAGGTGGGACACTTGATGAAGGATTGCCGTTCTAGGCCTGTCGGTGTGACACAACAAACCCCGAGACAGAATCAACAGGGATCTCAGAATAGACAACATCAAGGAGCAGCTCGAGGACGTGGACAAGCGTCTCAAGCTGGATCATCAGCACCACCTCAACACCAGGCAACTGCGAGGTTCTATGCTATGAACCCACCTGAGGCAGTGGTCAATCCACGGGTAGTGGCAGGTCAGATGAAACTTTTATATTCTGATATGTCTATATCCTGTGATGTATCTGTTCTGATTGATCCGGGTGCTACGCACTCTTTCATCACTCGTGAAGTGATTCGTAACTGTAATGTGACTGTTAGTCATAGAGCAGATAGTTTGTTGTTAGAGACTCCGTTGAGTGGGTCTGCCGTTTTGCAGGAGGTATGTTCTCCCTGCATCCTTTTCTTTTCTGACCATCGCATTCAAGTGGATCTTATACCACTTGATATGCAGGGATTTGATATAATCCTTGGGATGGATACCTTAGAAAGGTATAGAGTTGTCTTGGATTGTGAGTCCAAGTTAGCTGTGTTTGCTGATGAAAGCAACACATGGATCTTTCAAGGTGAAAGAAAGATTATGCTCACCTGTCTTGTATCAGCTATGGTTGCTAATAAGCTGTTGAGGCAAGGATGTTATGCATTCTTAGCCCATGTGGTAGATGTTACCAAGGAAAGTTCTAATCCTGCTGAAGTTCCTGTAGTCAGGGAATTCGAAGATGTGTTTCCTGAAGAACATCCTGGTATACCACCACCTCGGGAGATTGACTTTGAAATCAATCTGATTCCAGATACGAAACCCATAGCTCAAACCCCGTATAGGATGGCGCCTGCCGAGATGGCAGAACTCAAGAAACAGCTTCAAGAGTTACTTGAGAGAGGTTTTATCCGACCGAGTACTTCACCTTGGGGTGCTCCGGTCTTGTTTGTTAAAAAGAAAGATGGGTCGATGCGATTGTGCATCGACTATAGACAACTCAATAAAGTAACAATAAAGAATAAGTATCCTCTGCCGAGGATTGATGATCTCTTTGACCAGTTGTGTGGTGCAACAGTCTTTTCAAAGATAGACTTGAGGTCTGGATATCACCAACTCCGTATTAAGGATAGTGACATATCCAAGTCTGCCTTTAGGACAAGATATGGTCACTATGAGTTCACGGTTATGTCGTTTGGACTAACCAATGCACCAGCTGCATTTATGGAACTCATGAATAGAGTTTTTCGACCTTTCCTTGATCAGTGTGTTGTCGTCTTCATAGATGACATTCTGATCTATAGTAAGGATGCTCAGTAGCATGAGCAGCATCTTCGCCAAGCTTTGACCTTGCTAAGAAAACATAAGCTGTACGCTAAGTTTAGCAAGTGTGAGTTCTGGCTGCCGGAGGTATCTTTTCTTGGACATGTAATATCCGCCTCGGGAATTCGTGTTGACCATACAAAGGTAGAATCTGTTCTACAATGGGAACAACCGAAGACACCGACGGAGATTCGAAGTTTCTTGGGGTTAGCTGGCTATTATCGAAGGTTCATAAAGAACTTTAGTTCTATAGCTTTACCTTTGACCAAGTTAACCCGGAAAGATGTTCCTTTTTCTTGGAGTGATAAGTGTCAACAATCTTTCCAGTTGCTGAAGGAGAGGTTGACAAGTGCACCTGTATTAGTGCTACCTGAACAAGGAAAAGGATATGTAGTTTTCTGTGATGCTTCCAAAAATGGACTAGGATGTGTGTTGATGCAGGATAAACAAGTGATTTCTTTTGCTTCCCGACAGCTTAAGAAACACGAGGAGAATTATCCAACACACGATCTGGAGTTAGCAGCTGTGGTTCATGCCTTGAAGATCTGGAGGCATTATCTCTACGGAGAAACATTCTAGATTTTCACAGACCACAAAAACCTTAAATATATCTTCTCTCAGCATGAGCTCAACATGAGGCAACGTCGCTGGATGGAGTTAATCAAGGACTACGACTGTACAATTGATTACCATCCAGGTAAGGCCAATGTTGTTGTAGATGCCTTGAGTAGGAAATCAGCAACATCAACCATGAATAGAGCACAACTAAATTCTTTAGTATGCTCTAGAAGAGATATGCTTATCTCTTTAAGGCAAGACAATGTACAGTTGAAGGTGTCATTGCTAGCCGGTTTGTTAGCTGAGATGCATATTAAACCTACCCTAAGAGAGCAGATTAAAGAAGCACAGCTAGATGATGCTGCAGTTCAACATATAAGATCTGAGTATGGAAATGAGAAGCAAGATGGGTTTCATGACTCAAAAGATCAAGTAGCTTGTTATAATGGAAGAATGATAGTGCCGGATGTGGACAACTTAAGGAAGTTAGTCCTGGAAGAAGCCCATTCTTCCATGTATGCTATGCATCCAGGGAGCACCAAGATGTATCGGAATTTGAAGGATCTGTATTGGTGGCCTGGGATGAAGAAGGACGTTGCAGAGTTTGTTCTGAGGTGTCCTGTGTGTCAGCAAGTTAAAGCTGAACACCAGAAGCCTGCAGGGACAATGCAACCTTTACCCATATCACAGTGGAAGTGGGACCATGTGACCATGGACTTTGTTGTTGGCCTACCCAGGACAAGCAAAGGACATGATTCCATTTGGGTAATTGTTGATAGGTTGACTAAGACAGCACATTTCTTACCTGTCAAAACAACCTATTCTGCTGAAAGGTTATCAGAGTTGTATGTTCAAGAAATAGTGCGTTTGCACGGAGTTCCTGTCACAATAGTTTCGGACAGAGGTCCTCAGTTTACAAGTCGTTTTTGGGAACAGTTGCACAGTGCCTTAGGCACTAAGCTAAGGTTTAGTACGGCCTTTCATCCACAGACTGATGGACAGTCGGAAAGGACCATACAAACCTTAGAAGACCTGTTGCGAGCATGTGTTCTCCAGTTCACCGGAAGTTGGGATCTACACCTAAGCTTGATAGAGTTTGCCTATAACAATAGCTACCAGCATAGTATTGATATGGCACCTTATGAAGCCTTATATGGTAGACGTTGTAGATCACCCTTGTGTTGGTTTGAGACTGGTGAGCACCAGTTGTTAGGTCCTGACCTGGTGCAGCAAACCACGGAAAAGATTAAAGTTATACAACATAAGATTAAGACTGCTCAGGATAGGCAGAAATCTTATGCTGACAAACGTCGTAGACCCTTAGAGTTCCAGGTTGGAGACAGAGTGTATCTTAAGGTCTCACCTTGGAAAGGGGTCCTTCGTTTTGGAAGGAAGGGGAAGTTAGCTCCTAGATATATGGGGCCTTATCCAATCATTGAACGGATTGGAAAGGTAGCATATAAACTAGAGCTTCCCCCAGAATTACAGAGGTTACATCCTGTGTTTCACATTTCTATGTTGAAGAAATGTCACCCAGACACCGAGTCAGTTCTACAACCTATGGAGGTAGAATTGAATGATGACATATCCTACGAGGAAGGACCAGTGTCAATCCTTGATAAACGAATTAAAAAGTTAAAGAAGAAAGATATAAGTCTTGTGAAAGTCCTCTGGAACCATCGTGGTATTGAAGAAGCCACTTGGGAATTAGAGGATGAGATGAGAAGGAAGTATCCTGCCCTTTTCTCTTAGTATGTTTTATCGATTTCGGGGACGAAATCCTTGTAAGGGGTGGATAATTTGTAACATCCCTGACCTGGGTTATGAGTTAACCCTAGGTGTTTTGCCTAAATATGTAATTAAATCTTGTGATTAACTCTGAGCATGTAATTAAGTTTCTCAGAAACGTATATTTCAGTATTTGCTCCTTTTTATTTATAGTTGTAGCATTGTTTTGATATACAGGGACCTATGTGCAATTTACCCAGTTAAAAAGGGTTAGCTTGCAATTTGCACATGATGAGATGTTCCTCTAATGATGAGACATCATGAGAATCTTTTTGGCAAAGTTTGAGGGATTTCCCAAGCTAGGGCACCAAGGTGCAGCTGTGGAAGCAATCCCAGGGCTTGAAACCCTAATTTGGGGTAAAATGCAATTTACCCAAATAAAGGGATGCAATTTGTAAAGAATGTCATCTAAAGTATCTTTTTAGACTCTTGCCATCATTTAGAGAATAAATGATGAGGAATACACCTCAATTGAGTTATCAAGTTAAGAAATAGGCTTTGTGATTGAATAATCAGGGTATATGTGCAATATCCCTTTAAGTATGAACTTTATTATTAGATTGTTCTTCCTTGCCTTCTTTTCTATAACATTAAGATAAGGTTTGTCCTTAGAATAAAGAGGAAGGGACGAGCAAGTAATAAAGGAAGGACTTAGTTGGAATTAAGGGAAACTTATGAACTAATGTTGAAAATCCTACCCCATGTATATAAGCCCTCCTTCCCTTAGTTGCAAGGGAACTTAACCTTCGTTCCCTTACTGTTTCATTTCACCAAAGACGACCAAGGACTTCCTTGGAGCTAAGGAGGACGAACAAGGGGTGCAAGGTAGGTTTAAACCCCTCTTCTTGCCTAATTCCATGGTTAGAATTCGAATTCAAGGTCATCTTCATGGCTAATTCTCGAAACCCTATCTTTCTAGCCGTCTCTTTTCATCCTTCCTTGGAGTTTTCACCTTGGCCAACCTGTGGGAACTCAAGGACGCCATTAGAGCTTGGAGCTCAAGAAGCAAGCTTTAGGCGGGTTTTATAACTCTAAACCTATGCTTTACTATGTGCATCTTTATATGCGATTTGATGATAGCTCTTAGTATTTCCCTACTTTTCCCTGCTATTTTGCAAGCAAACCTGTGGGATATCTGTACTGTTCTTGAGCTAGAAGATGAAGGCGTGATTTCCAAGAAAAACCCACCGCTTTTCTTTTCCTTAAACGGTCCTAACAGTTTGCTCTCTCGGACTCAAGACCGCGAGGTGAGCAAACGGTCTCGAGACCGTGAGAGGGCTCGCGATCTCAAGACCGTTTGGCCCCGTTGTCCGAGCATGGACCGTATAAGAAACCTGTTCCTAATTATATAGGCTAATTACCCTCAAAATTTGGGAGACTAACTCCAAAGGAATCGGGAGATATGACCTTTTTAAGTCACAACTTTAAATGAATTAATTGCTGATTCTCAAACGGTCTGAAATTGCCTTTTTGGGCAAACGGTCTCAAGACCGTGTAAGGTCGTTGACTAAGCGTTGACCGTATGAGATTACTGTTCAAAATTATGTTAATTAACAACTCACCAAGTTTGATGGTCTAATTCCAAACGGGCTAAGAGTTGAAGGGTGAATACTAGGGCTAACCCTAGGTGAAATCAGTACTGAAATTATGGTGACCTAACTAGGGTTTTTAGGGTTGATTGACCTAAACGGTCTCAAGACCGTTTGGGGGTCACCAAACGGTCTCACGACCGTGAGGGCAATCAACCAAGACCGTTTGGAGGTCTGGGGTCAAGGATAGTTGACCAATTAAAGGTACAATTACACCAAATTACATTGCAATTAAATATTGACATGATCATCAACTCAATGGGTCAGACCTTGATGAATTTGCACTAGAATCCAAAATTTTGGATGGGCAAACGGTCTCAAGACCGTTTGGAACTCATCCAAACGGTCTCAAGACCGAGAGGACAATAACCCAAGACCGTTTGAAGGTCTAGGGTTGAGTAATTTGACCAATTGAGGACCCAGTTGCAAATAAGTTAGTAATTTAATCAAAATTATGTTTTGTGGTTCAATCATGGTTCAACCCCTATCAAATCACCTTAGACTTTGATAAAATCTTCGGCAAACGGTCTTAAGACCATGTGGGGTCCACCCACATGACCTCAAGACCATTTGGGCCAAGTTTGGGTCCAATTGGAGCTCAATTGAAGGGATCAACCTTGTGTTGATGCACACTGTTGAGTGTTGATGGGTGAACATTGATAGACCCTAATTGAATCGATTTAAACCATAATTGGTTAACTATTATGGGTCAATTGAATGACCAAGTGATCAAGCATAACCTTAATTGACTAAATCCATGAGTGGTCAACATAGCTTTGACCATTTGAGGGCTTCAACATGGGTTGACATTATCGGTTGCACCTTTGAGCCTTGTTGAAGGACCAAGCGGCTGAGACCATGAGAGCCTCGCGGTCTCAAGACCGTGAGAGGGCTCGCGGTCTCAAGACCGTGAGGGGGCTCACGGTCTCAATACCGAGAGGAGGCTCGCGGTCTCAAGACCGCGAAGGGCCTCGCGGTCCTGAGGTCAAAGAAGGGCAAACGGTCTTCACGACCTCGCGGTCTCAACTCAATTTGGTCTTCGCGGTCTCAACTTTAACTTGGACCAATGGGAGGCTTCGCGGTCTTGAACCCTTGAAGAGGCTCACGGTCTTGAAGCCTAAGGGGGCTCACGGTCTTGGAGCTAGAAAGGGGCTCGCGGTCTTGGAGGGTCAAAGTGGGCAAACGGTCAACACTTTCAACCGATCTCAATTCAATTAATGATTAATGATTGGAATTAATCAATGTGATTCAAGGTTGACCACATTCAATCATTTGATGATGTAAATGGTTCAATGTTGCTTAAATCAAACCCTAATGATAATCTAGGATAGTAAGGGGTTATTTGACTAAGGTTTTTGACTATGATGATGATCAATGGGGTGAATTACCAAAATACCCCTGAAGGGTCAATTGAGTTATACCTTGCTCAATTCAAACTCTAATTACATGAGAATGATGTTTTTAGTCATAATGATTCTATCCAACTTGATCTAGTCTAATTTTATCATCCACCATTAGTATGATGAAAGAGAGAGTACTCTAGAGAGAGAAAGTACCCTAGAGAGAGAAAGTAACTCTAATCACATAATGGTGATGCTTTTGGCTATGTTAGCCTATGATGACTCAATCTAACCTGTTTTAGAGTGATGTTGACATCACCTAACATTATGATGAGAGAGAAAGTACTTCTAGAGAGAGAAAGTACCCCTTTTTAAGTGGAAACTCAAGTAAAGCATCTCCAATGCACATAAGTGAGCATAATTAGGGTATGGTCCACCTGTGTGAGATCATAGAAACCCTAATTATGATAAATGATGAACCTTTAACTAATCCAAGAGCATCAATGAAGATGTTACTCATACATGATGATGTTATGAGTTTAATTCACCTTGATGTGAATAGTAAACCCTAATTCAAGGGTAATGACATGCTTTTGAGCAATAAACTCTATTTGAATAGAATTAAAGATTTAACTCTTATGACAAAAATAGGAAGTACATTCCTTATTGTTGTATTACCTTTATCAGATGTATTAACCATGCAGGTTCTGATATCAAGGTAATCATATCCAGGTATGGATGTTGATGTTATATTCATTGAAGGCATGTTGTTAGCCTTATGAATAAGTAAAGTAATCTGATGCCTTGCCAGTGGCATCCTATGCTGATATTGGGCTATGAGAGCCATGAATACCATCAAGGTCATGCCTTAGAGATGACTTGTGATGAAGATAATGAGAAATGATGATTGATATAAGTTAGGCATGTTACATTTAGTATTCTTCTTTTATAGCTGCTATGCTACTGTTATTGTTTGAAGAACAATGTATGCTGTTAAAGAATACTGAATGTACCTAACTAATCAAGTATAATGTAGAGCCCTGATCATAGATCCATCATTGTCAGAAATTAAGTGATGGTGAAACAGGTTTTCCTCAGGGAACTCCTGGAGCACATACTTTTGAGTATGTGGGGTACATGGATGTGTAGAACCTTACATCCTAGTGTAGCAAAGTGATGTAGATGTGTAATCCATCCATCCTTCACTATAGTTTCATACCGTATCAGTGGTAGGTAAACATGAAACCTCCTGATGACGAAGAAAGCACAGATATCCGTATCAGTGGTAGGTAAATATGAAACCTCCTGATGACGAATAGAGTACAAAACGCCACTGTGACTCTAGAATAGCGAAGGACCAGTTTACCCTGGTGAGCTATAATAGTAGAGACACGAGATGTCCTACAAGTGATCCTCTTACTGACTGAGGAAGGTGAAGGTCATGAAAATCCGGCTCTCTTAATGACCTATGTATGATACTGATGCGGCTTCTCAGCGATCAGTTGGAGTTCGAGTGGTAAGCCTCATCTCCACAGGGCATAATGTTGTTTGTAAAACATAATCAACCATGTAGTATAACTTGTTAGAGATGACTCCAAGTTAGTTGGTTGATGTTACATTGCAATAATGTTGATATTCTCCATATCTCCTAATTTGTAGAGATCTTGTTATAACTGCAACTGCTATAGAATGCTTTGAAGGCTTTACTGTTTAAGATATTCTTTGATGTTATAATAAAGCTTCTGGCGAAGAGTTATAACTCTCGCTGGGACAATTATGTATAATTGTCTCACCTGGTAGACTTCAACTTTTTAGGTGGACGTCGGAGACGAAGGAACCAGCCTACAGGTGACCAGTCTCAGCAGCAGTAGCACCAGGGGCAGCAGTAATCTCAGGTGGAGATTTGTCCTACCATGTGGTGTAGTTAGAGTCAGTCCTATGTGTCCTCTGTACTCTCAGGTCTTGGAGTCTTGTGTTATGTGATCTTGAGATTTTGTATCTTGATGTATATAATTACTCAAGAAGTAATTATCCTGAGATGTAAACAGTTACCTCTCTTTATGAAAGGAGTTTTTATGGATACAAGTTCTTATCTCGAAAAGTTTTAATTTCCCGTGATTTTGTCTTCCGCTGATTACCGATTCGCTTCCGCTAAGTTTTAATCGTGTTTATGTCATGGTTTGGAGATCAGAGCCCACAGCTCACTCGCCCGACACACTCTGTTTTTCCCATTCAGTAACCCTGCTCGCCCTGCTTTTACCCTGCACGCCCCTGTGTCGTCCGGAAGCTTTGGCTCGTTTGATAGTCTTGCTCGCCCGACACTAACTGTTTCGCCCAGTGTTGTTGCTCGCTCGGACTCGCCCTGCTCGCTTATGTCTTGGCTCGCCCGGCACACGTGTCGCTCAATACCTAGCTCTGCTCGCTCGGCCCCATCCGTGTCGCCCGAGACTACCTTGCTCACCCGGTTCTAGTTGGCTCGCCCGATACTAGTGCACGCCCGACATCCTCTGCGCGTGTCGCCCGACAGGGCTGCTCGCCTATGCTTTACCCTGCTCGCTCGCTTGCCTTGCACAGTTCAGTACCCGGCTCATTGCTTTGCTCGTTTGCTAACCGGCCCGCTCAGTGTGTCTGCTCGCCCGACACATGAGCTGCTCGCCCGCTAGGGATTAGATAGGAATGGGTCTGCCCGGGGTGACTTCTAGTGAGGGTTGTTGACATCT
Organism: Alisma plantago-aquatica; assembly: GCA_963693085.1. NCBI lineage: Eukaryota > Viridiplantae > Streptophyta > Magnoliopsida > Alismatales > Alismataceae > Alisma > Alisma plantago-aquatica. The sequence continues at coordinate 973,844,496 of OY856409.1, forward strand.
TTGGTGAGGGCACAGCCTGTTCTGATGCTCTTATGACGATTCATTGCTTAATAATGAGAATTATGTTCTTGTGGCTAAAGTACATGCATATTAATGTCACTACTCTATCTCTTTAATGACAATGTGATCTTGAGCATGCATTAGGGTTACTTGATAGTGTGCTTTCACGTGTGACCTTGAGATGAGGCATGAATATGATTATTGTTGTCATGATGAGCTGACAATACACTTAACCCTAATTGTCACCCTATGGTAGTAATTGTAGTCTCTTGAATACTCATCTGGTTATTGAATTATGCTAACCATGTAGGTAATGCTTAGCCCAATGAAAGGCTATGAGAATTGGGTAAATGAACACTGTGATGACAGGTGTGTGATGTTCCATGATGATGATGAAAGCCTTGAGAGGCTAAGGTACTATGTGATGAGGGATTGAGATTCCATGGTTGTGTGATGATCCTTGAGATGGATCTGGATGGTTGGCAAGAGGTCAAGTGATAACATGTGATGTGAGATCCTTGTGATGGATCAGTGTGATGTAAATTGTAGAAAATGCATAATGTTGAGTTATGTTGTTTACCTTTCTATTATATCTTGCATGTTATACAACTTGGTTGAATCTTGCAATCCATCTAAAAGATACTAAGTAATCACAGTGTAATTTATAATGTAGCTTGCCCTGGCCATAGATTCATCACCAGTCAGGATAGGGTGATGATGAAACGAGTTCTCCTGTGGGTCAACCCGGAGCGCATATTTTTGAATATGCGAGCTTTCTCCTAGCCTAAAATAGAGAGGTGAAATGAGTGCAGCTGCGGTTGCAGACTCGGATGTGTAATGAGCATGGTGAACATGGCCCATGGCTCCAGATATGTGATATGTTGAGCATGAATGCGTTCATGGCTATGAGCACGGTGTTTAGACACGTGACTCAGTTTTACTAGCGCCGTGACCTGTATCAAGGTTGGCTAGGCAGAGGGTAGCCTGAGGAGCTGACCCTATGGCTATGACCACTTCAGCATGAGACTGTGGTCCTGCTTTGTGTTCTGGTGTACTGACCACGAGGGGTGAGGTCTTGGATTCCGGCTCTTCCATTGACCTTGTATGGCACCGGCTATGGGCTTCGCATCCGAAGGTTGGATTTGAACGGTACGGTTCATTTCTCAGGGCGTAATAAAGCGTAATACAACCGTTTAGTAATTACTGCTTAAGACACACGAAACATTGGTTGAAGCCTTGTTTGTGTAGTTACTCTCTTTCTATATTGCAGTTATTCATATGTCTTCCATATGCAGTAGAATTTGGGTATCTTATCTCATTAATTGTGTCTCTCATGTAATACTTGTATATATATCTGGCGAGTTTAGATAGCTTTATTTCAAATAAACTGTTCTTGCCATATCTTCTATCAGATAGCTACTTAACGTATATGATCTTGAGGTTTTGTAGTTTTGGCGAGGAGTTATGCCTCCCGCTGGGACAATGTTCAATTGTCTCACTCCGCTGGTTTTCACCCTTTTTAGGTAGTCGAGCTTGTCGTGGTGGTGGTCGCGGAGTTGCGGCCGAGCAGCGAGAAGATCAGTAGAAGGCAAGCTTTGGAGATGCTGCTGTTTTGGATGTTTTGGTATAGAGTCTAGAGTCATCCCTGTACTCTCAGGTCCTTGGCGGTGTTTTGACATTGTTTTACGATGTACGACCGATGCTGTTTGTATATCCTGCTATTGGCCGGATGTGGGCCTTTATATGTATGAACAGGTGGTGAACTCATGGTTATGACAGGACAGCTGTTGCTCTAAGCTGTGGACATGTGTCCAGGCTTGTGTGAATATATAACATGTTTTCTTGTAGGATATGTTTCACAGTTTATCAGTTTTCCGCAATCGGTTTTAATTAACTCGTGTTTTTGATAAGCTGTGGTTATGGTGATTTCCGCATGTTTTCGCGTAACACCTCGTTATCTGTGTGATAATGGGATGTGTTGCCACAAGTTTTGGTATCAGAGCTTTAGGTTTGCTGAGTCTACATGGATCTAGGACTAGGTTGTGTTTGTTCTTATGTGTTTTCCAGATTTTCTCATAGAAATCTTCTGCCCTCAGCGGAAGAAAAGCCAAGATGTCTGGAAACCATGAAGAACATGCCCCTGAGCTTAGTGATGCTGCATCTGTTGATGGAGCAGAAGGACAGACACATGAAGATCGGGTGCATGAGGTCCCCCAACCTAACCCAACCATACTTGAACACCCTGCCTACCAACAGCTTATGGGGCAGTTGATGGCTACGATGAATCTCATGGTTGAGCGATTACCAGTGCCTCCTCCGCGAGCACAGGTTCCCCATGGAGAAGCATAGGGTATCGGGAAGACCTTTGAGCGGCTTTGCCGAGTCGGAGCTTCGGAATATGATGGAACGGCTGATCCAGCGGATGCAGATCTGTGGTTGACAAGTCTCGAGAAGGCTTTCCAGATCCTCGACATCCCCGAAGCAGACAAAGTAAAGCATGTTGTCTACCTTCTGAAAGGTAGTGCTGGTCACTGGTGGACCATCGAGGAGGAGAAGCGGCCTGGTGAGGTGATCTGTTGGGAAGTGTTTCGACGCGAGTTCGTCGCCAGATACTTTCCCAAGACGTATCTAGATGAGAAGATTCATCAGTTTGAGGGTTTACGACAAGGAACGATGAACATCACCGAGTATGAAGCCAAGTTTATGGATCTGTTAAGGTTTTGTCCTCACATGGCGACGACAGACGAGGAACGAATCAGACGTTTCGAGAAGGGTCTGAGTGCTGAGCTGATGACACCGGTCTCTACGTTGGAGAATCGAGAACGGTTTGCTACATTTGTGGAATCTGTTTGGAGGATTGAACATTCTGTAAGGGAGAAGAGAGAGTCCATGGCTAAGAAGAGACCTTCTCAGTTCCAGAGTCAGAGGTTTGGTGGCTTCAAGAAGCCTAGGTTTTCGGCACCAGCAGCGATGAGAGGTTTTGGTAGGCCATCTCAGTGGTCTATGAGTAAAGGAAGAGGTTATGTTTCTTCACCATCTAAGGTACAAAGTTCGGTTTCTGTGGTAGTGACGGGGCCATCCAGGCCTCGAGATGATGTTAGGACATGCTATGCCTGTGGTCAGACAGGACATATCAGGTCAAGTTGTCCCTACAAGGATGATGAAGTGACGCAGCATTCGAGACAGAACCTTCAGGGGTCTGAGAGACCACAGCCCAGTGGTGGCAGAGGACGGGGACGCGGTCAAGCGTCTCAGGCTGGATCGTATGCTCAGGGAAGCAGAGGTCGCGGATAGCAAGCAACGGTTCGATTCTACGCTATGAATCAGCCGGAGGCGGTAGTCAACCCGCGAGTAGTGACAGGTCAGATGGAGTTATTTCATTCTGATATGTCTTCTTCTTGCTTTATATATGTTCTGGTTGACTCGGGTGCTACGCACTCTTTTATCGCCTATAGTATGCTTGAGAACTGCCGTTTACCTGTTAGCTGTAAGAAGGTTAGCTTGTTGTTAGAAACCCTTCTTGATGGTTCCTCTTTGCTTCGAGAAGAGTGTCCATCTTGTGTCTTGTCTTTCTCGGGACACCGCATTCAAGTGGATCTCATACCACTTGCTATGCATGGGTTCGATGTTATCCTTGGGATGGATACCTTAGAGAGGTATAAGGTTGTCTTGGACTGTGGTTCCAAGCAGGCAGTGTTTGATGTTGCTGGAGAGAAGTGGATCTTCCAGGGAGATAGGAAGATTCTTCCGACATGTCTGGTATCAGCTATGGTGGTAGATAAGTTGTTACGACAGGGATGTGAGGCATTCCTAGCCCACGTGGTAGATACCGAAGTGGATGCTAAGGCAAAAGGTCTTAGCCTTGAGGAGGTGTCAGTTGTTCGTGAGTTTGCAAACGTGTTCCCTGAGGAGTTTCTTGGTGTTCCCCCACCCCGAGAGATTGATTTTGAGATCAATCTAGTACCAGGAATGCATCCAGTTGCGCAGACACCGTACAAAATGGCTCCAGCAGAGATGACAGAGTTGAAGAACAGTTATAGGAGTTGCTAGATAAAGGTTTTATCCGACCCAGTATGTCGCCTTGGGGTGCGCCTGTGTTGTTCGTCAAGAAGAAGGACGGTTCGATGCGGTTGTGTATAGACTACCGACAGTTGAACAAGGTCACGATCAAGAACAAGTACCCGTTGCCGAGGATAGATGATCTGTTCGATCATTTGCGTGGCGCTACACTGTTCTCCAAGATCGATCTACGGTCCGGATATCATCAGTTGAGGATAAAGGCGGATGACATACCGAAGTCAGCCTTCAGGACAAGGTATGGTCATTATGAGTTTGTGGTTATGCCGTTTGGGTTAACCAATGCACCTGCATCCTTCATGGACCTGATGAACAGAGTGTTCCGTCCGTTCTTAGATCAGTTTGTTGTAGTCTTTATAGATGACATCTTGATCTATAGTCGGGACAGACTAGAGCATGATCAACATCTTCATCGAGCATTGACTCTTCTTCGTCAACATTAGTTGTATGCCAAGTTCAGTAAGTGTGAGTTCTGGCTGGATGAAGTGACCTTCTTGGGCCATGTGATATCCACTGAAGGAGTCAAGGTAGATCCAAAGAAGGTGGAACCTGTTGCAGATTGGGAACAACCGAAGACGCCAACAGAAGTTCGTAGTTTCCTTGGTTTAGTAGGATACTACTGGAGGTTTATCAAGGACTTCAGTGTGATCGTGTTACCAATGACGAAGTTGACCAGGAAAGATGTACCTTTTGTTTGGGATGACCAATGTCAGCAAGCTTTCCAGAATCTAAAGGAGAAGCTGACTAGTGCTCCAGTGTTGGTCTTGCCAGAGCCTGGGAAAGGCTATGTTGTTTTCTGTGATGCTTCCAAGAAAGGTTTAGGTTGCGTGTTGATGCAGGGAGATCTTTACGGATCATAAGAACATGAAGTATATCTTTACGCAACACGAGTTGAATATGCGACAGCGGCGATGGATGGAGTTGATCAACGACTATGACTGCACTATCGAGTATCATCCTGGTAAGGCGAATGTGGTAGCAGATGCGCTTAGTCGAACGTCTTCTCTTTCTTCAAAGAAGGCACAGTTAAGTTCCCTGGTTTGCCATAGGAGGGATATGCTTGTTTCTCTATGACAGATGAATGTGCAGATGGAAGTTTCTTCGTTATCTAGTCTTTTCGCACAGATGCAAGTCAAGCCTACGTTGAGGCAGCAGATCAAGGATGCACAGCAGGCAGATGAGGTGGTACAGTTGATCAGATCAGAGTTTGGTAGTGACAAGCGTGATGGGTTTCATGAGTCTGAGGATGGGCTAGTATGCTATCGTGACAGGATGGTGGTTCGAGATGTTGATGATCTGAGGAAGTTGGTGCTTGAGGAAGCACACACGTCGATGTATGCGATGCATCCAGGTGTCACCAAGATGTATCATAGTCTGAAGGACTTGTATTGGTGGCCCGATTTGAAGAAAGATGTGGCTGAGTTCGTGGCAAGATGTGCGGTTTGTCAGCAAGTGAAGGCTGAGCATCAGAAGCCGGCAGGTACGTTACAACCTTTGCCGATACCGCAGTGGAAATGGTATCATATAACCATGGATTTCGTAGTTGGTCTGCCCAAGACAACTAGGAATCATGATTCCATTTGGGTGATAGTGGACAGATTGACGAAGTCTGCCCATTTCCTGCCTGTGAAGACAACGTACACAGCGGAGAAGCTCGCTAGAGTGTATGTGGATGAGATAGTTCGTTTGCGTGGTGTTCCAGCAACAATAGTTTCTGACAGAGGTCCTCAGTTTACCAGTCATTTTTGGGAGCAGTTGCACAGAGCATTGGGAACGCAGTTGAGGTTCAGTACAACCTTTCACCCACAGACAGATGGAGAGTCTGAAAGGACTATTCAGATTGTGGAGTATCTCCTTCGAGCTTGTGTTTTGCAGTTCCTAGGTAGCTAGGATGTACATCTGAGTTTGATAGAGTTTGCCTACAACAACAGTTATCAGCGAAGCATTGACATGGCTCCTTATGAGGCTCTGTATGGGAGGAAGTGCAGATCTCCTTTGTGTTGGTACGAATTAGGAGAACATCAGTTGTTGGGCCCTGAGTTAGTGCAGCAAATGACATATAAGATCAAGGTGATACAGCAACAGTTGAAAGTGGCACAAGACAGGTAGAAGTCTTATGTAGACAATCGCCGACGACCATTGGAGTTCCAGGTAGGAGATAAAGTGTATCTTAAAGTCTCTCCGTGGAAAGGTGTGCTGAGGTTTGGACGGAAGGGTAAGTTGGCACCCAGATATATGGGACCTTACCCAGTTATAGCACGTGTTGGAAAGGTAGCCTACGAGATAGAGTTGCCTCCCGAGTTGCACAGGTTGCATCCAGTCTTCCATGTCAGTATGCTGAAGAAAAGTCATCCAGATTCAGGTACAGTGATACAGCCAGTTGAGGTTGAGCTTGATGCAGATGTGACCTACGAGGAAGGTCCTGTGGCGATTCTTGACAGAAGGATCAAGAAGCTGAAGAGGAAGGACCTGGTTCTTGTGAAGGTCCTTTGGCAGCGTCGTGGCATTGAAGAAGCCACGTGGGAGCTTGAGGAAGAGATGAGGAGGAAGTATCCCTCGCTTTTCTCTTCGGATTTCAGGGACGAAATCCCTTAAAGGGGGTTAGATTGTAAGGACCCTGACCTGCGTTTAGGGTTTACCCTATTTGCTTTGCTTAACCTTGGTGGTTTGATGCTTGCTAATCACCTTTAGTGGTGATTAGGGTTTGGTTGTGCTTTGTTGAAAGATGGAGGTGCTACTTGCAAATAAACCAAGTCTAGGGTTTTGTGTGCAAGTTTGCCACCTTGAGAGGTGTTCTTCTCTCTCTTTGCTTCCTCTAGGGTTGAGAGGAAGGCTTGGGCTTGTTGCTTGAGTTCTTTGGGCCTTTGTTGAGCTTGTTTGGGCCTTGGAGTTCCTTGTTTGGGCTTGCTTGGGCCTTGTGTCGGCCAAGTAGAGCTTGTGTTGGCCTAGAGAGGAGGTGTGTCGCCCTAGAGTGAGCTTGGTGTGTCGCCCATGAAGCTTGGTCCAACCTTGATCACGTTTGGAGGACACATGGTGCACATTTTGGACAAGTGTCTTATGGCTTGCAAGAGAGGTGGCTTGAGTTGGTGGACATGTGTCCCTTGGGTGGACGACACCTAGCAAGGGTTCACCTTGGTTTCTCCTCCTTCCTCATCTATATAGGTTGTCCCTTCCTTAGCTTGAGGTCCCTTTAGTTCCTCTTCTCCTTGTGCACGACACACCCTCTCTTCCCCTTGCTTGGTGGCCGACACACCCTTGAAGAAGGAGCTAAGGTGGCTGACACACCCTTGAAGAAGGAGCTAAGGTGGCCGACACACCCTTGTGTGAGCAGCTTGGAGGCCGATACACCCTTGGAGTTGAAGGAGTGGAGGTCGACACACCCCTCTTGGAGGAGCTTTGGTGGTCGACAACCCTTGGAGCTCAAGTGCATCTTCTTCCTTGGAGCTTAAGGCGGGTTGCATGACTCTAAACCCTAACTACTCTCCTCTCTTTGCATATATGTTTGCTTTAATTTTGCCCTTGCACGTTTGGAGTTGTTCTTTAGCTATCTTGCATGTTAGCCGATCCTTGTGTTCTAGGGTTTAGGAGAGCAACACTCCTTTCTCCCCTTGGTCTAGATGAGTGAGCTTGAGCTCTAATGCCATGAGAAACACCCCTCTTTCCTACCCGATTGAGGTGAAGCACATGACTTAGTGACTTGAGCAAGACTCTCCTCTCGCCTTGGGCAACATGGTGAGCTCGTTTAGATGGCTTGAACCTTAGTTGAGATGTGTGGGGAGGTGCTGCCCGATAGCCCTTGCCCTAGTTCTCTCTTGCACGGTTTGAGTGAGTCAAGTTTTCCTTCTGCTCGACCGGAGGGATGCTCGCCCAGTGAAGCTCAGTGCTCACTCGCCCGACACACTCTGTTTTGCCCGTTCAGTAACCCTGCTCGCCCTGCTTCTACCCTGCACGCCCCTGTGTCGTCCGGCAGCTTTCGCTCGTTTGATAGTCTTGCTCGCCTGACACTAGCTGTGTCGCCCAGTGTTGTTGCTCGCTCGGACTCTCCCTGCTCGCTTATGTCTTGGCTCGCCCGACATGCGTGTCACTCAATACCTAGCTCTGCTCGCTCGGCCCCACCCGTGTCGCCCGAGACTACCTTGCTCACCCGGTTCTAGTCGGCTCGCCCGATACTAGTGCACGCCCGACATCCTCTGCGCGTGTCACCTGACAGGGCTGCTCGCCTATGCTTTACCCTGCTGGCTCGCTTGCCTTGCACGGTTCAGTACCCGACTCATTGCTTTGCTCGTTTGCTACCGGCCCGCTCAGTGTGTCTACTCGCGCGACACATGAGCTGCTCGCCCGCTAGGGATTAGATAGGAATGGGTCTACCCGGGGTGACTTCTAGTGAGGGTTGTTGACATCTTTGGTGAGGGCACAGCCTGTTATGATGCTCTTATGACGATTCATTGCTTAATAATGAGAATTATGTTCTTGTGGCTAAAGTACATGCATATTAATGTCACTACTCTATCTCTTTAATGACAATGTGATCTTGAGCATGCATTGGGGTTACTTGATAGTGTGCTTACACGTGTGACCTTGCGATGAGGCATGAATATGATTACTGTTGTCATGATGAGCTGACAATACACTTAACCCTAATTGTCACCCTATGGTAGTAATTGTAGTCTCTTGATTATTCATCTGGTTATTGAATTATGCTAACCATGTAGGTAATGCTTAGCCCAATGAAAGGCTATGAGAATTGGGTAAATGAACACTGTGATGACAGGTGTGTGATGTTCCATGATGATGATGAAAGCCTTGAGAGGCTAAGGTACTATGTGATGAGGGATTGAGATTCCATGGTTGTGTGATGATCCTTGAGATGGATCTGGATGGTTGGCAAGAGGCCAAGTGATAACATGTGATGTGAGATCCTTGTGATGGATCAGTGTGATGTAAATTGTAGAAAATGCATAATGTTGAGTTATGTTGTTTACCTTTCTATTATATCTTGCATGTTATACAACTTGGTTGAATCTTGCAATCCATCTAAAAGATACTAAGTAATCACAGTGTAATTTATAATGTAGCTTGCCCTGGCCATAGATTCATCACCAGTCAGGATAGGGTGATGATGAAATGGATTCTCCTGTGGGTCAACCCGGAGCGCATATTTTTGAATATGCGAGGTTTCTCCTAGCCTAAAATAGAGAGGTGAAATGAGTGCAGCTACGGTTGCAGACTCGGATGTGTAATGAGCATGGTGAACATGGCCCATGGCTCCAGATGTGTGATATGTTGAGCATGAATGCGTTCATGGCTCTGAGCATGGTGTTTAGACATGTGACTCAGTTTTACTAGCACCGTGACCTGTACCGAGGCGGGCTAGGCAGAGGGTAGCCTGAGGAGCTGACCTTGTGGCTATGACCACTTCAGCATGAGACTGCGGTCCTGCTTTGTGTTCTCGTGTACTGACCACGAGGGGTGAGGTCTTGGATTCTGGCTCTTCCATTGACCTTGTATGGCACCGGCTATGGGCTTCGCAGCCGAAGGTTGGATTTGAACGGTACGGTTCATTTCCTCAGGGCGTAATAAAACGTAATACAGCCGTTTAGTAATTACTGCTTAAGACACACGAAACATTGGTTGAAGCCTTGTTTGTGTAGTTACTCTCTTTCTATATTGCAGTTATTCATATGTCTTCCATATGCAGTAGAATTTGGGTATCTTATCTCATTAATTGTGTCTCTCATGTAATACTTGTATATATATCTGGTGAGTTTAGATAGCTTTACTTCAAATAAACTGTTCTTGCCATATCTTCTATCAGATAGCTGCTTAACGTATATGATCTTGAGGTTTTGTAATTTTGGCGAGGAGTTATGCCTCCCGCTGGGACAATGTTCAATTGTCTCACTCCGCTGGTTTTCACCCTTTTTAGGTAGTCGAGCTTGTCGTGGTGGTGGTCACGGAGTTGCGGCCGAGCAGCGAGAAGATCAGTAGAAGGCAAGCTTTGGAGATGCTGCTGTTTTGGATGTTTTGGTATAGAGTCTAGAGTCATCCATGTACTCTCAGGTCCTTGGCGGTGTTTTGACGTTGTTTTACGATGTACGACCGATGCTGTTTGTATATCCTGTTGTTGGCCAGATGTGGGCCTTTATATGTATGAACATGTGGTGAACTCATGGTTATGACAGGACAACTGCTGCTCTAAGCTATGGACATGTGTCCAGGCTTGTGTGAATATATAACATGTTTTCTTGCAGGATATATTTCACAGTTTATCAGTTTTCCGCAATCAGTTTTAATTAACCCGTGTTTTTGATAAGCCGTGGTTATGGTGATTTCCGCACGTTTTCGCGTAACACCTCGTTATCTGTGTGATAATGGGATGTGTTGCCACAGAAACTAGAAATGAATTTCTCATGATTGATGCTAATTTGATTGTTTGAGTTATCTATAACTTTAGGTATCATTTTATCTTATGTATACCATGTATCAGAAGATAAAAAAGGCATTTCCACAAAGATCATATCTTTAAGATTGAAACATCAACTTTATTAATTGTCATCATTGTCATACAATATGCAATAATAAAGTGTTTCTATCTATTGGCAATATATGAAATAGTAGTTCTCAACTCTATTTTGTGCCCTTTTAGGCTGAAATAAACTGAAAGATACTCCTATGTATGGCAGCAACACTTGCTCCAATGATGGTTACTTCTTTCTTGGTCCTTTCACAAATGCCATCACTTCTTTGTGGATCTTGCATATCATATATGATAGATCCATATCTTGGTATCATATACCTCAGATAAAGAAGCGGTTCATTTCATGATACCTTAGGTGGAGATCTCCATCCCCTCCTTCATCTTCTTTTGTTCTTCCCGATATAGAGGGAAATTCCCTCATACACCCTTTCCCCATGTGCCTTGAGGCTGAAGACGGCTTGGATTGCTGGCTAGCATCAGAACACTTCTTAGCTTTGCCCTAGCCCTTGACCTTAAGACTTACCTTTTCTTTGATCACATCAAAGATTATGGTTTGTCTTTCTTCAACTTTGCCTCTACTATCCTCAACATGTCCAACAACTCTGTCAACGCTTGTCAAAGTTGTTCATGTTGTAGCTTATCATGAATTGTATGATCCTCGCAACATTTGCAGTATCATACCAATAGCCAACTCTTGGCTCAGAGGGAATCCTTCTTAGTCAGGTTTTCCACATACCCAATCACATTGAGTGTGTGAATACCTTACTGGATCTCCTTCTATCATGATATACTAGGATAGTGTCTTGGAGACATCATATGTGTTACGACCCATATCAGGGTTAGTCAATAAATACCTCGAATTACGTGAAACACCTCAATTAGTGCTAAGTTTTTGTTAAGCATCATGAATAATCAAGAAAAGACATCATGTGAATCAATAGTAATGATGATTGTTAAGTTAATTGAGTTGAGTTGGGTGCTGACTAATGCAATTAGTGTTGAGTATATTATTAAATAGTCTGGTTGATTAAGATAAGCTAAGTCATGAATCAATAGTTGAGTTTGAATCACCTGAGGCAATTAATGATATCAATGCTGATTATTTAGTTCATTAAGTTGAATCAAGTAATCACATTTGCATTTAGAGATTTGATCTAGTGAAACAGTCTAATCAGTATGTTTTCATGCTTTGAGTTGGTATAGGAGTTTGTGCTTGAGTGGATGCAAAAGAAATCATCCAATTTGGACCTCCGAGGCAATACTTATGCTATTTTTAGTTTTCTTGGACTTGGCTGCAATTTTTTCTAGTAATTGATCTTTTATTTTATTTACTACCCTTGGGGTCGGTTACCCCTGCTCCTTTATCTTCTTCACACGGCCGATAGAACAGGGACCGTAGAGCGGCACCCGACAGAACCAGCAGACTGCGACCTTAGGGTGATTTCTTGAGCTCAGAGCTCCGAAGCAGCTGCGCCATCTCCTTCTCCTTCCTCTACTCTTCTTCCTCCTCCCCAGCCTCGCCCTAGCCACCCGCCCTAGCAGGAGCCCAACCTGCAACCAGCAGGACGCCGACCAGCCAAGCAGCAGCCGTGGCCAGCTGCAAGGCGTCGGCCAAGGGGCCACTTTGGATGAGCTAGCAGCACCAGGCCGCCACCCGACTTCGAGCTTGGAGTTCAAGCAACCACCCACAGCCCTAGCCTCGATCCCACACCCAATCGACCTTATTTCCAACCTGCAGGCGGCGCCCCATTTGGTTTGGGCAGCAGCAACCATAGCCACGGCCTTGGGCCGCCTTGAGTGCGAGAAAGCACCCAAGAAAGGTGCTATTGAGTTGTCTTTGAGGTCCAATCATGAGTTGCAGCCCCAACAGCGATCGACACCCAACCAAGTCGTTCGTCTTCAACCTGTTCATGGGAAACGGCTGCTTGCAGCAGCAGGTCCGACCCGGAGCATCAAGGGCGCGGGCTAGCACTCCAAGGTGATGCCGTCGAACTCGTCTGGAGGTCCAAATCAGGGATCCGTAGCCATGGGCCCTTGCTTCAGCTCCTAGCCGAGCTCTTCTTCAACCAGTTCGTGTGATGCTGCTACTGTGTGCAGTAGGTCCGAACCAATAGCTACTTGGTGCAAGCAAGCACTTGGAATGGCAGCTTTGACCCTAACCTTAAGGCCTAGGTACAACTTCGTAGTCCTAGTCCTTGATTCGGCTTTAATCGAGTTCATCTACAATGAGTTTTCTATTTCTGCACAGGTTGCACGACGTGCAAATCAATTTGCACGGCGTGCAAAGTTACAGATAGCAGAACGAGTTTCTGCCCAGGTGCACGGCGTGCAAATCAGTTTGCACGGCGTGCAAGGTTGCAGAAAAGTAGAATAAGGGTGCACTGAAGGTGCACGGCATACAGCCCAAGTGCACGGCGTGCACGCTGCTGTAAAGGGCAGAATTAGGCATGGTTGTGGACGTTTTTCGGTGTTTACGAACACACTGAAATGGGTGAGTAGTAGTTCATTTAGAAATCATTATTTAACTCAATTTAAATGCTTAATTACTTCTGTATCAGTTAGTATAACTTTTAAACAGTGTAGTACATACAATAGAGCATGTTAGATTCATTGGAACTTGAAATACTTGATATGTTTAATGAAAATGATGAAATTTCCTGTATTATAAGTTGCAATGTATTTGCTGATTTAAAGGTAGATGTTTAGCATTGAAATTGGATAAATGATACTGAATCATGTTTAAGGATGACAAAGGATATACATGTGTTTCAAGTGAATATTCAAAATGTGCAATATGCATGAAATGTGATATTCCTGTTTATATGGTTATATGTTAATCAGTTAATAGACTTAGGTGCCCTAACACCGTAGAACCCCTTTGAGAGGTCTGCACCAGGGGGGTGAAACTCGTGTTCAACATCAACGCGTGCGATGTCACGGTGGCACGAGGATGGAAAGGTAGTGTCCAACAACAACGTGTGCGATGTCACGGTGGCACTGGAGTAAATAGGGGTTATTCAACAACAACGCGTGCAATGTCACGGTGGTAACCCGGTAAGACTCTCCGCCTGTGTGCTCAGGTTTGAGGAGGAGTCTAGAGTTCACTCTTTTGAGAGTATAGTGAGGCCGATGAGCCTGAAGGCTGATGAGCCTGTGGGCCCTACAGCAGACCAGGGCGGAAGTCAGACTTAGCATTCCCCGGGTGTGTCGCTAAGTCTTGTACGGTGGGACCATAGTTCGCTATGGATCTTTATATGCAGAGTACACTGCATATGATTAGGGCATAATAATATAAATATGTAATCATATAGGATCACAGTAAATTAATATTATCTGAACTTTTGTGCCAATTCATTATATCTGTTTATTGGTTTAAATTATCTGTTGTTGCATAGAAATGCGATTATATTCTATAATCTGCTATGTCATTAGAACTGCCCTGCTTGTACTGCACTTATGTTTTATTTCAATTTTGTAAATCTGATGAGTTGTTTAGTGATAGCTAAGTGAAATGCTATTCACTGAGCGAGTAGGCTCATACCTCTACTCAAAACATTTTCAGGTCAGCATCAGCAACAGGAATCGGAAGGATCGTTTCATCCTAACGCCTAGTCTATAGAAGGTTTATAGTTAGTCTAGTTAGAGGTCTCTTAGTCCTTTCCCCTCGGTCCTTGGGACATGGTGTGGGTGAGAGAGAGTATGTTTGTGGAATGTGTATAAAGATGTAAATTAACTGTTATGTTTATTTTATGTCGAACAATGTAATATGCTGTAGACTCTGTTTATATTGCTAGTCAGTTAATAAAGATGCTTCCGCAGTTTGTTTAGTTTCATTTTACAGCATAAACCAGATTTTCCTATTAATGTCTTTAAGATGTTTTAAAAAGTGAAGATTGGTTGGCTTATGTGTAAATCCCACCCTGTCGCGCCCTAATCTTGTGGTTTGTGGTTAATGTGAGATCGGGGCATGACAATATGTCTCATGTTGTCTCTGCAACTCATAGTTCAGAGAACACAACATTAAGCATTCCTCATCAATGTCATCCTTGATATGCTTCCATAAGCATACTTTCAGCCATTGATGTGGTGGGATCGAGTTCATCTGGTTCTGGTATAATTAGGATTTAGAGCTTTTGCTCTTTGAGAACACTTCTCATCATCCTAACCAGTCGTGGAATTATTCCCATTTAATTTGTTGGTCTCAAAGACCGATCGCAAATAAAGTGATTTGTTGATTAACCATTTATTTTAATAAAAGGAAATATATGCAATTTTAGTCCAAAACTCTTTTGACTTGTTTGATTGATTTGAAAAGTTGACGATAAAATTAGGCCTTTAATTAATTATCGCTCCCACTATTTTACTTCAAATTGATAGCCCTCACCATCAATTCGGAAGATTGCAGCGTACAGCCTTCTAGTGGGCAAGATCCTGAAATCCTCTAAGTCATGGACCAGCTAGGGCTGTCACCCACAACATAGATCTCTCAGGTAGGCAACTCTTGCCAATTGCATCATATGAAACTCTTGATAAGATGTCATATACAACTCTTTGCAATGATCATCTCCATGCCTCAAGGTACTAGATCCCATCTAGATCACCTTGTTAAGTCTGACCCAAAGCAAACGCGATGAATATGCACCCTGCTAGGGCAGACCCACACATTCATCCTTCACGCTTCCACGAGATAGACGGTGCACCACACTAGGGAGTGCCCACACTTGGTCGATCAAGCTTTTCACGTGTGTTGCATTTGGAAGGCATCTAAAACTTAATATTTTAATGAGGGATTTGGTTTTTATATACATATACATATCCAATCACCACAATACATAGTACGTATCATATACATGCTATATCCCACAGAAAACATGCACAAACGATAAAAGTGATGATTAAGGCCATCCTAATGTGATTCCTCGAGCCAAGAGGAATCAAGGTCATCTAGGTCTACATCACATGCAACCTGTACAAGATGAAATCTATGCCTTGCCTCCGAGTTGATCAACTCATCACATGAATGATCTGTTCTCTCCAGCCGGTTGTTTGGGTGCCACCAGCCGATCGGTTGGCTCCTCCAACCGATCAGTTCGCCCGGTCATCGTGCATCTCATCATGTCCGCCACCCGCTCGTCTCGCTCCTCGAACCGGTCATCAACCGATCGGTTCACTCCTTGAACCAACCATCTGGAACATCAACCGATCGGTTCACGCCTTGAACCGATCGTTTCAGCTGTCGTCTTGATGTCTGCCAGTCTTTGACATAACAGGAAATAAAACCTATCCTATTATTACATTGCTTAAAAGGAGAAACCCCGAGTTACATTCGGGGGGAGCAAAGGTAGGAAAGAATCTCGAATTATTTCGAGTTACATCAGGAATAAGAGAGAGAAGATCGGTGCGCAGACCGAGATGCAAGCAACCACAAACAACCACACACAGATAGGGGTTTATAGGCCATAACCACGCTATACATCCACCACAAAACTCGTTTAAGGGCGACACGTATCGAGTGCATTAATAATACATATCATATATGTAATTGGGATTTGTGGATTTAGGATTGGACATGCATAAAGCCAATTTTATTCGCATCGTATGCAATAAATAAAGGCAGCAAACCAAAATCGATCATATCGATATTCCTAAAATATAGAGCAGTTGACGTGGCTCTGATACCACTATTGGGTTTTAGGGGAGGTAGAGAAAGGCAGCGGAAACAAAAAATTTTCTCCCCCAAACCCAGCACGAGGAAACGCGTCAACGTCTATATAATAGGAAAGGATGGTTTGTGGAATCATACCTTGTCCCGAGGCTTGCTCGGTGACAATACCTCGCGCAATGTGCGGTCTTCAACTCCGGTCTTGGACGGTGTCTGTGCAGCTCCTGGTCGCACCGGGACTGACGACTCCTACTCGAACTGGACTGTCAAATGACAGTTGTCCTCCTGAGCGGCAGTGACCTCCCGCCTCTGTAGTAGTCCACACGGACCACCTGAAACTCCACTCCTCATCCCACAAGGAAGTGGAAGGAGTCGCACCCTCCTGTTGACGTACTAGTCGCCAACACACTCTCCTGCTGCCAGTTGCAACTGTAGTTGTCCTTCCCTTGCTGCACCTCCCTTTGTGGGAAGCACTTGCTCATGCTCTCTCTCGGTTACCAAAACCAGAGAGAACGACAACTTTGCAGAGGAACTGGTTGCACTGAGTTTTTCTTTGAGAAGCCCCCACTACCCCTATATATAGGAGGGTCATGGGACATGGTTCTCTATCCCGGGCAATACGGGACTAAACGCAGGAGTAGAAGGGTTCGAGATTTTCCATAAAAAGCAACCAACTCGCAACTTGAACCGATCGGTTCACAAGTGAACCGGTCGGTTGGGGACCTGAACCGGTCGGTTGACACCTCAATCGATCAGTTGGGACCCATGAGCCGATCGGTTCACCTCTGAACCGGTCGGTTCGTGGTCCTGATCAGTTCCCGATTGACTTTCCTTCTTTTGTTTCTAATTGGTATCGAATACCAATCCTTGTTCCAATCAAATTGGGCAAGTGAAACGCAAGGAAAATTCTCACCGACCTGACTTTCCCAACTTGCTCGGTTGCACCAGTTGAACCGATCGGTTCAACACTCGAACCGCTTGTTTCACTCTGTACATGAGTCGATCGGTTCAACACTTGAGTCGACTGGTTCAGCAACCTCAGCTGACCGGTTCAACACTTGAACCGATCGGTTGGGAGTGCAGGTTGTGCAGAATCAGTCAATTGCGATTTCAATCAATCTGATACTCCAATCAACATGTCCAACACCTTGAACAATATGATATTGAGCTATCAATCAATTGAGTGTTTAACTGAACTACTAAACTCCTTTAGTAATCAATCTAAACATTGCTTGTGGACAAAACTCCTCTTCCAGGTTAAATCCTATGTGTGTGACCCTGCAGGTCCATTTCACGTTGGCAGTGAAAGTCCATAACACTTATGACTTCACAAGCAAAGAGCGGTGCCTAGTCACACATCAGTCCAACCCAAGTGAAAGTAGAAAGTTGGAGAACAACTTTCATCCTACAATCTGTGAATGGTGTTACAGTGAATGTATAATTCCTTTGTCACTAATATCCCGAATGAACTTGAGGCATGGAATAGTCATCCTGTCAACGTTCATTCACTTTCTTGATCTCAGAGTAGATTGAAGGAGATATGTATGACATCAATATCACATACTGATTCACACATGCGTGCGCACACCTATCTCAATACTCATCAAGTGGCCATGGATATCAAACTCCCTCAGGAGGGACAAATCCCATATGTATCACTCACCCCTCAAAAGCCCCATGTGTCAAAGCCACCCAATCATCACCTTTATAACAACCCATGTTTTAGGACTGCGTTTGATGATGTCAAAGTGTGCCCAACGACATGTGTTGAGTGCAGTGATTTCAGGTTAAAGAATCACACTCACCACCATCACTGTGAGTACTGACTGTGACTACCATGTCATGGTTCCATGTGTCAAACTCACGGTAGGTCTGTCTGGTACACTTGTTCTCTAACAAGTACCTATGTGTTTGGTTTGATATCTCTATATCATGACTAATGAGATTCTGTCATCAACCAACACCACAATCTAGTCTTGTGTGTCATTGCTGTCTATCTACCTTCCACAATGACATCTGACTAGGGACATAACAAGAATGTACAAACTCTTAGCATCTGTATGATCTCATCGTTCAGGTCCTCAACCTGAAAGCATACGTCATTGAGTACTGTCATTCTCTAGACATTCAATCTATTCTATCACTATCTCATATGACTGAACCAGAAATAATTGGAAGCTTGCCTTTGTTGTTTATCAAATCAATCTTAATGTATCCCACCAATCATCCCATGATTGGCTCTCAGGGCATACACACCAACAGATTGTTGATAGTGGCTGCTTAAAACATATGATAGGTGAAATCAACCATTTGAACAAATTCATGAAAAAGAAAGGAGGATCGGTAACCTTCAGGGACAACAAGAAAGGTAAGGTTATAGGTGAGGGTGATGTAGTCAATGAGCTATGTATCAAGAATATTTTTCTTTTTGATGGCCTACATCACAACTTGATAAGTGTAAGCCAACTTTGTGATAATGGATATCTTGTTTTGTTTACATCTTTAGAATTGTTTCTTCTAGATTCTCGCACTTACAATGTTATATATAAGGGAACTAGAAATGGTAATCTTTATGTTATTGTGTTTGATGCTCTAAAGCCCGTACTTGATAGATGCTTGGTTGTGGATAAAAATGATATTTCTCTTTGGCATCTCCGTTTGGGTCATATGAATATACATCAAATGAAGAAATTGAGAAAAAAGGAATTGGTTCGGGGACTTCCCAAATTGAATTTTGAAAAGGATGAGGAATGCCCATCTTGTACACAAGGAAAGCAAACCAAGTCCTCCTTCAAATCCAAAGGAGTCCTTATTACCAAAAGAGCTCTTTAGCTTCTTCATATTGATCTATTCAAATCAATGAGAACGCAAACGCTTCGTGGTTCCAAGTATTGTCTTATGATTGTCGATGATTTCTCTCATTATACTTGGACCTTCTTTCTCATTTTGAAAAGTGATACACTTGATGTTTTCTCGAGCTTTTGTAAATGAGTTGAAAATGAAGCTTCTTCCTAGATTGTTTCTATCCGTAGTGACCATGGGGGAGAGTTTGAAAATGATCTTTTGAGCATTTTTGTGAAAAATCTGGTTTCTCACACAATTTCTCTTCTCCTCGTACGCCTCAACAAAATGGGGTAGTAGAGAGAAAGAACTGGTCACTTCAGGAGATGGCTCAGACTATGGTACTTGAATATGACATTCCTAAGAAGTTTTGGGCCGAAGCTATAACAACCACTTGTTTTGTGCAGATCCGAGTTTTTACACATCCTTCTTTGAAGAAAAACCCCTATGAGTTATGGCGTGGTAGCAAGCCATCCATTGATTTCTTTCATGTCTTTGGATGTCCTTGTTTTGTTTTAAATATGAAGGATTCTCTCTACAAGTTTGATCCGAAATCATACAAGTCTTTCTTCCTAGGCTATAGCACTACAAGCAGGGTTTATAGAGTTTTCAATATTGAACTGTCTAAAATTGAAGGATCTATCAATGCCAAGTTTATTGAAACTAACCCTATATTACTAGCAAGAATGTTGTTGATAATGATGTTACAGATGACTTGATCCCTATCTTGAAAGACCCCAACATAAACAACAAAGGTAAGCAAGTGATTGAAGCAGATGATGAAGAAAAGAAGGATCCCACTCCTCACTTTGCAAAGAATCATCCCAAAGAGCTAATCATTGGCAACCCATTTAAGAGAGTGAAGACATGAGCTGCCTATAACAAAGAGAAAGAAGATAGTGCATTCATCTCACAGCTAGAGCCAAAGAACATCAAAGAAGCTCTTGGGGATGACGAGTGGATCCTAGCCATGCAAGAGGAACTAAAGCAATTCGAGAAGAATCATGTGTGGACTCTAGTGCCAAGACCAAGCGATAGAAAAATCATTGGCACCAAGTGGGTCTACCGCAACAAGCTTGATGAACAAGGAAAAGTGGTAAGGAACAAAGCAAAGTTAGTGGCACAAGGTTACAATCAACAGGAAGGTATTGACTTTGATGAAACTTATGCTCCTGTTACTAGACTTGAATCTATTAGAATGCTACTTGCCTTTGCTAGTTATAAAAATTTCTTGCTATAACAAATGGATGTTAAAAGTGCGTTTTTGAATGTAAAATCGAGGAGGAAGTATTTGTTGCTCAACCTTCGGGATTTGAAAATGACAAGCTACCTAATCATGTTTATTTGTTACAAAAAGCTCTCTATGGACTCAAGAAAGAACCTCGAGCTTGGTATGAGATATTAAAGAACTTTTTGTTAGACAATGGCTATGTCATGGGCAAAGTCGATTCTACTTTATTTCTAAAACACACTTCTAGCAATTTTATTATCATTCAAATATATGTTGATGATATCATTTTGGCAGAACTTATCTTGATCTTTGCAAGGAGTTTAGTTCTCTTATGCAGAGTGAGTTCGAGATGAGCATGATGGGTGAGTTGACTTTCTTCCTCAGTTTCCAAATCAAGAAAACTAAAGATGGAAACTTCATCAACCAAGGAAAGTACACTAGTGAACTACTCAAATGCTTTGGGATGGAGAACATGAAGTCGATGGACACACCCATGTCCAACACCACCAAACTTGATAAAGACGAAGAAGGTGAGAAGGTAGATGAGAAGCTCTATAGAGGTATGATTGGAAGTTTACTCTATTTAACTGTCTCTAGACTTGATATTATGTTTAGTGTTGGGTTGTGTTCTCGCTTTCAATCAAGCCCTAGGAAATCACATCTTATTGTTGTTAAGAGGATTTTGAGGTACTTAGCCAAAACTCAAAATTTTGGACTATGGTATCCTAAGTCAAGGGACTTTACTCTTCTAGAATATAGTGATGCGGATTACGCGGGTTTTTTGGTTGATAGAAAGTGCACAAGTGGCACTTGATTCCTTCTAGGACCATGCTTGGTGTCTTGGTTTTCCAAGAAATAGAGCACCATGGCATTATCAACTACCGAGGCTGAGTACATTGCAGCCGGGAGTTTTTGTACCCATGTCCTATGGATGAAGCAAATGCTCCAAGACTTTAACATACATTTTGATGATTCTCCTATCTATTGTGATAGTACTGGTGCAATAAATCTTTCTTATAATCATATATTGCATAGTAGAGATAAACATATAGAGGTTTGCCATCATTTTATTTGTGATCACATTGCCAAGAAGGATATCTATATCACGCATGTGGACACGGAAAATTAGTTGGCGGACATTTTCACTAAACCTCTAGCTAGAGAGAAATTTAACTTTATTAGATCTAAACTGCTCATTGTTGCTTTGGATGATATTGACATGTTTTCTAGCTAGTTGTTTTTATCTTATATGTCTTGCTCATGTTTTCCTCATCTTGCTTACCTAAATTTTTTTGTCTAAAATGTGCTTAATTTTCATGTTGACATGCTTAGTTCACTTGTTTTTGGGCTTTTCTTGAATTTCTCTGTTTTATCGCTAAATAGTACCCAATGATGAGTTATATGTGCCTAAGTATGTTCAATATACATAATAGACTCAAAAAATAAATTTAATTGGCATGAATTTGGCTAGAAATTAAGTTTGATGGTTTTAGGTCAGGTTGATCATCGGTCGGGTTTCCCCCACGACAAACTCGACCGATCAGTGGTCGAGAGTTGTTCTTTAGAGGACCAATAGGTCGAGTTTCTGACTCTCAGAACTCGACCGATCCGCAGGCTGAAGCAAATTTAAGTTAGGTTCGATCAACTATTCTCCCTCTCAACTAGAGAATAGACGAATGATTCCTCTTCTTCTAGCCCTAAGCTCTCACACCAACCCTAAATCTCCCTATCCTAGCCCTTTTCTGACCAAGATAGCTCAAACTAGACCTCCCCGGTTGCTCCCTGATGGTGTTTGGATGGATTTTGAGGTTTGCTTTGTGTGTTTGTTCATTTCTCTTTCTCTTTTTCACCTCCATGGCTTCCCAAAGGAGAAAATGACCTGCCCCAAGCAATGCACCTTCATCCTCTTTGTCTAATCACTTGATTCCTTTCGATGATACCTCTTTTATCTCAATATTGTTGTTAATAGGTATACGGACCTTCTTCCTAGGAGTCCTTTTCCTTTTTGTGCCTTGTTTGAGCCAAGCCCTAGGCGTCAAGTGGTTATTGATCAAGTTGCTAGGTTGCTTTCCATCCACCACCTTTCCGCCTTGTCCATTGAGCGTGACTGCTTTCATAACTCAATGTCTAGCACGAAAGCAGTTCACGAGTTCTACGCTAATTTGCATTGGAACTATGACTCCCCCATACCCCTGCCGAATGCTCAAGTAATCCTAACCTCAATGATTGCGGGTAAGTGTTTCCTAATCTCTGAGTATATTTTAAATGTCTTCTTTTCCGGAGATGAGGAAAATAATACCTGGTGCAAGGATTATGGCAAGTATTTTGATCTTTTGGACCTGAAAGGTTTCTACAAGCAAAATGAATTGACTCTCCCTAACATTCATCGCTACTTGAAGAAACCTGACGTTCCATATAAGAAGAAGAGCACCCTAACTTCCTCCTCCCTTGACCTTAGGAAGCACATTCTGGCTTTGGTGATCAACTGCAACATCCATCTGAAGAAAAATCAAATGGATATTGCAGAGAACACTACTGTCATTATGTATTACATCCTAGAGAACATCAGTGTTAAGTGGGCTAGATACATTCTACACCACATGACCTGCTTCGATACTGGTAAGAATACCAAAGGCACCCATCCCCCATACCCTGCCCTGATATGTGGGTTGTTTCAGTTTGCTACTGAGAAATCACTCTTTTCTGACTTTCATTACAAAGTAGCCAGGAAAGGTGTATGTATCAGTGAAACCACGATTCAGAAGTTTGTGCCTGTGTTTGCCTCTTCTACCCCTGGTGCTTCTCCCTCTACCTATGCCTCTGCATCTCCTGCCTCCTCTGCCCATGCTCGACCTCCTTATCCCCCTCCTAGACCTAGTCGTGCCTCATTCTATGTATCTAATGAAACCCTTATGGGCTACATGATGCACCAACAAGCATACAACCATCAGGTCCAGGAGCACCTGCATCAGGATTTATGTTCTATCATGTCGACCATGAACCTATCCTGTGCTTCCCCCTACCCCACCTACTAGACCTACCCCGGTAGTGATTATTCTTCATATGCATACAATCATTACTATCCCACACCTGAGCCTTCCAATGTTGCTGCTCCTCCACCCTTCACTACTGGTTCTTCTGCTCCCGCCTACCTCCTATTGCCTGCTGGACCGCTAGCTACCTTTCTTGCCAGCCTTGGTGACTCTACTCCGTCCTTTCCTTAGGCCAATGAGATTCACGCTCTTGGTATGTCTTGGGCTGAGCATAATGCTCTACTGATGAGGAGATGACTGACCAGGCTGACGATGCTGAGGTTGATGATGATGACGATGGTGATGGCGAGGACACTTCTAATGATGGTGATGGTGATGGTGCTGGATCTGGTGATGAAGGAACTACTGCTCCACCTTCTAATGGAGATGGGGACTACGAGCCTAGAGCTAATGATGATGATTCCGTTGATATAGATAGTTTAGATGTTTAGCTTGTTTCTTAGTTTTTAGTCTAGCATACTGATCATATACATCTTTCTAGGCTATTTTGTATAAGAAATATCTGGGCACATTATCTAAGTTGTACTATTTTATCTTCTATTTTTTCATCTCTTCTTGCTTGTAGTTGTTTTCATGAGAACATGCATCTGAGTTGTAATATATGTGATGTGCACTCTTACTAGTTTCTCTGATATATCTTATGTGTTGGTGCCATCTTTCACCATATTTTGATTATGAATGAGATTGTATGTTGCTTTCGTCTCTATTTTTCATATGATATGAGATTGCTTGTATGGATATCTGGTTGATTGTGGTTTGGAGAAGACCTGGATATATGCTCTTCTACCCCCTACTTTTTGATAATGTCAAAAGGGGGAGAGAAATTTCAATGTCTTGAAACTCAATAATATTGCTATTCATTGTTATACTACTGCTTATTACTTATGAGATCCTTTTCTTGTTCATTTACTATTTTATCATGTGACTTGCAAAGGACTACATAATACATGTATGCTATTATTGCTCAGTGTAGATAGACTAACCATGTAGGTTAGAAGAAGCAAAAATGGCTATATTTTGTATCTAAGTGTCCCACAACTTAAAGGGGCACCCTCAACTATAAGCAGGACCTCTTGGAGTTCATTCCAAGGTTGCTCATTCACTACATGCTTGGTCCTAGCCTAGTTGAGAGTGTTCTAACCCTTTGAGCCCCTTTTGCTCTCTACCTTCAAGTCAAATTCATGAGTATGAGTGAGACAAGTTCCTTTGTAAGAGAGTTGTTCCTTGTAATGATGTAAAGCTCTCCTCCACCATATTCCTACCCCCTTTCCTTATTGAAGAAAAGGCTGAAGATCTTCTCCGAGTGAAGGAGGAGTTGCTATTCTTCACGACTGAAGAAAGCAATGTGTTCCAGATCTCCAAGTGAAGGAGATAGGTAAGGAAAGCGCTCAAGAAGGATAGGTAATCCCTTGAAGGCCGAAGACTTGAAGAAGGAGTGGGTAAGTCCATGTTGATGGCTAAAGATTCCATGGTTAAAGTGGGTAAGCTCCTTCTACAGGTTGAAGATCCTTGCTTGAGGTACTAAGCCCTTGGATATTGTGGTTGTTTCTTATAATTTTATGATGGAATATAAGAGTACCAAGATTGCAAATCCTAGAGATTTACCACCTCTAGGTAGTGGACTGACATTGCTCCTATTTAGGACATGGAACCACTCTAAACCATCTTCTCCAAGTGCATGCTCTTCCTTATCTCTCATCCTTGCTATGCTTGCTAGTTAAGACATCAAATTGTTGTTTATTTAAGTTCATGCACTTAATATAATTTGGTGGTCTAATCCATTTTGTGAGAATTGTGAAGCTCTATTCACCCCCCTAGAGACCTTGATCCAATAGAATGTACATTTAAGATCAAACTATTAAAAAATATGTTATATAACCCCAAAAGGAAAAATTAATTATACAATTGTAATCCTCATGTTTTAGTTTTCTTATGGGAAAAGTTTCACATCTTTTAGAAGTTCCTAGTTGCATCAAATTCATAAAAAGAAAGAGAATCTAAAATAATTAAATAAAATACTACAACTCTCTAAAAGTGAAATTAAATTTTAAAATTGGAATCTACATGTCTTAATCATCCTATATGCAAAATTTCACTATATTTGGACTTTGTTTACTCACTCAATTTGAAAAAGAAAGAAAAGGAAAATAATTATGTGTCACTTTATCTGTATCAGATTTGATTTTCTTTTAAATGTCACACACAAATTTTTCCCTTTTATTTTCTTTTCGATGTTGATGGATGGCTAAAATGCTTCCATGTACCCATGTACATTGGATCGACAACACGGGTGTCGTCCTCCTCCCCTATTCTTTCGCTGGTCTGAAGACAGTTTGATCGTGAACCTTCCATAAGGCATAAATCCCTCCCTAGTTAATGAAATCCCATGATTTTTTTTGCCAATAGATTCCTTGCACGATTACACATTTGTAGAAGGCTTACTAGAAACCTGATACTATTTATTCTATATTTGCCCAATTTATTCTCAGAGCTTCTCTAACCAAACCCCCATGGAAGCCCTAATGTTCAACCCTATAAATAACTAACCCTAACCTAAGTTCCACACCATAGCGAGCGTTTTGCCTCTGGTTCTTATTAGACTTGTATCATCATTTCAACCACCAATGGACTCACTTGTTTCCTCTGGCTTCCACATACCAACACTTTATTGATATATCTACCTTTCTCCTTTTTGCTGGGGTACGCTTCCAACCCTAGGTATAGGTAATGGAGAAGACAACCAAGTTGGACCAAGACATCATCAAGTATAATTTTAACCTACTGGGAGACTCTCTTGAAGTGGTTAGGTGATTCTTACTTGATTCTTTAGTTTAGTTGGTTTTCATATGTGTCACCCTATGCGGTGAAGTTTTAAGACAATACAAAGTTTTGTAATAGTTAGATATTTTTGTTTCAGTTGCTACATTTAGTTACATGGAATCATACTTTTAGTAAAATGGATTACCATCCCTTTGTGAAGAAATTAAGTGGTGTTTGTTATGGGATATTTCCTTTTTATTTAATTTAGTAGGGTGGATCCCCTATAAATTTCCACTCTTTACAGTTGGTACTAGAGCCTGTGGATGTCAGTTATCTAATTGTTTCAATCTTTTCTCCCTTAGGATGTTCACCTTTTTCATAGGTTGCTAATACTTAGTGCCCTTGCCTTGTCAGGCAAAATCTTATGGTGGGAGATAACTCATCTATTCACAACCTAGATGGTTATGTGACACCCCAAAATCCTAAGTAGGGAATGCCAAGGATGTATCTCCATTTACCCCTCCCGTGACTCAAGTTACCCCTCAACCTGGAAGTCAGTCATCAACATGTTAGTATACCCCAGCTTCCGCAACTACTAATGTAATGCCCGGGCCCACTGCCCAAGGCTCTAGTAGAGTTTCAGGAATGACGAATGGCCCCATAGACCACCACTAGCCTTAACTGCGTGCTTTGTCCTCATGCAAGTGCAAGTCGGGGTCAATTTCCTGACTAGTCACCCATCCTAGTACTACTCCAAGCAGAGCATGCTTAACTATGGAGTTCTTTAGTGATGGGCTCCCGGAAAAGGAGGTGCACCTTAGTGATATGGTAGTTCAATTATTCCTTTTAAGATCAACTTATCTGAGGCCTCAAATCCTGGGATGTTACAATCTCCCCCACTTAGACTCTTGACGTCCTCGTCCAGGCTCAACTATAAGGACTCATAATCTCTTCCCCATTTCAGTGCAGACCCACAATGGCCCATGGACACCCAACTCCCGATCACGGAATACCAGCGCAAGGGTGGCTATGTAAACCATGGACAACCCTTTCCTACATGCCCGAACCGCACAACTCAAGACTGGCATGCCATACCCATGTGGGCCCCACCTACTGGAGGGGAATTGGCTCCGATACCATTTGTAACGCCCGGGCCCACTTCCCAAGGCTCTAGTAGAGTTTTAGGAATGACGAATGGCCCCATAGACCACCACTAGCCTTAACTGAGTGCTTTTTCCTCATGCACGTGCAAGCCAGGGTCAACTTCCTGACTGGTCACCCATCCTAGTACTACTCCAAGCAGAGCACGCTTAACTATGGAGTTCTTTAGTGATAGGCTCCCGGAAAAGGAGGTGCACCTTGGTGATATGGGTAGTTCAATCATTCCTTTTAAGATCAACTTATCTGAGGCCTCAAATCCTGAGATGTTACAACTAATGTGGGAATTGTCATCTCTCCCGAGCAAGAGTTATCTTTGCTATGATAGTTCCTTACCACAACTATGGTAGGAAATATGAAAACTCCTTTTGTGTTTGAGAAGTCAAAGAAGTACTCATTAACTGACTTCATCAAGATGGAACCACCCTACTTCAAGAGTGAAGAAGAACTAGAGATGGTCGATAAGGTCGATGATTGGGTGTTTGCCATGGAAAGAACTTTTGATGGTATGGCATGTCCTCCACATTAGAAGGTTAGATTTGCATCTTATGTGCTAGATGGACCAACTCGCATTTGATGGAATGGAATATCACATACTTGTGACATCTCAACCATGACCTGGGAGCAATTTTTGACACTATTTCCTGTTAAGTACATCTGCACTGCTGCTCTAAAGAAGAAAAAAATGGAATTGTACAATGTAAATCAAAGTTTGCTATCTATTTTTACTTATGTACAAAGGTTCTTGTTGTTTGAATGTTATGCTTCTTGATTGAGTGAGTATCATAGGGTTGACCTATTCCTACAAGGACTCAACAAGAATGTGGGCATGCTCTTATCCCATAGCTCCCCATGACTTTTCAACAGATGCTTGATAAAACTTTCACTGTTGAGTGTTATCCTAGATATCAACCTAAGGAACAAGACAAGAAAAGGAAGTTCTCAGACGATGATCAAAAGAGGAACATGTGTTCTAAGTGTAATGGTTATCATCCCCCAAGAAGTGTTCACATGGTAAAAATCAAGATATACCACATCCTGACTCTCAAATTATATATCATCATTACAATGAGCTTGGTCATATGCAAACTAGATGTCCCCAACTTCGAGGTGGATGTGCACCAATATAACAACAACAATCTAAAGCATCCCCTTAGAGTAATGGTAATAATTATAGAGGATGACCTATTGAGAGACATGTTGGAAGGGTCTTTGCATTGGATGGACAAGAAGTTAATGAAGAAAATCATGTTGAGGGTAACCCATAATCTCTTAGTTCACTAAAAAAAAATAATCTTTAACTACAAAAAAATGGTAGAAAACCCCATATATTGTATCTAAAGACTTCAGCTACATTTTTCTTTACATATACAAATTGTAATATATGCTTGTATAGCTAAAGGATTTAACCACGTTTTTAAAATATGTAGTTAAATAATCCATTTTTCTACAAATACATATGTAGTAAAAATGTAACTAGTTATTGTCTTTACATATTGAAATGTAGGTGTAATTGATGCTAAATGTATAACTACAATTGCAAATGTATTCAATACGTAGCAAAAAAATGAAGTTACTACATTTTATGTGTAGTTAATGTGTAGCGAAAAGCAACAGTTACTACACACACATATATAGTTAGATTATACATGTAGCTATATATGTAGTGCCATTTATTACACATACATATATGTAATTGTATTATTATGCATATACTATGTAATATGTTAGTACCCAAGCTCTTTTAATAACAAAATTGTAGTAATTAGATCAAGTAATGCTCATTATGCCAACAATCTTAATTTTCATTTATGATGAAGTGTCGAATGTACATGGGGAGGGTGTATACCTTACCTATATTACACAATGAGTATAAAAAATGATATACATATAATAATGATTCAGTGAGGTCTACACGCATCTCAGCAAAATAGTATGTATCTTTCTCGACTAGTTTTAGCATCCTTATTGTCTTCTTCTTCTATTCAATGAGGTGGTGATAGCCTAGGTTCTCTTTATTGTTGCACCATCATGAAGAATAATATATGTTGGATAGAAAATTACAAACTTGGGACTCATCTTCCAAAGGACATATACTGCAATAGTTATAGCTATACTAGCTAGAAGATGGGCCTCATCCTATGAAGGAAATATTGATGCTTGGATGTGATATGTGGGTTGCTAAGAATTCTATCTCATAGCCTAGAGACATTTTTTTGATAGAGTTCAAGTACTGGTGAATGTATCTTACATCATTAGGAAACATTAGCAGGCATTGTATGCAAGGCCAAAGACAAGCATGTCGCATATTTTTGTCTCAAATCAGCAACACAAGACTCAGACATTCCATGAAAGTTGTCAAGAGACAATGCCCTTATTTAGACAGAGATCAACCAACGAATCAGTTGGAACATTGGCTTGCTAACTCTGTTGTGAAACTATGGCTCTCAAGACTTCTGTATCCTATGTCACCTTAGCCTTTAGAGCATCTAGAGACTCTAAAAGGTGTAGGACTTCGGTTTGGTCCATTTCTAGTAGCATACCCATCACCTTAGAAGACATGTCATGTTCAATCTATTCCACTAGAGGATACATGCTCTCACCCAACATCTGCACACATATAAAACAAATAATATACATTGAAAGAAATAATATTTTTAGAGTAGAACATATATACTACAAAAGAATTTTCAAGGGACATACAATTCTTTTTTAATCAGGAGCAACATTTGCAAGAGCAGTAGCCAAGGCTGCAATTGGCGTTAGACTAGAAACACCGACATCTCTCATTAGAAAATCACACTTGTTATATGGGCCTACAATGATAACACTGTGTATTGGGTTTGTCAAGTTTTTACCTGGAGGATACTGGTACATACATCCTCCTCTTAGCATCATATGCAACAATTATACATTAGCTATCACAATTAGCACACAACTTCAAAAAATACAATATCAATATAAAAAGGAATTTTAAAATAAAAAATAACTCTTCAATTAATCCAAAAGTCTATACCACATCATATTAATGCTAACTCAATGGTTGTTTCATTATTGAAATTGGAGATTGATTCTGTTGAATAGGTCATGCCCCAGTGCACCTACCAACAAGATGTTTCACCTACTGCCCTTGCTGCTCAAAAGGCATAAATAAATTGGTCATGGCTGCTCAACCTAACCTCATTCTAGGGACAAAATGTTGCTAATTGCCAAACCAGGATATTCCAACATCATAAATAGAGATAACATTTCAAATTGCAATTGGCTAGTAATCATTTCAATAATTCTAGTATAAAATGAGACCAAAAATATATGCACCTAGGCAATGTGCTTAAGCTTTACGATACACAATTGCATAGAGATAGCCCAAAAGCCTTCTCTCAATAGATCAAAAACTAAAGTAGATTGATCTATGAGCAGATAAACATCCGCAAGGGCCATCACTGCAGGGCCAAGGGGCTGAAACTGTAGTCAGTAGGGAAAAAATACAAAACTTCATTTTCAAGTTCAAAAGAATTTTAGGCCAAACCAAACTACATTGGGCCCTAGAATTAGATAATTGCG
This sequence comes from Alisma plantago-aquatica, assembly GCA_963693085.1. Classification (NCBI taxonomy): domain Eukaryota; kingdom Viridiplantae; phylum Streptophyta; class Magnoliopsida; order Alismatales; family Alismataceae; genus Alisma; species Alisma plantago-aquatica. The sequence goes on from OY856409.1 coordinate 973,875,320, forward strand.
CATGTTGTACAACTTAAAGTGGAACCAGGAAACCAACCTTTTTAGCACAGTTCAAAGGTAAACACTAAAAGACCAACATATAGATCTCCAATAGAAAATAAGAACAAAACATAAGCATAAACATATCAGGGCAATGTGCTTAATCTTTATAAGACACAGATTCGTAGAGAGAGCCCATGTGCCCTCTCTGAGCACATTAAAAACCAAAGTTGATTGATCTCTAAGTAGATAATCACCCATAGGGTCCATCACTGTAGGGCCAAGAGGCTGAAACTATGCTCAGTAGGGGAAAAAAGGAATCACATCATCTTCAAGTTCATAAGAATAAAGGCAACTGGGCATTGAGGAAACTAACACCAAATGATATTGTGCAAAAGAAAGCTATGGACTTAGAAAAACTTGTCAAGGAAAAATGATGATGGAAAATGTGTTGACAGCAAGCAGCCAATCCAGACCTTATTTTGAAAAATTAATCATGTATAAAGATGTATAAGAATTCACATCAGATATTGAGGAACCGTCACAAGAGAAAGGAGATGTAAATATTTAAAAAAGGCTTGTATTATGTTTCATATTTTATACAACATAACTACAAATTCCTTGCTATACATGTTGTATTGAATTCTTCACAACAAGATGAGTGCTCAAATTTTTTTAACAAAATTAAAAGGCAGGCAAGATCATTACCTGAGTAGAGATGATGCTGGGATGAGGAGGTTGGACATAAAACACTTTTCCTAAACCCTAAACCTTAGAGAAACAGACTAGGGAATGTTCACTGGATGCATCCATGAAATTTTTTCCTATCACAAAATTAAAAATATAACTACTACCAGCTACCAATTAAAAATAGATAATTGTGCCTATGTGAGAATTCTCTTCCAAGTATTCATGTAAGTTCTACAGAATCTTGCATCATTACTATCACAGGTGAAGCCTTCCCTCCCAGAGGAAGATATCAAAAAATGGTACTTGCTAGCTCATGTTGGTGGATGTTCAAGCAACCATGAAAGTGTTCTATGGGGGAACAAGGAAAGAAGAAGAAGAAATAAAAGGGCATGTGGTTCAAAAAACCATGAAAGCGTTTCCTAGGATATTTGATTTATAAGGAGGAATTATACATGTAAATTTTAGAGCATATACCTAGATATGGAAGATAAAGGTACCTTCTAGTAAAAATTGAAGAAAACTTTAGCATAGCTTGAACAACAAAGGTACTTGGATAAGGACCTTTAGCATAAAAACTATAATTGATCTTGTATGTGTGGTGGTGTGACGGTGCATCCTGCAAATGAGGCCAAAAGGATCGATGAATGTGATTTACTCATAGCATGAAGCCACAAGTAGCCAACTCTAGGCCTAGCCAAAAATTGCAATCCTTCAAACTAAAACATAATCATTATGAGCATTGATCCTTCAAGAGATACAAGAAATTCTAATTCAAGTGAGTTGTCTTTCAATAGTAACATTCAAACCAGAAACTTGAAGACCTAAGTTCAAAAAGAAAATGACCCCATGACAAACAAAGAATCATTCTATCAGTTTTTCAAATCAGTCAAAGAAGAATATGAGGACTAGACAGTTCATAACAAGTATTTGTATAGATTGTACAACTTTAACAAGAAAACTCACTTCAAGTAAGAACAAAACATGAAAAAATTCGGCGGCATTTTCCAGGGAAGGTTTATCACACATGGAAAACCATCTACCATGTAGAAAAATTTAATTGATTAGGAAAACATTATGGAAAATTGAAATGTAGACCAACTAGTTCCACATTGCCTTGTTCTAGTTTCCTATTTAATAATGCACTCAAAAGAACCTTTTAAAGGGCTTTGTTCTGGTAATGTGCTTAAGCTTTACAAGTAATATATTCAGCTAAATCACTCAAAAACACTCAAAATCTCATCAACACATTTACAAATAAAGTAAAAAATTATACCAAGAACTATCATGAGGATAGATTCCACATTTATTAGAGGTCCATAAAATACAAAATTAGTGTTGTCTATATTTATTAATATTATTGGTTTTGATACCATATCCAAAAATATGAATCTATATTACCAAGATTTTTAAGGGCACTACTGAAACTCTGAATGAACTAGAATCCATCCATTCAACTAAATTTCATGATGTTTAAGAAGAACAATAATTGTTACAATTGTTGATGCTATATTTCTCAAGGGTGGGATTCTAAAATGAACTCTAATGATGCTGCAATATACAACTTGTTTCATTGTGTCAACTCTACGGAAATATGGTTGAACTCACCTCATGTACAACTCCCCAAGGATGCACTAGGCAACAATTTTCAGTTTTTCATCTACTGGATTTTAACTAAATGCTAGAATGCGGTCATTGTTGAGATCTCAACTTTATGCCTGAATGCATGGTTATGTCATAATAATGCCATCTTCCATACTGAAGTGGAACAACTTGTTATAATGTCACATGGGCTGAGCAATCAGACTGTTGTCTACATCGCTACTTTGATGAAGATGAAGACCTATAAAACAGACTTGAAGACCCAAAGATCAACAATTTGGAAGGAAGATCTTAGCCCAAGAGGATGGAAAAAGTTTCACTTGTTTGCACAGACAAGTTGCCTCAGAATGAGCAGTAGCTAGAACCTTTATTATAGCAGCAAGGAAGCTCTAATGAGCAACATGCAGTCATTGAAAATAGCATACAAGGATATTATATTATCTTTAAGACAAAGATACATCCATGTTGATTCTAATGTAATCAGTAGGTTGAAGGAGGCAACAACTAAAGGTTGGCTTGACCAACATTGTTGAAACTAGAATTGAGCTTTTTAAGTGAAAAGTTATTGTTGGCCAAGCTAACAAATTAGTGAATAGAAAATCAGGGATGATGCCTTAAGACTTCAAATGGCATATCATATCTTCCAAGTGGTAAGGAAAGTAGTATTCACCTTGGTAACGTCTATTGAATTTCAATAGGAGACAACTCCAATATTCTCTAATGCAGTCTTCAAAGTTGATCTTTTCGAACGCTACACGATGAAAAAAGCTTTTGTTTCTTATATAAATTCATATCACTATTCTCAAATATCCTAGAGATATTTAAGAAAATCTTTTGTTTCTTAGATAAATCCATATCACTATTCTCACACCTGTGATACACACCCAAATATTTCATGTTGACTACAACAAACTAAACAACTTAAAATTTATTCCAATTGGTGGAAGTGTTGATTTTATGGATCTGGTATTATAGCATGATCAAAATTTGGAAGGAGAGAGGGTTATAGCCTCTTGAAATTAGCATTGGGTGTTTGATTTAACCGACTGATTCCATTATGCCTTCAAGTCTTTTATGCATGGTCTATTGGGCATGGCAAAGGACGGTTGTCGAGTGCTATCTATTGATGGAAGCATTGATTCATTCATTTGGTGGTTGATAGGTTGTAGGGTTAGTTTTTAACTACTTCCTCTCTTATATTTTTATTTCTTCTCTTTCTCACACTTCCAACACTTTTTTATATACATGGTAGTATCATCCATAGATATTAGACAGAGATATATCTAAATGAAGGTATTCATGTATAGAGAACTCACTCATCAAATTCAGATGCAAGTCTCTATTGGTAGTGGCATGAAAGCATAATGTCAAGGACTTACTAGCCAATATCAATCAACCTTTAATGAAGATGAAGGGGGGTATTTTATTGAATATAATAGACAACCCATGACTCTTTTTTTATGTACATGTATGAGACCATACATGATTACAAATAACAAAGTCTTAACTTTTTTCATTTTATGAACATGTATATCTAATAGATCTGATTCTTAGGCCACTCAATTTTAGTTATGTAGAACTAAAGAATGTAATAAGAAATTTCAATTTGGCTAGAAAACTGAGAGAGGAAGGGTCAAGGATTGGGTATAAGGAAATTTGGATATTTTTTTGCAACATCATTAAAATATTTAAAACTAAATATATTGCTTGTGAGGTTTAATGCAAAAGAGTATTCAGTATGCTACAAGAAAGAACATGCTTTTGAAACAAAATCATTGTTCAAGGCATGTTAGTACATTAGTGATTTTATTGAAAAATTAAGGACTTGAAAGATGAGATGATAGCATTTTTGATACATCATCAACTAGGTTATTCTTGAGTCATTATATCTAGGATTTGAAGTATATCATTGAATCCTTATGCAAGGTCATCTCTTACAGTAAACAAGACTTTGTATCTTGATTGGCCAACTCACTTTAGCATATGTTGGGTAGAGTTACAGTTTATGCTTATCTCCTTGAAAATCTTGTTCTAAGATCATGCAAAGAGATGTGAAAGCTAGAAATATTCTCTTAGATATGGATTTTAACTCAAAGATAACCAACTTTAGGTTAGCTAAGATTTATGAAAATATAAAAACTCATATAACCACAGGAGTTGCCATAATAGTATAATGATTCAAGGTAATACCATGCATGTTGTTAAATTATGGATTTTAGCAAAGTCAGGAGGCACTCTTATTCATCCTGCCCTCCTCATGCGAGCTAAATCAAATAAATTATAGTCACTAGTTAAGCAATTAATAGGAAACACGGTAGTACTACTACCATTACATATTTCACTAACTATTAGATGTTAGACCTCACTAGGAGGGGATCAATAATGGATTACAAGAGGAAAAGAGTGGTCACATCGACTCTGGCGACTGAGAGCGCGATCTAGGGCGAGGCGTTTTGCGGCTACGGACTCGGGGGAGGGGGCCTCAGTGGCGGTCAGCCGCAACCCCTCTCCCCCTGGGTCTACTCCTCGGCTCGATTCCTACGAGCTGCTTTCGGCCGGAGGCTCCCAGCGTCTTCTTCTTCTCCTCTTGCCCGAATCGTCTATGCGGAGCGCCTACCCTGGTCGGGGCGGGTTTCGCATACGAAGGGGTTTGGGACGGATGTGCTGCAGCTGCAACCTCTTCCCGAGTCTTTGGATCTGAAGTAGTGCTGGTGGCTTGCCTTTCCCTCTTTCTGTGTTCTCATTTTCTTTGCATGATTTGAGTTCTTAGGTTAAGGCAGTTATTTTGTCGGTGTTACTACACCGGGGTGGCGTTTTGTCAGTCCTTTTCAATAAAGGTTTGCTCGCTGCTTGTCAGCGTTTGTTTACTTGTGCCTCCATGTTGTTGTGGCTTGATTTGTTACTTGGTTATATGGCTTCCTTTGAGATGATGATTCATTGGAGCACCACAAAGATCCATGCTCTCTATCACTACTACACGCTCAAGGCGAAGGAATTCTTTGTGGAAAGCTGCTTAAGACAGCATCAAGGAAGAAGAATCAATACGGAAGCGTTCTATTCTCGTTCCGATATGAGTTGCAGTGATGTTAACTTGATCTTTGTTTGCTCTTGTTGTATTTTTGACTCAAATTGTAGATGCCGTATGGATTACAAGTAATGAATCGATCCATTTGCCCTAAAAAAAAAGACCTCACTAGGAGGTGTCACATACTCTAAGTATGCAATATTGTTTTTGAGGCTAAGTGTAACGACCCCGTCTCCTGGTAACCCCCACTTAAGGGAGACCAAGAGATCAAAGCCGTTATCCAAATAAACAGGATCAAAGGTTCAACAAATAATCAATTATAATTATGAAATTCTACTAACTAAACTGAAATTTGGTAGAAAAATAAAACTTTGCTTACCTTTTTAAAACTTTGGAAATCTATCTATCCACAGCTTGAATTATTCTATCTAATCCTCCTTGCACTTTATTTCTTAATTTCACGATGTGTCACTTTACTGTTTGTGCTTTCAGGATTACACCTAAAATGCCGACAAACAAAACGTCGGTCAGCCAAAGCTGGTATGTGGGGGAAACAAATAATGTAAAACTATGTTAACAATGGAATCATTCAATTAATCATTTAACAACCAAGATTATGTTTTAAGCCATACTAATCAATCCTTATCTATCCCCCAAGTCTGTGTTGTCCCTGCAGTGGACTTGCATGCTACCTCTCTTTAGGTAGATTCTTACCCCCATGGTCCTACCTTACAGGTAGCCAATACATAGGGTAGTAGAGTCACACGACACTACCCAAAGGTAGCCCAATATCTAACTCAAAGTGACTTGATGGTCCTACCCCATTGGTAGCCATGTACTAAGTCATCCAATAACCTGATGGACCTACCCCATAGGTAGCCATGTACTAGGTCAACTAATAAGCCATAGAGGGGACCAGGATCTGAGCTAGTAGACACATATCTTATGTGATAGTCACATCCACATTATAGTTTGCATGAATTAAAATCATCCAACAATTAATTCATGACATTGATGAAAACTTTGGTAAACCTCTGAAAACTAACTCGAGATATACATAACCGTAACCACATACCTGTTAAGCAGACTTGAATGCAGAAATAACCAATCAAGAAATCAAACAACTGCACACAGGTTGATCCTGAAAAAGGCATCCAATTTCTCTATCATTAATCATGTCATCTTGATCCATTAATCCTAGTTGTTTCCTAGCTTATTTGCCCTTTTTAGGGTTTTGAGCAAAATTAGGGTTCCATTCTAATTTTATTACTTTAAACCCTAATTATACCAAATCACTTGCAAACCCTACTTATTCCATCTTTCTTTTACAAAAGATTCTAATTCCATCTTTTATAAATAGGAAACCCTAATTTCATATTACAAGTACTTTTCTTTTCTTTTTCTCTTGTTTAGGGTTTCTAAACATATTAATCAAAATATTGAGTTAAAAACCCTAAACCTTGTAATTATATCATCAAAACAGGTTAAAAACCATCTTAATCATTAAACAAGTTAACCATGCTTGAATTATCCTAATTGCAAGATTAAATATATCTTTAATCAACAATTAGGGTTTCTAACCACAAATTAAAACCTTTTCTTATCAAAATATGTACTTTTTCAAAAATATACATATTTAGGCATCCAAACCATTTTTAATGCATTCCTCATATTTTTCTAATCATTTTTCATGATTAACTTCCCTCATCCGAGTTTTCTATCAACAAGTATGATTTTTATAAGAAAACTCCTTTTTATGGTTTATTTGCTATTTTTCTAGAAAAACTAGAACTGCCCGATCCATGGGCCTCAGATCCACCGAGGATCCAACGGCCCTGAAGGAGCGCGCCTTAACATTGCGATCAAAGAAGCTGAAGGACAGAAATGCCCTTACCGGTACAGGAGGCGCAGAGGGGCAACTCGGTAATAGACCGAGGGTCTTCTTCTTCTTCCTTGCGTCGAGTACAGCAGGTGTGCGATGGTCAACCTTGGGGTTGACTTGGATCTTTCGACCACCAGCGAGCACGCCAAACCTATAGGGAGCTCCGCCTCCCTTGGCCGAACTTGACCCTAGGCCCAATTTCCCTCCAAGAACGCGTCGTAGTGCTCTCTTTCTTGTCGGACTCCGGCGAGGCTAGGCCAAAGGAGCAGGGTGCAGGTCGAGGCAAACTAATCAATTAGCGGGACGGAATCGTTCTTTGCAACTATTTGCAGGTCAGGGGTTGGCTGCTTTGCACGCTGGAGTCCTCACAAGCCCTCCCCTATAAATAGGGTCGGAGGTAGTCCCACGAAAATGGGGAACTTCTTTAGTTAACAGCCAAACCCAGACAAAGTTGGGATGATCCTCTACGGTTTCCCTTCCTGAATCTAATGGGACCAACACCAAGCTGGCATGTCCACTGGATCACGAGAAATCAAGGTGGGAAAGTTTCCCTGTATCCAGAAGAGTCCTAGTCCACTTGGGACTTATACGATGAGTGTCCATCGTTGGATTAGGATCCAATAGACCTCATTGGTCGCATTCAAAACAAAGGAAAGATATATTTCATTAATTCAGAAATAATTCCCAAATTGAAGATAACTTGCAAAATCGATTTCTCCCAAACCATAACTCCTTTCTATCTCAAATTTTAAGGGAAGGTTTGTCTTGGAATTATCTAGCTTTGTACGAAATTTGGGAAACAAATTGCAATGGATGAGAAGGCTTCCTTCTCTCCCAATTTATTCATTAATTTATTCAAAATCAATTGTTATTTCTTTCCCTTTTGCCATTATCTTGTCCTTTGGGTCCCTTGGACCTCAAGAAATCCCAAAGGCATGGATTCCCATGTTGGTGAAAATCCATTTGCCTTTATCTTCTTTTGAAAGTCAATTTCTCATATCTCCCTTTTATTAATCAATTTCTTTTCCTTTTTAATTCTCTTTTTAAGGATTTCTCTTTATCTCTCCTCTATTTTCCTATTGGAATTCCTTTTAACATTAGGAATCCTTGGGATATGAAAATCCACAAAGGATAACTCAATTATACCTCTTTTCACATATTTTCCACATTTTATCATTATTTTCAATTTCTTTCTTAACAAAGAAATACTTAATCGGTCTTTTCTTTTCTTATTGCATTATCTATGCAACTTTGGAATCCTTGGGACCCAAGGAACCCAAGAGGCATGAAATCCAACTTTGGATTGTATTATTTTCCCTTCTGGAGGTTTCTACACCTTTCTTTTCTCAAAAACTTAACTATTCATTTACTAATTGAATTTCCTTGTTATTGGGCCCAATAGAGAATAAAGCCCACAAAGAAACCATCAAGGCTATTGTAACGAAATTCATGCATTCAATCAAAAGACATCATTATTTGTTCATTTATCTTTAATATGAGAAATTACATTTCTCAACAAATGAACCCAAAATTGGGGTTGTAACATCCTTCCCCTCTTATAAGAATTTTGTCCCCAAAATTCCATCAGGCAAACAAACAGTCCAGGGTAAGCCTTTCATACGTCCATCAGGGATCCCATGTGGCTTCACCCTTTCCATGGTGCTCCCCAAGAACCTTCATCATCTCATATTCTTCCATCTGAGTTCTTTCTTACCTTGGTATTTCGTACCCTCATAGGTGACTCAAGACTTTTTAGCCTCTCAAACAGCTGAATAGGTTTAGGGCTCAGCACATGGCTTGGGTACCTCACATAGTGCTCTAGATCAGACTCATGTAACACCTTATACATCATGTTATCCTGAGGGGTAAGGCTAAACACAACCATCTCCACCAATCCATCTCAAATGGACCCATATATCAGGGACTCAACTTTCTCCGTTGTAGCTTAGAGGGGTCAGATTTTCACATCACATACTCTCTCATAAAGAACTGCATGTCAGTCTACTTTGCATCATCTTACGACTCATGTCGCGCCTGGGCTCTCTTTTATCCATTGCGCGATCAAAGCAACTTCATCTGCACACACTATGATTCTATGTGGACCTTCGCAAGGTCCCTTCACCATCATCATCTCAATGAAGTGGTGACCGACACAACCTCTCTTACAGAGCTTCTTTATATCCCAATACTGGCTATGGTGGTTATCATCACATCTTAAGAACTGTCTCTTTGTATCACCCTAAACAAGCACACTTGCTCTAATTAGACCCTCTAGTCTGGATCATACTAACCATTAGTTAGGGGTGATAAGCGGTACTAACATTGAGCTCTTCATGTATCTACTTCCACATCATCGAAGTGAACCTTTAGGTCACATCAAGAACTTTTGAACTCACATCATGGTGTAGTTGAACCATATCTCCCTCTTATGTAGTTCAACAAAATCTGTCCCATGACAACATTCTTTCTTTCTCGTGTTATCTAGGTAAGGCAATCTACCATAACCCATATTGCATCGTGACCTTCCTTGGTCATGGGGAGACTTACCACAACTTCCATAATGGTGAACTCCTACTCCCTTTAGGGGTCTCTTTATCCTCTATGTCAAAGCATTGGGTTATTGGTGTTCGTCCTTCACCTACTATCATGCATGGCCACAAGCCACATGCATCCAAAGTGCTACTATCTCTTTCTATCTAAGTAGTATCATGATGTATGGTGACCTTAAAACCATGATATCCTATATGTCATAATTCCTCAAGTTGGATACCTCGGAAACCCTACACCATTCTCATCAGGGTTTCATCACTCTCCTTTCCAAAGAAGTGCATCTGAGGTTCTACAACCATCCTTTCATTACATCATAGACTAGGCTGGCTAACTAAACAATCTTTTACTTGATTAACCGCTATTGATACATCTGGGTGTTATCCAACCTTTTCTCTTTTTCTCATCTTCAGGTTAGCCTATCAACCTCAACTTCTTCTAGCTTCAGCTAAACTAGGCATCCATATCTCAACTAGAGAATTCATTACCACTTCTTATCCTTAGGTGTTAGGTAATGTTGAAGACATACACCTCCATGTATTCTACTTATCATCTCATCTCTAAGTTTGTCTTCATCAACAAACTATGAGATCCTCTTCATGGTGATCAAACTCAACCTTGCATAACTTGCAAATTCCAGATAGCTCATGGTATCACATCCTCACAAGATGATCTCCTTACTACTCTTAGTGTTTGTAAACCATTCATGTATCATTCACCCCACAAGGGTATGTTATCATCTCTATCCTCATACCTTGTAGCAACGTTCCAACTCACATCGTCTTTATCCTTAGTGTATGGCATGCGTACTGTCCTATCTATCACTCCTGTAACAAGAGGAAATAAGCATTTGTATGCAATCCAAATACAGAGTTCTTCCTGTTCCAAGAATAGAGATGGTACATCCCACCTTGCCAGTACACCCTTACATCTAAGTCGAAACATGCCACATATGTCTCTACAAACATCACGATATCACTTACTTCCATGGAAAACTGGTCTTGAACCTACTTGGTCTAAACACAATCATTGGTCGTCTCCTCTAGGTCTATAGGGTGCCAGCACTTTTGGGGTCATCCCTCTTCCCTTATGCATCCAGAGCGTGCCCTACTCATCTGCCCTTTGGTTCCCATGAGTTCTTGAAGGTGATCAATCTCCTAACCCATGGCCCTCAGACAATGATAGTTGTTACCTCCCGACCCTATGGTCATGTGCAACTAGGGAATTAGGCAACTCCTACTTCCATTGGTCTTATCCCCACCTGACCCTAGGATAGAATTAGGATTCCAACATAGTACATGTCCATCTTAGAACCTTACCCAAGCCTTCATCATCTCTCTCTACATTCATGGGTTGACTTTCATCCCTTAACATGGGTCATGGAGACCTACCTACCTGGGCCAGGCCCTATACTGGTTACCTCCTTGGTAACACATCCACATGCACTTAGAGATGGTTATGTATGGGTCTGCAGGTTCATCCTCATGGTATGTACTCTTCACTTAGCTTCTCAATATCCTCTGAAACCTCTTTAGGTTACCTCAAAACCAACAAAACTGGTATACACCCTACAAAAGGATCCCTCTCCCAGGATGGGAGGGAACTACAACTCTTGACAACCAAGGTCACAACTGTCCTTATGTTTAGGTTTTGCATCCACATGAGCATGCCTAACCCAGCAGCTACTAAGGCACAGGAAGACCACCTATTAAACCATTCTAGATCATACTTGTTCACTTTCCTCAACATTAGATCAACTTAGTTGTGAGGGGTTCATCAAACATACCCTCAACTTAAGGTGCTTCCTATTCCTCTACACATGAGGAGTACCATGCTTGAAACTATAAAGACTCAAATCTCATCATGAGCATTGGGTACACTGCTTCCCCTCTTAGGCCTAGGAACCCTAGGTTCACCTTTGGGTATCCAACTGCATGCTCAATCTCCTAACCATGAATCAAGCATGTATAAGGCATGATGTGCACTCCCTATCATCCTTCTACTCGAGCAACACATCAGGGTCGAGTCCTCCTCAAGGACAACCAACAAGGTACAAGGCCTCAGAACCTGCTACCAAACCTCTCCAGGTCTAAGGAACTCTTCTTCCTATCTCATAAGGTAAACTCATATACCACAGGCACATAGGTACCAGAAGCATCATCCTCTCTCTAGGGTATGGTTCCTCTAAATTCAACCAAGATATCATCAGCCTCCAGGGATCATGCATGAGGCAACCCCTATCATCCACTTAGGTCGCATCATCCTCAACTCCCCACTGTTCCTCATGTCTCGAAATCTAAGCTTCCAACCTTCTTTCTTGAGTCCTACTTTCTCTCTCTAGAGATAACTCCATATCCAACCTTACTACCAGAGGTCCTTTCTCCATGAAGGATCAAGCTCACAAGCATACCTCTACATGGGTGAAGCCTATGCTCAAACTTATGTTTGCTTAAGATCATCCATAGCCCTTTATGCTTATTTCATAAGCCATCCATCTTGTCCCTCTGGCCTCGGTTTCAACTTACTGCTCATACTACTTTTGTACTCTAGGTGCAAGCTATATCCTACTTGAAACAACCCATAAGGTTTCTATAGGTTCTTCTCTAACCTCATCAAAGAAGGAGCTATCCTTCACTCTAACATGCACGACCCTTCCCAGGGTTGGGTTGCCAATGGTACTCGGTCATCAACTTCTCATGGCTCATATGGCATCTAAGGCATGTCTATCCAAACACCTGGTATACCATGACATCTAACTCTTCATTTCATCTCTCTCTCTAACCCTCACTTAGGGTTAGGGTTAACATCATCCTCAAAGGATGTGCTAGGTCTCTACTTTTAATGGAGGTCTCTACCTCCAAGACTAACTCTCTCTACTCATCCTCCTGACAAAGAGGTCTATCCTCAGGTCTCTCCTGAGGGCAATGACAACTCGTGTTATACGACCTAAGCATGTATCTATTATTTAGTTTATGCTTACTCTTTTAAGCTTATGTCCATGACATCTTATTTACATGCTTTTCATTAATTCGGTGGAGGATTCCTTATATGTCATTAACCTTACCCATACCTCAAGAGGGTGAGGAGAAGAGAGAAAACCCTAATCCTTAAGGTCCTTAACAGAATTTGAGTTGAGAAGGGAGGAACAAGATGAGAGAGTCCTAAAGGTATCTTATTTCGAGTCATATCCTAAGACATCGGCCATGCAGTCACACAATCCGGGAGTCCTCGTATTCTGACTAGCGGTGTAGAGGAAAATATTGTCAGCCCCCAGACATGATCCTTTTCTAGAAACCTCAATCTTTCAGACAATCCTCCAATAACTCCCTTGCTTCTACGGAATTTGTAAAATTTAATAATTATTAATGATTAGATGAGGAACCTATGCTCTGATACCAATTGTAACGACCCCGTCTCCCGGTAACCCCCACTTAAAGAAGACCAAGAGATCAGAGCCGTTATCCCAATAAATAGGATCAAAGGTTCAACAAATAATCAATTATAATTATGAAATTCTACTAACTAAACTAAAATTTGGTAGAAAAATAAAACTTTGCTTACCTTTTTAAAATTTTGGAAATCTATCTATCCACAGCTTGAATTATTCTATCTAATCCTCCTTGCACTTTATTTCTTAATTTCACGATGTGTCACTTTACTATTTGTGCTTTCAGGATTACACCTAAAACGCCGACAAATAAAACGTCGGTCAGCAAAAGCTGGTATGTGGGGAAACAAATAATGTACAACTATGTTAACAATGTAATCATTCAATTAATCATTTAACAACCAAGATTACATTTTAGGCCATACTACTCAATCCTTACCTATCCCCCAACTCTGTGTTGTCCCTGCAGTGGACTTGCATGCTACCTCTCTTTAGGTAGATTCTTACCCCCATGGTCCTACCTTACAGGTAGCCAATACATAGGGTAGTAGAGTCGCATGGAACTACCCAAAGGTATCCCAATATCTAACTCAAAGTGACTTGATGGTCCTACCCCATTGGTAGCCACGTACTAAGTCATCCAATGACCGGATGGACCTACCCCATAGGTAGCCATGTACTAGGTCAACTAATAAGCCACAGAGGGGACCAGGATCTGAGCTAGTAGGCACATATCTTATATGATAGTCATATCCACATTATAGTTTGCATGAATTAAAATCATCCAATAATTAATTCATGACATTGATGAAACCTCAGTAAACCTCGGAAAACTAACTCGAGATATTTATAAGTGTAACCACATACCTGTTAAGCAGACTTGAATGTAGAAATAACCAATCAAGAAATCAAACAAGAGCACACAGGTTGATCCTTAAAAAGGCATCCAATTTCTCTATCATTAATCATGTCATCTTGATCCATTAATTATAGTTGTTTCCTAGCTTATTTGCCCTTTTTAGGGTTTTGAGCATAATTAGGTTTCCATTCTAATTTTATTACTTTAAACACTAATTATACCAAATCACTTGCAAACCCTACTTATTCCATCTTTCTTTCACAAAAGATTCTAATTCCATCTTTTAGAAATAGGAAACCCTAATTTCATATTAGAAGTACTTTTCTTTTCTTTTTCTCTTGTTTAGGGTTTCTAAACATATTAATCAAAATATTGAGTTAAAAACCCTAAACCTTGTAATTCTATAATCAAAATAGGTTAAAAACCATATTAGTCATTAAACAAGTTAACCATGCTCGAATTATCCTAATTGCAAGATTAAATATATCTTTTATCAACAATTAGGGTTTCTAACCACAAATTAAAACTTTTTCTAATCAAAAATATGTACTTTTGCAAAAATATATAGATTTAGGTGTTCAAACCATTTTTATTGCATTCCTCATATTTTTATGATCATTTTTCATTTATTAACTTCCCTCATCTGAGTTTTCTATCAACATGTATGATTTTATAAGAAAACTACTTTTTATGGTTTATTTGCTATTTTTCTAGAAAAACTAGAACCGCCCGATCCATGGGCCTCGAATCCACCGAGGATCCAACGACCCTGAAGGAGCATGACTTAACATTGCGATTAAAGAAGATGAAGGACAGAAATTCCCTTACCGGTACAGGAGGCGCAGAGGGGCAACTCGGTAAAAGACCAGGGGTCTTCTTCTTCTTCCTTACGTCGAGTACAATAGGTGTGTGATGGTCAACCTTGGGGTTGACTTGGAGCTTTCGGCCACGAGTGAGCACGCCAAACCTATAGGGAGCTCTGTCTCCCTTAGCCAAACTTGACGGTAGGCCCAATTTCCCTCCAAGAATGCATCGTAGTGCTCTCTTACATGTCGAACTCCGACGAGGCTAGGCCAAAGGAGCGGGGTGCAGGTCGAGGAAAACTAATCAATTGGCGGGACGGAAACGTTCTTTGCAACTATCTGCAGGTCAGGGGTTGGTTGCTTTGCACGCTGGAGTCCTCACAAGCCCTCCCCTATAAATACGGTCAGAGGCAGTCCCACAAAAATTGGGAACTTCTCCAGTTAACGGCCAAACCCCGACAAAGTTTGAATGATCCTCTGCGGTTTCCCTTCCTGAATCTAATGGGACCAACACCAAGTTGGCATGTCCACTGGATCGTGATAAATCAAGGTGGGAAAGTTTCCCTATATCCAACACAGTCCCAGTCCGCTTGGGACTTAGACGATGATAATCCATTGTTGGATTAGGATCCAATGGACCTCATTGCTCTCGTTCAAAACAAACGAAAGATATATTTCATTAATTCAGAAATAATTCCCGTATTGAAGATAACTTGCAAAATCAATTTCTCCCAAACCATAACTCCTTTCTGTCTCAAATTTTAAGGGAAGGTTTGTCTTGGCATTATCTAGCTTTGTACGAAATTTGGGAAACAAATTGCAATGGATGAGAAGGATTCCTTCTCTCCCAAGTTATTCATTAATTTATTCAAAATCAATTGTTATTTCTTTCCCTTTTGCCATTATCTTGTCCTTTGGGTCCCTTGAACCTCAAGAAATCCCAAAGGCATGGATTCCCATGTGTGGTAAAATCCATTTGCCTTTATCTTCTTTTGAAAGTCAATTTCTCATATATCCCTTTTATTAATTAATTTCTTTTCCTTTTTAATTCTCTTTTTAAGGATTTCTCTTTATCTCTCCTCTATTTTCCTATTGGAATTCCTTTTTATATTAGGAATCCTTGGGATATGAAAATACACCAAGGATAACTCAATTATACCTCTTTTCACATATTTTCCAAATTTTATCATTATTTTCAATTTCTTTCTTAATAAGGAAATACTTAATTAGTCTTTTCTTTTCTTATTGCATTCTCTATGCAACTTTGGACTCCTTGGGACCCAAGGAACCCAAGAGGAACGAAATCCAACTTTGGATTGTATTCTTTTGCCTTCTGGAGGTTTCCACACCTTTCTTTTCTCAAAAACTTAATTATTCATTTACTAATTGAATTTCCTTGTTATTGGGCCCAATAGCCAATAAAGCCCACAAAGCAACCATCAAGGCTTTTGTAACGAAATTCATGCATTCAATCAAAAGACATCATTATTTGTTCATTTATCTTTAATATGAGAAATTACATTTCTTAGCAAATGAACCCAAAATTGGGGTTGTAACACTAAGTTTAGCCAAATTATCAACCACCTTGTTCCTCTCCCTAGCTACATATTCGATACTCCAGTTGTGCTTCATGATACTTTGAATCCCCTCAATCTATTTGGTGTACCTTGGGTTCTCATTGCATCATTGTTGGATCATGGTCTTAGCCAAGAGAGAGTTAGTTTCCACAATAGTCGACTCTAGGCCATGATCTTTGGCAACTTCCATTGCCAGTAGAATCCCCTCCAGTTCAGCTTCAGTCATGTCCGAGGAGTTCATCTATCTTGCTGCACCACCCATCCATCTTCCTAGGTGATCCTTGATCACCACCGCATAGCTCGCCTTGTTCTTCTTCACTGTCGCGTCTGTGTTCAGTTTTGAGACTCCACACATAAACTATTTATGCCTATTTTTGACATAAAGATGCATTTGAAATGTCAAGTCTACATGAATCAAGAATTGTTTCAACCATATTTCAGTAATGAATTCAGAGAGTGAAGTTTTAATCTTAAATATAATATACAACAATAGGGTATGATCATCAAACTACATGTTTAACTTAGGGTAGTGACTGGTTGTAAGATTAGTAACTTGTTGGAAAGATAGTTTTGCAAGTTCAATCTGTTTGAAAGTAATTATGTAATGTTTTTGTTCATGTTTGAAGTCCTATAGTTTCCAAGATTCAATGTTGATGCCCACTCCAACTTCTAGTTGTGAAAACTGAACTATGTAGACACAATTGCAAAACATTAAATGTTTAGAGCAGCATGACCATCAAACCTTTGCCAAAATGATTTTGATCTGAATAGTAATCACTAAAGAGACACCATTTTTATCATTAGTCTTCTATGTGAAAGTTTTTGCTACATTGTTATAACTGAAATTCTGACCATTTACTGGTTAGGTTGTATAGTTCATGTTGCAATATACGAACATTTTTATTTGTAGGAGCTTAGGAATTTTTTTATTTTTTTGTTTACCTGCCACCATTTGGACTTTTGTCTATTACTAATTCTGAATTTGGATTGTGTTTTTAGGGCCGCATTAGTAAAGATGAGGAATTGATTACCAATAGTCGGGATAGTAGGCAAGGTGATTGATTTCTTTTAAGGAATGTTGTTGATTGTTCCTAGGTATATTGATAATGGTCCCTCTGGAATAAATGTCACCCTTGTTGTGCAAGAATTCCTTATGTCAGTGTATATACTTTAAATTATGGTACACCAGTTGTTCTAGAAGGTGACTGCTAACATGAAGGAAAGTTGGTGGTTTCCTCATTGATCATTAAAGATGAACTCTATTTGTTCTTTTTAAGTAATAAAAAAGAACCAATCTGGAATACATACATGTTACTATTGGAGTAGTGTCTTAGGTAGTGTTTTAGTGTGGCATTAGTTGTATTATACACTAGACAAGTGATAGAGTTTGATATATCTCATTTCTTTTTTGTAGTATTAGTGAGAAGAGATCTATGATGGGGAAAGAATAGGTAAAATAAACATTTTTCTAGAACCTTATTTTTAAATCTTATATTTTGTAGTATTTATAGTAAAATTTTGTAATGTCCTCAATATAAAAAACACATAGCCAAGTCATCAAAAGTTAATGTAGGGAAGCCTACAATTTTTTTAATGTAAATAGTCATCTAAAAAGGATGTTCAAGCAATGTAGAATGTTTTAATAAAAAAGACACCAAATGTCACATTCAAACTTAACATATGAATATACAATACTGTAAATAAGTACAATTATGTTCAGTGTTATGAGCATGTCACATACCGATGCCAACATGAAGATATTATGCCACAAGAGCATATACTTAACCACCATATAATAAGTATTACAAATTATCTGTAATGAAGAGAAGATACATTACTACAACATATCACTTTTTTTATAGTAGGGTTGGTGATGCAACAAGTGTCTTTGAGAATGGTGTTGATTAAGAGGGATTAATGCCAAAGCTTCGTCATCCTGAATACTTCATGGAGCCCCAAATTCAAGAGTTTCTTACTAGTGAGATACATGGATTTGGTACCATCACGTTTGAGGAGAAAATTGACGTTATGAGGTTTGATTTGGAATCACTTGTACATTTTAACAATCGTGAAATAATTAAATACAAGGGCAAAAGTAATAAACCACCTATTGGATAGGGCCTGAATAATCCAACAAAAGTCAACCTTTCTAAATGGGAAGTGTGCTGACAAGAACACTGTCTAGCAGTATATTGGTGGACCCAAAGTTGATTTTTTATGTAGTTGATGAAGAAAAAGAAATTTTCCATGTTAGTGTATAAGCATAAATAGAAAAAAATATATCATCATTTATTACAAATTTATAGTTCATTGTTAAGAGTGGAAGGGCATCTTTCATTCAAACTAGAATGCACAAATCCTCCAAGATGATTTATTTGTTGGACAACTCAAGATTTCCAAACGAAATGGCTAATTCCTTACAAATATAAATGAACTTGATTGCATCTATGTGCATTTGAATTTTGGAGTTATGGGTTGCAATATGTGTGCATTTGGAGTTAGGTGTACATATATTGTGACATCCCCAAATTTTCAACACCTTGACCCATTGTGTGAAGTCCACATTGAAACCTTCACCCCAGTGAGAATCACAATTCAAACACCACACACTAGGCTAAGAAGATGAAAATCAAAGGAAGTCAGAAGGATTAACAATAGCACATGTACATGCACAAGAACAAAACCATACAACACATGTTCACCATTCAACATATAATTACAATATGAATTATCATTAAAAATTGATATTCCATATTGAATAGTAAACATTTACATGTACACATACTACATTTTATAACAAGATCTTTAGATAATAGGTCCACCTATACACCTGCTCACCACACAACTATCAACTATCCTGCTTCTTCAAGAGAATATGTCCACAACCTAAACAAAAGATTACATGTGGAACACGTCAGTATAATATTCTAAAAGATTGTATTGTGTACGCCTATGTGTCTTTTTATATCCCTCTCATTACTAAGACTTGGAAATAAGATAAAGCTAATACTTGGAAGAAACAAAAGAAATATGATAAAATCATACTTGAACAAAGATACGTTTAATTAATAAAATAGAACACATACATTAGGCACATTTACCATTATATCATCCATGCATTGACTACCAAAGGTTGAATGTAATGAAGGCCTTAAGATAGACTATCAAACAGTTGAATCATTTCATATTGTGATCAAACTACCAAAGAGTTGAATCACTTTCAAGTACTTGACTACCAAAGAGTTTGAGTACTTTATTTTCCAGTACTTGACTACCAAAGAGTTGAAGTGCTTGGATATAATGGAACAAATATATTATATTTCAGGTGTTCATAACCATAAGTATGGAAAATAGAGCGTGATATCATACAAGAACAATCATTTCATCCAATATCATATGCCAAGTATTTTACTACACATATAATACAAGAATACTATATAATAATCCAAGGAAGAGGTAAAGTGTACTTTCAACTAAGATAATATATACCACATATCCATGAGGTCAACTATAACCTTGATCAACCCCTGATAAAGACTAGTCCACATGTACCATCATTAGATTCTCATCATTAACCCTAGTCATGATTCATTTTAGGGTTTTACTTTACTTATTAGGATATCCACTTTATTACTTGTCTTATGATCTTATTATTTGGGATTAACGTTTCCGATGGTGTATTCCAAATTAGGATCAATTGAATGTTAGCTTCCATATCATTGTATGCATGTATTAGCCCTAAATCATATTCATTTAGAATATTAGGATTTCATATTACATTAAGAGTCACAATCATGTTATCATGAATCCCATGCATAAAACCGATCTTAAAGTTACATATTATCTTCTGATTTCTAATATAAGATCATATTGAAATTTCGAGGATTTCTTGAGCATATTTATAATTATTGCATATTAATTAGGATTATTAGCTTTAAATAGGTATATGAAGCATTTTATGTGATTTCATGCATCAACATTCTAATCAGTGACACCACATAGACGATAAACATGATTATAGATTTATTAACTTTTTCTCATAATTTTAGGATATTGTTTTATATATATTACTCATGAAACAAGTCTAACATATCTTACATGATATCATTATCATTTAAGATCAAAGGACTGATATTATGTTTCTATGATTTTCTACATATTTTTCTATGAATTTTGGTACCTTGATTGTGTTTTTCTGATGTATAAGCTATTTACTATGATTTAATGAAGATCAACATTTTTTGAGACATTTTACCTTTTATGACCACTTAAAATTCATCACGTGGCCAAAAGGGGGTGTTGGCTATATATACCCTTGGTCCCATTGAGCTGTCTGCATCACTTTTAGTCTTCCCAATCAGGTCTACCTTTAGTTGGGCTGAACCAGTTGGGCCTCTTCTTCCTTCCTTCACGTTCACAAGTCACATTGTTCGTCTCCTCTGTTCGCTAATGCTCCACCACATATCTCTACGTTGGTGAGCTAGCAACTGCATGAAGGTAATCCTCACTAGTCCCTATTGCCACAATCATCTTCTATTATGCCATCCAAACCTTTACAACTACTCGTGTATGTATTTGTGACTCCAGATCTCTTCCTTTGGAAGCTTGTCGGCGCCAGCCTCTGTCACAGTGGATGAAAAGGGGGATTCCCTCCCCTTGCATCATGACTGGAAATAGATGCCTTCAGGATATGGATTGGTGCTCCAGAAACTCGATTATACCTTCTATGGATGGTGTGAAAGCCCTTCAACTCTCTTCTGAGGTCTGCCTTCTCCTCCGGTGAGTGTGAGTTCAGCGCCCAATGAAACTATCGTCAGGGCTCTCTTTTTCATACGGTATCTTCTCCTCAGACCTCCTTGTTTGTTTTCCCTCACTTACCTCACTGGTATTTCCCTCTACCTCTATCCTAAACCACCACCAACTCACTATAAAAAGGGGTGAAGAGATAGCAGGGACTTGAAGTTCGTTCTCCCTCTGGTGGAACCCAAAAGTACTGATGTCTGGGTCTAAATTGATCAGGATGAGGATATGAATCCATGTACTCAGTTACTCTTCTCGGTCATCCCATGATCTCAATGAGGGTGGTAAGGAAATATGTGGCAACAAATGCTCCATAGCCATGATCTAATAGAAAGGAAGGAGAAAATTTGAGAATTGTTGATCTCCCATCCAAGGGTCTGAATCAATCCTCCCAAAACCTGATTTGTGGATTTTTTCAACACTGGGGATGCAACCACTAGATCACAGACCCAGGGCCAGGAACTGGCTATGCAGACCCGACCAAACCAAGGGCCGTGTAACACATCCAACAAGTTAGGACCTAGCCCATTTAATCTGAACTTTGTTAATCGAACACATTAATGTACACATTATTTCATCATTTTCAAACCTGAATAGCTTCATCCAGGATCCTCCAATAGCCACCAAATTTTAACCCTAGCATTACTACTACTAAAGCTACATTCTTATCAAATTTGGTGCCAAAAATCAAGTATTTGGCTTGTCAATTAAATTCCCCAAAATAAAAAAAAACTTAAGAATCTCAATCATAATGCCAACATCAATCACCATCCAAGCTTTTTCCAAAGCACTTATAACTCCCAAAATAACTACACACGCATGAATTCACTCATGTCATTAACTATTTAGGAATTCCAAAAGTTCAACCCATCACATCCGACACACCTTACAGGAAATTCTGTCCACAAAATTTAGCTAAAATCTAGTCCTTCATATCATATACACCATTAAAGAAATTTCTTCCTCTACATTAAGCCATTCTCATACTCCAAGAGAAAACAAAAGGGTCTCGATCCACATGTAGGGAACCACTCTTAGGGTAATATATCCACACAAAAAATCTTTAGAACAATATCCAAACCACTACTAGGATGTTTTAAAAGCATCTAGGGAGAAATAACCCTCCATAAAAGTTTACAAGAAAGATTTCAAAACTCTGGCTTTTTCATGAGACATTTCATATTTTAGGATTTACATCCTTATTTATACCCAAGCATTAAGGGTTCCAAATATACTTTTGACATAATCATAAGGAGCTAATTACAGTTAACCCACTTTATTCATATAAATCATCTCAAGATGCCATCATCATTATATTGTGCTAATTGATAAGCCATATTTGTCATATTTTCTTACACTATGATGGACACTTTGTGTAACATGTAACATTAATGTTATCTTATCGCACTATCTCATCCTAGGTGTAAACTTTATTAGTGACTTCATCACTGAATTCATTAATCTTATGATATCATTATTATTCATGTGTATTGTTAACCATCTATACATACAGAGCTATCAAACCATCACTAGGGTTTTCTATTATAAGGAGTGAGATCCACTCCCTACTAAAACAAATTTGAAGAATTAAAAATCCATTCCAAACGCACTCAAAGGTATGTTGGAATAGGTGTAACATTTTCAAATTTCAATATATGGTATTCAAAACAACCAAAGTATAGCAGTGGAATAAAAATAATGACTATATTCAATTTTCACAAAAGATTACAAAAGTACATCATAATATCCCATAAGGGTTTACATGTATTATACAACATAAGGATCTAAGTAGAGGGAAATCTAAACCATAACAACTTTGACTCCAAGCTTTAACTCCTTAAGCAAGTCCAAAACTTCATGCATTATCATCCAAGTCCTTCACCTAGGGTTGGAAACATACCCCAGCAAGAAGAGAAATTAGATGACATCAACAAAGGCAGGTATGTGCATACTAAATAGGAAATTAAGCAATATATGGAATAAAGGGCATCAAAGTGTAAAGGCTTCCCATGAAAAAGATAAGGACAACCCAAGTAGGTATCAAAAGAAATGATTTTCAATAACAAAAGAGATACTTTCCATAATTATAACAATAAAGTTGTGCCATAATAGCACATATAAAGAAACTAGAGCACACTCCCCTACAATCATCATCAACCTGCATGCATGTGATATAAGCATAGCCCTAGAACAGTATAAACACAAAGGCGACCAAGTCTCATAAACTTAAAACCTGACAGAGAAAGGAATACTTCCAATCTCCCAAATATATAAAACATGGGCCAAGAATCACACATCTTGTCCTGGGTATCAGGTTCATTTCGATCCCAAAAGAGTAGGAAATATCATATCTACTCGGCAGGAAATAACACATCTGCCATAAAAACCAATGCAATTACACTACTCGAGTGGTATAGAATCACATAGCATGTTAAATGTAGAGGCAAGTAGAAAGAATAATCAGAATATATAAACTAGTCACCACATATGTGACCAACGTATACATCCACCTCATAAGTGGGAAAAAGACATCATATGTCATCTTTTAGAGTTCCATCATCAACAAAGCATACGAAAAGAGTTCAAAAGAATATCCATGATCACATGATCAATATCAAATAAGATAGTTCACATCAACCATGATTTTCAAAAGAAAATACATTGTGTATAGGCTAATTTTCATAGGTAAAAGAGAATGAATAAGCATAGGTGAATTGCTCAACATAGAAGAATATGGGATACATCATACATTTAGAGAGAAGAATTTAGAAACTGCTAAATATAGAAATAATGTGGGATGTAATCATACCTCAACTTCAGAGTCTAAACAGTCCAAGTCAAGCCTAGGTCTCCAAAGAACCTCTAGGGAGGGTGGACAGCTCCAATAAGTATGGTTCCCAAGCTTAGAGATGTTGTTTTCTCCAACAAAGCTCCTATCTCGAGTAAGAAGCACCTTCTCCACTTTAGAGGTGAAAAATCCTAACAAAAGAACATGGAGATGAGGTGTTTATGGGTTATAGGTGGGGTTTCACCATGGAAGGCCATGGTTCTAGCCTGGAGGAAGGTGAAAGGAAGACTAACAACATGAAAATAGAGAAGGAAAGGAGGATACTTACTAGTTTTGGTCAAAATCACCAAGGAGGAGCTTTAGAAACCCTAAATAGAGCAGATTTGGAACCCTAGGAGCCTTCTTCACCAAGGTAGGAACCTTCTTTTACCTTGGGACAGTACCTTCGTATCCAAATAGTGTAGGAGTTATGCTCTAAGCTAGAGGAAAGAAAGAAGAGCAAGAGTTTTCGAATTTGGAGTTGGGATGGTGTAGATATGGCTATATAAAGAAAGAGGTCAAGTATGAGGTGTCTATGAGACTTTCCATGTGTCATGTATAAGGGTGTCCATGGACATTCAAACCTTTATGGATAAGGAAGAATTCAAACACGAGGTATCAAGTTAATTTCCATGTGTCCAATGCTAAGGGTGCCTATGGACATGCAAACCTTTATGGATAAGGAAGAAGTCAAGCATGATGTGTCTATGGATCTTTCCATGTGTCCTTAGCCTAGGGATTTTATGGCCATGCAAGAGGACAGATCATAGAGGCTTATTGAATATCAAATATTGGTTTATGGATACTTGTAGGACAGCCCAACCAACTTCCAATCAAAGAAATAACCCCATTGATTGATAGCTTCTAAAGATAAGCTCATTTATAAAGAGAGTAATCCCTCAAATGCCCTTGGAAAGAAACACCTTAAAACCAAGGTGCAACTAGGTGCCATGTGGTTAAAAAACTCTAGAATAGTAAGGGAATATATAAGGATTATAATTCAAATGAAAATTTGCAAAGAAAACCTCCCAATTTGGTAAATTATAGAAAAGTCCTGAATGTACCTAAAATTGCATAACTTGCACAAACAACATCCAAATTGGACCAAACTTCATCCACAGGTTATCTTTGATGTGTTGAATATGAATTTGCCATTATTTATATATTTTGAAGTTATATAATCAAATTATTTATTACTTACATCTTTTACTCATTTTCTCTCTCCTAAACTTATCCTGATATTTCAAGGTTGTCCAAATTAGATGAAATTTGACATGTAGCCTAATTTTGATATGTAGATTTCAAATTTGAAGTTTGTTTCCAATTTTGAGACTTCTTTTTATCAGATATGTCATATGGCCCATTAACGGCCCAATATCTAAATTATTCATCCAATTAAGCTTCTTATCTTCATATTACCACCAAAATGAGTTAATTGGCATATTTTATGTACCATTATAAACCTAAGATTATTGTTAGATCATTCGATTACATTAAGGTGATCTATACATGCATTAACTCATTGGGGTTGTACTAAACATCTATTTAGGTTTAACTTCAACCTTGTTTGGCTAAGTCTAAAATATCAACTTCTAGGGTAGGGTCTGAGATCTAGTATGTTACAACACATCACCCCTTAAAGGAATTTTTTCCTTGAAATCAAGACATCCAAATATAAGAGAAAAACTTATTCACCACCCCGTAAAGGATTTAACCTACCAAGCCAAACTAATCTAGAGGTAAAAGGGTGAGTCTAACTAGACCATATACCAGATCCATCACGCTTCACTGTGCACTTTGATTACTTACTACTAAACACCAAACTTCAAAGTCTAGGTTCTAGGGATAACTATCCAAACATGTGGTTCTATGGGTCATAAGGGAACTATATTGGGTATCCATCCTCAACAAGTCATTACACCTGGGAGACTAGTTCAACATATTAGGGTCCCTAAAGATAAACCGTATAGAAGGCTACTATTTGCTAAAAGCCTGCTATTTTGAACAATTCATATCATCTCAGGCCAGGCCAGTATCATATAGATTTGGGAGTCCACGTAAACCAAGCTAGTGGTGTGGAGGAAAATGTTGCCATCCCCCAAACCCTGATCATTTCTAGACACCTTTGCTTTCAACTTCATGTCTTAGTAACTGCCTAAAGGCCAAACTAAATAACCTCAAGTTACTATGGTTACTTATGCATCTTTTAGTTGTAAGTATTTTAAGGACCTATTCATCATTATTCTAATGTGAAACTATAGGATCCTAAATCAACCCTTCAACATCTATTGATCAACTCTAGGGCAAACATGTCACTTAAAGGTAAGGCAAAGATTCTAACTAGGGAGACAAAATTGAAATAGTCAGATTTCAACTACTATGGGCTCTGATACCATGCTATAAGGAGGCGGGATCACACCCTTACTAAAGAAAAAATGGAAAATTAAACATCCATTCCAAACACACTCAATGGTATGCTGGAATAGGTGTAACATTTTCAAATTTCAATAAATGATATTCAAAACAACCAAAGTATAGCAGCGGAATAAAAATAATGACTATATTCAATTTTCACAAAAGATTACAAAATTACATCATAATATCCTATAAGGGTTTACATGTATGATACAACATAAGGATCTAAGTAGAAGGAAATCTAAACCATAACAACTTTGTCTCCAAGCTTTAACTCCTTTAGCTAGTCCAAAACTTCATGCCTTAGCATCCAAGTCCTTCACCTAGGGTTGGAAGCATACCCCAGTAAGAAGAGAAAATAGATGACATCAGCAAATCCTGGTATGTGCATACTAAATAGGAAATTGAGCAATATATGAAACAAAGGGCATCGAAGTGTAAAGGCTTCCCATGAAAAAGATAAGGACAACCCAATAGGGTATCAAGAGAATTGATTTTCAATAATAAAAGAGATAATTTCCATAATTAAAACAATAAAGTTGTTCCATACTAGCACATGTAAAGAAAGTAGGGAACACACCCCTCAACATGCATGGTTGTGATATAAGCATAGCCCTAGAACAATATAAACACAAAGGCGGCCAAGTCTCATAAACTTGAAACCTGATAGAGAAAGGAACACTTCCAATCTACCAAATATATAAAACATGGGCTAGAATCACACATCTTGCCCTGGGTATGAGGTTCCTTTCCATCCCAAAAGAGAAGAAATATCACAGCTGCTCGGTAGGAAATAATACATCTGCCATAAAAATCAATGCAATTACACTACTCTAGTTCTACTGAATCACATAGCATGTTAAATGTAGAGGCAAGTAAAAAGTATAGTCATAATATATAAACTAGTCACCACATAAGTGACCAACATATACATCCAACTCATAAGTGGGCAAAAGACATCACATGTCATCTTTTAGAGTTCCACCATGAACAAAGCATAAGATAAGAGCTCAAAAGAATATCCATGATCACATGATGAATATCAAATAAGGTAGTTTACATGAACCATGATTTTCATAAGAAAAGACATTGTGTGTAGGATAATGTCCATAGGACAAAGAGAATGAATATGCATAGGTGAATTGCTCAACATAGAAGAATAGGGGATACATCATATATTTAGAGAGAAGAATTTAGAAACTGCTCAATATAGAAATAATGTGGGATGTAATCATACCTCAAGTTTAGAGTTTAAACAGTCCAAGTCAAGCCTAGGCCTCCAAGGAAACTATAGGGAAGGTGGACATGAAGAATAAGTAAGGTTCCCAAGCTTAGAGAGGCTAGCTTCTCTAACAAATCTCATATCTCAAGCGAGAAGCACCTTCTCCACTTTAGAGGTGAAAAACCCTAACAAAGGAACATGGAGATGAGGTGTTTATGGGTTCTAGGTGGGGTTTCGCCATGTAAAGCCATGGTTTAGACCTGGAGGAAGGTGGAAAGAAGACTAACAACATGCAAATAGGGAAGGAAAGGAGGATACTTACTAGTTTTGGTCAAAATCACCAAAGAGGAGTTTTAGAAACCCTAAATAGAGCAGATTTGGAACCCTAGGAGCCTTCTTCACCAAGGTAGGCACCTTCTTTTACCTTGGGACAGTACCTTCATGGCCAAACAGAGTAGTGGTTATGATCTAAGTTAGAGGAAAGAAAGAAGAGCAAGATGTTTTGAATTTGGAGTTGGGAAGGGGTAGATATGGCTATATAAAGAAAGAGGTCAAGTATGAGGTGTCTATGAGATTTTCCATGTGTCATGTATAAGGGTGTCCATGGACATGCAAGCCTTTATGGATAAGGAATAAGTCAAGAACGAGGTGTCAAGTTACTTTTCATGTGTCCAATGCTAAGGGTGCCTATGGACATGCAAACATTTATGGATAAGGAAGAAGTCAAGCATGAGGTGTCCATGGAGCTTTACATGTGTCCTTAGCCTAGGGATTTCATGGCCATGCAAGAGGAAAGATCATAGAGGCTTCTTGAATATCAAATGTCAGTTTATGGAAACTTATGGTCCATCCCAACTGACCTCCAATCAAAAAAATAACCCCATTTGTTGATAGCTTCTAAAGATATGCTCATTTATAAAGAGAGTAATCCCTAAAATGCCCATGGAAAGAAACACCTTCAAAGCAAGGTGCAACTAGCTTCCCTGTGGTTAGAAAACTCTAGAATGGTAAGGGAATATATAAGGATTATAATTCATGTGACAATTTGCAAAGAAAACCTCCCAATTGGGTAAATTGCAGAAAAGTCCAAAATGTACCTAAAATTGCATAACTTGCACAAACAACATCCAAATTGGACCAAACTTCATACAAAAGTTATCTTTGATGTGTTGAATATGAATTTTCCATTATTTCCATATTTTGAAGTTATATAATCACAATATTCATTACTTATGCCTTTTACTTATTTTCTCTCTCCTAAACTTATCCTAATATTTCAATGTTGTCCAAATTAGATGAAATTTGACATGTAGGCTAATTTTGATATGTAGATTTTGAATTTGAAGTTTGTTTCCAATTTTGAGACTTCTTTTAATGAGATATGTCATATGGCTCATTAACGGCCCATTATCTAAATTATTCATCTAATTAAGTTTCTTATATTCATATTACCACCAAAATGAGTTATGTGGCATATTTTATATATCCATTATAAACCTAAGATTAGTGTTAGAACATTACGTTTATTTAAGGTGATTTATACATGCATTAACTCATTGGAGTTATACTAAATGTCTAGTTAGGTCTAACCTTCAATTTTGTTTGCCTAAGTCCAAAATGCCAACTTCTAGGGTAGGTTTCGAGATCTAGTATGTTACAACATACCAAACCTTAAAGGGATTTTGCCCTTGAAGTCAAAACATCCACATATAATAAAATAACTTATTCACCACCCCTTAAAGGATTTAACCTACCAAGCCAAACTAATCTATAGGTAAAAGGGTGAGTCTAACTAGACCATATACCAGATCCATCACGCTTCAATGTGCACTCTAATTGGTTACTACTAGACACCAAACTTCAAAGTCTAGGTTCTAGGGATAACTATCCAAACATGTGGTTTTATGGGTCATAAGAGAACTATATTGGGTATCCATCTTCAATAGGTCATTACACCTGGGAGACTAGTTCAACATATTAGGGTCCTTAAAGATAAATCATATAAATATCTAAGGCTATTATTGCCTAAAATCATGCTATTTTGAACAATTCATATAAGCTCAAGCCAGGCCGATATCATATAGATTGGGGAGTCCTCATAAACCAAGCTAATGGTGCGGAAGAAAATCTTGCCAGACCCCAAATATTGATCCTTTTAGATACCTTTTCTTTCAACTTCATGTCTTTGTAGCTGCCTAAAGGCCAAACTAAACAACCTCAAGTTACTATGGTTACTTATGCATCTTTTAGTTGTAAGTATTTTAGGGATCTATTCATCATTATTCTAATGTGAAACTATAGGATCCTAAATCAACCCTTCATCATCTATTGATCAACTCTAGGGCAAACATGTCACTTAAAGGTAAGGCAAGGATTCTAACTAGGGAGATAAAATTGAAATAGTCAGATTCTGACTAATATGGAATATGATACCATGCTATAAGGAGGCGGGATCACCCCCTTACTAAAGAAAAATTGATGAATTAAACATCCATTACAAATGCACTCAAAGGTATGCTGGAATAGGTGTAACATTTTCAAATTTCAATAAATGATATTCAAAACAACCAAAATATAGTAGCGGAATAAAAATAATGACTATATTCAATTTTCATAAAAGATTACAAAAGTACATCATAATATCCCATAAGGTTTTACATGTATGATACAACATAAGGATCTAAGTAGAGGGAAATCTAAACCATAACAACTTTGTATCTAACCTTTAAATCCTTAAGCTAGTCCAAAATTTCATGCCTTATCATCCAAGTCCTTCACCTAGCGTTGGAAGCATACCCCAACAAGAAGATAAAATAGATGACATAAACAAAGGCAAGTATGTGCATACTAAATAGGAAATTGAGAAATATATGGAACAAAGGGCATCAAAGTGTAAAGGCTTCCAATGAAAAAGATAAGGACAACCCAAGTGGGTATCAAGAGAAATGATCTTCAATAAAAAAATGAGATATTTGCCATAATTAAAACAATAAAGTTGTTCCATACTAGCACATGTAAAGAAAGTAGGGCACACACCCCTACAATCATCATCAACCTGCATGCTTGTGAGATAAGCATAGCCCTAGAACAATATAAACCCAAAGGTGGCCAAGTCTCATAAAGTTGAAGCTTGATAGAGAAAGAAATACTTCCAATCTTCCAAATATATAAAACATGGGCCAAGAATCACACATATTGTCTTGGGTATGAGGTTCCTTTCCATCCAAAAAGAGTAGAAAATATCACATCTGCTCGGCGGGAAATAATACATCTACCATAAAAACCAATGCAATTACACTACTCTAGTTCTACTGAATCACATAGCTTGTTAAATGTAGAGGCAAGTAGAAAGTATAGTCAGAATATATAAAATAGTCACCACATAAGTGACCAATATATACATCCACTTCATTAGTGGGAAAAAGACATCACATGTCATTTTTTAGAGTTCCATCATGAACAAAGCATAAGATAAGAGTTTAAAAGAATATTCATGATCACATGATCAATATCAAATAAGGTAGTTCACATGAACCATGATTTTCAAAAGGAAAGACATTGTGTATAGGCTAATGTCCATAGGATAAAGAGAATGGATATGCATAGGTGAATTGCTCAACATAGAAGAATAGGGGATACATCATACATTTAGAGAGAAGAACTTAGAAACTGCTCAATATAGAAATAATGTGGGATGTAATAATACCTCAACTTCAGAGTCTAAATAGTCCAAGTCAAGCCTAGGCCTCAAAAGAACCTCTAAGTAAGGTGGATAGGTCCAATAAGTAGGGTTCCCAAGCTTAGAGAGGCTGGATTCTCCAACAAAGCTGCTATCTCGAGCAAGAAGCACTTTCTCCACTTTAGAGGTGAAAAATCCTAACAAAAGAACATAGAGATGAGGTGTTTATGGGTTCTAGGTGGGGTTTCACCATAGAAGGCCATGGTTCCAACCTGGAGAAAGGTGTAAGGAAGATTAAAAACTTGAAAATAGGGAAGGAAAGGAGGATACTTACTAGTTTTAGTCAAAATCACCAAGGAGGAGCTTTAGAAACCCTAAATAGAGTAGATTTAGAACCCTAGGAGCCTTGTTCACCAAGGTAGGCACCTTCTTTTACCTTGGGACAGTACCTTCGTGTACAAACAGAGTAGTAGTTATGCTCTAAGTTAGAGGAAAGAAAGAAGAGCAAGAATTTTTGAATTTGGAGTTGGGAAGGGGTAGATATGGCTATATTAAGAAAGAGGTCAAGTATGAGGTGTCTATGAGATTTTCCATGTGTCATGTATAAGGGTTTCCATGGACATGCAAGCCTTTATGGATAAGGAAGAATTCAAGCACGAGGTTTCAAGTTACTTTTCATGTGTCCAATGCTAAGGGTGCCTGTGGACATGCAAACCTTTATGGATAAGGAAGAAGTCAAGCATGAGGTGTCCATGGAGCTTTCCATGTGTCCTTAGCCTAAGGATTTCATGGCCATGCAAGAGGAAAGCTCATAGAGGCTTCTTGAATATCAAATGTCAGTTTATGGACACTTATAAGCCATCCCATCCGACCTCCAATCAAAGAAATAACCCCATTGTTTGATAGCTTCTAAAGATAAGCTCATTTATAAAGAGAGTAATCCCTAAAATGTCCTTGGAAAGAAACACCTTCAAACCTAGGTGCAACTAGGTGCCCTATGGTTCAAAAAATCTATAATGGTAAGGGAATATATAAGGATTATAATTCATGTGACAATTTGTAAAGAAAACCTCCCAATTGGGTAAATTGCATAAAAGTCCAGAATATACCTAAAATTGCATAACTTGGACAAACAACATCCAAATTGGACCAAACTTCATCCATAAGTTATTTTTGATGTGTTGAATATGAATTTTCTATTATTTCCATATTTTCAAGTTATATAATCACATTATTCATTACTTATTCCTTTTACTCATTTTCTCTCTCCTAAACTTATCCTAATATTTCAAGGTGGTCCAAATTAGATGAAATTTGACATGTATGCTAATTTTGATATGTAGATTTCAAATTTGAAGTTTGTTTCCACTTTTTAGACTACTTTTTATGAGATATGTCATATGGCCCACTAACAACCCATTATCTAAATTATTCATCCAATTAAGTTTCTTATCTTCATATTACCACCAAAATGAGTTATGTGGCATATTTTATGTATCCATTATAAACCTAAGATTAATGTTAGAAAATTAGGTTACATTATGGTGATCTATACATGCATTAACTCATTGGGGTTATACTAAACATCTATTTAGGCCTAACCTTCAACCTTGTTTGGTTAAGTCCAAAATGTCAACTTTCAGGGTAGGGTCTGAGATCTAGTATGTTACATCTATCATGTCATATCCATATATTAATTCTCAATATCATATCACATCCTTACATATATTATCTCATGGTTGTGCTAAACAAACTCATGTGAGTGTCTTGTCAAACATATATCAAAACTTTATCTAGTGAAATTGAGGTTCTCGTAACCCTTATCCTGAGGGTAATGCCATGCTCAGTCTCTCTAAGCCCGCTCAACTCTATGAGTATCTGACATGCACACATTTTTATCTTGCCTCTCAGTTTAGGGTTCTTAAGTCACCTTAGAACTAGTGATCAACTACACAAGCTCTATCCAAATAACCACAAACCAAAACATGATATGACATTCTCTTCACATACCTCTACCCATGAGTTATTCTTACCCAACTCTCTCTCTCTTACATATGCCATTAGAGTCCTACAAGGAACCACCAACCCGAGCATGAGGCTTTCATAGAAACTAACATAGTTACCTCCTCCAGGGTCTTGAGACTCTCTCCCTCACCCAGATGGTAGGTACTCATAATCATGTATACAAATAAGCCTCTCACAACTCTAGGGTTTGGCCTTCCCAAGGAAATAAAGGGTTTAAAAAAGCTACACAAATCATGCATAAAGCAACTCAACTCATCCACCAAGGAGTAGTCTATTTTTGGACATATCACGACAAATATTTCTCATAATTCTCTTATCTTTGAGTTTATGTTCTCTAACTTTCTCCCTCTAGGTCTCACTCTCTCTGGAGCTAACCCTATAACTGATCCAAATACTAGAGATCCTCATTTGTAAAAGATATTGAGGCTCTTGCTGATTCACGTTCTTGTCTTAATTTAGCTTAACTTATCTCATAAAAGCATACATACTTGCGTTAGGAAGCTTATCTCAAAACCTCAAATCTGAACTTAGATCCTCAAAGACAAACATTTCTCATCATAACCCATCTTATATCATCTATATAAATCTTAGATCTTATCATAAAAAGATATTTCATCTATTTCATGTATCTCATATTCCAACTATGCTCTAGACATCTAATCTATAACTATACACTCTTCTAGACTAATGTCATTCACTTTATCTTAGGTTGCATGATCACCTCCTACTCGTACATGTGAGGGGGAAATATTTTTGTAATACTTACATATATAATAATATATTATATAGTTTTTTAATAAAATAAACATCATAGAAAACTATTGAGGTTAGGTCTGACTATAATTAGAAACCAAATCTAAAAAATGCATGTCCCACACATAGTTGAGAGTCAAGTGTCAAGTTACCTAATGAAAGGGGTGAGAACATGGAGTAGATTAGTGTATCTATCCTAGACAATGAGCGTTATATGTCTAGGATTTCTCTTCCCTTGATGCACATCCTCTCCAAATAATATAACATCTCATACCGCAACATTATTAGGAAAGAATGATGTGTTACAACTAGCTATACAACAAGCACTAGTCTAGACCTAGTTCTTAGACATCTAGGTGCTAACCTAGACACTAGGTGGAATCTAGTCTCTATAAGATAACTAATATAACCCTAAAGATTTTTAAGTTCAAGGTTTGATTTAGTTTAGAGTTGCATAATGAGCAAATGCCAAGCTTTTCTACTATTCATGCGTCGATACCACCTGTGACATCCCCGGATTTTCAACACCTTGACCCATTGAGTGAAGTCCAATTTGAAACCCTCACCTCAGTGAGAATCCCACTTCAAACACCGCATACTAGGCTAAGAAGAAGAAAATCAAAGGAAGTCAGAAGGAAACAATAGTAGCACATGTACATAAACAATAACAAAACCATACACCACGTGTTCACCATTCAACATATAATTACAAAATGAATTATCATTACAAATTGATACTACATATTGAACAATACACTTTTACATGTACACATACTACATTCTAAAACATGATCATTAGACAATTGGTCCACATGTACAGTTGATCACCACACAACTCTCAACTATTCGGGTTCTTCAAGAGCATATGTCCACACCCTAAACAAAAGATTACATGTGGTACACGCCAACACAATATTCTAAAGTATTCTACTAGAGTACGCCTACGTGTATTTTTATATACCTCTCATTACTAAGACCTGGAAATAAGATAAAGCTAATACTGGGCAGTAACAAAAGAAATATAACAAAAGCATATTTGAATCAAGATATGTTTAATTAATAAAAGAGAACATGTATTTTAGTTACATTTTCCATTATATCATCCATGCATTGACCGTCGAAGGTTGAATGCACTTAATGCCTTATGATTGACTACCAAAGAGTTGGATCATTTCATATTGTGATCGGACTACAAATAATTGGATCACTTTCAAGTACTTGACTACCAAAGAGTTGAAGTACTTTATTTTCAAGAACTTGACAACCAAAGAGTTGAAGTTCTTAGATATAATGGAACAAATATATTATGTTTCATGTGTTCATAGCCATAAGCATGGAAAATCAAGCCAGATATCATACAAGAAAAATTATTTCATCTAATATCATATGCCAAGTATTTTACTACACATATAATACAAGCATATTGTATAATAAGAAAGTAAGAGGTAAAGCGTACGTTGAAGTAAGATAATATATGCCACATGTACATGAGTTCAACTATAACCTTGATCAACCCCTGATAAAGACAAGTCCACATGTACCATCATTAGATTTTCATCATTAACCCTAGTCATGATTCATTTTAGGGTTTTACTTTACTCATTAGGGTATCCACTTTATTACTTGTCCTATCATCTTATTATTTGGGATTAACATTTTTGATGTTGTATTCCAGATTAGGATCAATTGGATGTTAGCTTCCATATCATTGTGTGCATGTATTAGCCCTAGATCATATTCATTTAGCATATTAGGGTTTTATATCCATTAAGAGTCATTATCATGTTATCATTAATCCCATGCATAAAACTGATATCAGAGTTACATAATTTCTTACATAAGCTCGCACTGCAATTTTTAGGATTTCTTGAGCATATTTATAATTATAGCATATTAATTACGATTATTAGCTCTAAATAGATATATGAAGCATTTTATGTGATTTCATGCATCAACATTCTAATCAGTGACACCAGATAGACTATAAACATGATTATGGATTTATTCACATTTTCTCATAATTTTAGGACATTGTTTGATATTTATTTCTCATGAAACAAGTCTAAATATATTACACGATAACACTATGATTTAAGAATAAAAGGACTGATATTATGCTTTTCTGATGCTCTACATGCTTTTCTAAGAATTTCGGTACCTTGTTTGTATTTTTCTGACGTCTAACCTATTTACTATGAATTTAAGTACCACTTAAAATTTGCCACATGGCTAAAAGGGAGAGCTAGATCTACACATCCTGGGTCCTATTGAGCTGTCTGGTCATTGTTGGTCCACCTGATCTAGTCTACGTTTGGCTGGGCCGAACCGGTTGGGCCTCTTATTTCTTCCTTCACGTTCGCGAGTCGCAACGTTTGTCTCATTTGTTTGCTAGGGCTCCCCCACACAACTTTGTGATGATGAGCTAGCAACCACACAAAGGTAATCCTCGCCAGCACCTATGGCAAGAATCATCTTCTATTTGCCATCCAGACATTCACAACTACTCATGTATGTATTTGCACCTTCAGATCTCTTCCTCTGGAAGCTCGTTGGCACCAACCTCCATCACAACAGAGGAAAAGGAGGATTCCCTCCCCTTGCATCATGACTGGCAATAGATGCCTCCAGGAAATAAGTGGGTGCTCCAAAAAATCCATTATGCCTTCTATGGATGGTGCGAAAGCCCTTCAACTCTCTTTCAAGCTCTGCCTTATTCTTCAGTGAGTGTGAGCTTGGCGCCCAATGGAGCTATCATCGGGGTTCTCTTTTTCATATGGTATCTTCCCCTCAGATCTCCTTCTTTGTTTTCCCTCACTTACCTCGTTGGTATTTCCCTCTACCTCTATCCCATATCACCACCGACTCATCGTAAAAAAGGGTGGAGAGATATCAGGGACGAGAAGTTCATTCTCCCTCTGGTTGCACCCAAAAATACTGATGTCTAGGTCTAAATTGATCAGGATGAGGATACAAATCCATGTACTCGGTTACTCTTTCTCGTCGCCCCACGATCTCAACGAGTGCTGGTAAGGAAATTTGTGGCAACAACTGTTCCATAGCCTCGATCTAACTGCAAGGAAGGAGACAACCCGAGAACTATTGATCTCCCATCCAAGGGTTTGAATTAGTCTTCCCAAAGCCTGATTCGTGGATTCTTTTAGCATTGGGGATGCGGCCACTGGATCACATATCCAAGGCTAGGAACTGGCTATACAGACCCGATCAAACCAAGGGTCGTGTGACACATCCAGTACGTCAGGACTTAGGCCATTTAATCTGAACTTTGTTAATCAAACACATCAATGTAGACATTATTTCATCATTTAAAAACCTAAATAACTTCATCCAGGATCCTCCAATAGATGCCAAATTTTGACCCCAACTTTACTACAAGTGAAGCTACATCCTTCTCAAATTTGGTGCCAAAAGCCAACTATTTGACTTGTCACTTAAATTCCCCAAAAGAATAAAAACTTAAGGATCTCAATCATGATGCCAACATCAATCGCCATCCAATCTTTTTCCAAAGAACTTATGACTCTCAAAATAACTACAAGTGCATGAATTCACTTATGTCATTAACTATTCATGAATTCCAAAAGTTCAATCCATCACATCCTACACACCTTAAAGGAAATTTTATCCCCAAAAATTAAGTTAAAATCTAGTCCTTCACATATATTCAAAACAATAGTACAAGAAGGAAATAAGATGTCATACATTTGACTAACCAAACTTTCGAGATCAAGAAAATGAGGTGAAATAATGTTGAGCAACAAAACAATGTGAGCTCCACATCTAGAAGATGATAGTATTATGCTATATGTTGTCACCTCTAATTTGATCTTTACTGGCATGGGATGTTGTTTATAGTTCAAATTGATTATATAGGCGAACAAGTAGAAGGACATAGCAAACTTCAAAAAACAACCGAAAAGTACAGCGGCACAAATAGTATGACAAAGA